>JASDDO010000008.1:202841636-204041636 GCA_030015575.1 Agapanthus africanus | reverse complement strand
TTCCGAAAGGTAGAGAAGAAAGAAAACCAGTTAGCATAGGAACGGTGTGCAGAAGGTAAGAAGTAGAGACATATAAAGGGATTGAACTGAGGGCAAAGGAAATTGCGACTGCTGTCTTGAATTTGGATAATGGAAAAGGCATTACTAGGAATACCTGACCATCCCCTATGAAATATTTTCATGTTTCAGTTTTTCCGTGTATGTGTAATAAAGAACTGTTTTCCCAATCAATTCTAACTCCAGGGTATGTATTTACAAGTTTTGAATCTCACATATGTATGGTATTACAGATGATGAGTATGAGCGGAATATTGGGAAATGGGCAATTTGATCATCAATATCGAAATTCATTGTAATTGGTGATATTGGATTAAATCACCTGGTTTTTGCCTGACGGCAAATATTTGCATTCGAATAACCGTTGTTCTGCACCAAATTTTAAAATGAAATATCTTTACCTTTATTTTTATAAAGTGAGATATACATTTTGAAAATTGTGTTGCAAACATTTACCTTTATTAGTTGAGGATAAGGTAAGGTGCATTGAATAACGGTGTAAGACATTCTTAACCAAGATACAGTTTTCAGTTTACAAAACACAGAATTTGAGTTGGTATACTCTTGGGTCTTATACAAGAAATTTGAGTATGTTATCCAATGTCCTTCGGGATAAGGGATTGGTACTCTTACTTCATTCAGGATTACCTATGAGTTCTCTGGTTTTAGACACGCATTCGTAGTAATGCAAGGTCAAAATTTTTGAGAAGTTTATAGGTATAAGAATAAAGTAGAGAACCACACGTTGGAAATATCGAGATTCTTCGAGGTGATCGAAAATGTAGATACTTATTCTAGGTATTCCATCATTGTAATATCGAGAACTTGATTCTCTTACAGGTTACACATCAGTGGACGTGCTCCTTGATAAGTAATGTTGTATTGGCCTTTATCCATTAGATGATATGCACTAGAAACAACTGCATGACTTTTGAATCTGGTTCCATCTAAATTAGTGCCTTGATTCTATATGTGTAGGGTTAGTATAGCACCTTGTGAAGGTTTTGGCAAGCATCAATCATGCTACTTTAAAATTTTTGGGGTGCTAAACAAACCCTAACCAAGATCTTAACTAGAGACTTAGGGTTAAACATGCAAGTAAACAACTTTACTTCTAAGAGTTAGGGATTACAACCTTTGTAGTCCGTTCCTTCGCTTCATAAGCTCCGTGTTGTGGTCCCTTCGCTGCGATCATCAAGTACCCGGACTCTAGAGAGGCTCCATGAAGAGAAAGATGCAAGCTTGCTTCCAATCTTCAACAACTAAGATAATCTACCTTGAAGAAACTCAAACCCAACCTCTTGCTTCACTAATCAAGTATTAGCAAAGCAAACACCCTAATCTAAGTGGATAGAATAGATGAGGATGATGAAGTAGGAATTTTGCTCTATTTTGTTTTCAATTTCTCACTCAAAATCATCACAAACCCAAAAGCTAGAAAGCTTTTCAAGAGGAAGAAGAAGAAGAAATCTATTTGTGATGAATAATGAATTAATTGTTATGGTTACGAATCAACCATGGGTCAAGAATGAAAGCTTAACCCTTGTAGAGAGTAAACTAGGGTAAAGGGTTTGGGTTGGGTTAAGAAATATCTTCACAAAATATCTTAGCTAAAAACAAAAGAAAACTTCATGAAGCTTCATGAAAAAGCTAACCCAAAAGCTAACCCAAATCAAAACCCTAACTTGTATAAACTCCACAAAACATGTTGCATTTGTAACCCTAACATGTTACAATATTATATATCACATATATAATATATAATGTAACAAAATAAAATAATACAATTAACATATATCGCATATACATCAATGTATTATCCATGTGAGAAAAGAATCTTTAAGTGGGCTTATATTAGTTAATGTAATGTAATATATCACATATATAATTATACATTAAATAATCGAATCAACACTTGATCCGACAATCCGGCTATATTGCATATAACCGACTAATATTATATGTATCAGTTCATCGAATCAACACATGATCCGATGACCCGGCTATATCACATATACCCGGCCGATATCACATATCGTAAGAATAGAATACGGTATCTCATATCGTATTAATCTCCGTCCCGCACATATCACATATGTGCTCCTACTCCGTTTTGCCTGAGCCAGGAAACCTCTGTGTAGGACTCTAAAGAATCGTCAATACGCCGGCAGTAGGTGATGATCATATCAAAACACCCACAAGCTGCAAGCGGTCAGCTAAACGTAACAGCCACCCATGTATTGAGAAATCATAAGATCAACAAGCAAGCCTGTACATTCTCCTACGAATCCAATCAGTAACACTCTCGTACAGTCCGGTCTCTTCGTCTGATATGTCGCATATCTAGTTTAGGGGTGGTAAACGTCAGACCCCAGTAACCAATAAGTAGTGTCAATATAAGGTCCATAACAGTTTGAGAAGCTACCGATAACTCTTACCAGTAAATCTCAGCAATCCTGGCTAGGGATTTCCACTTATAGCCAATCGAACACAGCGCAACATCAACTCCTTATACCGGGAGAGACGAAACCCCTCCTGTCGCTCATTGCCTCCATGTGATTCGGGATTGTACCCAAAAGCCACCATTTTGCACGCCCTCCTGGACGTGGTATGATGGAAATCAAAGCACAGTGGGAATCACACAAGGCTCTATAACGATCTCGGGTCTACAGACTAACCTGTACCAGTGTCACCAGAGAACTGCCATCTGACGTGAGGTATAATACCATCTGGGAGATCTCGGCGAGTCCGTCTAGTGTACCCAGTCTCCACTGAGCACCCGTATACTATCTCTGATGTCAAACATCAATGGATATAGGATCATCCATCGCCCATCTACATGGGTCAAGAAGCATACGCTAGTCTACTCTGGTATATCGATGCCCTGTCTCGATACACCTGCGAGTAGGAACATTTGAAGGATGTACTTAGCGACTACACTGTCCCCACTAGTATGATCTGCATCATAGTCCTGGTAGTCAAGTACGCATCCTAAGGGCTTTATCAACATGTAACATAGAGACTATCAGAGTACATGTTAAGATAAAGAGCAACCAGATAGCATACTATCATGTCGAGCAAGAAAGTCCTCCATATATATGTCCAAGCATCTACTACAATATACATCGCATATACAGTAATGGCTTCTAGGGCATACATATCACTAACAATCTCCCACTTGCACTAGGGCCATCTGTTGTAGTATCTCATAACCAACAATCAGCTGTGGTTGAAGTATCTCATACTCAACCATCCCATAAAAGTCTCTACTGGGAAATAGGCCTTTGTGAGTGAATTCGCGCTGTTGTCCTCTGTGTCTACTCTCCTAACCTCGATCTTCCTGGAGATCAACCATCTCCATAATCAGGTGATACTGCCTTAGAATATGTCTGGATCACAGATGGGACGGGGTTTCCTTGGCAAAAGCCAAAACTCTATTGTCACACAATAGTAGGAACGAAGTTCATCTCATGAACTAGTGTACATACAGACTATTTCTTTGGTAGCATCCTTGGTAGTGATTTATCCTGCCTTTATCGTCTAGTATTTCACGGTATCTAGCGTGGAACTCTTCCAACATACCGTCCCTCCACTGGGGGTAAAGACAATGCATGTGACTGACATTTAGTCTACCTTACCACCTAGGAAGCTTTCCAGTGATTCTCCCCAGGATCGATTGATACCATCTCACTACATCTAGTGAGAATCCTAACATCCAATTATATCTATCTCATAGATCCAAAACTAGGATTTTTGAGGTATCACCTTGATCCTATATAGAGAATCCTTGTGATAAGAGGAGATTGACCGAGTGTAGCATAGGAAACTCTTTTCCTATCAAGAGTATGTCATCCAAATACAAAACAAGGATCACCACCATACTCTCTACTACCTTTTTGTATATACAAGGTTCATCTACCATTTTGATGAAGTCAAAATCTTTGATTGCCGCATCAAAACAGACGTTCCAACTCCGTGATGCCTGCTTTATCCCATAAAGCAACTTGCTCACGTTTCCGCTGCTCCCACTGTCTATGAAGCCCTCTGGCTGTGTACTTATAGTTCTCTTCTAAATCAATATTTAGAAAAGCAGTCATGACACCCAACCGCCAGATATCGTAGTCATGGTATTGTAACGTTTTAGAAATCGTTTTGCGAATTTTCCCGTTTTAGGGCAAAATTGTCGGTATTTCCCGTTTTAACCCGATTTCGATCAAACGTCCGTATAAACTTGTCGGCACCTAGTTTAGCTAAAATAAAGCTAGTGCGCAAACTTTGGGCGTATTTGGGAGGTTTTGGTTCAGATAGAATTTTTCCCAAATAAAATATTATTTTAAGCAGTAAGTTGCGCACGTAAATCGGGAAATTTCTTCTCTTGAGAATAAATTAATTTTTTTCACTAGAAAATTTTGGAAACTTCTTTTCTAAATATCTAGATATTTTTGGAGTGCAAAAGGATTTAATTCAAAAAGAAAAAAAAGGTGTAAAGGTGGCAAAATTGCATTTATTAGCATTTATTACCTAATTTTCTAGAAATTTCTTCACACAAAATTCACAAAACTACCCCCCCCCATCCCTCCTTGGCCGAGCCAACCCCAAATTCTGCCCTTTCATTTTCCCAAGCTCATTTCTTCACTCTTGCTTCAAATTTCTTCAAGAAAAATTCCAAAAATAATCCACAAAATCCTAAATAAAAATAAAACCATCATTTCCTTCACTAATCTTTCTTGGATTTTCAACAAAGCATGGTTTTTTTGATGCTAAGATGAGGGATTAAGTTTCATTTTGGTGTTCCTTAGGAGGTATAATTTTTTACCTTAATCCTTAATTAATTGTCAAAATCTTAATCTAGCTATTTAAGTTAGCTAATTATGTGTTTAATATAGCTTTTAAATCATGATTAATTCATTTATTTTAATTTTTAAGAAATTCAATTTAGGGTTAAAGATTGATTAAGTTCTTAATGTTCATTAAAGTGTTAATTTGTGATTAGGAAAAGATTAACCTAGTAGAAAAAGATAATTTTTGTTAATGAACACTTTATTTAATTATGCAATTTGCTTACTAGGTTTGTGCTAAAACTTAATTAGCAAGTGTTAAAAATATAGGAATAGTTTAGATAGCTTAGTTAAGCTATTATAAGGTGTTTGTAATCACTAGATATGCGTTAGCATGAAACTAGTGCGAAATATTGCGATAGGTTGCTTACTAGGTTTCGGGGGTTTTCCGACGTGGGTTCGATTGGTCGTTGCGAGGTTATATCTATTGTATTCTTCGTAATTGTTTGTGTTGTGTTGCGCGATCGGGATGATCGGGGTCTACACTTGGTGTTTTTTAGTTTAGCTACCCCAGTTAGGGTTTTTGACTGATGTCGTGCGCGATAGATGCGCTAAGCGCGCAGTGTAATTTTCCGGGCGTTTTCATCGCGTTTCATTGTCTTTTCGTCATTATAGGATAATTAGCTTATGTGTTGTATTTGTAAAATTTTAAGTTCGCAAGCGGGGACTTCGGGTGCTGCGAACAAGGGGAAGGTGGTGGTCTGACTTTCATAGCTCGAGACCATCGATGAATAGATTTAACATCTACGGTGAAATCGCCCGTATGGAGTTATGCGTCGGGGCTGATATGATATGTTAGCTGCATGTTATTGCATATTGGTTAATTTCATATGAATATCATTGCATAGTACTATCTGTTGTACCTTTAGATATAACACATTACTGACGGTTCATGTTGCATGAGCACTAAATTGTATGCTACACCCACATCGTCAGTAATTGCCATGACACCCACAAACCACCTACATACGTGATATGGTAGTGGATAGGGATAGTGGAGGTAGTAATTCTTATTCCTTTGTGCATATGAGATATTGTTGACACCTACATACGTGTTATTGTGTTTGACATGGATAGTTAAGATAGTAACTCTTAATCCATTTCACGTATACCTTACTATAGCTACTTGTACATCTTTCATACATATTGACAAGTACACCAACATAGTCTATTACAGCTACATGTACATCATGCACACATATTGACATGTACACCCGCATATTTTCGCTATAGTTGTATGTACCCTAAGGGGTATTGTTTTGATATGTGATATTGAGATGTTGATCATTGCGCTTATAAAATGCATCATACATACTTTCTTACATGTAGATACTTAAACCTTGCTACACTTACATGTACTCTTCATATGATGCTGCACTTGTTTTTCGAAGGATTTTGGGAACCGCAAGATATATTTTTAAAGGAAGATTCATTTAAAAGAGCGGCTTTCCTTTGATATGCTCATATTGTTGTTTTATGTTGCATATATCAGTTTTTCATGGATTTACGCATTGAGAAATGGATTTCATAAGATTTATGGATTTGAGAACCGTGGGGGTATTTCAAAAAAACTATGTATTGTTTGAAAACCCGGTTTCTCTTGATATGATATTTCAGTGCGTCCACCCTGTGATTTCTCGGTTCTGAGATTTGGCTTGTGATATCCGATTCGAGGAGCAGGAGGCACCGTCTGTGGGTACATGGTGGACTCGGTATGGTACCCCGAGGCGAGTGGTGATTTCATGGTGTAGAAGATAAGCCTGGCAGAGGGACCACTACCTACCGGTGATAGTAATTAGACTCGGCGGTTATCGTAAGGATACCGACCGGAGTGATGTATGACATATCGTCAGGGCCAGTCATGGTGACAGTGCCTGAGTTATGGGGATTTACGTGTCAATGCTAGACACGGTTTTCATGATGTTTCGGGTGTCGATATTTGACACTCAGGATTCATGAAACTTACAGGATGTGAGGGCCAATCTGAGGATACGGTGCCTGAGGATTTGGGATTTGATGTGTCAGTGAGGGACACCGGTGTTTTTCCATGCTGATGATTTTGCATGAGATTTTTTTATTATATCATCCCACACACTCAGGATTATTCTGATATGCATTGCTTTATGTAGTTGTAGTACCCTGCTGATGTTCCTTTATATGATTTTTCATATCCATACTACCATACTTATGCTATCAGATTACATGTGCTAGATTTATCGTTGTTCGTGCATACTTGCGATTACAGTATGATGTTATTTACTATTCACGAGTTGTCAACTCACCCCCATTGTGCCACAGTGTTTTGCAGGACTTACCCTCTGAGTAGTCGCGGCAAAGCGTCTTATCATCTCTACTTTTGCGGATACCGCTACGGTTGGCTGTGAGGCCTTGCTTTTAGGTGGGTTTGCGGCTATCTGTTTATATATTGTATATCTTTTTGTTGGATCTAGTATTCTCCATCTACCACTATGTTGTATATGACTTAGAGACGACTTGTGAGGATTCAGTGTTATATTTTGTGGTGACTTTGGGTGCCGTGCTCGTGGGAGCCGGTTTTGTGAAAAGGTTACTTCTTTATGCAGTCTTTTCTTTGATATTTCTTCGCATCGGTGTCGTATACTTGTGTGGTGATTGTCTCCGCCGTTGGGCGTGATTTTGCTCCTGTTTAGGATGCTTTTATTTATCTATGTTGTACCCGTTTTTGGGGCTAGTTTTTACAAAGGAGGTGCTGCCGAAATTTTTAAGAACAAAAACTAAACTTAAAGATTTTTTTTTTACTTGAAAATTTCCGAATATTTAAAACTATGTTTTCTCCGTTGATCCAGTTTTGGGTGGTTTAGATTTCTGGGTTTCGACTTACTTAAGTTGCGTACGCCTGTAGACGTTATGTAGTTTAAGTGCTGGTTACGGGCCTAATATTGGGTCGTGACAGGTATGTAGCAATTGCAAGTAGGATCTGGATGGACTTAAGCATAGCTTTGAAAGTCTCAACTTTTCCATGTACACCAAGTAATCTTCTCAAGATATACTTGCTTCTGATGGGGATTTAACCCTTCAGATAAAGCAACCAAAGTCCATACTTTGTTGGTGTACATAGATTCCATCTCAGATCACTAAGCAACCAGCCATTCTTACAGAGTCCCCACTCTTGATGGTCTGCTCGAAACAAGTTGGGTCATCATCTCATGATGCAATCCTCGCTCCCACTGTCATAGAGAAACCGAAGTATCACTCAGGTGGATGAGGAACTCAACTACAAAGGCGGAGAGGCTGAGCTTCGTTAGAAACTATTGAATCCTTTGGGTTTACCAAATCATCAGCTACAGTTGGTATAGCTGAAACTTTTTCCAGTTCTACCTCATGACCACTAATTTCATCACAAGAAATTCCCTTTCCAAAAGGTGGTATGCTGAGAAACAAAACACCTTTTGCTCCCCGGTTTGGTAGAAGATATTCCCTTGCGAATGCTTGGGATATCCAATAAACTTCCACAGAATGGACCTTGCCTCGAGTTTGTCCAGATTTTGATTTGGACAACCCCAAATTTTAACATCCTTAAGAGATGGGCTCTTTCTATACCATATCACATATGGAGTGGTAGGCACCTGATTTGGTTGGAACCCTATTCAATAGGTATGCAGCTTCTCAAGTGCATAACCCCCAAAAGGAAATAGGTAACTCAGTAGTACTCATCATAGAGCATACCTTATCACATAGGGTGGGATTGCTCCACCCCGATATACCAACGTATTATGGTGTATACGGAGGAGTAATGCTGAGAGAGAATATCATTCTCCTTTAGAATAGTCCAGGAATCCCGTGCTCAAGTATTCTCCTCCCTGATCACATCAAAGGACATAATACTTATACCCATTTTGGTTCTCTACTTCTGAAGTACAAAGAACCAGTCCTGGCATGTGTAGACAGAGGACCTCATACATCATCATGTATCAATCCCAAGAGTTCACTAACTCTTTCTCTGTTTCCAATAAACATAGCTATGGTCATCTTATCTTTGTGACATGACTGGTAAGTTTCACAAGATGTAAATTCAAACTAATTTAAATATGCATCTAAATGTAACTTAGCTAGTTGGGTCACATTGATATGACCTAGTCTACAAAACCTCAATAAGGATTCGTTCATTTCTGAACTCTTCCACTTGTGTGTGTTCTGTACATTAAGAACTGTGGTTTAATTTAGAACGTTTATGCTTTAAGATAACGTGCCTGAACAGATCAACTCTTGATATAGGAAATGTTCAAAACATTATCCAATAATACAAAATTATATCATTCTTTATTAAATAAAGATACTGATATGATGTTGTATATCAGGTTCGGTATCTATTAACATTCGTTCAGAATCAATGTATTTTTTAATACAGGGTGATAACGGCTAAGTGACTTGGCTTGCAACAATTGGACCGTTTTCCAACACTTGAAACTTATCACCCATTCTCAGTTCTCTACCTATCTGTAGCCCATTTAACAGATTACATTTGCGGGATCCTGATTCGGTATCTCATACCCAGGACGTAAAGGATACTGAGAAAAAGTTCTCGGTAATGAACACACCCGAAGAAGATGCATCAGCATGCACTTTCAACGTTTGGGCGGCACGGGAATTCTGGTAATCCTCTATTTTCTGCTCGGTCTTATAACAATTATAAGTTAGAGCGGGACCAACATTCCCTAACACAGTATAACAAGCGGGTTCGGTCAATACATCCGTATTTTTATCTTGATTAAGGCATGACATAGTCGCAACCAGGAGAGAGAGAGAAGAAAACACTCTTCGTACGCTCTTGCAAGATTAGATTGGTTATTAATATATCTAATCAGGATGGCTCCCACTGTTTCAATCAAATCTTCCTTCAAACCCTAAAAGGTAAGATTAGCCGGGATTAATTACACCCTACAAGTTCGCCAATCTTTCAGCCAGATCAGTGTTGGTACTTTGAGGGAGGTTCACCGTGCTTTCGCACGGACCTAATTAAAATAAACCTCGTTTTCCCAGAGGCATAACCCCATTAACACATTTCTAGACACCTACTTGATCAGCTAATTGTCCTGTGTAAAATTCTCCCAGGAGTAACTCTTACTCGCAGTAGGTATCGGAATCCAACTATCTTATAGAAGGTATGCAATCTCATTGTAAATTTCAACACTTGAAATTCCCAATAATATTTTACCCCTAACGTCCTATGACCTTGATGGAGGCCAAACTACCCATAGTCCGCTAGTCAAGTTCAACCCATCATTTCCTGATTGAATTAGACCCACCCACACGACCCTTGATGGAGTCCAAACTACATCGTACGAATACCCTAATCCAATCACATCATATGCTTGCAGATAAGCACTAATCAGCTATCGTAAACAACGCTTTGACGGAGGCCAACAAACGTAGCACGAATACTAATTAGTACTTATCTGAAATGACGGAGGGCTACGACAGGTTTTTAAGAAAACCCTTTGCGTAATGAACTTGATATCGTCGTAGAATCAAGTGATTTTAAATGGAGTGTTTTTTAGGCTTTTCTAGTTTCGCTAAAGAGGTCACTCTCAGTAAAGGGATCTCGGCTCTTTCCTCATCGAATAAGATGCAGGATATTTCATAAATACCGTTGTGCAAAGCAAGAACTATAGAAGCAATCAAAAACTAAACCGTGAGTTTGTAGCATCTGCTAGTTTCACTAAAGAGGTCACTCCCGGTGAAGGGATCTCGGCTCTTTCCTTATCGAATAAGGTGCTGGATATTCTACAAGGAATACCGCTATGCAAAGCAAGAACTAGAGCTAGCAGTTTTTAACACAAGTTTCTACAACATCTTTAGGTTTCTTTTATTTCATTAATCTCATTAATGAAGTCCCATTTTATTATGCCTCACAAGCATCACATTTGAAACGAAATTAGCAATATAACATATATCTCATATATATAATATAAACATTGGTCTCAGACAGTAATATGATCTCATCACAGAACATTGCAGCAGAAGATAACATATGAAATATTGGATATACTAGGACGTCCAAGTTTTATTGTCAAGACCCAAAGTTCGGCCTGTCACCGACACTTAACCACGTAACGTATACAGGCATAACGCGACTAAGTAAGCCGAAACCCAGAAATCAAAACCATTAAAAACAGTGAGTGTTAAAACATTTAATGGAAATATTTGTTAAAACATTTAGAAAACCTTAAGTAATTTAGTAAAATTCTTTAAAGTTTAAGTTGTTTTCTTAAAAAATTCGGCAGCATCTCTTTTGTAAAAACTAACCCCGAAATCGGGTACAAGACAAGATATAAATAAAGATGACATATAATAAAAATGAAACATCTCCAAACGGGAGCAATCACGCTCAACGGCGGAAACAATCACCACAATAATAGTATACGACACCGTAGCGAAGAAAGAGCAAAAATAAGTTAAGACAACATGATAGATAAAACTGCATAAATAAGGTCGGCTCACAATGAGCTCGACACCAGAGTACAAAATAATATACATCGTCCTCACAACTGGTTTCTAAGTCAATACATGATTGTAGATGGAGAGTACTAGATACAATAGTGTATACAACTGGAAAATAAACGGATACCGCAAAAACCCACCTATCAGTAAAAGGGCTCACGCGCCAACTGCAGTGGTATCTGTATCAAAAGATACAAGAAAGCAGCCTGCCGCGACTACTATGAGGGGCAACCTGCAAACACTGTGGCACAACGGGGGTGAGTTGCCAACTCGTGAATAGTAGATAACATATAAAGGTAATCGCGAGTATGCACGTACTGCGGTATTCTAACATATGCCAACAGATAATATCTATATGAGAAACTGGATATGCAATAATCATGCAAAAGTACTCTATCAGGTACTACGACTACAGGATGAGATGCATAAAAATGAATGCTGAGCATAGGATAAAATAACATCTACACGGAACGTGGAAAAATAACCGGTGTCCATCAATGCACCCAAATCCCAGTAAAACTCAGGTGCTGTCACCCTAATCGGCCCTCAAATCCTGTAAATCTCATAGAATCGTGAGTGCCTAGCATCGGCACTCAAAAATATCATGAAATCATCGTGTCTAGCATCGACACGCAAATTCTCAATATATTGGGCTCCGTCAGTCCGGATCGGCCCATGGGCTCCATCTGCGGAATCGGCCCTCGGCCCCGGCAGTACGGGTCGGCTCATATCCATCTATCGACTCTGGTCAATATCCTCCGGATAACCGCCAGGTCCAACCAATCACCGGTAGGTAGTAGTCCCTCTGCCAGGCTCATCGCCTACTGCACGACAGATCTGTTCTCACCCCGAGGTACCATACCGGGTCCACCATGTACCCGCAATCGGCCTCATCCAGCTCCTCGATTCAGGTTCACATGTCACACGTCTCAGAACCGAGAAAACGCATGGTGGACGCACTAAAATATCATATCAAAAGAAACCGGGTTTTTAAAACAGTGCGTATTTTCTCAAAATAATACCACGGTTCTCAAATCCAGAAATCACATAAAACCAAACTCAATGCGTAAATCCATGCAATGTGTCGTATGACACTACGAGTAAAATAGGAAACCGCTCTTTTAAAAAGGATCCAGTTTTTGAAAATATCTCATGCGGTCCCTATTTTTTTTAAAATCAAGTCAATATCATCCATGTATGTAACATATGTATGTATATAGGTATGGATGTGCAAATGGATATATATGCGAATATGAGTGTAGCAATGTATATGTGCACTAATATGAATATACAAAGTATGTGTGCACAAGTGTAGATATATATCAAGGTATGTGTGCATCATTGTGAATATACAATAAGAATGTGTGCAATATAGGTATATCAATGTAAATATATGCCAATATGTATCAAAGTCATGTCTAATCATCAATGATGCGGTAATCAACAATATATGATTCGTAGCAATCCTATAGTGCGAGTGTCATGGCAATCACTAACGGTGTGAGTGTAGCATACAAATAGTGCTCGTGCAGCTTGAACCGTTAGTGACAGTGCAGTGTTATATGTCTACCATTCTATATGCAACAAAAGATGGTATGCTACAATACTACATATAAATATATACGGCTAAAATATCCTATCATGCCCTGACACTTAACGCCATACGGGCGATTTCCCCGTATATGTTAAATCTACTCACCTGGTCTCGTGCTAAGCGTAACCGACCACTTGCTTCTCTTTCTTTGCGGCGTCCGACGTACCCGCCTGCGAACCTAGAATTTACACAAGAATCCACATAAGCAAAATTCTACAAAAACGCGATATCGAAATCAAACGAGAAACTCGCGTCGCGAACTAAACGCGTGTGTGTCCGATACGCTGAAACGTGTGATTACGGGTCTGAAACTACCCCGACACGTCGCGACACGCAGGAAATCACCAAACCCACTCACGTATCACACGTGTCGCGTAAGTTTCAAAACTGTTGAAAATAAGGTATTTAGTTCCAGATTTTTATACAAGCAGATTTAGAAAAAGTTGCATGTACCACAGACCTTAAAAATGTAGCAGACACCAACTCAACAAACCCCGACACCCAGGTCCCCCATCTGGCCGCAATTTGCGGCCAGAAAGAATATTTCGGCGGCCAACTTGGGGAATTGGGATCCCGTGCTTCGTGTGTGTTCTAAATCTAGTGTACATGTTCCAGAAATTGCAGTTTTTGCCTAAAGCAATCGGGTTGCAAGCGGATCACAACAGAGCACAAAACTTAGTTAAAAAGCTAAATTAATACTAAAATAAACATTATGGTATTTTAGTGCACCCTGAGAAATTTATTTAGTTAAAACAACACTAAAAGCACTTAATTAAGTTAACCAAACCTTAAAAATCCTAACTTATCTCAAACTTCACTAAATTCCTCTCATTAGCACTAAAATGCACAAAAATACGATTTTTAGCTAAATAAACTACAAGTTAAGAACTAAACTGATATGGGTGAGTTTAATACCTCCAAATGGTCTTAGGGAAGTCCAACTTGCAGCACTTGCCTTCAAAGGCAAGGATTTGCCACCAAGACCCACAAAAGAGGCATATTTCAAAGGTTTTTGTGAAGGAAAGTGAGTTTTTTGTGTAGGGTTTGTGTTTGGATATCAAGAGAAGCAAAAGAAGAAGAAGATGATGAAGATGTTGCTGCTGCTGCTCTTGCCTCTGCAGGAATTCCAGAAATGAGAGGGAGAGAGAAAAATGAGTGAGGGATATGGTCAAAAGTCAAGCCTCATTCCTCACCTAACCCAAACCATACCTCCCATTCTTTAAATTTTATTTTTAATTAAGGGTTTAACTTGATTTATATGTGGATAAGAACCATGCAAGAAGAAAAAAAAAAGAAAATTGCTACAAGCTAACACTTAACCTATGTTACAAAATGTGATAAGTGTGCAAGCTAGTTACACTAAACCTTGCTTAGGAAAAGTAATTAAGGAAAATTTTCTAATTAAGTGAACACTAAGCTAAATTATAATTAGTAAAACCCATTTATATGTAAAAACGCATCTTATCACAATTAAAACTGGTTTTATTTTAGTTTAGGTGGAAATTTAAAATTTACGGGGTTTTATGAAAAACACGCATTATTGCTAACTAACGCGAAATTAACCTAAATGAATTTTAAGGCGTTACATTTATATCGAGCCTGTATAAAACACGAATTCCACGGTAACGATGAATAGACAAACCTACATCCCTAGACCCCTATGAGAGCAGTAAGCAACACTGCCAATTCTAGTGTTAGGAGACCCGGGTCTCGACTCCTCGAGATGGCCTCCCACTGGACCCAAGAACCCGGTTACTTGTGCTCCCCTCCTTGGGTCTACCTAATGCGGAAAAATAAATAATATACAATGGTGACATCAACCTTAACCCGGAAGTTCCCCAATAAAAGAATATTATATACAATGAATTTTACATGAATGAAAATAAAAACCCTCATCTCACATAAAACCCCGGCTATTCAGAACACGACGATCCAATATAACATATCACAGCAACATATAATATCTCATATCATCAATGTAAGCAAATATGCATATCCCGATTGTCGTTGATGTATAGCAACGAAGCCGGCGATACACCACATACTACGCTTACGGTCACAGAAAAGAAGTGTAAAACTACAACATTTGGAATCCACAATCACTTTAGACATCTTAAATCCGAAATATCACATACTTCGCATTTCATGCCAAACTATATGAATTCCACATATTGTATCACATTCCAGATAAATAGACAATGTTAAACTTTCCAATCGAATGAACAAACACCTAAGATTTCCCAAATAGTTCAACACTTGAGCGGAGTTCAAAAAGTCCCAGAACATGTCACAGCCGCTATGAACCAGCCGTAGAAGGGTTAAACCAATGCCTCACATGTGGCAACGCTAAACTACCACAAACCATATGGTTCAGTGGCGGTTTTGACGGTCACATAATCGAGTTAAGGTTACATTCTTCTAGAGGGTCCACAAATTCGCTTGCATGATTTTCTGAAAGTATTAAACTCAGGAAAAATCCAGCACTTGAAAGTTTTCCGACAGGGGAAAAAGTGAGTTATTGATATCCGTTCGAACTTTTTAACATGTTCTAAATTACCCAGAAAAACAAACGATGTTAAACTTTCCGATCGAATCAACGAATTCCTAAGATCTCCAGAAAACTCAACACTTGAGTAATATTAAAAATTCCCAGAAGCTTGTAGCAATACCTACGGATGTTACCTAGAAATATCTATCCCTGATACTCAAGTACGGCCGCGGAACCGCCGCGACAAGCCTGGTATTGCCGCAGTTCCGCGGCGACTTGAAGGAATAAGTGGTTTGTATTTCACAGTTATCCATAGAATCATCTGCTTAATTTTCTGAGTATTTTTAATAAGGAAAAAACCATCTTTTTAAAAAAATTTCAGAGAGGGGGTCAAATATGACGTTTCGGGGTTCGATCGGACTTCAAACTAAGTCAACACATCACCTAATGCTCTAGCTTGGCTCTGATACCACTGTAGGGTTAATATAGCACCTTGTGAAGGCTTTGGCAAGCAGCAATCATGCTACTTTAAAAATTTTTGGGTGCTAAACAAACCCTAACCAAGATCTTAACTAGAGACTTAGGGTTAAACATACAAGTAAACAACTTTACTTCTAAGAGTTAGGGATTACAACATTTGTAGTCCGTTCTTTCACTTCATAAGCTCTGTGTTGAGGTCCCTTCGCTGCGATCATCAAGTACCCGGACTCTAGAGAGGCTCCATGAAGAGAAGATGCAAGCTTGCTTCCAATCTTCAACAACTAAGATGATCTACCTTGAAGAAACTCAAACCCAAGCTCTTGCTTCACAAATAAAGTATTAGCAAAGCAAACACCCTAATCTAAGTGGCTAGAATAGATGAGAATGATGAAGTAGGAATTTTTCTCTCTTTTGTTTTCAATTTCTCACTCAAAATCATCACAAACCCAAAAGCTAGAAAGCTTTTCAAGAGGAAGAAGAAGAAGAAATCTATTTGTGATGAATAATGAATTAATTGTTATGGTTACAAATCAACCATGGGTCAAAAATGAAGGCTTAACCCTTATAGAGAGTAAACTAGGGTAAAGGGTTTGGGTTGGGTTAAGAAATATCTTCACAAAATATCTTAGCTAAAAACAAAAGAAAACATCATGAAGCTTCATGAAAAAGCTAACCCAAAAGCTGACCCAAATCAAAACCCTTACTTGTTTAAACTCCACAAAACATGTTGCATTTGTAACCCTAACATGTTACAATATTATATATCACATATATAATATATAATGTAACAAAATAAAATAATACAATTAACATATATCGTATATACATCAATGTATTATCCATGTGAGAAAAAGAATCTTTAAGTGAGCTTATATTAGTTAATGTGATGTAATATATCACATATATAATTTTACATTAAATTATCGAATCAACACTTGATCCGACAATCCGGCTATATTGCATATAACCGACTAATATAATCTGTATCAGTTCATCGAATCAACACTTGATCCGATGACCCGGCTATATCATATATACCCGGCCGATATTTCATATCGCGAGAATATAATACGGTATTTCATATCGTATTATTCTCGGTCCCGCGCATATCACATATATGCTCCTACTCCATTTTGCCTGAGCCAGGAAACCTCTGTGTAGGACTCTAAAGAATCGTCAATACGCCGGCAGTAGGTGATGATCATATCAAAATATCCACAAGCTGCAAGCGGTCAGCTAAATGTAACAGCCACCCATGTTTTGAGCAATCATAAGATCAACAAGCAAGCATGTACATTCTCCTGCGAATCCAATCGGTAACACTCCCGTACAGTCCGGTCTCTTCGTCTGATATGTCGCATATCTAGTCTAGGGGTGGTAAACGTCAGACCCCAGTAACCGATAAGTCGTGTCGATATAAGGTCCATAATAGTTTGAGAAACTACAGATAACTCTTACCAGTAAATCTCAGCATCCCTCGCCAAGGATTTCCAGTTATTGCCAATCGAACACAGCGCAACATCAACTCCCTATACCGGGAGAGATGAAACCCCTCCTATCGCTCATTGCCTCCATGTGATTTGGGACTGTACCTAAAAGCCACCGTTTTGCACGCCCTCTTAGACGTGGTATGATGGAAATCAAAGCACAGTGGGAATCACACAAGACTCTATGACGATCTCGGGTCTACAGACTAACCTGTACCAGTGTCACCAGAGAACTGCCATATGACGTGAAGTATAATACCATCTGGGAGTTCTCAGCGAGTCCGTCCAGTGTACCCAGTCTCCACTGAGCACCCGTATACTATCTCTGATGTCTAACATCAATGGATATGGGATCATCTATCGCCCATCTACATAGGTCAAGAAGCATACGCTAGTCTACTCTGGTATATCGATGCCCTATCTCGATACATCTACGACTGGGAACATTTGAAGGATGTACTTAGCAACTACACTGTCCCCACTAGTATGATCTGCATCATAGTCCTGGTAGTCAAGTACTCATCCTAAGGGATTTATCAACATGTAACATAGAGACTATCAGAGTACATGTTAAGATAAAGAGCAACCAGATAACATACTATCAATATGGATATAGAATGGTTACATATCTTCATGTTGTTAAGATATGGAGTTATCTGGCTTCTGTTTAAAAGCAGAATACGGACATACTTGAGGCACGCTTCGGTAATGGCGGTTTGTGGATTATCCCAAGCATTCGTAAGGATATTGTTTCTACCATTTTCAAGATCACTAGTTATATTGTTCTTGACTCGCCACATTTTTATAAAAGGGTCTTTTTGCAAAAGAAACTAGTGGGAGTATTGTAGAATTGGAAGTAATTCCAGGACCACAAACGGTTACCGAAAATTTAGTAAAACCTAAGGATTCAATTGGACTTAACAAACCGTTAGCCACTTCGCAGATTTTGGTAGGTGACCTCAGACACCCGAAAGACACTTCAGTTTTCTCGTAGACGGTGACAGGGAGGTCAGCATCATGGAGATGATGGACCTACTAGGTAGCAGTAGGTCATAAGAAGTGGTAACTTCCAGGTGACCAGGTATTTCATATCCAAGATGGACTCCACGCACTTCAGCAAATTATGGATTTTGGATTTTGCTGGGTGCTCCTTAAGAGGTAAAACCTATTAGGAGAAGGTAGATCTTTCGAGATCTGTGCAGGTGGAAAAGTATAAACCTAATAAGGCTAGACTTGTTGTAAAGATTTTTCATCAAATACCCACTGTAGATTGTGATGTGACTGTTAATTCAGTGTCTATTGTTGACTTACGGCAGCGCCCCGACCATCAAACCATGGCCAAATATGGAACAAAAATTTACAAAAACTGGCGCTACCACAACTCGATGCCCGGATCTACCCTAAACCCTATAATAACAATATGTAAACTAGGAGTTAGATGGTTATACCAAACGGATCGTGTCCTTCGGTCTTCTACCATTTCCAAGCTCCTTGAGGTGTTGCGGATCGGATTTGGTTGCCGGTCTTCCTCCATCTACGATGATCCACCCAAGGGAAACGGCACAAGTTTCAGCCTTGCCTAGGAAGGCAACCGACGCTCCAAGGTTGCTAGCATTGGAGAGTGGAGGTGTAGGATTATCTCACTATAATTTTCTCTCATCACAAATGCTCAAGGAGCAACTCAAGAAGATGAAGAAAGAGGTGAGGAAACATGTGGCATGAACAACTAAAGAAATTGCTAAATGTTTTTCTCCAAGTGAGAACAATAAAAAGAAGCCATGAAGCAAGTGAAGAAAACAAGTCAAGAATGAATCAAGTCTATAATAGATGGCATGGCATGTAAAGAATAATGGCCTCCTCAATTTCCATTAAATAAATCCATGCCATACCTCTCTACATGCCATGACCCATGCTCATGCTAACTCACCCCTCCACCTCATTACCAAAATGATTTTCTAAAAATAAAATCAATAATGAGGTGGCCATCTTCTAGAAGCTAACCCGTATAAATACAGAATACTTTCCGATACACGTATCGAAATACATATACGCGTATTCGTACAAAAATAAGAATAGCCAAAAGAGAAAATGAATAGTGAACAATAATACTAGAATACATATATTAAAATACATATATAAATTATTAAATCAAAACCTGATTTAATAATCCGGCTCAGTCCTATACCGCTAGTATTGTCAACCGTCCGACTAAAGTCTGTGCATCCTGTACACATATTTAATCGGACAACTTTATATACCAATATACGTCATCCACACCATATCGCCTGAACCGTGAAAACCCTCTGTATGGGACTCTAAAGACTCGTCAATACGCTGGCAGTGGGTTTAACCACAAGCACGTCAGCGACACTAGCTGTACGTAACAGCTACCCAGGTATTGAGTGAAAGGAAGGCCGACAAGAAAACTCATCTGTACCCCTACTGAGCCTGACAGAGACAATCTATATACAATCTAGTCTGTTCGTCTAAGAGTATCGCATATCGAGTCTAGGGGGTGGATAAAGTCAGACCCCTAATAACGCGATAATTCGTGTCGGTATGTAACCCATCACCACATGAGAAACTACTGATCGTAGATCAGTAATTCTCGACTACCTTGGCCAAGGATTTCTGGTGATGGCCACCCGTGCACTGTGCGACATCAACACCCAATACTGGGAGAGACGAATCCCCGACGATCCACTCACTGCATCCATGTGGCTCGGGACTGTACCCAACTAAAACCTGTTTGCACGACTCCTTTGAGCCGTGGTAGGGTAGTAATCAAAGTACAGTGGGAACACACAGGAGACAAATGACGATCTCAGGTCGACAGACTAAGCTGTACTCTTGTCACCTAAGAACTGCAATCTAACAATAGGTATAATACATCTAGTAGGTTCCCGGCGAGTCCATCCAGTGTACTCATAACCCAATGAGCACCTGTATACTATCTTAGGTGACTAATTAACACCAATGGCTTGTGAGACCGGCCACCGCCCCTCGTCAGGGTCTTGATAATTATACACTAGTCTACTCCGGAGTATCGATGCCCAGTCTCGATACTCCTATTACTAGGGACATTTAAGGATATGCTTATAGACCACCCAGCTCCCACGTATATAATAGCCATCATAATGCTGGTAGTCAAGCAAGAATCCTATGGGCTCTATCAATATTTAATAATGATAAAGACAAACCAGATAGCATACTATCGTCTCGAGTAAGACTGTTCTACCGGTATAGGTCCTCCCTCAATCATCACAATCGCGTGCATGGGATTCAACAATTTTCTTGAGGGCACTATAATAAACAATCTCCCACTTGCACTTAAGGCTAATTATGTCGGTGTCGTATACTCACAGCCCATGAGATACCGAACACCCAACTTCTCTACTAATCAGTCTCTCAAAGCCCGTTTGTGAAACTATTGAGTTTGAGAAATAACCTCAGTGAGTGGATCCGCTCCAGTGCTTCTATCTTTATCTCTCTATATCTCAATTTAGCGGAGAAAGACTATCTCCCGAAAAGAGCAATACCTTGTCTTAGAATTTGTTTGGATATCTGATGTGACCCAGTTCACAAATGAATTCCAAATCCAACAAACTTCTCAGACTGTATCATCCACTGAATTTAATCAGTATCCTTCGCCATGCCTTCCACAGTATCCGCTTGGACCACCTGTCCAACATACTGTCCCTCAAAAGAGGGAAAACTAAAACTCTGACAGTCACTCTGTCATCCAAGTCACTTTGGAAGCTTGATATGATAAACGCCTCCCGAAGGAAGCTGCCGTTACCATATACCAAGAACATCCACTTATGTTCATAACTTCTTCCTAATGTTTCTCCAGGGTTGGATTAATATATGTTTATTGCAGCTAGTGCAAAAACAATATCTGGTGTTGTACTTGATATCTCATGATTGACTCAATTGTCTAAGCAAGTGATATGTCAATCATGCAAATCCTTTTCTTCATCAGTCTAGAAGACATCTCTTTAGAGAGGGTGACTCCATCACCTGCAGGTACACCGCCATGCCAGGAGTTGACCATTCTAAAACACCTTTAGAATAATGTCAAAGTACCCAGATTGGGACACTTCCCAAATCTAGATCTAAAACCATAGATCTAGTAACCAGAAAACCTGATATTATATCCATATCCTATGTGGAGAAACAACTTTGTGACAACCACAGTATAACCGATCGTGGTATAGGTATATCACTTCCTATAAAGTGCATGTCATCCAAATACTAGGACATCACACCCTACTACCTTCTTACCAGATCCATCCCCTATTCTGATGAGGTCAAAACCTATGACTGTCACATCAAAAATAGATGATCTATCTCTGTTATATCTGCTTTAGTCTATAAATAGACACAAGCTACTTGTCCACTATGCTTCCGCTGCTCCAACTGACTACAACAACCCTCTGGCAGAGTCATATACACGTGCACTTCTAAAGCTAGTTTAGAACGACGTTATACTCATCCTCCTACCGGGTCTTATAGTCTCGAACAGCAGCAATGGCAAGTCTAGGTAAACAAGAACATTCTTGTCACTGTCTCTGAGAAGACCGAAGTACCTCTCGGGTGCCTGAGGTTACCCACCAAATTTGCGGAGTGGCTAATGGAATGTCGAAACCAATTGAATCTTTAGGTTCTATTAAATTTTCAATAATCGTTTGTGGTTCAGGAATTACTTCCAGTTCTACCATACTCCCACTTATGTTTTCTGAAAAGAATCCATTTTTACTAAAACTGGTGGCAAGTCAAGAACAATATAACTATTGATCTTCCTGATGGTAGAAAGTTAACCCTCGTCAATGCCCGGGATAACCCACAAACTTCCATTACTGAAATGTGCCTAGAGTTTGTCTAGATTCTGGTTTTAAGCATCAGCTGGATAACTCCATATACCTTAATATCGTTAAGATATGAAACCATTCTATATACCATAAAGAAACAAAGGCACTAATTTAATTGGAACCAGATTCAAAATCATGCAACTGTCTTCAGTGCATATCAACCAAATGGAAGGAGACCAAGCATCATTACTCATCAACGAATGCATCCACGTATGAGTAACCTGAAAGAGAATCAAGTTCTCAAAACTATTACTTACAACGGAATACCTTACACAAGTATTTACATCTTCAATCATCTTGAAGAATCCTGATACTTGCAACACATGGTTCTCTACTTTATTCTTATATCTATAACTTCTCAAAATCCGGACCTTGTATTTCAACGAAATATTTGTCTAAAACTAGAGAAGTCATGAGTAAACAGAATATAGTACGAGTACCAACCTTCTGTCCAATGGACATCGGACAACATACAATACTTTGTATAAGTCTTCCGAGTTTAATAACTCAAACCATGTGCGTCGTGGGTTGAAAAATTGTACCATGGTTAAGAAGAATTACACCGTTGTTGAATGCTCCTTACCTAACCATCAACTGATATAGGTAAATGTCATAGACATAATTCAAAAAGTTATATCTCACTTTATAAAATAAACGTACATATATATCAGTTTGAAATTGGTGCATAACAATCAGATATTCAAAACCAAATATTTGCTGTCAGGAAAAACCCAGGTGATTTCCTCAAATATCACCAATTACAAAGAATTCCGATATAATGAGGATATAATCATCCAATTCCCAATATCTTACTCCCACTCAGCATCCGTAACGCTATACAGATGTGAGAATCAAATCTGGTAAATACATACCCTGGAGTCAGAATTTAATTGGGAAAACAGTTTTCAATTAACACTGCACAGTAAAACTGAAACATGAAAATGTTTCGAAGGGGTAGCCGAGTATCCCAAGTAATGTCTCTTCCACTATCCAGATTCATGACAGTAACCGTATACTTCCTTGCCTCTCACTCCAATCCATTTATATGTCTTTACTTATTACCTCCTGTACACCACCTTTAGACTAATTAGTTTTCTTCCTTTCCTACCCTTCGGCACCAGCCTAAGGTTTAGAAGAATACTATCCAATAAGCGTAATAGGTGCACACTCATAACCAAGAGCCCTCGCAACCTGAGAGAAGGTAAAGAGAAAAGACAACTGAATAATCCTTATTCTATTCCTCCAGAACCAGAATCCATCCTCGAACAGGAACAAGTTCCTTCGAGTTTGTATGTAACTATACGATGGCATATCCAATAAATGTGGATCTTCGTAGTGCTACGGAATGTTCTGGAGAAAAGTAAAGGCGAACTAGGAGTGGTAGGGGTATACGCGGTTTCATCGTGAATGATAGTAGTTGCAATATCCTTTGCCCTCAATCTAATCCCTTTATATGTCTTTACTTATTACCTTCTGTACACCACACTTAGGCTTAATTGGTTTTCTTCCTTCCCTACCTTTCGGCACTTGCCTATTGTTTGGAAGAAGACTATCCAATGAGCGCAATAGGTGTACCCTCTCCTAATCCTAGGAGCCCTCAGAACCTGAGAGAAGGTAAAGAGAAAAGACAACTGAATAGTACTATTCAATTTCTCCTGAACCGGAAACCATCCTCGAATCTGAAACAAGTTTCTTCGAGTTCGTATGTAACTATACGATGGTCATATCCAATAAATGCGGATCTTCGTAGTGATACGGAATGTTCCGAAGAAATGCAAAGGTGAAGTAGAAGTGGCAATGATATATGCAACACTGACAATCCAAAAAGCCAATGTGTTTTAAGAAGGTTCGGTTAACTTGGTTCATGAGTTTTAGTTTAGGGTCAGGCCATGGTCGCTGCCAAAGAGAGAGAGAAAAGAAACACTCAGCGTGCACTCTAACCTGGATCAGAATGGTTAATCACTTTATCTAATCAGGATGTCTCCCACTGTTTCCTCGAATTCTCCTCCAAACACAAAAGGAGAATTAGTCGGGATCATCTAAAATCATCCGACGAGTAAACCTACTCATAAGTGGGAATCGGGATCCAACTATTATCGCATGATAACCTGATGGAAGCCACTCAAGTCACCACACTCCAGAAGGTATGCGCATGCCTGGTAAGTTTCATGTATGTTTGAAACTCCCGATGTGTGTTCTTATCCCTAGGACCCAAGTGACCTTGACACAGTCAACAAATCAAAGAGTCCTAGTCAAGGTCAACCCGTCATTATCCAGGACTGTATTAAACCTACCCATACGAGCCCTTGACACAGTCAACAAAGCCGTACGACTATCCAAACCAATCGCATTATTATGCCACAAACAAGCACTACTTAGCTACCGCACACTACGCCTTGACACAGTCAATAAACGCAGCACGAATACTAAGAAATACTTGTAAGAAATGACGGAGGGCTACGGCTGGTTTTTGGTTAAAACCCTTTAAGGTAATGAACTTGATATCATTGAAGGAACCCAAGTGGTTTTACAAATATATAGTGGCGCAAACTTTTGCTAAAGAGGTCACTCCCTGTGAAGGGATCTCGGCTCTTTCCTCGTCGAATGAGGTGTAGGATATTCCAAACTGAATACCACAATGCAAAGCAAAAGAATTGACTATAGTGAAGTTATTACGCTAACGCAAACTTCTGCTTAAGGGGTCACTCCCGATGAAGGGATCTCGGCCCTTGCCTCGTCGAATGAGGTGGAGGATATTCCCAATCGAATACCACTGTGCAAAGCAAAAGAAAACGTCTGTAATATCATTTTTAAAATAGGTTCCAACAACATCAAATAGGTTTATTTTCCTTGCATTGATCAGAATCAACGCAGTTTCATAATTAATCACACCAGAAAAGAACGAAAATAAAATGTCTGTATATGCCATTTGCATTCGCCACTGCGCCCCGCCATCACCCATTAGGTTACTTAACTAACGACAGAGTGGGGGCTGGACTAGCGCGGGTGAAAAACATATACAACATCTACTAGTATGTGTGTGTGTGTGTGTGTTTATAACAATCATCCCAGGCATGATATAAAGCAACATCACATAATCTCAGCCAATCAATACAGAGTGGTAGATAATCCTGGAGCCTCGGGTTTCACTTGAGCCGCAAATAAGACCCGATATTCCCTGTCGTGTGGATAACCTGTGCAATGAAAACCTAGACCCCTATGAGTGCGGCAAGGTACCCGCCAATCCCAGAAGTGAGGAAACCCAAATCAACAACGTGAATGGGTCACCCAGCACTTCACGGAATCCGGTAACTTGAGCACCCCTCCATGGGTCAACCTATACCCCCTACGAGTGCGGCGAATAGCCCACCAATTCTATAGTAAGGTCCCCCACGTCTCAACGCCATGAGATGCAGACCCGTTGCCCTCTAGAACCCCGCTATAAATGCACTACACCGCGGGGCAATCCTAGTACAGAAAAGAAAATAATATGTACAAGGGTGACATCGACCTCAACCCGGTCGTGCCCCAAACAAATAATATACAAACGGGCAGTGACGGTAGTCCACATGTCGGATACTCACCACACAATATCAAATGTACAAATGAAACTAAACTGTACTAACATTGCACTCAAGCTATCCACCACGACAATCCAACCACAATTACAGCACAACACAGAACATCAACGTGAATGTCACGTTCGCAAACTCGTCTAAAAGAACATATAGCAATTAGACGAGTTGTACCGCTCTAATGACATTCACGGTCGCAGATAGTAATGCATGTACTATAAATATTTAAACAGTATTAAATTATCGACTTCGAAACACCCCGAATTTCCCCTAAACAATAGATAACATAATATCCAAAATGGGCAAAACAAGAAATACCACTAAACCAATATTCCAGAGACTAGATTACCTTGCAAAATTCAAGTCCCAACTCTAATAAAAAACCGGTGGCACCCTTTTTTTTTCAAATCTCGCCGGGTCAAAACAGGTGAATGGGGCCCGTTTTTGTACGCTGTTCTAGTTGCCACAAAAATAGCCTTCTGCAATTGCTTAAAAAAATTTTTGAAGACTCTGAAATTTCGACAGAACTAGGAATATGCAATGTACTGTTTCGGGGTTGTTTCGGATTTAATACTTTAAAATCGTCTAAACTAGCTAGCTAAGGGTTTAAGGGTTTGCTCTGATACCATGTTGAGTTACGGCAGCGCCCCGGTTGTAAGTCGATGTACAACACCCCACGACTTGCGGGGAGGCGGAAATATAAAAAATGATCTTGTTCTTTGCTTAAACATCGACTAACCGCATGAATCGAAGCTAAACGATAACTAACATCAAACATAGAAGTTCTAAACTACTATGTGAAATGATTATACCTAAAGAACCGTGTCCTTCGTCTTTACGAACTCCACCTCCTCCTTGGCCTTCTCCAAGTAGTAGACGATCCACCACGAGAGCTTTACTCCAAGCTTTGCCTCTAAACTTGAGGCAACTAGGTTTCTTTAAGTGCTAATCAAAGTACCTAGATGATATAGAGTGAGGGTTATGGATTAAGTAGTCTAACTAATCCTTGTACTCAACACATGAGAGGGGAGGATTAGGGTTTGAAGAGAGAGAGCTTGAGGAGAGAGAAGATGAACATAATAATGAAATGAGAAAATGATCTATCATAATATATATCAAGCATTATTGTTTTTCAAGAAAAGAAAAGAAAATGATTTACAACCATGCTTGATAAATATCTAATGGTGATTCATCTCCATGAGTCATTAAGCAATTATGATGCATTAATGACATGGATGAATCATCCATATGACTCACTAATCTCATTCAATGTATATACCACCTAAACCTCCTTAGTCACCATCTTCTAGAAGCTTCTCGTGCAATTATGAGAACGCCCCTCCTATCCGTGAAAACACGGAAAAACTTTAGACTTTCTAAATCCAATAACCAGATACTAGTAACTAGCTTAAACCAAAGCCGACTAGTAAAAACTGTCTGAAAGTCGTACGTGCGTAAACACACGTATGCGTCCGAACCCTTGTCGTAAAACTATACAACCTCTATATCGTTTCGCCTGGAGTAGGGAAACTCTCTGTGTGGGACTCTAGAGACTCGACTACTACGCAGGCAGTGGGTTTAACCACAGACCGCAAGTGGCACTAGCTGTACGTAACGGTCCCCAGGTAGATGTCGATAAGAAGGCCGATGAGCAAACCCATCCGAACTCCTACTGAGTCTGATGTGACAATCTCCGTACAGTCCGGTCTGTTCGTCTAAGACTATCACATATCGAGCCTAGGGGGCGGCAAGCGTCAGTCCCCTAATAGCGGTATAAGTCGTGTCGGAGCGAAGCCCATTACACCCTGAGAAACTACTGGAACATACCAGCAAATCTCGCTTGCCCTGGCCAGGGACTTTGCGTAATGGCTCTCTGACACAGCGCGATATCAACCCCCAATACCGGGAGAGACGAATCATGTCTAACCGCCACTGCCTCCAAGTGCTCGGGACTGCACCCAACTACTACCTGTTTGCACGACTCTTTTGAGCCGTGGTAGGGTAGCAATCTAAGAACAGTGGGACACACTCGAGGCAAAGTAGCAGTGTCAAGTCTGCGGACTATGCTGTACTCATGTCATCTGGGAACTGTTCACTGACGACTGGTATAAAACTAACCAACAGTTCCCTGTGAGTCCTGTCCGATGTACCCGTAACCTAATGAGCACTTACATACTATCTCCAGTATGACGTACTGACGGCTGTGGGACAGACCATCTCCCCAACTGGGATGAGAAGCGTACACACTAGTCTACTCCGGAGTATCGATGCCATGTCTCAATAATCCTACGACTAGGGACCTGAATAAGGATGTGCTTGTAGACTACCTAGCCCCCACTAGTGTGACTGCCATCACAACGCTGGTAGTCAAGCAAGATCCTAAGAGCTCTATCAACAAGTATACTCACATATTAAGATAGAAAAACCAAGTAGCATACTACCATGTTTAGCAAGACTGTTATATATATGTGAATATCCCAAGCTTCCATTAAGTAATATACAAACTAGTATGATACAGTAATGGCCTTCTAGGGCATAAACACTAACAATCTCCCACTTGCACTAGGGCCATGTACTGGCGTATCGAAGACCGATGATCTCGAGTAGTCTCTCGAACTGAATCTGAGGTAGGGCCTTAGTGAATGGATCAGCAATGTTATCCCCTGTATTTACTCTCTTTACCTTGATCTCCCGGCGATCAACGATCTCCCTGATCAGGTGATACCGCCTTAAGATGTGTCTGGACTTCTGATGGGACCTGGGTTCCTTCGTTAAAGCTATAGCGTCGTTGTTGTCGCAATACAGAGGTATTGGACCAACACTGGTAGGAACCACCTGATGTTCTGTGAGGAACTTCTTCATCCAAACAGCTTCTTTTGCGGCATCGCAAGCAGCTATGTACTCCGCTTCCATCGTTGAGTCAGCAACGATGTCCTGCTTGGAACTCTTCCAACAGACCGCCCCTCCATTGAGGGTAAAGACATAACCCGACATGGACTTGGAGTCATCCTTGTCACTCTGGAAGCCGGAATCAACATAGGCCTCCATCCTGAGGTCTTTTCCGCCGTAAACCAAGAACATCTCCTTAGTCCTCCTCAGGTACTTGAGAATGTTATTTACTGCTTTCCAGTGATTCTCCCCTGGGTTTGCCTCATACCGGCTTACAACGCTCAATGCGTATTCTACATCTGGTCTGGTACATAATATCGCATACATTATAGAGCCTACCGCAGAAGCGTAGGGTATAATCGACATGCGTTCCCTCTCCAAATCAGTCTTGGGAAACATCTCTTTGGAGAGGGTGATTCCGTGACAAGCCGGTAGGTTACCGCGCTTAGAATCTTCCATACTGAATCTTTTCAATATTGTGTCTATGTACCTGGACTGTGAAAGTCCCAACATGCTCTTTGATCTATCACGATAGATCTGGATCTCCAGAATGTAGGTGGCATCACCCAGGTCCTTCATGGAGAATTTCTGTGACAAGAATCTTTTGACTAACTGTAGCATAGGAATATCATTTCCTATTACGATAATGTCATCCACGTACAAGACGACGAATACAACAACTCTCCCTACAATCTTACTGTATATGCATGGTTCATCTGGATTTTTGATAAAGTCGAATTCTTTGACAGTATCATCAAAACAGATGTTCCAACTCCACGATGCCTGCTTTAGTCCATAAATGGACTTAAGCATCTTGCATACTTTACCGCTGCTCCCACTCTGAATGAATCCCTCTGGCTGATCCATATAGACGCTCTCTTCTAAATTTCCATTTAGAAAGGTCGTCTTTACGTCCATCTGCCAGATCTCATAATCGTGGAAGGCAGCAATAGCAAGAAGGACCTAAATGGATTTCAGCATAGCCACTGGAGAAAAGGTTTCGTCATAGTCCAAACCAGGTCTTTGACGGAAACCCTTTGCAACAAGTCTAGCCTTATAGGTTTCAACCTGTCCATCTACACCAATCTTCTTTCTGAAGATCCACTTGCATCCTACGGGTTTTACCCCATCTGGAGTAGTGTCCAAAGTCCATACTTTGTTAGTGTACATGGACTCCATTTCGGTCCGCATTGCATCCAGCCATTTTACCGTGTCGCCGCTCTGAATGGCTTGTTGGAAGCTAGTAGGTTCGTCATTATCAATGACGCAATCTTCTCGATCCCCGTCTATGAGAAAACCGTAGTATCTCTCGGGCGGATGAGACTGCCTACTACTTCTGCGGATAGGCGCTGGTATGTCCCTTTCTTCTGAAACTTCTTGTTCTACCAAACTTTCAGTAACAGCTTGTGGTTCTGGAATTTCTTCCAGTTCTACTGCGCTCCCACTTTTCTGATTTTCTAAAAATTCAGTTTCTAAGAAGCGGGCATGACGAGAAACAAAAACCTTTTGTTCCTCTGCGTAGTAGAAGCAATATCCCATGGAATTCTTTGGATATCCCACAAACTTACACTCTACTGAGCGTGCCTCGAGCTTGTCCGGATGCTTCTTTTTTACAAAAGCTGGACATCCCCATGTTTTCAGGTACTGAAGATAGGGTTTCTTCCCACTCCACATCTGATATGGCGTGGTAGGCACAGTCTTGGTTGGAACCATGTTCAAAAGATATGCCGCTGATTCTAGCGTATAACCCCAGAATGATCGCGGTAACTCAACCTTACTCATCATGGAACAAACCATATCCAATAAGGTTCGATTCCTCCTTCCCGATACACCGTTGTGTTGTGGTGTGTATGGAGGAGTAAGCTGAGAGAGAATTCCTTTCTCTTTTAAGTAACCCAGGAACTCGGCACTTAAGTATTCACCACCTCGATCAGATCTTAGTGTCTTAATACTTTTGCCTGTTTGGTTGTCCACTTCATTCTTGTATTCCTGGAATTTCTCAAAGGCCTCGGATTTATGCTTCATCAAGAAGACATGTCCATACCCAGAGAAATCATCCGTAAAAGTAATGAAGTAGGAATAACCACCTCGCGCATGTGTAGACATTGGACCGCACACGTCACTGTGTACGAGTCCTAAGAGCTCGCTCGCTCTTACTCCATGTCCAGTAAACGGAGTCTTTGTCATCTTTCCCATGAGACAAGATTCACAAGTGGCATAAGATTGATATTCGAACGGATTCAAATATCCTTCTCTATGTAACTTCGTTAATCGTGTTTCATTGATGTGACCTAGTCTACAATGCCATAAGAAAGCCTGATTCATTTCTGGAGACTTTCTTTTAAGTGTGTTCTGGACATTGAAAACCTGAGCTTGATTCAATACGTATATACCGTCATCTAATGTACCGGACCCAATCAGAACTTGATTTAGGTGGATGTGAACTACATCGCTTACGAATGTAAAGTCATATCCCTCTCTTGAAAGTGAGGACACTGATATGATATTACAATTCAAACTAGGTACATACAGACAGTTACGTAGAATCAATATCTGCCCACTTGTCAAACCTAGGCGATATTCTCCCACGGATTCAGCGTCCACGCTCATTCCGTTTGCAACTCTGAGAGAAAAATCACCTATCCTTATAACTCTACGGTTTCTCAAAGCATGTAACGAATTACAGATATGAGATCCTGCTCCGGTATATAGTACCCAGGAAGTAGAGTTAATTGACAAACAGTTCTCAATTACAAACACACTTGAGGCTGAAGCCACAACATGCTTCGTATCATGGCTACTGGGTTCCAAAGCCCTGCAATCCTTCTGCCAATGTCCGTTCCCATAACAATAGGAACATCCCTCCTTGCCTACACCAATTCCCGAAACTTTTGCTCTTCCCTTTCCTCCTACTTTACTGACACTGTATATCGGCTTTGTAGAGGTCTTCTTCCTTTTATCCTTTGCTTTCACCCTGGATGTAGAAGAAGAAGATCCCCCATTAAGCAGAGTTTGTGTCTCCCTGGTTTCTTTCAGGGTATAAGTAGAGGGTGGGGACTGTGGAAATAAGTCAGCATATGACCAGTTTCCCAACGTGGTCTCCACGTCCTTGAGCTCATCAATATAGCTAGTCATCATAAGGACGTCGTCCCTTACAGATGACCCGTCAGCCGACCTCGCTTGAATTAATTCGTTCGAGGCCTCATATCTTGCGATATGAGATTGCTCTCCATATAAATCTTTGTTATGGAGAAAGATGGAAACCGAGTCCAACTTCTCGTGCTGCTTCTGGTTTATACCTTCAACTGAAGCCAACACGAGGCACTTGGCTTTCGCTTTATCCTTTTCCTTTTTCTGATGGATATCCATATCCGCGACGGTGGAAACTGGACCTGGGACGGCGGGATCTTGAGTAGTAATAGGGTGGTCCAGCTTATCATAGGCAATGGTCATTTGGACAGACCTTTTCCAGTCATATAAGATAGATTCAGTCAACTTGTTGTCTAGATGTAACCTAGTCATGGTCACAAGTTCGCTGCAATGAGAGAGAGAGAAGAAAACACTTTAGCATGATGCTCTTGCAAGTTTAGATTGGTTTTTAATTTATCTAAACTGGATGGCTCCCACTGTTTCTCAAATCCTTCCTCAAACCATAAAAGAAGAATTAGCCAGGACTATTCTCACTGTACAATTCTTGCTTAACCGTTCAGCCAGGCTAGTGTCGATACTTCGAGGGAGGTTTTCCAATTCTTTCGCGAAGTTCCTTAATTAAAAAACCTCTTTTCTCTGGGGGCGTAACCCCGCTGACACCTTTCTTGACACCTACTTGGTTTATAGCATTGATCGTTAAGTGACGAATATCCTGATGAGTAGCATATACTCACAGTAGGATCGGGATCCAAATATCATCGTATGATAATGTTGAAGGAATCCTACCAACATTCATCAAACTCCAAATGGTATGCATCTCTTTGCAAATTTCAGTTTCTTTAGAAATTCCCGATATATATTTTTGCCCCATGTTCTTATGTCCTTGACGAAAGCCAACAAATCATAAAACACATGTCAAGTTCTGCCCATCATTATCTTGTTAATTTGAACCCACCCGTATATACCCTTGACGAAAGCCAACAAGGTTATACGACTGTCCCAAACCAACTCATCTATCTATGCAACAAATGAATACCCCAGCAGCTACCAAACACTATGCCTTGACAAAAGCCAACAAGCATAGCTTGAATACTACTGACCATCCATAAGAAATGACGCAGGGCTACGACTGGTTTTGGCGAAACCGTGAACGTGGTGAACTTGATATAATCGAAGGAACCTGATAGCTTTTTAAAAAGAGTGGTTAAAGCTCTGCAATTAAAAATTCTGCTCTTTTAAAATAACCGAGTGGTTTCTTTTAAATTGTTCCAACGATTTAACTTTTAGTTTATTTTCTTTGCATTATAAATAATGCGTCCCATCATTAACCTATCATCGCAGAAAACAACAAAAATACAACGTCCTCTTATGCCATCCGCATTCGCCACGGGGTCCCGTCATCACCCGTTAGGTTACTTAACTAACGACAGAGCGGGGGCTGGGATAGCGCGGGTGTAAAACATAAGTGACGTCTAAATAGCTATCATATATAGATATTGTACATTCGTCAGACGCAATAATAGGCATTCCAGATCTCATATGAACTTTATTGGATTTACAAGCAATCCGCGTTTGTTTAGAGCCTGCAACAAAAGACGGATTACACTGTTGTGATGAATAGCCATTACCCTACCCAAGACCCGTACGGGTACGGCAAACTACCCGCCTGGCAGTTTGTGCACCCCACCTTGGGTCTGTCCTAGTTGCAAAAACAGTAAAATGAAATAATACAATGGTGGCTACAACCGCAACCTGGATATGCCCTGCAAAAAAATAATATTACAACAAATTACATTTATATCAAATGAATTAAATAATAACCCATCACATAACCCCGGCTATACATCACAACAGTCCAACACAGTTCATATACACAAACAGATAAAATCCATTACAGAAATGTGCAACCCCCTGCCAACCGACATACTAGCAGTTAGGGGAGGTTTACGAACACATTATACAAACACAGATATAATCCAACAAGCAAATACCGTATAATTTCGATCGATTAAACACATTTAATTTTGCTCCAATACTTCTCTGTAAATCTGAAACCTGAGCAAAAATTAAAAAATTCCAAAAAATAACAAATATCACATAGAACCCACACAGGAAAACTGGGCTGATGAGTCGTCCAAAGAGCGGCGGAATCGCGGCGGATCGGTGGGATCGGCCGCGGTTCCACGACTCTTTGGCCGATTCATGAGCCCAAATTTCTTGGGTGTTCTTATACTATCATTTAAGGCTTTCTGAAGGTCTCTGAAAAATTTTTGGACCTCATTTAAAAATCGACAGAAAACTCATGATTTCGGGGTTTTCCGGTTTGTTTTTTCCGTTCGAAATTCATACAATTTTGCAAGTGAGTTATTTATTGTTTAGCAAGGCTCTGATACCACTGTAAGTCGATGTACAACACCCCACGACTTGCGGGGAGGCGGAAATATAAAAAATGATCTTGTTCTTTGCTTAAACATCGACTAACCGCATGAATCGAAGCTAAACGATAACTAACATCAAACATAGAAGTTCTAAACTACTATGTGGCGTGATTATACCTAAAGAACCGTGTCCTTCGTCTTTACGAACTCCACCTCCTCCTCGGCCTTCTCCAAGTAGTAGACGATCCACCACGAGAGCTTTACTCCAAGCTTTGCCTCTAAACTTGAGGCAACTAGGTTTCTTTAAGTACTAATCAAAGTATCTAGATGATATAGAGTGAGGGTTATGGATTAAGTAGTCTAACTAATCCTTGTACTCAACACATGAGAGGGGAGGATTAGGGTTTGAAGAGAGAGAGCTTGAGGAGAGAGAAGATGAACATAATAATGAAATGAGAAAATGAGCTATCATAATATATATCAAGCATTATTGTTTTTCAAGAAAAGAAAAGAAAATGATTTACAATCATGTTTGATAAATATCTAATGGTGATTCATCTCCATGAGTCATTAAGCAATTATGATGCATTAATGACATGGATGAATCATCCATATGACTCACTAATCTCATTCAATGTATATGCCACCTAAACCTCCTTAGTCACCATCTTCTAGAAGCTTCTCGCGCAATTACGAGAACACCTCTCCTATCCGTGAATACACGGAAAAACTTTAGACTGTATAAATCCAATAACCGGATACTGGTAACTGGCTTAAACCAAAGCCGACTAGTAAAAATTGTCCGAAAGTCGTACGTGTGTAAACACACGTATGCGTCCGAACCCTTGTCGTAAAACCATACGACCTCTATATCGTTTCGCCTGGAGTAGGGAAACTCTCTGTGTGGGACTCTAGAGACTCGACTACTACGCTGGCAGTGGGTTTAACCACAGACCGCAAGCGGCACTAGCTGTACGTAACGGTCCCCAGGTAGATGTCGATAAGAAGGCCGATGAGGAAACCCATCCGAACTCCTACTGAGTCTGATGTAACAATCTCCATACAGTCCGGTCTGTTCGTCTAAGACTATCGCATATCGGACCTAGGGGGCGGAAAGCGTCAGTCCCCTAATAGCGGTATAAGTCGTGTCGGAGCAAAGCCCATTACACCCTGAGAAACTACTGGAACCTACCAGTAAATCTCGCTTGCCCTGGCCAGGGACTTTGCGTAATGGCTCTCTGACACAGCGCGATATCAACCCCCAATACCGGGAGAGACGAATCCTGTCTAACCGCCACTGCCTCCAAGTGCTCGGGACTGCACCCATCTGCTACCTGTTTGCACGACTCCTTTGAGCCGTGGTAGGGTAGCAATCTAAGAACAGTGGGACACACTCGAGGCGAAGTAGCAGTGTCAAGTCTGCGGACTATGCTGTACTCATGTCACCTGGGAACTGTTCACTGACGACTGGTATAAAACCAACCAACAGTTCCCTATGAGTCCTGTCCGGTGTACCCGTAACCTAACGAGCACCTGCATACTATCTCCAGTACGACGTATTGACGGCTGTGGGACAGACCATCTCCCCAACTGGGATGAAAAGCGTACACACTAGTGTACTCCGGAGTATCGATGCCCTGTCTCGATAATCCTACGACTAGGGACCTGAATAAGGATGTGCTTATAGACTACCCAGCCCCCACTAGTGTGACTGCCATCACAACGCTGGTAGTCAAACAAGATCCTAAGAGCTCTATCAATACGTATACTCACATATTAAGATAGAAAAACCAAGTAGCATACTACCATGTTCAGCAAGACTGTTATATACTTGTGAATATCCCAAGATTCCATTAAGTAATATACAAACTAGTATGATACAGTAATGGCCTTCTAGGGCGTAAACACTAACACCGGCCATCAAACTGTGGCCAAATGCGGAACAAAAATTTACAAAAACTGGCTCTACCACAACCCGATACCCGGATCTACCCTAAACCCTATACTGGCAATATGTAAACTAAGAGTTAGATGGTTGTACCAAATGGATCATGTCGTTCGGTCTTTTACCATTTCCAAGCTCCTTGAAGTGTTGCGGATCGGATTTGGTTGCCGGTCTTCCTCCATCTACGATGATCCACCCGAGGAAAACGGCGCAAGCTTCAGCCTTGCCTAGCAAAGCAACCGACGCTCCAAGGTTGCTAGCAATAGAGAGTGGAGGTGTAGGATTATCTCACTATAATTTTCTCTCATCATAAATGCTCAAGAAGCAACTCAAGAAGATGAAGAATGAGGTGAGGAAACATGTGGCATGAGCAACTAAAGAAATGGCAAAGTGTTTTTCTCCAAGTGAGAACAATAAAAAGAAGCCATGAAGCAAGTGAAGAAAACAAGTCAAGAATGAATCAAGTCAATAATAGATAGCATGGCATGTAAAGAATAATGGCCACAATAATTCAACCATGGAAAAATATTTCCTCAATTTCCATTAAACAAATCCATGTCATACCTCTCTACATGTCATGACCCATGCTCATGCCAACTCACCCCTCCACCTCATTAGCAAAATGATTTTCTAAAAAGAAAATCAATAATGAGGTGGCCATCTTCTAGAAGTTATTCCATATAAATACGGAATACTTCCCCGTACACGTATCGAAATACATATACGCGTATTCGTACAAAAATACGAATAGCCAAGGGAGAAAATGAATAGTGAACAATAATACTAGAATACATATATATAAATACATATATTAATTATTAAATCAAAACCTGATTTAATAATCTGGCTCAGTCTTAAGCCGCTAGTATTATCAACCGTCCGACTAAAGTCTCTGCAGCCTGTACACATATTTAATCGGACAACTATATGTACCAACATACGTCATCCGCACCATATCGCCTGAACCGTGAAAACCCTCTGTGTGGGACTCTAAAGACTCGTCAATACGCTGGCAGTGGGTTTAACTGTTAGTTATGTATATGCCCTAGAGGCCATTGTTGTACATATGATGTATATTATAGTGGATGCTTGGATATATATAGAGAGGACTTTCTTGCTCGATATGATAGTATGCAATCTGGTTTCATTTTGTCTAAACATGTTGACTTGTATTGGTTTACTGTCTTGCTCTCACATGTTGATAAAGCCCTTAGGATATGTACTTGACTACTAGGACTATGATGCAGATCATACTAGTGGGGCCAGGGTAGTCCAAGAGTACATCCTATAATTGTTCCTAGTCGAGAGTGTATCGAGACAGGGCATCGATACTCCAGAGTAGACTAGCGTATACGCATCTTGATCCATATGATGGGCGATGGATGATCCCACATCCATTTGGTGTTTGAAATCAAAGATGGTGTACGGGTGCTCAGTGGAGACTGGTTACACTGAACAGACTCGCCGAGAACTAGATGGTATTATACCTATCGTCAGATAGCAGTTCTCTAGTGACACTGGTACAGGTTATTCTGTAGACCCGAGATCGTCATAGAGTCTTATGTGATTCCCACTGTGCTTTGATTTCCACCTTACCATGTTCATGAGAATGTGCAAAATGGTGGCTTTTGGGTGCATTCTCGAATTACATGGAGGCAATGAGCGATAGGAGGGGTTTCGTCTCTCCCGGTTTTGAGGGTTGATGTTGCGCTGTGTTCGATTGGCTATAACTGGAAGTCCCTGGCCAGGGCCGATATGGAGTTCTACTGGTAAGTGTTATCAGTAGTTTCTCGACCCGTTATGAGCCTCACATCGACACGACTTATCGGTTACTGGGGTCTGACGTTTACCACCCTTAGACTGGATATGCGACATATCAGACGAAGAGACCGGACTGTACGGTAGTGTTACTGATTGGATTCACAGGAGTATGTGCAGGCTTGCTTGTTGATCTTCTGATCGTTCAATACCCGGGTGGCTGTTATGTTTAGCTGACCGCTTGCATCTTGTGGGTGTTTGATATGATCATCACCTATTGTCGGCGTATTGACGAGTCTTTAGAGTCCTACACAGAAGTTTCCTGATTCAGGCGAAACAGAGTAGGAGCATATATATGATATGTGCGGGACCGAGATTAATACGATATGTGATATCGTATTCTATTCTCACGATATGTGATATCGGCCGGTTATATGTGATATAACCGGTTCATCAGATCAAGTGTTGATTCGATAAAATGATTCATATTATATTAGTCGGTTATACGTAATATAGCCAGATTATTAAATCAAGTATTGATTTAATAATTTAATGTATAATTATATATGTGATATATTACATTATATTAACTAATATAAGCTCACTTAAGCAATTCTTTTTCTCACTTAGGATGCATTGATATATATGTGATATATGTTAAATGTATTCTTTTCTTTTGTTACAAAATTGTATATATGTGATATGTATAATTGTAACATGCTGGGTTATACATGCAACTAGGTTTTATGAGATTCACACCATGGCTAGAAATTAGGGTTAGGTTTTTTTAATTATTTTAGTTAATTCAAATTTGTGATGAATTAGTCATGAGCTTGGATGAGCATTGACTAAGTCCACCCTTTTGGATATTTCTAAGATATGTATTAACCTAACCCTAACCCTAGCTCATGGTTTATTCTCTACATGAGTTAGCCATGACATAATTAAACCATGGTTGCATTTCTAACCTCCTCTCTCAATTCATCCATCACTTCATCTTCTTCTTCCTAAGAAAGCTTGCTAGCTTTTTCTTATGTGATGAAATTAAGTAAGAAAAAGAAAACTAAAGAGAGCAAAATTCCTACTTCATCATCCTCTTCTATACTAGCTATATAGATTAGTGTGTTTCTTCACTAATCCCTAATTAGTGAAGGAATGGCTTGGGTTTGTGTCTCCTCAAAGTAGATCATCTTGGATTGTGAAGACTTCTAGCAAGTATGGATCATTCACCTCATGGAGCCTCTCTAGAGTCCGGGAGCTTGATGATCGCAGCGAAGGGACCACAACTTGGAGCTTATGAAGTGAAGGAATGGACTACAAAGGTTGTAATCCCTATCACTTAGAAGTAAAGTTATTTGCTTTATCGATTCCGTATGATTCTTTAGTTAAAGATCTAGGGTTAGGGTTATATAGAACAAAAAAAAATTAAATTCGGCATAGACGATGCCACCCGAAACCTTACTGCCGTGCTATACAACACTATATTAACCACAATCACGTCAGCGGCACTAGCTGTACGTAACGGCTACCCAGGTATTAAGTGAAAGGAAGGTCGATGAGCAAACTCGTCCGTACCCCTACTGAGCCTGACAGTGACAATCTGCGTATAGTCCGGTCTATTCATCTAAGAGTATCGCATATCGAGTCTAGGGGGTGGATAAAGTCAGACCCCTAATAACGTGATAATTCATGTCGGTATGTAACCCATCACCACATGAGAAACTACTGATCCTAGATCAGTAGTTCTCGTCTACCTTGGCCAAGGATTTCTGGTGATGGGCACCCATGCACTACGCGACATCAACCCCCAATACCGGGAGAGACGAATCCCCGACGATCCACACACAGCCTCCATATGGCTCGGGACTGTACCCAACTAAAACCTGTTTGCACGACTCCTTTGAGCCGTGGTAGGGTAGTAATCAAAGTACAGTGGGAACTCACACGAGACAAATGACGATCTCAGGTCAACAGACTAAGCTGTACTCATGTCACCTAGGAACTGCAATCTGACAATAGGTATAATACCATCTAGCAGGTTCTCGGGGAGTCCGTCCAGTGTACTCATAACCCAATGAGCACCCGTATACTATCTTAGGTAACTAACTAACACCAATGGCTTGTGAGACCGACTACCGCCCTTCGTCAAGGTCTGGATAAGTATCCACTAGTTTACTCTGGAGTATCGATGCCCAGTCTCGATACTCCTACGACTAGGGACATTTAAGGATATGCTTATAGACCACCCAGCTCCCACCTATATGATCGCCATCATAATGCTAGTATACAAGCAAGAATCCTATGGGCTCTATCAACATGTAATAATGATAAAGACAAACCAGATAGCATATTATCGTCTCGAGTATGACTGTTCTACCGGTATAGATCCTCTCTCAATCATCACAATAGCGTGCCTGCGATTCAATAATTGACTTGAGGGCACTATAGCCAACATCTATGGTGAAGTCTATATGGATATGACTTGACACTGCTATTCCCTATACTTGTTATCAGCAGGTCATAGAAAGTAGTAACTTTCAGGTGACCAATTTTTCCATACCCAAGATGGACTCCACGCACTTCAGCAAATCATGGATTTTAAACTTCGCTGGGTGCTCCTGAAAGGGTAAAACCCATTAGGAGCAAGTAGATCTTTCGAGATCTGTGCTGGTGGAAAGGTGCTTACCTAATAAGGTTAGACTTGTTGCAAAGAGTTTTCACCAAATACCCGTTGTGGATTATGATGTGACTTTTACTTCAGTGTCTATGTTGAAGTCCATATGGATATGTTTTGGCGATGATGCAGTTCAAGGCTATGATATATGGCAGGTGGGTGACTATAATGTCTTTCTAAATGGGATTTTCGAAGCGCACGTGTATATGACTTTGCTGTTAGTTATATGTATGCCCTAGAGGCCATTACTGTACATACGATGTATATTGTAGTGGATGCTTGGACATATATAGGGAGGACTTTCTTGCTCGACATGATAGTATGCTATCTGGTTACACTTTATCTTAATATGTACTCTGATTGTCTCTATGTTACATGTTGATAAAGCCTTTAGGATGAGTACTTGACTACCAGGACTATGATGCGGATCATACTAGTGGGGACAGTGTAGTCGCCAAGTACATCCTTCAAATGTTCCTAGTCGTAGGTGTATCGAGACAAGGCATCGATATACCAGAGTAGACTCGCGTATGCGCTTCTTGACCCATATGATGGGCGATGGATGATCCCATATCCATTAGTGTTTGACATCAGAGAAGGTATACGGGTGCTCAGTAGAGACTGGGTACACTGGACGGACTCGCCGAGAACTCCCAGATGGTAATATACCTTACGTCAGATGGCAGTTCTCTGGTGACACTGGTACAAGTTAGTCTGTGGACCCGAGATCGTCATAGAGTCTTGTATGATTCCCACTGTGCTTTGATTTCCATCATACCACGTCCAAGAGGGCGTGCAAAAAGGTGGCTTTTGGGTACAATCCCGAATCACATGGAGGCAATGAGCGATAGGAGGGGATTCGTCTCTCCCGGTATAGGGAGTTGATGTTGAGCTGTGTTCGATTGGCTATAACTGGAAATCCCTGGCCAGGGTTGCTGAGATTTACTGGTAGGTTTTACCAGTAGTTTCTCGAACTGTTATAGACCTCATATCGACACGACTTATCAAGCTGCTGGGGTCTTACGTTTTCCACCCCTAAGCGAGATATGCGATATATCAGACGAAGAGACCGAACTGTACGGGAGTGTTATTGATTGGATTCGCAGGAGAATGTATAGGCTTGCTTGTTGATCTTCTGATCGCTCAATACCTGGGTGTTTGATATGATCATCACCTACTGCCGGCGTATTGACGATTCTTTAGAGTCCTACACAGAGGTTTTTTGGCTCAGGAAAAACGGAGTAGGAGCACATATATGATATGTGCGGGACCGAGAACAATACGTGTATATGATACCGTATTAGATTCTCGCGATATGAGATATTGGCCGGTTATATGTGATATAGCCGGGTCATCGGATCAAGTGTTGATTCGATGAACAGATACAGATTATATTAGTCGGTTATATGCGATATAACCGGATTGTCGGATCAAGTGTTGATTCGATAATTTAATGTATAATTATATATTTGATATATTAAATTACATTAACTAATATAAACTCACTAAAAGATTCTTTTTCTCACTCGGGTAATACATTTATATATGTGTGATATATGTTAATTGTATTATTTTATTTTGTTACAATAAATATTGTATATGTGATATATAATATTATAATGTGTTAGGGTTATTATTGCAACATGATTAGTGGAGATTAAACATGATTAAGGTTTGATTTGGGTTAATTTTTCTAGAAGGTTCTAGAAGCTTTTTTTTTTTTTTGCAAAGATATTTTGTTATGATATTTGTTAACCCAACTCAACCCTTGACCATGGTTCATTCTCTACATGGGTTAAGTTATCATACTTAATCCATGGTTGCATTTCTAACCTCACCACAATTCATTATTCATCATAAAGTAATTCATCTTTTTCTTTCTCCTTGCAAAGCTTTCTAGCTTTTTCCTTAGTGATGAAAATGAGTGAGATTAAGAAAATAAATGATAGCTAAAATCCTACTTCATCATTCTAATCTATCCTAGCCATTTAGATTAGGGTGTTCACTTCATTTGTAAGTGAGAGCTTGTGTTAAAGAAACTTCAAGGTAGATCATCTTAGTTATCGAAGATCGGAAGCAAGTTTGCTCTTTCTCTTCGTGGAGCCTCTCTAGAGTCGGGATACTCGATGATCGCAGTGAAGGGACCTCAACATGGAGCTTATGAAGCGAAGGACCGGACTACAAAGGTTGTAATCACAAACTCTTAGATATTAAAGTGTTTAACATGCTTTTATTCGCCTAATCTCTAGTTTAAAGATCTTGGTTAGGGTTGTTCGGCACGTCTAAATTTTAAATCGGGCATGGTTGATGCCTTATTTCCCTTATGAGAGTGCCTAGTAACCCAACAGTGGTATCAGAGCCAAGCTAGAGCTTTAGGCAAAGTCTAGACGAAATTTACAGTCCAATCGAACCCCGAAACCCCGGTTTAGACCCCTCTCTAGATATTTTCTAAAAATTTGATTTTTTCTGAATTAAAAATACTCAGAAAATAAAGCAGGAAAATCTAAGAATTACTGTGAAGTACGGACCACCAACTCGATCACGTGAGCGCGGAACCGCGGCCAAACCAATCATTTGGCGGCGGTTCCGCGGCCACAATTTGGAGTTGGTCCCTGATACTTCAGGTATTAATTCTTGGGTCCTTTTTCATAGTTCTGGGAATTTTTAATTCTACTCAAGTGTTGAGTTTTCTGGAGATCTTCTGTATTCTTTGATTCGATCAGAAAGTTTAACTTCGTTTAAGTTTTTTCTGGATAATTTAGAACGTGTTAAAAAGTTCGAACGGATATCAATAACTCACTTTATCCACTGTCGGAAAATTTTCAAAAGTTGGATTTTTTTCTCGAGTTTGAAACTTCCGGAAAATCGTGCAGGTAACGCGGTGGACCCTCTAGAAGAACACAAACCTTAACTCGATTATGTGACCGTCTGAACTGCCTCTAAACCTTAGGGTTTGGGGCAGTACGGCGTTGCCACATGTGAGCCGTTGGTTTGACCCTTTCTACGGCAGGACCATTGGTACTGTGGCATGTGATGGATACTTTTTGAACTCCGCTCAAGTCTTGAGCTATTTGGGAAACCTTGTGTGTTTGATTATTCGATCGGAAAGTTTAACATTGTCTATTTATCTGGAATGTGATACAATATTTAGAATCTATAAAAAGTTATGAGATAACTAATTTGAATGTTGTAAATTTAGCAGTTTAGTCTCATTTGATCGGTTGCCACGGGATTTTGATGTGATCAAAAGTCCGTCGCAATCACGTAGCGTACGCGGATACTCGCCGGGTAAACTTAATAGATAGCCATGCCCCATAGCCCCGACCAAGTGACTGTAGGAGAATCCCTTCGCCAAAAGCATCCGTTAGGGTGCTCGCGGCAGCGGTGTTCCGCCTTAGTGCACTTCGTCGACGGCATCCAGGGTGCAGCCGTCTACTAAAGTTTGCGACGAGCATTCGATTAGAATGTCAGGAATCTTGTTGAATTGCCCGACTAGATATTGAAAAGTGTTTTCGAGATCGAGACTAAAATGCGGGGTTTATAATTGTTAGGCATGCGATGTCTAAGGAATTCATTTGGTTAGGCATGAGATGTCTAAGGAGGTTGCGGATTCCAACTGTAGTAGTTTTATGCTTTCTTTTCTGTGACCGTAAGCGTAGTATGTAGTGTATCACCGGCTTCGTTGCTATACATCAAGGACAATCGGGATACGCATACTTGCTTACGTTGATGATATGAGATATTATGTGTTGCTGTGATATGTTATATTGGATCGTCACGTTTTGAATAGCCGAGGGTTTTATGTGAGATGAGGGTTTTTATTTTCATTCATGTAAAATTCATTTGTATATAATATTCTTTTATTGGGGCACTTCCGGGCTGAGGATGATGTCACCATTGTATATTATTTACTTTTCCACATTAGGTAGACCCAAGGCGGGGAGCACAAGTAACCGGGTTCTAGGGTCCAGTGGGAGACCATCTCGAGGAGTCGAGACCGGGTCTCCTAACCCTAGAATTGGCAGTGTTGCTTGCCGCTCTCGTAAGGGTCTAGGGATATGGGTTTGGCTATTCATCGCGACCGTGGAATCCGTGTTTTATACAGGCTCATATTAAAACACGGACGTCCTAGTATATCCAATATTTCATATATGTTCTTCTGCTGCAATATTCTGTGATGAGATCATATTACTGCCTAAGACGAATGTTTATATTATATATGTGAGATATATATTGTATATTGTTGATTTCGTTTCATATCTGATGCTTGTGAAGCATAATTAAAATGGGACTTCATTAATGAGATTAATGAAACTAAAAGAAACCTAAAGATGTTGTAGAAACTTATTTAAAAACTTGTAGCTCTAGTTCTTACTTTGCATAGCGGTATTCCTTATAGAATATCCAGCACCGTATTCGATAAGGAAAGAGCCGAGATCCCTTTACCGGGAGTGACCTCTTTAGCGAAACTAGCAGATGCTACAAACTCGGTTTGTCTTTTGATTGTTTTTATAGTTCCTTCTTTGCATAGCGGTATTCCTTATAAAATATCCAGCACCTTATTCGATAAGGAAAGAGACGAGATCCCTTCACCGGGAGTGACCTCTTTAGAGAAACAAGAAAAGCCTAAAAAATATTCCATTTAAAATCACTCGATTCTACAACGATATCAAGTTCATTACGCAAAGGGTTTTCTTAAAAACCTGTCGTAGCCCTCCGTCATTTCAGATAAGGGCTGTTTAGTATTCGTGCTTCGTTTGTTGGCCTTATCAAGGCGTAGTGTGCGGTAGCTGAATAGTACTTATCTGCTTATGCATATGATGTAGATTGGATTAGGGTAGTCGTACGACCTTGTTGGCCTTCGTCAAGGGTCGTGCGGGTGGGTTTGATTCAATCAGGAAATGACGGGTTGAACTTGACTAGCAGCCTATGGTTTGTTGGCCTTTGTCAAGGTCATAGGAGGCTTGGGGCAAAATATTATTGGGAATTTCAAATGTTGAAATTTGTAATGAGATTGCATACCTTCTATGAGATAGTTGGATCCTGATACCCGCTGCGAGTAAGAGTTACTCCTGGGAGAGTTTTACACATTGCAATTAGCCAATCAAGTAGGTGTCTAGAAAGGTGTTAACGGGGTTACGCCCCTGGGAAAACGAGGTTTATTTTAATTAGGTCCGTGCGAAAGCACGGGGAACCTCCCTCAAAGTACCGGCACTGGCCTGGCTGAAAGATTGGTGAACTTGTAGGGTGTAATTAATCCCGGCTAGTCTTTCCTTTTACGGTTTGAAGGAAGATTTGACTAAAACTATGGGAGACATCCTGATTAGATAAATTGATAACCAATCTAATCTTGTAAAAGCGCACGCTGAGTGTTTTCTTCTCTCTCTCTCTCTAAGTAGCGACCATGTCACGCCTTAATCAAGATAATAATACGGATGTATTAACTGAACCCGCTTGTTATACTGCGCTAGGGATTGTTGGTCCCACTCCAACTTATAATTATTATAAGACAGAGCAGGAAATAGGGGATTACCATAATTCCCGTGCTACCCAAACGAAGAAAGTGCATGTTGATGCATTATCTTCGGGTATGTTCATTACCGAGAACTGTTGCTCAATATTCTTTACGTCCAGGGTATATGATACCGGATCAGGATCCCACATATGTAATTTTTTATATAGGCTACAGATAGGTAGAGAACTGAGAACGGGTGATAAGTTTCATGAGATAGAAACGGTGCAAGTGTTGCAGCCAAGTCTGTTGGTAGTTATCACCCTGTATTACCAAATATATTGATTCCGAACGAATGTTATTAGATACCGAACCTGATATACAACATCATATCAGTCTCTTTATTAGTAAAGAAGGATATAATTTTGTATTGTTGGATAATGTTTTGAACATTTCCTATATCAAGAGTTGATCGGTTCAGGCACGTTATCTAAAAGCATAGACGTTCTAAATCAAATCACAGTTCTTAGTATACAGAACACACACAAGAGGAAGAGTTTAGAAATGAACGAATCCTTCTTGAGGTATTGTAGACTACGTCATATCAATGTGACCCGACTAGCTGAAGTTACATTTAGATGCATATTAAAATTAGTTTGAATTTACATCTTGTGAAACTTGCCGGTCATGTCACAAAGATAAGATGACCATAACTCTGTTTATTGGAAACAGAGAAAGAGTTAGTGAACTCTTGGGATTGATACATGATGATGTATGTAAGTTCCCTGTCTACATATGCCAGGAACGGTTCTTTGTACTTCATTACATTCACAGATGATCTCTCAAGATTCAGACATATGTTCCTGATGAAACACAAGTCCAAAGCTTTTGAGATATTCACATAATATAAGTTAGAAGTAGAGAACCAAAAAAGGGTATAAGTATTATGTCCTTTGATGAGATCAAGGGGGAGAATACTTGAGAACGGAATTCCTGGACTTTTCTAAAGGAGAATGAGATTCTCTCTCAGCATTACTCCTCCGTATACACCACAGCACGTCGGTGTATCGGGACGGAGCAATTACACCATATTTGATATGGTGCGCTCTATAATGAGTACTACTGAGTTTCCTTTTTCCTTTTGGGAGTTATGCACTTGAGAAGCTGCATACCTATTGAATAGGGTTCCAATCAAATCAGTTGCCTACCACTTCATATATGATATGGAATGGGAAGAGCCCATATCTTAAGTATGTTAAGATTTGGGGTTGTCCAGCCTATGTGTAAAAGCATAATCTGGACAAGCTCGAGGCAAAGTCGGTTCTGTGGAAGTTTGTTGCATATCCCAAGCATTTGCAAGGGAATATCTTCTACCAAACTGGGAAACAAAAGATGTTTTGTTTCTCAGCATACCACCTTTGTGAAAGGGAATTTCTTGTGAAGAAATTATTGGTCATGAGGTAGAACTGGAAAGAGTTCCAGCTATACAAACTGCAGCTGTTGATTTGGTAGAACCAAAGGATTCAATAGTTTCCAATGAACCTCAGCCTCTCCGCCGATCTAGTAGGGTTCCTCACCCACCTGAGAGATACTTCGGTTTTCTCTATGACAGTGGGAGCGAGAATTGCATCATGAGATGATGACCCAACTTATTTCGAGCTGGCCATCAGGAGTGGGACTCTGTAAGAATGGCTGGATGCTTAGCGATCTGAGATGGAATCCTTATACACCAACAAAGTATGGACTTTGGTTGCTTTATCTGAAGGGTTAAATCCCTATCAGGAGCAAGTATATCTTGAGAAGATTACTTGGTGTACATGTGTAAGTCTACGGTAGCACCCCGGCCGTCTGTCCGAGGCCAAAATGCGGAAACAAAAACTTTTTCTTAACTTGAAACTGGAGCTATCGTATACTTTTTCCCTGATCGAACCATTAACCGACAACTAGCTATCTAGAGAGAGTTGGAAAGCTATACCGATCGATCCGTGTCCTTCAGTTTTTGGCTACCATCCCAAGCTCCTCGCGGCATCTCCGGTCTCGATCTCCTCGTCGGAAAGGGCACCACATCATCGATTCTATTTACGGGCTCCCGCTTCGTCCGAAGCAACTCGGGCATGATGTGTGCTAGCCGACGTGTCCAAGGTGATGTAGAGAATGTTTGTGATCACTTTATCTCTTGCATCCATGAGATGGATGGAGGTTGAAGGTGTTGCCATTGATGGAGATTATGAGCTAGAGAAGAAAGAGGAAGAAGAAGAAGTTTTTCTCTTTCTTTTCTTTTGTGATGGAATGATAGAGTGAGAAGCTAGAATGAAAAATATAAGAGCTAACACCATATCATGGCAGCCCCTCTCTCTCTCCTTATCATAACAAGGCTCAAATCCATCACAAAATGTGACACATGCACAAAGAAAGAGACCATGAGTCATCATTTGTTTATGTGTCACCATTAATGCTCTAAATTATGATTTCTAGCTCATAATTTCAATATGTAAACATCAATCCAAATATTTGCAACAACAAAAAGATACGGCAACATCTAAAGTAAACTCGTGACGGATCACAAGGATGCCCCTCACCTGTATATACATACATGCATCCGCATTAAGACCGGATGCGAATGCGATGAGACTAAAGTAATCCAACAAATCTAATACTAGGATCCGGCTTAAACCAAAGCCCACTAGTATGATCCGCCCAACCACGATCCGTGTACTACTGCACGTATATGATCGAGCCCTGCCATATATCATACGGCCTCTACATCGTTTCGCCCGAAACTTGAGAAACTGTCTGTGGGGAACTCTAAAGACTCGTCAATACTTTGGCTGTGGATTTTACCACTAGCACGTCATAGGTGTTAGCCGTACGTAACGGGCTACCAGGTATTGACCAAAAGGGAGGTCGATGAGCGAACTCATCCTGACTCCCTACTGAGCCTGTCAGTCATAATATCCGTACAGTCCGGTCCGTTCGTCTATGAGCATCGCATGGCGGGCCTACGGGGTTGGTAAAAGTCAGACCCCCAAAAGCGGTACAAGTCATGTCGGAGTGTAGCCCAGAACACCCTGAGATACTACTGGAATACCAACCAGTAAATCTCCTGCCTTGGCCAAGGACTTCGTGTAATGGCTCTCCTAAACACAGCGCAATCTCACCCCCAATACCGGGAGAGACGAAACCCCTACCGATCCGCTCACTGCCTCCATGTGGCTCGGGACTGTACCCAACTAAAACCTGTTTGCACAACTCCTTTGAGCCGTGGTAGGGTAGTAATCAAAGCACAGTGGGAACTCACACGAGACAAATGACGATCTCAGGTCGATGAACTAACCTGTACACATGTCACCAGGGAACTGCTATATGACGTCAGGTATAATACCAACTAGCATGTTTCCGGCGAGTCCTGTCCGGTGTACTCATAACCCAATGAGCACCTGTATACATCTTAGGTGAACCAACTGACACCAATGGCTTGTGAGACCAGCCACCGCCCCTCGTCGGGGTCTCGACTGTATACACTAGTCTACTAATGGAGTATCGATGCCCAGTCTCGAAAACTCCCACGACTAGGGACCTTTTAAGGATGTGCTTATAGACCCCAGCTCCAACGTATATGATCGCCATCATACTGCTGGCCGTCAAGCAAGAATCCTAAGGGCTCTATCAATGTGTAATAGTGACCTGTAAGGTCACCTAAAGCAGTACACGATGATAAAGATAAACCAGATAGCATACTATCATCTTGAGTAAGACTGTCCTACCGGCATAGGTCCTCCCTCAATCATTGCAATCACGTGCCTGTGATCCAATAATAGACTTTGAGGGCACTATATCCAACAACATGGAAAAGTTGAGACTTTCAAAGCTATGCTTAAGTCCATCCAGATCCTACTTGCCATGGCTACATACCATGACTACGATATCTGGCGGTTGAGTGTCATGACTGCTTTTCTAAATGTTGTTTTGGAAGAGAGCGTCTATAAGTAAACAGCCAGAGAGCTTCGTATATAGTGGGAGCAGCGGAAACGTTTGCAAGATGTTTTATGTGATAAAGCAGGCATCGCGGAGTTGGAACGTCTGTTTTGATGTGGTAGTCAAAGAGTTTGACTTCATCAAAATGGTAGATGAACCTTGTATATAAAAAAAAGGTAGTAGGGAGTATGGAGATGATCCTCATAGAGTACGTGGATGACATACTCTTGATAGGGAAGGAGTTTCCTATGCTACGCTCGGTCAATCTCCGCTTATCAGAAGGATTCTCCATATAGGATCAAAGTGATACCTCCTAAATCCTGGGTTTTGATCTATGAGATAGATGTAATTGGATGTTAGGATTCTCACTAGTTGTAGTGAGATGGTATCAATCGATCCTGGGGAGAATCACTGGAAAGGTTCCAGAGTGATAAGGACGACTGAATGTCAGTCGCAAGCATTGTCTTTACCCTCAGTGGAGGGACGGTATGTTGGAAGAGTTCCAAGCTAGATACCGTGACTTACTAGACGATTAAAGGCAAGATACATCGTTACCAAGGATGCTACCAAAGAGGCAGTCTGGATAAATATAAGTTCATGAGATGAACTTCGTTCCTACCATTGTGTGACGATGGAGTTGTGGCTTATGCCAAGGAACCCCCGTCCTATCAGAAATCCAGATATAATTCTTAGGCAGTATCACCTGATCATGGAGATGGTTGATCTCCAGGGAGATCGAGCTTAGGAGAGTAGACACAGAGGCAAACAGCGTGGATCCACTCACAAAGGCCTATTTCCCAGTAGAGACTTTTTAAGGGATGGTTGAGTATGAGATACTTCAACCAAAGCTAATTGTTGGGTATGCGATACCACAACAGATGGCCCTAGTGCAAGTGGGAGATTGTTAGTTATATGTATGCCCTAGAGGCCATTACTGTACACACGATGTATATTGTAGTGGATGCTTAGACATATACAGGGAGGACTTTCTTACTCGACATGATAGTATACTATCTGGTTACACTTTATCTTAACATGTACTCTAATTGTCTCTATGTTATATGTTGATAAAGCCCTTAGGATGAGTACTTGACTACCAGGACTATGATGCGGATCATACTAGTGGGGACAGTGTAGTCGCCAAGTATATCCTTCAAATATTCTAGTCGTAGGTGTATCGAAACAGGGCATCGATATACCAGAGTAGACTAGCGTATGCGCTTCTTGACCCATATGATGGGCGATGGATGATCCCATATCCATTATTGTTTGACATCAGAGAAGGTATACGGGTGCTCAGTAGAGACTGGGTACACTGGACGGACTCGCCGAGAACTCCCAGATGGTAATATACCTCACGTCAGATGGCAGTTCTCTGGTGACACTGGTACAGGTTAGTCTGTGGACCCGAGATCGTCATAGAGTCTTGTGTGATTCCCACTGTGCTTTGATTTCCATCATACCACGTCCAAGAGGACGTGCAAAAAGGTGGCTTTTGGGTACAGTCCCGAATCACATGGAGGAAATGAGCGATAGGAAGGGATTCGTCTCTCCCGGTATAGGGAGTTGATGTTGCACTGTGTTCGATTGGCTATAACTGGAAATCCCTGGCCAGGGTTGCTGAGATTTACTGCTAAGTGTTACCAGTAATTTCTCGAAATGTTATAGACCTCATATCGACACGACTTATCAAGCTACTGGTGTCTGACGTTTCCACCCCTAGGCGAGATATGCGACATATCAGACGAAGAGACCGGACTGTACGGGAGTGTTACTGATTGGATTCGCAGGAGAATGTACAGGCTTGCTTGTTGATCTTCTGATCGCTCAATACCTGGGTAGCTGTTATGTTTAGCTGACCGCCTGCAGCTCGTGGGTGTTTGATATGATCATCACCTACTGCCGGCGTATTGACGATTCTTTAGAGTTCTACACAGAGGTTTTTTGGCTCAGGCAAAACGGAGTAGGAGCACATATATGATATGTGCAGGACCGAGAATAATACGTGTATGTGATACCGTATTAGATTGTCGCGATATGAGATATCAGCCGGGTATATGTGATATAGCCGGGTCATCGGATCAAGTGTTGATTCGATGAACAGATACAGATTATATTAGTCGGTTATATGCGATATAACCGGATTGTCGAATCAAGTGTTGATTCGATAATTTAATGTATAATTATATATTTGATATATTAAATCACATTAACTAATATAAGCTCACTAAAAGATTCTTTTTCTCACTCGGGTAATACATTGATATATATGCGATATATATTAATTATATTATTTTATTTTGTTACAATAAATATTGTATATGTGATATATAATATTGTAACATGTTAGGGTTATTAATGCAACATGATTAGTGGAGTTAAACATGATTAAGATTTGATTTGGGTTAATTTTTCTAGAAGCTTCTAGAAGCTTTTTGTTTTGTTTTTGCAAAGATATTTTGTTATGATATTTGTTAACCCAACTCAACTCTTGACCATGGTTCATTCTCAACATGGGTTAAGTTATCATACTTAACCCATGGTTGCATTTCTAACCTCACCACAATTCATTATTCATCACAAAGTAATCCATCTTCTTTTCCTCCTTGCAAAGATTTCTAGCTTTTTGCTTGGTGATGAAAATGAGTGAGATTAAGAAAATAAATGAGAGCTAAAATACTACATCATCATCCTAATCTATCCTAGCCATTTAGATTAGGGTGTTCACTTCATTTGTGAGTGAGAGCTTGTGTTAAAGAAACTTCAAGGTAGATCATCTTAGTTATCGAAGATCAGAAGCAAGTTTGTATCTTTCTCTTCGTGGAGCCTCTCTAGAGTCGGGATACTCAATGATCGCAGCGAAGGGACCTCAACACGGAGCTTATGAAGTGAAGGACCGGACTACAAAGGTTGTAATCCCAAACTCTTAGATGTTAAAATGTTTAACATGCTTTGTTTCGCCTAATCTCTAGTTTAAAGATCTTGGTTAGGGTTGTTCGGCACGTCTAAATTTTAAATCGGGCATGGTTGATGCCTTATAGACCCTTGTGAGAGTGCCTAGTAACCCTACATCTGCCAGAGGGTTATCATAATCAGTAGGAGCAGCGGAAGGTATGCAAGATGCTTATGTCTATTCATAGACTAAAGTAAGGATAGCGAAGACGGGCCATCTGTTATTGATGTTACAGTCAAGGTGATTGACTTTGTCAAAACAAAGGTGCACCTAGTAAGAAGGATGTAAGGATTACTGTCCATGATTTGGATGGCATACTCCGGATAGGAAGTGATGTTCCTATATTACAATAGATCAGATTTTGGTTGTCACATAGTGTTTTCTCCACGTTGGATATGGATAGTATATCAGGAGTTCTGGTGACTAGATCTATGGTTTTAGATCTAGATTTGGGAAGTTCCGCAATCTGGTACTTATACAGCATTCTAAAAATATTTTAGAATGGACGACTCCTAGCGTGGTGGTGTACCCGCAGGTGATGGAGTCACCCTCTCTGAAAAGGATGTCTTTTAGACTGATGAAGAGAGAGACTGACATAAATGACATATCATTTGCTTATGCATTGAGTCAATCATACAAAGTCTTGTACAACACCAGATATTGCTTTTGCACTATTTGCAACAAGCATATATTAATTCAATCCTCGAGAAACAAAGGGAAGCAGTAAAGAACATAAGAGGATGTTCTTGGTATTTGGTAACGGCAGCCTCCTCTGGGAGGCGGTTATCGATTATAGCTTCCAGGGTGACCTGGTTGACAGAGATGCTATCAGAGTTATGAGTTTATCCTCTTCTGAGGATCAGTATATTGGATAGTGTTCTAATAAGGATACTGAGGTAATCATGGTGCACGATGCCAGTTATAACTCAATAGAGGATACAGCCCAAGAAGTTTGTTGGATAGGAGTTGTTCATTGATGAACTTGGTCCTATCAGGTATCCAGACAAATTCTTATGGCGGGGAATCGCTCAGTTTGGGAGATTTTTGATCTCTGCAAAGTTGAGATATAGAGATAAGAAGTTGAAACATTATAGCGGATCCACTCACTGAGGCTATTTCTCGAACACGGGCGTTCCTCAAATGAGATTTGAGAAACTGATTAGTAGAGAAGTTGGGTATTCGGTAGCACACGAGCTGTAGGTACGCGTACCGCAATAATTGGCCTTAAGTGCAAGTGGGAGATTGTTGGATATAGTGCCCTCAAGGCAATTATTGTAATTGCAAGCACACGATTATGATAGTTGAGGGAGGACCTATATAGGTAGAACAATCTTACTCGAAATGATAGTATGCTATCTGGTTTGTCTTTATCATCATGTACATGCATTATGTGGTATTGCAGATCACTATTATATGTTGATAGGGCCCACAAGATTCTTGCTTGACTACCAGCATTATGAAGGTGATCATATACTTGAGAGTTGTGTGGTCTATAAGCACATCCTTAAATGTCCCTAGTCGTAGGAGTGTTGAGACTGGGCATCGATATTCCGGAGTAGACTAGTGTATACGTTTCGAGACCCCGACGAAGGGCGGTGGCCGGTCTCATAAGCTATTGGTGTTGTGTCGCCTAAGATAGTATACAGGTGCTCACTAGAGGTGAGTACACTGGACAGACTCGCCGAAAACTTCTAGATGGTATTATATGTTGGGATACCTAAGACGATAGCAAGGTTTCGGGTAGCATCATCCATGCCAAGTTTAAATTTTTGCCGTTCTAGATAACCCTAACCTAGAATCGATACTAGAGAATCAAACAAAACTACATATGAATATATTAACATCTAAGAGATTAGGGATTACAACCTTTGTAGTCCGTTCCTTAGCTTCATAAGCTCCGAGTTGAGGTCCCTTCGTTGTGATCATCAAGTTCCCATATCCTTGAGAGGCTCCATGAAGTGAATAATGCATGCTTGCTTGATGTCTTCACAATCCAAGATGATCTACCTTGAGGAATCACAAACCCAAGCTTTCACTTCACTAATAAGGTATTAGTGAAGAAAACACCCTAATCTAAGTGGATAGAATAGATGAGGATGATGAAGTAGGAATTTTTCTCTCTTTAGTTTTCTTTTTCTCACAAACATTTATCACAAAAGAAAAAGGCTAGAAAGCTTTTTGGAGGAAGAAGAAGATGAAGTAATAAAATGAATTCATGTGTGAGGTTAGAAATGCAACCATGGGTTAAGCATGGCTTGCTTAACCCTTGTAGAGAATAAACCATGGGCTTGGGTTAAATGGTTAGGTTAACAAATATCTAGTAAATATCTAAAGAGTGGACAAAGTCAACATAATAAAATATCTTAACTTTAATCCATAATTTAGAATTAACTAAAAACAAAATGTTGACCCTAATCTAAACCCTGGCATGGTTTAATCTCATAAACCCTAGTTGCATTTGTAACCTAGCATGTTACAATATTATATATCACATATATAATATTTAATGTAACAAAAAAAAATAATACAATTAACATATATCACATATATATCAATGTATCATCAAGTGGGAGAAAAAGAATCATTTAAGTGGGCTTATATTAGTCAATGTAATGTGATATATCATATATATAGTTATACATTAAATTATCGAATCAACACTTGATCCGATAATCCGGCTATATAACATATAACCGACTAATATAATTTGTATCATTTTATCGAATCGGCACTTGATCCGATAACCCGGCTATATCACATATACCCGGCCGATATCACATATCGTAAGAATAGAATACGGTATCTCATATCGTATTAATCTTCGTCCCGCACATATCACATATGTGCTCCTACTCCGTTTCGCCTGAGCCAGGAAACCTCTGTGTAGTACTCTAAAGACTCGTCAATACGCCGGCAGTGGGTGATGATCATATCAAACACCCACAAGCTGCAAGCGGTCAGCTAAACGTAACAGCCACCCGGGTATTGAGCGATCAGAAGATCAACAAGCAAGCCTGTACATACTCCTGTGAATCCAATCGGTAACACTATCGTACAGTCCGGTCTCTTCGTCTGATATGTCGCATATCCAGTCTAGGGGTAGTAAACGTCAGACCCCAGTAACCGATAAGTTGTGTCGATGTGAGGCTCATAATAGGTCGAGAAACTACTGATAACACTTACCAGTAGATATCCATATCATTCCTGGCCAGGGACTTCCAGTTATAGCCAATCGAATACAGTGCAACATCAACCCCAATACCGGGAGAGACGAAAACCCCTCCTATCGCTTATTGCCTCCATGTGATTCGGGACTGTACCCAAAAGCCACCATTTTGCATGTTCTCATGAACGTGGTAAGGTGTAAATAAAAGCACAGTGGGAATCATACAAGACTCTATGACGATCTCGGGTCTACAGACTAACATGTACCGGTGTCACCAGAGAACTGCTATCTGACGATAGGTATAATACCATCTAGGAGTTCTCGGCGAGTCCGTTCAGTGTACCCAGTCTCCACTGAGCACCCGTACACCATCTTTGATGTCAAGCACCAATGGATATGGGATCATCCATCGCCCATCATATGGGTCAAGATGCGTTTATGCTAGTCTACTCTGGAGTATCGATGCCCTGTCTCGATACACCCTCGACTAGGAAAAATTATAGGATGTACTCTTGGACAACCCTGGCCCCACTAGTATGATCTGTATCATAGTCCTAGTAGGCGAGTACATATCCTAAGGGCTTTATCAACATGTGAGAGCAAGACAGTAAACCAATACAAGTCAACATGTTTAGACAAAGTGAAACCAGATAGCATACTATCATGTCGAGCAAGAAAGTCGTCTCTATATATATCGAAGCATCCACTATAATATACATCATATGTACAACAATGGCCTCTAGGGCATATATATAACTAATAATCTCCCACTTGCACTAAGACCAGCTGTTGTAGTATCTCATACCCAACATCCCGAAGAGTCTCTCAAATTGTATCTGGAGTATGGCCTTCGTGAGTGGATCCGCAGTGTTGTCCTTCGTGTTAACTCTCCTGACCTCGATCTCGCGGTGATCAACTATCTCCCGGATCAGGTGATACCGCCTCAGAATATGCCTGGATTTCTGATGGGACCTGGGTTCCTTGGCCAAAGCCACAGCTCCATTGTTATCACAATACAAAGGTATTGGATCCTTAATGGATGGAACCACACCAAGTTCAGTGATGAACTTCTTCATCCAGACAGCCTCTTTGGCTGCATCGTTGGCAGTGATGTATTCAGCCTCTATCGTCAAGTCTGCCACGGTTTCCAGTTTGGAACTCTTCCAATAAATCGCCCCTCCATTGATGGTAAAGACAAAGCCCGAGTGTGACTTAGAGTCGTCCTTATCACTTTGGAAGCACGAATCGGTAAAAGACTCCATTTGGAGTTCTCCATTACCATACACCAAGAACATCTCCTTAGTCCTTCTCAAGTACTTGAGAATGTTCTTCACAGCTGTCCAGTGACTCTCTCCTGGATCTGCTTGATACCTACTCACTACACTTAGTGAGTATGCTACATCGGGTCTGGTACATAGCATTGCGTACATGATAGAGCCTACTGCCGAAGCATAGGGTATCCCTTGCATGCGAGCTCTTTCCAAATCAGTTTTAGGATACATCTCTTTGGAGAGAGTGAGTCCAGAGATCGTGGGTAAGTTCCCACGCTTGGATTCTTCCATACAAAACCTCTTTGGTATGGTGTCAATGAACCTGGATTGGGACAATCCCGGTATCCGCTTAGATCTATCTCTATAGATCTTAATTCCCAAAATGCAGGAGGCATCACCTAGATCTTTCATTGAGAATCTATGTGATAAGAAGAGCTTGACCGAGTGCAGCATAAGAACATCATTTCCTATCAAGAGTATGTCATCCATGTATAATACGAGGAAGACAACCTTACTCTCTGCCACCTTCTTGTAAATACAAGGTTCATCTATGTTCTTGATGAAGTCAAACTCTTTGACTACAATATCAAAACAGATGTTCCAACTCCGCGATGCTTGCTTCAACCCGTAGATGGATTTAAGCAGCTTGCACACCTTTTCGCTACTCCCACTGTCTGCGAAGCCCTCTGGCTGAGTCATGTATACGTAATCCTCTAAATCACCATTTAGAAAGGCGGTCTTAACATCTATTTGCCGGATTTCGTAGTCATGGTATGCAGCAATGGCAAGTAGGATCCGGATGGACTTAAGCATAGCCACTGGAGAAAAGGTTTCATCATAATCCACACCTGGTCATTGATGAAAACCTTTTGCAACAATTCTAGCTTTGAAAGTCTCAACTTTTCCATATACACCAAGTTTCTTCTTAAAGATCCATTTTCTCCCAATGGGTTTTACCCCTTCAGTAGCAACTTCCAAAGTCCATACTTTGTTGGTGTACATGGATTCCATCTCAGATCGCATTGCATCCAGCCATTTCACAGAGTCCACACTCATGATGGCCTGCTCGAAGCTAGTCGGGTCATCATCTTCCACGATGCAATCCTCGCTCCCACCATCAATGATAAAACCGTAGTATCTCTCTGATGGATGAGGAACCCTACTAGATCGGCGGAGCGGCTGAGGTTCGTCGGGAACTACTGAATCCTCTGGTTCTACCAAATCTTCTGTTGCAGTTTCTGTAGCTGGAACTTCTTCTAGTTCTACCTCTTCGCCACTAATCTCCTTTGCAAGAAATTCCTTTTCTAAAAAGGTGGAATATTGAGCAACAAACACATTTTGTTCCTTAGGGTGGTAGAAGATATGCCTTTACGAATGCTTGGGATATTCTACAAACTTGCACAGAACTGATCTTACCTCGAGCTTCTCCGGATTTTGATTTTTTAACATAGGCCGGGAAACCCTATATCTTAACAAAATTAAGACACGGTCTCTTCCCCTCCCATATCTCATATGGAGTGGTAGGCACTGATTTGGTTGGAACTCTATTCAATAGGTATATGTCTGTCTCAAGCGCATACCCCCAAAAGGAAATTGGCAACTCAGCAGTGCTCATCATAGAGTGCACCATATCTAATAGGGTGCGATTCCTCACCGTTGTGCTGTGATGTATAAGGAAGAGTAAGCTGAGAGAGAATCTCTTCTCTTATAGATAGTCCAGGAACTCATTGATCAAGTATTCTCCTCCTCGATCAGATCGAAGAATCTTAATACTTTTACCCGTTTGGCTCTCTACTTCATGCTTATATTCTGTGAATTTCTCAAAATCTTCAGACTTGTGTTTCAACAGGAACACATGTCCGTATCTTGAGAGATCGTCAGTGAATGTAATGAAGTACGAGGAACCATTCCTAGCATTTGTTGACAAGGGACCACATACATCACTATGTATCAGTCCTAAGAGTTCCGTAACTCTTTCTCCGTGACCACTAAATGGAGTTTTGGTCATTTTGCCTTTGAGACATGAATGGCAAGTTTCATAAGATGATAATTCGAATGGATTCAAATATCCATCCTTATGTAACTTAGCTAGTCGTGTCGCATTGATATGACCTAGTTGCCACGACCCGAACGTAAAAATTTACACCCCGGTTGACCAAGTCAAAATCAAAGTCAACCCCAAGCCAAGTGGGCCCAAGCCCAGATCCAGTGGGCCCATGCCCGGGTCGAGCCCGACCATGAAGCGGCCGGCCTCCCCCACACCAAGATAAAAATTTTTGTAATAAGCAATTTTGTTGCATTTCTTTAATTTTATTTTATGGATAAATGTAAGAAAAATAGGCATAAAGCCAAATTTTTGTAAAGCCCATGGCTTATGTGCAAAAAGAAATGGCACATGGGCCATGAAATAGGCAAAATGCCATTTTGTGAAGCCCAAGGGGCTATGTGTAAAATGAATGGCCTATAAAGGCAAAGACAATGAAATATCTCACCAACTTTTTCTCTCTAAAAAAAAAAGTCTTAGAGCTGAGCTCTTTTCTTCCATCTTCAAGGTTCTAAACCTTTTCATTTTCTTTTGAATTTAAATCAAGAGTTTTACTCTTTCTTTTCCAAAACTAAGTAGTTTTCCACCACAAAACCCACAAAGGGGAACTCAGATCTCCTATCAGATCTAAAAAAAAAGAGTGATTTTTAAAATCTCCTGCTTCTTGATCTTCAAGATCCGGCCAAGCGATAGGAGGAAGAAGAAGAACATCTTTCACTAAATCCCCCCCAAAAAAAAAGAAGAAGAAGAAGAACAATCAGGAGTCCAACTCCTCTTTGATTTCTCATCAGAGAAATCTTTTTAGGCTGAAAGCCTCTTTTTCTCGCCGGCGCTCAAGCGCAGAGCGCCCACGTGCCGACACGTGGCGCTCTTGCGCTCCAGCGCAAGCGCCCGAGCATAAGTCGCCCTCGTGCCGACACGTGGCGCTCTTGCGCTCCAGCGCAAGCGCCCGAGCGCAAGTCACCCTGGTGTCGACACGTGGCGCGCTTACGCTCCAGCGCAAGCGCTCCAGCGCAAGCGCTCGAGCGCAAGTCGCCCTCGTGCCGACACGTGGCGCTCTTGCGCTCAAGCGCAAGCGCTCGAGCGCAAGTCGCCCTCGTGCCGACACGCAAGCGCTCGAGCTCAAGCGCAAGTCGCTCAAGCGCTCAAGTTTAACCCGTAAAAACTCTGCGTGGCTCCCGATATACCCAAAACCCCCTTTTCAAACAAAACACACGCACACCGCACATTGAGTTCGCATGACCAGTTTAACCCATTAATCGGAGGTTTCCTCGCCCCAAAGGCGAGGGGTAATTAACGGCAGCTTAGTCCGCGGCTGCCGGAGATTCGGATCCCCACAATCATTAAACCCCAGCCTACCCTAGGCAGGGGGAATCTGTAGTACGCCTGACAAGCGTGCGCGTATTCCCATCTCAATGGGATGACGAAAAACACCCTACAGATTCTGGCACGCCCGGTGGGACCAATCTCTCCTCCCATATTTCGGGTTAAACGTTCATACGAACTCAATCAATATACATATCGATTGCCTATACTGAAATGATGTTTTTTTCCGTGCAGCAATCAACCTTCAACGACAATGTCTTCCCAGACGAATTCAACTTCCAAAGCGACCCCGATTCCGTACGTGGTCAAGATCAACGCTCGTGTGGTTCTCCCCGCAAGCCTCAGTCGACAATGGGGGGAACCGCCCCGCCAGTTTGGCTCTGTCATCATCTACCCTGCCGGAAGCGCTCATTTGGCAGAGATCCCAGCGGAACAGGTGGCCAAGCCGGTCTCAAGGGGTAAGAGGCCGAATGTCGTGATCGCCAAAGCACCACAACCGAAACTTAAGATGGTGTCTGAACGAGTCCCTGGTGCTCTAGCTGGGGGCAAGACTTCCAATGTGAAGGGCAACATTAAAAGTTGCGGACGAGCTCAGGCGATGACTCTAACAAATGCACAATCGGGCGTATCTCTAAGGCCCTCCATCAACCGGTCTGCGGCATCTTCCCAAAAAGTCGAAGTCTGCCAGGTGCTTAGAACAGAAAAGTTAAGGCAGAAGCGGCTCAGGTATCGAGCCAACAAGAGGGCCAAGGCTTCGGCCAAATGGAATCGTGTGAAGTTCCAAGTGCAGGGTTGCCCCGCGACGACGGCTGAGTGGGACGTAAGAATCAGCAATTCCTTCGAGCCTCTAAAGTGGGTTCAGAAAAATGCCATGACCGCCAGAATCAAGAAGACAGCGGTCCGAACAGTGCCACAAAGAGACGTGTCCCGGCCCCAACGGAGAAATTATGACACAGTCTCATCAAGAGTCTATCAAGCACTCTGTGCCGCACGAAAGCAGCGGGGAAAACCCAGAAAAGATGCGCCAGCACCATTTAAGAACCTGGTTGGGCCAGCCGTCTTCAATCGACTACCAGCTACCGAAATAAGGGGGCCAAGACAGCGATCCATGAAATCAGCTGCCAATGATAGAAAGACGTCCGGATATACCATCCATACGGTCTATATGGCGGGCGGGCGCCCTAGCGACAACCTTCGCAGCAAAAGCAAGGACGGGGCCACCACATCCCAAGCCCAATCTAGCCTGAATGTGGTTGCCGCCACCCAAGAACAGCCGCCCCTGCTGGATGAAGAAAACCCTCTCGATGAGGATGATAGGCAGATAGACCCCTCGGTCCATGTAGAGTCAAGATCGGACAGCGAGGAAGAGCCGACTTTCCGCCCTAGGACTGCGGAGCAAGAGCTGCTTCAAGAACTTCGAAAACAGCTCAGGAGCAAAGATAAAGAGATGGCCAAGCTCTATTCGAAGATTGACGACTTAACGAACGTGGTGATGCAGCTTACGGCTCAAATTGCTCGAGCGCCTCCTAATCAAGCACAAGCCGCTACTAATCAGCCGGGTGATGACAATCCGAGGCAGCCAATGCCTATTCCTTTAGGACCAAGACTGGTCGAGCCGAATGAAAGCCGGCTACATTCCGCTTCTGGGGATGCCTTGGCCCCAGATAGCACTATCCCGCTAACACAGGATCGGATGATGGATTTGGTCACCAGCAAGGTTAAAATATTGGTGGCCGAAGCTGAAGCTCAGAAAGAAATCGGCAGTAGTGGGCGGCCATATCCCGCGCAGTACGATCTGATTGAGTTCCCAAGCGGCTACGTCATTCCTAAGTTCAGAAGATTTGATGGAACGGGGAATGCAAACCAGCACGTCGCCCACTTCAAAGCATCGTGCGGAAATACAGGGGGCAACGATGCGCTCCTTCTTCGTCAGTTTGTCAACAGCCTGACCGGCGTCGCCTTCGACTGGTATGCGAGTATACCGGACGGGTCCGTCATTACCTTTGCCCAAATGGAGTCTCTGTTCCGGCAAAGGTTCATGAGCGTCAGTGATAAAATCTCCATAGCCGATCTTGTGAGGACCAAGCCGGGGAAGAATGAAAGCAACACCGACTTTATCGCCCGGTGGCGTAATCTCACAGTTAAGTGCGAACCGCCGCTGGAGCAGGACCAGTCCGTCAGCCTTCTCATTGGGAACCTCAGCAATTGGATGGTCCCCTTCTTGTGTACAGCGGGCCTCAAGACGTTTCAGGAGCTAACCAAGAAAGTCCAAATGCTGGAACGCTCGAAGCAAGAGTCCCCGCCAGACTCTCAGAGAGACAAAACCTGGAAAAGCAAGCGGGACGACAACCGTCGAAGCGGGAGTTCCAGCAGTAACAATGTCTTCAATGCCTCCGACAATGAAGAAAAGCGAAGGGCGGGCGAATCCAAAACCAACCGGTCTCGAAAGCCATTGCTGGGAGGAGATGGGCCTTCCCTAGAGGAGAAAAAGAACAAGGTTTACTCTTTCAGAAGGGACAAGGTCCGCAAGATATTTAAAGATGCCTTGAACAATGGCCTACAACTGCCGGAGTCGAAAAGACCCCAAGAAGCAAAAATGACCGACAATCCCCTGTATTGCCCGTACCACCGAGTAGTGAGCCATGCGATCGAGGATTGCTATATCTTCAAGGATTGGGTCGAGAAGCAGTACAAGGCTGGAGAGATCGAGCTGTCCAAAAGTGTGTTGGTGAACAATCAAGTTGCAACCGCCAACTTTATACAGAGGGAAGCTGAAGCCTTCTGGGAGCAGACAGCCGAACCCGCTGCCCTGACAAACGAAACTGACTCATCGCGGCCTCCGTGGAGTACGCACATATCTAATAAGACGAAGAAGATGATAAAGCTACTTCGGAAAGAACCCAGGATGGAATGGGAAGGACAGAAGAAGCCTACCAGTCCAGCTGCCAATGCGGCTCCATCAGGCTCAAAATCCAAGAAGCTCAAGAAGAAGAAAAGTGTAGCTAGGCACGAAAAAGAGTCTGCAGGGAGATCGACCATTCAAAAGTATATCGATTCCCTCGAAGAATATGAGCAAAAGGAAAGAACATTGATTCAATTGAAGGAGTTCTTCCCTGTACAAGCGGCTGAAATTCTGGAGGAGTTAGAAGAAGACTCCAATGAAGAAATTCCAGTAGTGACCTGCTACGCCATCCATCTTGGCAGCGACTCTGAGGATGATCTCTGTTTTCCGGAAGAGGACGAGGAGCTCACCACAAAGGCCAATCAAATCCAGCTCAGAAGCGGCAGGGCTCTACCGCAAAATCAGGGCAACGCCCCAAAAGGGAAGGAAAAACAAGTCGCTAATGAAGAAGATGGCAGAGAACCGGCTGATGAAAACATAAGTCCTTCCTCGGTGGACTATAATGTCTTGGCGCATCTCCGGAAGCTTCCGTCTCTCCTGAGCATCTACGACGCCTTGGTCCTATCTAAGGAGCTTAGAGATGTTCTCATCCACGCTCTGCAAAACCCCGAGCAGTATCAGGCTCACTTTGCGGAAATTAACATGAAAGAAGCCCAGCATGCTTTGTATGCCGCCGCAGTCACATTTAAGGATGAAGACTTGCTACTAGGAACGGCTGAACATAATCGGCCGCTTTACGTGACCGGGTACAGCGACGGAGATCGAATTAATCGCATATTGATTGATCCGGGGTCCTCAGTGAACATCATGAACTTGCGAACTCTAAAGAGTTTGTCAATGGACGTCCGACACCTGTCAAGGGAAAGGATTGTCATTCAAGGCTTCAACCAAAATTGCCAGCAAGTTCTGGGGTCTATAGCTCTGCCAATCAAATTTGGGGATCTGCAAACTGAAGCTAAGATATACGTGATCGACGCCGACACGTCTTATAAGATTCTCTTGGGGCGGCCGTGGCTCCACGATTACGGCATCATTCCGTCAACTCTCCATCAATGCATGAAGTACACTAAAAATGGCGAAGAAAGACGCATTGATGGAGACATCCAGCCGTTCGGTGTGCATGAAGTCCGATATGAAGATTCTCGGTACTTTACGAACCACCAAAATGCTAAGCCACAACTGACCGAGGATAGAACGGCCCCAAGACTCAAAAGCAAATCTGCGCCGGCTATCACTTTCAAAAGCAAAAATGCCCAAGTGCGCCCGCATTTCGGCAGCGACTCTGATGAGTCCGACGCTGGAAGCCCGTCCTTCCGCAAAACTCGCCCTCATTTCGGCAGCGATACGGACGAATCTGTTACTGAAGGCCCATCTAGCAGCAAAGTCCGCCCTCATCTTGGCAGTGACACTGAAGAGTCAGAGGAGGAGGACCTGTCGTGCAACAGCGGTGCAGATTGGACCCCCACGCAACAAGCGAAACTACGAGAGACCTTCGAAGTTGTAGAAGGGTCCCTAGCCGTTACAAGGGTACCAGAGCAAATGTGCAAAGAGCTCGATGCATTATCAATCTCCACCGTGGACCAGCTGAAAACTTTCTATGTTCCCGGGAGGAAAAGTGGACAGAAGGGCATCTTGTTTTATGGGTCAAACCCCGTTGTGCATCCGGACGACCTTTCTGTCGCGTGCCTTCCCTATGAGAGAGGCATATGAGCCGTCCTCAATCCCAGGTACTATGCGCCCGAGATGCGGGAATACTTTAAGAAGTGCGGATGCCGGTTATATCAAACGGAGTCCGAAGCAAAGTTTTACGAAGGGCTATGGTATCCGCCCCAGGTCCGAGCACTCATCGATGGACGGATTCCAGATAGACGGGGCATAGGCTACATTCAACCTGATTCCAAAGCGTGCTACATGATCCATGTTGGTGAGACCAGCGAAAGATCAAATGATGATGACGAGATAGCCGAGCCAGAAGAAGCTCCTCAAGAGCTCGAAGATGGCGGACAAGCAACCTTTGATGAGCTAACCGAGATTGACTTAGGAACGCCCGATAATCCAAGGCCGACCTACATCAGCTCACTCTTGTCGGAGGAAATGAAAGAGCAGATAATTGCCCTGCTGCGTGAGTTCGTCGACTGCTTCGCGTGGACGTACAAAGAAATGCCTGGCCTTTCCCCTGAGGTAGCCGTGCATAAGCTGGCTATATCTCCTGATGCTAAGCCAGTCAAACAAGCTCCTCGAAGAATGAGAAGGGAGTTGGAAGAAAAGGTCATCGAGGAAACCAAGAAACTCATCGATGCCGGCTTCATCAGGGAAGAGAAATATGCAGACTGGATCGCATGCATAGTCCCAGTGAAGAAGAAAAATGGGCAGATCCGAGTTTGTGTCGATTTCAGGGACCTCAACAAGGCATGTCCCAAAGACGACTTCCCGCTACCGGTCATGGAAATGATGGTTGAGGACACCTCAAATTACGAACTGTTCACCTTTATGGACGGCTCGTCTGGATACAATCAGATCAAGATGTCGCCTGAGGATGAGAAGCACACAGCATTTCGAACCCCGATCGGAATATATTGCTACAAGGTAATGCCATTCGGACTGAAGAACGCAGGTGCTACATATCAAAGGGCGATGACTAATATCTTTGATGACCTAATCCATAAAGTCGTCGAATGCTATGTTGATGATCTGGTCGTCAAGACTAAAGCCAAGGCCGATCATATCCGAGATCTCAGGACCGTTCTCACCAGACTGAGGGAATACGATCTGAAGATGAATCCTCTGAAGTGCGCTTTTGGCGTGTCATCGGGAAAATTCCTGGGATTCATAGTCCGACATCGAGGGATCGAAGTTGACCCATCAAAGATAAAGGCCATCATGGAGATGCCCTCTCCGAGGAGTCTGACGCAGCTAAGATCTTTTCAAGGCAAGCTTGCTCATATACGGAGGTTTATCTCAAATTTATCAGGGAGATGTAGGCCCTTCTCAAAGCTCATGAAGAAAGGTGCTCCTTTTATCTGGGATGCCGAATGTCAAGCAGTGTTCGAAAGCATTAAACAATACTTGTTGCACCCTCCAGTGCTGGCCGCTCCCATTCCAAATAAACCGCTGATTCTCTACACTGCCGCGCTGGACGAGTCACTCGGTGCGCTCCTTGCCCAGAATAACGAGGAAGGAAAAGAAAATGCCCTCTACTACCTCAGTCGAACTCTAGTCGGGGCAGAAAACAACTACTCCCCAATCGAAAAGCAATGCCTGGCGCTAATATTTGCTGTGAAGAAGTTGAGACACTATTTGCTCGCTCATCGGGTTATGCTGATCTCCAAGGTCGACCCGCTCAAACACTTGATGACCAAAGCAAGCCTAGCCGGCAGAATGGCAAGATGGGCTGTCATGCTACTTGAGTTTGACATAGTTTACACTCCTCAGAAAGCAGTAAAAGGGCAAGCTCTTGCAGACTTTCTCGCTGCTCATCCCATACCAGAAGGGTCGCCGCTAAATTGTGAGTTACCCGATGAACAAGTGCTGCACCTCGAGGAAGATGAGCCATGTTGGGAGCTCTACTTCGATGGAGCCTCGTCAATAAGGACCTCCAGTAAATCAAGCGTCCCGGAGATAAAAGCAGGGATAGGATTGGTGTTCATCACACCATCAATGGGAACCCTACGGCGTTCTTTTGCTCTCATCGAGCCTCGGACAAACAATGAAGCTGAGTATGAAGCTCTGATAGCTGGTTTGGAGCTTGCCGTAGAAATGGAAATCCGTCGGCTACGAGTCTACGGTGACTCCCAGCTTGTCGTCAACCAAGTAAGCGGCGACTATAAGATATACAAACCCGAGTTAGTGTAACGTTGTGAAAATCGTTTTGGTGAAATTTCGGAAAATCGGCAAAATAAAGGGGTTTTCTGTAAAAAGTCAAAATACAAATATCTTTATTTTAAAATTAAATATAAATATTCTAGTTATGTAATTGCTAATATTTGGTGTTTATTGAGCCACTGGTGAGATTTCAAAATTTCTGAAAATTTTTCCGAAATTAATTATTTTAATATTATTTTAAGCCGTCACTAATACATTTAATTCAGGAAAATTACAAACTGGAATGAGTTCAAAAATTTTTTTTGCATCATTATACATTAAACAAAATTTTATCATGTGGTTTTTGAATTGAAATAGGGTTGTTATCCGGTGTTAGAAAATATCGAAGAAAAAGGCTTTTTTTCGGTGAAATTAGTGCAAACGGAGTGCGGTATAACTTTTATCTTTTCCCAAACAAAACCACACTATATTTTACTCCCTCACACTATTTTTGGCTGATCTTGGCAGCCCCTCTCACTTCATTCTTCAAGTGACTTCTAGAAATTTGTTTTTATGAAAATAAAAGAAAAGGAAAATGCATAAAGGTTGAAAAGACATAAAGAAGGAATTTAATGGAGGAAGTTTCTACATTTACCTACACAATTTCTTTCTCTCCCTCTCCTCAAGATGGTGGCCGGCCCTCACCTTGGCAGCCCTCAAATTCTCCACCTCCTTTTCATCTCAAATTTTCATCAAAAATCCATGAAAAATCAATACAAATTATCATAAATTCATCCTTCAACCTTATCTAATTTTCTTTGCTTCTATTTGGCTTGGAACTTGAAAGCAAGAGATCCATCATGGAGGTCATGAAGCATGTGTAATCTCAAATTTTAGTGGTATAATTCTAAACCCATGTCTCATTTGTTGCTATTTTACTTCAACCTAATCAAACTAAATGTTTAATTATGGTTTTGTTTCAAGATTTAAATTTCTAGAATATGGTTACTAAATTATTATTAGGGTTTTGATTCTTAGGTTTTGATCTAAACTTTTAGTTTAACATACTAGGAAATGGTTAACCTAATTTTGTAGCAAAAATTGATAGTTGTTGCATTTTAATTGTTTAATAGGTTAATTTTTGTAAACTAGTTTTTTTACAAAACATGTAAATAAGTTAGATAAAATTTGAATTTGGGTTTTATTATTAGTTTGTGGAATTAGTGTGTGGATTAACATGTTAAATGAGAGTGAAATATAATCTAGTTGCAATTTCTAGCTTCCACCTTAAAAATTGTCATAATATTGCTATGTTATTAAACTAGGTTTTGTTAATTAGTTTAAAATGAGGAATTAAAACTAAAGTTAGGGTTTGGAAAAGCAAGTTGTGATTTTTATTAATTAATGAGGGTTATAATCACTAGTTTAACATATTTAAAAGTGGAAATTCTTATAGGGATGATATGTTGTAAATTGTTAACCTAAAATTGATTTAATTATACTTTTTAGCTAACTAGTTTTTATTAAAATATGTATATGGATAATATAAAATTCCAATTAAGATTTCTATCATTAGATTGTAGTTTTAGTAAGCATATTAGTATGTTAATGGAAAGAAAAAACTTAGTTTGATCACTAGATTCATTTGATAATTGGAAAATAGTAATAAAATGCTATTATTTTGTTAACTAGATTTTTGGAAAATTCTAAATAAAAGGGATTTAAAATATAATTATGGTTTCATTATATCATTATCATCATAAATTGTAGTTTAAGATATTAATTCATGCAAACTCATGTTTTGTGGTGGAATTGTAGTATTTTGGTTGAAAGATGTTGAAAATTGCTAATGGTTGCAAACTTGAAATTTGAAACTAATGCAAAATTTCGTAATAAAAAATATAGTAAGGGGTTGTATAGTCTAGTTATGCTAATTGATGAGTTTTATGACCATTGGTTTCATTTAGATGTCAAGCTTTGATGAAAAACGGTAAATTGGCATTTTCGGGTTTTACGAAATCGGGTGATTTGATGGATTTCAGTGTTTCGATGAATTAAATCATACTTTATATTATAAGTAGCGAGTTTTCTAAACTACAAGTTGTTTGTTGATCTTTATCTCGATCTATCGGAGTTTGTACACCGATATCGAGTGGTATTTGGTTCTGTTGCGTGGACGGGACATAGGTTTTAACCTATGCTTGTTCCTTGCATCATTTCGACTTTTGTACATGATTCTAGTTTACGATGCTCTTATATGTTTGCGTTTAGGTACCCCTCACGTGGACTGCGGGCGATGAAGAGAAGGATGGCGACACCGTCTTCGGCAGACATGGACCAGGTGAGTAGATGCATATCTACGGGGGGAAGTCGGGTGGATGGCGTTTAGCACCCCCGCAACGTAGAATAGGAATAGTACTTATCGACTTTAGGAAACCAGACGTGACCCTAGTAGGACCCTAGTATTGACCCTAGGCTGGACTAGACCGATTTAGGAAAACCATATCAGAGGATGAGTACCTTAGAAGAGGTTCGTAGGTTTCAGATAGAGACACACCCACGCACACACTGAAATTCGAAATGGGGTACGTGTATGTGTATATATATAGAACTAGGCATAGGTATATTTATATATATACAACACGTATAGGTGATTCATTGTTGTGATATGATACCCGAGATATGATGAAACAATGTAACTGGGCTTGATGCTGTGATTCTTGACTATACAGTCGTAATAAAGTGTTAGCGGATCATTAGAGAATGAGATAATGAACATGAATATATAAATTATAAAGAGTGGTGTGATATTGATGTACATGGGATGCTAGAATAGTACCCGGACTGTAACTTGTGACTGATTACGATATGATATATGTATAACTTGATTACAACATTATATTGGTGTGACCTGATGCCGATATCACATAAGTATGACTTAATCACAATATGATACACATGACATTATACGAATGAGGAGACACCTAGGAGATACTTGACCCGTACCCCGATATTGGGATGCCGTACGATGGATTTTACCGTACGAGGCTTAGATTTGATGATTGATCCGCACTCTTGATTCGAGGAAGCCGTACTACGTACGTGACGCTATTGAGGCGGGATCGCCGACTATTAGAGATATTGAGTCAGACCTTAGGTAGACTCTAGTTCTTACTGACTAGTCTATTAGGTTTAGTTCCTTAGGATGCTAGATGGACACCGGTTTAGGTTCGACTCACATAGTGATAGTTGTACTCATATGTCGCAGAGTGGTGGATACTGCACATCTGTTTATACATTCATACTGTAATCATCATGGTGCATGTTCTTTTATATGTTGCTATAATCAATATAAACTTTACCTGTTAGGACACCGGCACCATTACCGATGATGCGCATATTCCACGCACACTTATTTGCCGGCTCACACACATCATCATCGGTAATTGCTATGTCACGTACACTTTAGATCATATTATCTTTTATTGATAGAACCAGTTAACAACTAAACCGATATAATATTGTGATCACTCTCTGATGTTAGTATAAGACATGATATCATTACTTAGACATTCATGCATTCATATTTTCATGTTATCATGCAGTATCATGGGTAAATGCCGACACTTATCATATAGTTACTCATGATTTTGAGATTTGGATTTCTATGAGATTTCTGGATTTTTGGGGAAAACCGCAAAAATATATAAAAACTTCTCTCTCTCCTCTTCTCTTTTTAAATAAGATGCGGTTTTCTCGTGATGTATGGGTCGTCCACCATGAGTATTTCATGTTTTCTGTTGGATTTCGAGACCCGATTCGAGGAGTGGATGAACCGTCTCGGGTACATGGTGGGCCCGGTATGGTACCCCGGGGCAAGAAGATCGAGTTGTAGACGATGAGCCTGGCAGGGGAAGGCTACCTACCGGTTATGTCTGGCGCGGCGGATATCCGGAGAATACCGACCGTTGTCGTGAGATTTGATGATATGGGCCGATCCGGACTGACGGAGCCCGAGATATTGAGACTTGAGATTTCATGTGTTGTGTCGATGTTTGACACGGATTTCATGGATTTCATTATTGAGATTTCAGATTTCTTATACATATATATTTGGATTTCAGGATTTGTCACTGTATATTCATGGTGCATGCATTTCATTCATATGACCTAGTATTATATGAGGCACTGACACGAACACGGAGTATCTGCACTTACCATAGTTTTACCTTGCTATTACTAGTTGTTTGGGATATAGTAGTGTATTATTATGACCTAGGATAGCGTCGTGCATTCGATTTCTTTTCGTAGATGTCTTCTACTCACGAGTTGGCAACTCATCCCCGTTGTGCCAAATTCTTTTCAGGTGCGATGTACAGGTTTCCCTTGGCAGTTGCTGGCACATCATTTTCATTTCGGGTGATTTGCACGGTAGGTTGGTTCATTTGTATCTGAACCGCCGTTGTATTTTTATTATTTCATTTGTATCTAGAAAGCTCCATCAACCATATTTGTATTACTCGTTAAGTTTATTGGACCAGTTGTTTATTTCGATCTTAGAGTCGCGCATGTGTTATTCTGATCTGGTGGTTTGTGTTTTCTTTTGAGATTTGAGCCTCGCCCTTTGGCGTTGTATATTATTGTGATTGTTGTGGTTGTCTCCGCCTGTTGGCGTTGAGCTAGCACCCGTTTGGGGATGCTTTTTATTGTTTATTCATATTATACTTGTTGTACCCGTTTGGGGGCCAGTTTTACAGAGGAGACTCTGCCGAAATTTTTGGTAAAATTTGCTGATGTTTTAATACTTGTTTTCTTTTCTTTTCTTCTTTTTCTTCTTTTATGGTTTAGATTTCTGGGCTTCGGCTTACTTAGATCACGTAGCGCCTCTAGACGCTTCGTAATCTAAGTGCCGGTCACGTTCCGTACTTTCGGGTCGTGACAAAGTTGGTATCAGAGCGCTAGGTTTAACCTTGTATAAGTCTAGGTGACCCTTGGTTGATGGAGTAGGCGATTTAGGTAGAGTAACGTACCGTGGGTATGGTCCGCGGCATACTTACGATACGCTACTCTGCTTAAGGAGCCTTAGGATGTACATTGTTTGCACCATATTTCATTCGTTCCTTTGATCTATCTTCGTCGATATCGTATGGTGGTTTCTGTTACCACGGGCAGATGGAGCTGCGGCTTGAATGCGATAACCATTAGAGTATTGGTTATTCTTGAGGATTGAAGCATTGTTTAGCGTGCGGACGAAGGGTATTCACATGCCGTCCGGATGAAGTTAAAGGGTTCGAACGATTATCAGAAAACCATTTTCCCAAGTTGAAAGTGTTCGGAAGAACATGCAGGTATTTCGATGAACCCTCTAGAAGAATGAAACCCTAACTCGACATAATGACCATGAGAACGCCCTTGAATCTTAGGGTTTACGGCAGTTCCGCTGTGCCATTAGTGAGGCTTGGGTTTGCCCTTCTACAGCTGGATCATCGATGCTGGGGTATGTACCGGATATTTTAAGTTGTACTTGAGTGTTGAGCTCTCGGGGAATTATGGGATTTTGATGGATCGATCGGAAAGTTTAATGTAGTCCGGATAGCAGGTGAAGAGATCGACTATGTGGGAGACTCTAGATATGAGTATTACCGTTGGTAGCGCAGTCAGCACAGCTACAAAGAGACGAGTTCGAAGCAACCGACATCAGAGGAAAGAGGCGGACATTGACGATAGTGTTTACGATTGTGATTTAGTGATTTGAATTTCATATTTTCGTTGATTGGATTTTGGTATTTTGAGGACTTGTTCTACGATTGGTATTTCATGCGTGTACCTTCATTATATTCTATTTGTGTTTCATGTAACAGTTGTTTTGATGTTGTTTAGTACATACCCAGTGCACTAGATTTGGTTTTAATACCTTTTGTGATTTTGATTTGATTTCGTGCATAGGGGTTACACGTGATTTTGACATATGTTTCGACCTAGTTTTTATGCATTTTTGTGCTGTGATTCGAGTCTGATGTTCGATGTATGTTTTCGTGCTCCATGTGCACCTGATTAGGATTCTTGCGCATACTTGACGCACTTGATGCGATTTTGTGCACACCAGATGCACTAAATCGGGGTTTTGTGCAGATTAGATGCACCTGATTTTGAGTCGTGCACGCCCGTTGCACTTGACAGATGTTTTTGGTGCACACCTGTTGCACTTAGTTTTGTTTTGTGGGTATTCATGGTTTCTGCATTTGGTTTCGATTTCAGTGCGCACCGGACGCACATGACATTTTATTGATGTGATTGGAATTGATTTCAGTTTGAGCAGTATATTTTCATAATGATTATTATTTGATTTAGTAACCAGGCGGGACGTGTATGTTAAATAAAAGATATATATATATATATATAGTTATTTTTTTAAAATAAACGTCCGCTACTTATGCCGTGACACGTGCATCACACGGCAATTTTCAAAAAGGGGTTTGCATATTTCCTTATCCGGATATTTGTACGGTTTCACTATGATGCATACTATATATATATAAGTTATAGTTTTGATATATATTATGTTGGTTTTCGTATTGGGTTTGATATTTTATTTTCGCCGTAACTCCGATGATTGCGTTATGCTTGACGGAGTTGATTTTAGTTATGTATTGATGATTTCGGAGCCCCGACGATTTGAGTATTTTGATAAATGTTTTAGTATTTGGAGGGGGAGTTTTAATTTAAATTCGGGGACCGAATTTCTTTAAGGGGGGAAGATTGTAACGTTGTGAAAATCGTTTTGGTGAAATTTCGGAAAATCGGCAAAATAAAGGGGTTTTCTGTAAAAAGTCAAAATACAAATATCTTTATTTTAAAATTAAATATAAATATTCTAGTTATGTAATTGCTAATATTTGGTGTTTATTGAGCCACTGGTGAGATTTCAAAATTTCTGAAAATTTTTCCGAAATTAATTATTTTAATATTATTTTAAGCCGTCACTAATACATTTAATTCAGGAAAATTACAAACTGGAATGAGTTCAAAAATTTTTTTTGCATCATTATACATTAAACAAAATTTTATCATGTGGTTTTTGAATTGAAATAGGGTTGTTATCCGGTGTTAGAAAATATCGAAGAAAAAGGCTTTTTTTCGGTGAAATTAGTGCAAACGGAGTGCGGTATAACTTTTATCTTTTCCCAAACAAAACCACACTATATTTTACTCCCTCACACTATTTTTGGCTGATCTTGGCAGCCCCTCTCACTTCATTCTTCAAGTGACTTCTAGAAATTTGTTTTTATGAAAATAAAAGAAAAGGAAAATGCATAAAGGTTGAAAAGACATAAAGAAGGAATTTAATGGAGGAAGTTTCTACATTTACCTACACAATTTCTTTCTCTCCCTCTCCTCAAGATGGTGGCCGGCCCTCACCTTGGCAGCCCTCAAATTCTCCACCTCCTTTTCATCTCAAATTTTCATCAAAAATCCATGAAAAATCAATACAAATTATCATAAATTCATCCTTCAACCTTATCTAATTTTCTTTGCTTCTATTTGGCTTGGAACTTGAAAGCAAGAGATCCATCATGGAGGTCATGAAGCATGTGTAATCTCAAATTTTAGTGGTATAATTCTAAACCCATGTCTCATTTGTTGCTATTTTACTTCAACCTAATCAAACTAAATGTTTAATTATGGTTTTGTTTCAAGATTTAAATTTCTAGAATATGGTTACTAAATTATTATTAGGGTTTTGATTCTTAGGTTTTGATCTAAACTTTTAGTTTAACATACTAGGAAATGGTTAACCTAATTTTGTAGCAAAAATTGATAGTTGTTGCATTTTAATTGTTTAATAGGTTAATTTTTGTAAACTAGTTTTTTACAAAACATGTAAATAAGTTAGATAAAATTTGAATTTGGGTTTTATTATTAGTTTGTGGAATTAGTGTGTGGATTAACATGTTAAATGAGAGTGAAATATAATCTAGTTGCAATTTCTAGCTTCCACCTTAAAAATTGTCATAATATTGCTATGTTATTAAACTAGGTTTTGTTAATTAGTTTAAAATGAGGAATTAAAACTAAAGTTAGGGTTTGGAAAAGCAAGTTGTGATTTTTATTAATTAATGAGGGTTATAATCACTAGTTTAACATATTTAAAAGTGGAAATTCTTATAGGGATGATATGTTGTAAATTGTTAACCTAAAATTGATTTAATTATACTTTTTAGCTAACTAGTTTTTATTAAAATATGTATATGGATAATATAAAATTCCAATTAAGATTTCTATCATTAGATTGTAGTTTTAGTAAGCATATTAGTATGTTAATGGAAAGAAAAAACTTAGTTTGATCACTAGATTCATTTGATAATTGGAAAATAGTAATAAAATGCTATTATTTTGTTAACTAGATTTTTGGAAAATTCTAAATAAAAGGGATTTAAAATATAATTATGGTTTCATTATATCATTATCATCATAAATTGTAGTTTAAGATATTAATTCATGCAAACTCATGTTTTGTGGTGGAATTGTAGTATTTTGGTTGAAAGATGTTGAAAATTGCTAATGGTTGCAAACTTGAAATTTGAAACTAATGCAAAATTTCGTAATAAAAAATATAGTAAGGGGTTGTATAGTCTAGTTATGCTAATTGATGAGTTTTATGACCATTGGTTTCATTTAGATGTCAAGCTTTGATGAAAAACGGTAAATTGGCATTTTCGGGTTTTACGAAATCGGGTGATTTGATGGATTTCAGTGTTTCGATGAATTAAATCATACTTTATATTATAAGTAGCGAGTTTTCTAAACTACAAGTTGTTTGTTGATCTTTATCTCGATCTATCGGAGTTTGTACACCGATATCGAGTGGTATTTGGTTCTGTTGCGTGGACGGGACATAGGTTTTAACCTATGCTTGTTCCTTGCATCATTTCGAATTTTGTACATGATTCTAGTTTACGATGCTCTTATATGTTTGCGTTTAGGTACCCCTCACGTGGACTGCGGGCGATGAAGAGAAGGATGGCGACACCGTCTTCGGCAGACATGGACCAGGTGAGTAGATGCATATCTACGGGGGGAAGTCGGGTGGATGGCGTTTAGCACCCCCGCAACGTAGAATAGGAATAGTACTTATCGACTTTAGGAAACCAGACGTGACCCTAGTAGGACCCTAGTATTGACCCTAGGCTGGACTAGACCGATTTAGGAAAACCATATCAGAGGATGAGTGCCTTAGAAGAGGTTCGTAGGTTTCAGATAGAGACACACCCACGCACACACTGAAATTCGAAATGGGGTACGTGTATGTGTATATATATAGAACTAGGCATAGGTATATTTATATATATACAACACGTATAGGTGATTCATTGTTGTGATATGATACCCGAGATATGATGAAACAATGTAACTGGGCTTGATGCTGTGATTCTTGACTATACAGTCGTAATAAAGTGTTAGCGGATCATTAGAGAATGAGATAATGAACATGAATATATAAATTATAAAGAGTGGTGTGATATTGATGTACATGGGATGCTAGAATAGTACCCGGACTGTAACTTGTGACTGATTACGATATGATATATGTATAACTTGATTACAACATTATATTGGTGTGACCTGATGCCGATATCACATAAGTATGACTTAATCACAATATGATACACATGACATTATACGAATGAGGAGACACCTAGGAGATACTTGACCCGTACCCCGATATTGGGATGCCGTACGATGGATTTTACCGTACGAGGCTTAGATTTGATGATTGATCCGCACTCTTGATTCGAGGAAGCCGTACTACGTACGTGACGCTATTGAGGCGGGATCGCCGACTATTAGAGATATTGAGTCAGACCTTAGGTAGACTCTAGTTCTTACTGACTAGTCTATTAGGTTTAGTTCCTTAGGATGCTAGATGGACACCGGTTTAGGTTCGACTCACATAGTGATAGTTGTACTCATATGTCGCAGAGTGGTGGATACTGCACATCTGTTTATACATTCATACTGTAATCATCATGGTGCATGTTCTTTTATATGTTGCTATAATCAATATAAACTTTACCTGTTAGGACACCGGCACCATTACCGATGATGCGCATATTCCACGCACACTTATTTGCCGGCTCACACACATCATCATCGGTAATTGCTATGTCACGTACACTTTAGATCATATTATCTTTTATTGATAGAACCAGTTAACAACTAAACCGATATAATATTGTGATCACTCTCTGATGTTAGTATAAGACATGATATCATTACTTAGACATTCATGCATTCATATTTTCATGTTATCATGCAGTATCATGGGTAAATGCCGACACTTATCATATAGTTACTCATGATTTTGAGATTTGGATTTCTATGAGATTTCTGGATTTTTGGGGAAAACCGCAAAAATATATAAAAACTTCTCTCTCTCCTCTTCTCTTTTTAAATAAGATGCGGTTTTCTCGTGATGTATGGGTCGTCCACCATGAGTATTTCATGTTTTCTGTTGGATTTCGAGACCCGATTCGAGGAGTGGATGAACCGTCTCGGGTACATGGTGGGCCCGGTATGGTACCCCGGGGCAAGAAGATCGAGTTGTAGACGATGAGCCTGGCAGGGGAAGGCTACCTACCGGTTATGTCTGGCGCGGCGGATATCCGGAGAATACCGACCGTTGTCGTGAGATTTGATGATATGGGCCGATCCGGACTGACGGAGCCCGAGATATTGAGACTTGAGATTTCATGTGTTGTGTCGATGTTTGACACGGATTTCATGGATTTCATTATTGAGATTTCAGATTTCTTATACATATATATTTGGATTTCAGGATTTGTCACTGTATATTCATGGTGCATGCATTTCATTCATATGACCTAGTATTATATGAGGCACTGACACGAACACGGAGTATCTGCACTTACCATAGTTTTACCTTGCTATTACTAGTTGTTTGGGATATAGTAGTGTATTATTATGACCTAGGATAGCGTCGTGCATTCGATTTCTTTTCGTAGATGTCTTCTACTCACGAGTTGGCAACTCATCCCCGTTGTGCCAAATTCTTTTCAGGTGCGATGTACAGGTTTCCCTTGGCAGTTGCTGGCACATCATTTTCATTTCGGGTGATTTGCACGGTAGGTTGGTTCATTTGTATCTGAACCGCCGTTGTATTTTTATTATTTCATTTGTATCTAGAAAGCTCCATCAACCATATTTGTATTACTCGTTAAGTTTATTGGACCAGTTGTTTATTTCGATCTTAGAGTCGCGCATGTGTTATTCTGATCTGGTGGTTTGTGTTTTCTTTTGAGATTTGAGCCTCGCCCTTTGGCGTTGTATATTATTGTGATTGTTGTGGTTGTCTCCGCCTGTTGGCGTTGAGCTAGCACCCGTTTGGGGATGCTTTTTATTGTTTATTCATATTATACTTGTTGTACCCGTTTGGGGGCCAGTTTTACAGAGGAGACTCTGCCGAAATTTTTGGTAAAATTTGCTGATGTTTTAATACTTGTTTTCTTTTCTTTTCTTCTTTTTCTTCTTTTATGGTTTAGATTTCTGGGCTTCGGCTTACTTAGATCACGTGGCGCCTCTAGACGCTTCGTAATCTAAGTGCCGGTCACGTTCCGTACTTTCGGGTCGTGACAGTTAGCTCGGTACAGAGGTCGAGTGGTGGAACTCATGAAACGGTTCACTCATATTGAACTAACGAGAGTCCCTAGAGCATTGAACGGAAAGGCTGATGTACTCGCTCGCTTGGCCAAGGAGCTGGCTGATCCTGACATGGACGAAATTCTGATCACAGTCAGGAGCCGGCAAATTCTACCCCCAGTCTCTCTACGAGAAGAGGAAAGCGCGGAACAGAAGAGCAGTCCCGCCGAAGAAGCTTCGATCATCCAAGACGAGCCCGATTGGAGGGAACCCTTCATAGAGTACCTCCGATACGACAAGCTGCCCGAAGAAAAATCTGCGAGGATTCAGCTGAAGAAAAGAGCTCTCCGATACGTGTTTGTATATGACACGTTATACCGCAGGTCATATGACCAACTCTGGCTCAGGTGTCTGTCATTGGCCGAAGCCCAAAAGGTCATGAAAGATGTCCACTCGGGCGTTTGCGGTGCTCACCAATCTGGCCCCAAGATGCGACTTCAAATCAAACGGCTTGGGTATTACTGGCCCACCATGATACGGGATTGCGGAGAGCATGCAAAGAAATGTTATATCTGCCAAATTCACGGTGATTTTATTCACAAGCATCCCAACCCATTGCATCCTACAGTGGCGTCATGGCCCTTCGAAGTTTGGGGCACCGACATTGTTGGCCCAATTGATCCTCCGTCATCTAAAGGCCACCGGTTCATACTGGCCGCGACAGACTACTTCTCCAGGTGGGCTGAAGCTGTCCCGCTAAAAGAAGTCAAGACAAAGGATATTCTGACATTCTTCCAGCATAATATTCTATACCACTTCGGTACACCAAGAAGAATCATTTCTGACAACGGGCCTTCTTTCAAGAGCTTCAATGTCTCAAGATTCGCTACTCAGCACAAGATAGACTGGAGGTATTCCTCCATCTATAATCCAAGAGCCAATGGGCTAGCCGAAGCCTTCAATAAGACTCTATGCAAGCTCCTGAGGAAAAATGCTTCAGCCAACAAGAGAGACTGGAATCTCAAGCTTCACGAGGCATTGTGGGCATATCGTACCACGCACCGTACTCCAACTCAGTCCACTCCATACTCATTGCTCTTCGGAGTGGAGGCGGTCCTCCCCCTCGAAGTCGAAGTTCCAAGCTTAAGAATGGCCGTTCAGCATGAGTTGACAGAAGAGGAAAACGTGCTCCTTCGACTTGAAGAACTCGATGCCCTCGAAGAAAAGAGGCTCGCGGTGCAGCAAAATCTGGAGCTATACCGAGCCCAAATGTCACGGGCCTATGACAAGATAACCCGTCTCCGCGCTTTCAAAAAAGGTGAATTGGTGTTGGTCCTCAAAAGACCGATTATCCCCAATCGACATGCCAAGGGAAAATTCGAGCCAAACTGGGAAGGACCATACGTCATCGAGAAAGTGTTTGACGGAGGATCCTACCAACTAATAAGTGCCGAGGGAGAAAGGCCCATGCCACCCATCAATGGCCGATATCTCAAGAAATACTACACGTGAATGCTCCAAGTCGCAGGCGAATTGAGCACATCAGCCCTACGGTCTGGATCAGACATCCTGCAAAACCGTATACAATCCACGGGCGTAAATGACCCCTATTTCTCCCAAATCCTGCCGGTGAGACTACTTTAAAGTCCCACCAGCGACAAACAAAAAAAAAAACGGTATGTCCTCAAGCAAAACGGGCACGGATGAAAACCCGAAAGGGCTCCGTGAGTAAAAACAGCAGGACTACCGGCGAGTCTGTGAAAACCCGAAAGGGCGCAAACTCGTAAAAAGGAAAAAAGGTGAAATACACTCACAAAGTCCTCTCGACCTTGTGAGGAGAAAACCCCTGCGTGAGATCCTTACGACTCACAAAGGAGCAACACACTTAGGAATCCTCACGATTCCTAAGGAGAAAATACACCTACGAGATCCTTTCGACTCGTAGGGAGAAAATGCTTTTATGGGACCCTCACGGCCCATAAAATTGAAAAGCCTTAGGTGGTAGGGACCCAAACCTAACTCCTAAGCCATCGTTCCCCAACGGGCAATGGCAAATGATGATTCGCTCCTGGCATTTCGCTTCAGTGTTAGCGGTGCTGATGCCGACCGAAAGCCCAAATCCCAAGTCCTCCCGAGGCAAATGATGAGTTGCTCCTGGCATTATTCCAGTGCAGCAATGCTGATGCCAAATAATATCCAAATTCCAAGTCCCCAAACGGCGAATGATGAGTCGCTCCTGGTACCACATTCCAGTGCAGCGATGCAGACGCCAACCAAAATCCAATTTCTCAAAATTCTCCCAGCCCTACGGTTGGTCCCCAAGTTGACTACCGTATACAATCCACGGGCTCAAATAATTCTCATCATACTCATGCACCACCACAATTACCAAGTTGCGCGGCTGGTCTCCGCCTTTGGAATTATGCTCCATTGAGAAGACCGACTCATGTGTCCTCACGATACATGAGGAGAACAAACCTTTGTGGGATCCTTACGACTCATAAAGGAAAAACACACTTAGGAGTCCTCACGACTCTTAAGGAGAAAATACACCTGCGGGATCCTTACGACTCGTAGGGAGGAAATGCTTTTATGGGACCCTCACGGCCCATAAAATTGAAAAGCCTTAGGCGATGGGGATCTAAACTTGTCTCTTAAGCCATCGCTCCCCAATCCCCAAATGGCGAATGATGAGTCGCTCCTGGTACCATATTCCAGTGCAGCGATGCAGACGCCAACCAAATTCCAAATCCCATACCCCAACGGTGAATGATGAGTCGCTCCTGGTACCATATTCCAGTGCAGCGATGCAGACGCCGACAAAGTCCCGAAAATTTTCCGGCCCTACGGTCTGGATCATACATCCTGCAAAACCGTATACAATCCACGGGCGTGAAACAACCCCAGTCTCTCCCAAATCCTCTTGGGGCAAATGATGAGTTGCTCCTGGCATTATTCCAGTGCAGCAATGCAGATGCCAAACAAAAACCAAAATCCCAAAATCCTCTCCATGACAGATGATGATTCGCTCCTGGCATTATTCCAGTATAGCGATGCTGATGTCAACCCAAATCAAAATCAACAAGTCAACTTCCACTCCGACGCCACAGAAAGCGGAGCAAGTCAGAATCCAATCTCGACACCGCAAGAAGCGGAGCAAGTCAAGTCTACTCCTGACACTGCAAGAAGCAGAGCAAGTCAAATCAAGCACCGACCGTCCACGTCGTTAAAAGGGCAGCACCAACCGTCCAAGTCGCAAAAAGGGCAGAACCGACCGTCCACGTCGCTAAAAGGGCAGCACCGACCGTCCACGTCGCTAAAAGGGCAGCATCGACCGTCCACGTCGCTAATAGGGCAGCATCGACCGTCCACATCGCTAAAAGGGCAGCACCGACCGTCCACGTCGCTAAAAGGGCAGCACCGACCGTCCAAGTCGCTAAAAGGGCAGCATCGACCGTCCACGTCGCTAAAAGTGCAGCACCGACCGTCCACGTCGCTAAAAGGGCAGCACCGACCGTCCATGTCGTAAAAAGGGCAGAATCGACCGTCCAAGTCGCAAAAAGGGCAGCATCGACCATCCAAGTCGCTAAAATGGCAGCACCGACCGTCCATGTCGCAAAAAGGGCAGACCGACCGTCCATGTCGTAAAAAGGGCAGAACCGACCGTCCACGTCGTAAAAAGGGCAGCACAGGATTCCTACAAAGCGGGAACCAGATCGCTCCGGGCCAGGGAAACGTCTATCACGGACACTCCGTCTCGGAGACGTGTCAAGCATCGACCGTCCATGTCGTGAAAAGGGCAGTGCCAGCTTCCCAAAAGGTGGGATCCGAATCAAGTCCCCTCCACGTGAAAGAAGATCCATCAACTTTACGCACACGACCCACATATGTGGTGTGCATTTATTGATGGGGGGCAATTTGTTGGGGTAAAAATTTACACCCCGGTTGACCAAGTCAAAATCAAAGTCAACCCCAAGCCAAGTGGGCCCAAGCCCAGATCCAGTGGGCCCATGCCCGGGTCGAGCCCGACCATGAAGCGGCCGGCCTCTCCCACACCAAGATAAAAAATTTTGTAATAAGCAATTTTGTTGCATTTCTTTTATTTTATTTTATGGATAAATGTAAGAAAAATAGGCATAAAGCCAAATTTTTGTAAAGCCCGTGGCTTATGTGCAAAAAGAAATGGCACATGGGCCATGAAATAGGCAAAATGCCATTTTGTGAAGCCCAAGGGGCTATGTGTAAAATGAATGGCCTATAAAGGCAAAGACAATGAAATATCTCACCAACTTTTTCTCTCTAAAAAAAAAAGTCTTAGAGCTGAGCTCTTTTCTTCCATCTTCAAGGTTCTAAACCTTTTCATTTTCTTTTGAATTTAAATCAAGAGTTTTACTCTTTCTTTTCCAAAACTAAGTAGTTTTCCACCACAAAACCCACAAAGGGGAACTCAGATCTCCTATCAGATCTAAAAAAAAGAGTGATTTTTAAAATCTCCTGCTTCTTGATCTTCAAGATCCGGCCAAGCGATAGGAGGAAGAAGAAGAACATCTTTCACTAAATCCCCCCCAAAAAAAAAGAAGAAGAAGAAGAACAATCAGGAGTCCAACTCCTCTTTGATTTCTCATCAGAGAAATCTTTTTAGGCTGAAAGCCTCTTTTTCTCGCCGGCACTCAAGCGCAGAGCGCCCACGTGCCGACACGTGGCGCTCTTGCGCTCCAGCGCAAGCGCCCGAGCGCAAGTCACCCTGGTGTCGACACGTGGCGCGCTTGCGCTCCAGCGCAAGCGCTCGAGCGCAAGTCGCCCTCGTGCCGACACGTGGCGCTCTTGCGCTCAAGCGCAAGCGCTAGAGCGCAAGTCGCCCTCGTGCCGACACGTGGCGCGCTTGCGCTCAAGCGCAAGCGCTCGAGCGCAAGTCGCCTACGTGCCGACACGTGGAGCGTTGCGCTCCAGCACTCTGCGCTCGAGCGCAAAGCGCCCACGTACCGATACGTGGCGCGCTCGCGCTCAAGCGCCTAGGCGCTGGCCCCACGCATCCTTTGGATGTCTTTTTCCCCTTTACTTATATATACATGTATATATATACATATGTATACAAATGTACACATACATATAGCGGGACCCCCGTAAAAACTCTGCGTGGCTCCCGATATACCCAAAACCCCCTTTTCAAACAAAACACACGCACACCGCACATTGAGTTCGCATGACCAGTTTAACCCATTAATCGGAGGTTTCCTCGCCCCAAAGGCGAGGGGTAATTAACGGCAGCTTAGTCCGCGGCTGCCGGAGATTCGGATCCCCACAATCATTAAACCCCAGCCTACCCTAGGCAGGGGGAATCTGTAGTACGCCTGACAAGCGTGCGCGTATTCCCATCTCAATGGGGTGACGAAAAACACCCTACACACATGTCCGTATCTTGAGAGATCGTCAGTGAATGTAATGAAGTACGAGGAACCATTCCTAGCATTTGTTGACAAGGGACCACATACATCACTATGTATCAGTCCTAAGAGTTCCGTAACTCTTTCTCCGTGACCACTAAATGGAGTTTTGGTCATTTTGCCTTTGAGACATGAATGGCAAGTTTCATAAGATGATAATTCGAATGGATTCAAATATCCATCCTTATGTAACTTAGCTAGTCGTGTCGCATTGATATGACCTAGTTGCCACGACCCGAACGTACGGAACATGACCGGCACTTAAACTACGAAACGTCTCGAGGTGTACGTAATCTAAGTAAGCCGAAAGCCAAGAAATCCAAACCAAGAAAAGTAGTAGAGTGAAGGAAAAACCAATTTAAATCAAGCAGTTTGCAACATACGCCGAAATATGCATTTTTAAAATCACAAGTCTTTTCTAAAAATTTTGGCAGAGTTTCCTTTGTAAAAACTGACCCCAAGCGGGTACAAAACCTGATAAAGCATATATAATGAATAAAGGCATCCCCAAGCGGGAGCTAGCTCTTCGTCAATCGACGGTCATAACCACGCAAGCAATATAATATACAACGCCGAAGGGCGAGGATCACAACAGAAAAGGGAAACTCAAAACAGCATAAAATCCATAGAAATACAACGCGCGACTCTAAGGTCGAAAGAATAAACATCACTGGTCTCTATCTCTGAAATAAATACATGTTTGGTTGATGGAGCTTCTAGATACAACAAAATAATAATATACAAAGTATAATAATGGTCACGATGCAAGTGAACCCACCTACTAGCAAATCACCCGGAAAAGGAAGTAGTGCCAGCAAAGCCGTAACGAAACCTGTACGGCAAAACCTGTAAGAAACTGTGGCACAACGGGGGTGAGTTTCCAACTCGTGAGTAGAAAACATCTACGAACAGAAATCGCATGAACAACGCAATTCTAGGTCATAAGATCACTATATATATAATCCTCAAAATGTAAGTCTGAAGCATGAAAAGGTGGCAAGGGTAAACATCTAATCTAAGTATAATCCTATGTGCTCGTGTCAGTGCCTCAGGTAGCAATATATCATATGGATGAGGTATGATGCATGAAAACATAATACATGAAAATGAAGAAAACTGCTTCCATAACTTAGTGAGATTTATGTATATTTATAACGAGCTATCATAAATGAAATCAGCATAAACAGTGTCTAGCATCGACACAAAACATAAATCACAATATCTCAATATCTCAGTGTCGCATCTCACTATCTAGTGCACCGTCAGTCCAGACCGGCCCCAACCATCAATCTCAAGACCACGACGCTATCCTCTGAATATCCAACGTGTCGGGTAAAATCACTGGTAGGTAGTCTTCCCCTGCCAGGCTCATCGTCTACTACTCGAACTTCTTGCCCCGGGGTATCTTACCGGATCCACTATGTACCTGAGACGGTTCATCCAACTCCTCGAATCGGGTCTTGAAATCCATCAGCAAACTCATGGTGGATGACTCATACATCATGGGAAAACCGCACTTTTCATTTTAAAAAGAGAGAGAGAAGAAGTTTATATATGTTCTTGCGGTTTTCCCCCAAATCCAGGAAATCTCATGAAAATCCGAATCCAAATCATCATTAGCATGTAAACGGTGAATATAGGCATAATAATTCATGAATGCGGCATAACAGTGAATAACAATATGCATGATAGCAAATAATAACTGCAATGTCTAAACTGGTATATAAGGCAAGTACACTAATATCATGTCGAAGCTACTAGCTAACAAGCTATGTCAATGTAATAGTATTTTCTAAAGTGTACGTGACATGGAAATTACCGATGATGATGTGTGTGAGCCGGCAAGTAAATGTACGTGGAACATACGCATCATCGGTAATGATGTCGGTGTCCTAACAGCATGATATCAATAATGGAATATGAATTCACAATATAAGTATGCGATGCGGAGCGAACAGCAATAATGTACGGGAGCTGAATACTAGACACAACGATAACTAATCTGCATTTAATATAAATATAAATCATACAGTAGTGCCTTTTGAAATAATACGAATCGCGGTGTTTTGAAAATAAGGGCTACGGTGTTTTTAACAAAAGATACGTTCTTTGAAATATCCGTAGAATCCCTTGACCTGTCTTTTAAAATACCCACGATTCGTTAGTTTTTGAAATAGGTGGGAATCGAATCTAGTCTAACAACTACACTAACTATTGGGCTGAGCTAACAGGCTAACTGAAGGTAAGGAAACCGCCTAACATCTGAGTCGAAATATATATATATATATATATATATATATATATTAGTCGGTGATCCCGCCTCAATAGTATCACATCCGATACAACATCTATAATCAAACATCCCCAAGTCAAGAGTGCGGATCTATCATCAATATATAGCTCGTACGTAAATCCGTCGTACGGCATCCCAAATCTGGGTACAGGTCAATATCACATTCATCGTATTATTCATCTTGTTAGTTATATGTATGCCCTAGAGGCCATTACTGTACATTGGATATATATTGTAGTGGATGCTGGGATATATATAGGGAGAACTTTCTTGCTCGACATGATAGTACGCTATCTGGTTGCTCTTTATCTTAACATGTATACTTTCTGTCTCTCTGTTACTTGTTGATAAAGCCCTTAGGATGTGTACTCGACTTCCAGGACTATGATGCAGATCATACTAGTGGGGCCTGGGTAGTCCATGAGTACATCCTTCAATGTTCCTAGTCGTGGGAATATCGAGACGGGGCATCGATATTCCAGAGTAGACTAGCGTATATCTTCTCGACCCATGTGATGGGCGATGGATGATCCCATATCCATTGGTGTTTGACATCAGAGATGGTATGCGGGTGCTCAGTGGAGACTGGGTACACTGAACGGACTCGCCGAGAACTCCCAGATGGTATTATACCTCACGTCAGATGGCAGTTCTCTGTTGACACTGGTACAACTTAGTCTGTTGACTCGAGATCGTTATAGAGTCTTATGTGTCTCCCAATGTGCTTTGATTTCCACCCTACCACGGCTCTACTAAGTCATGCAAACAGGTGGTTTTTGGGTACAGTCCCGATTCATATGGAGGCAATGAGCGATAGGAGGGGATTCGTCTCTCCCGGTATTGGGGGTTGATGTTGCGCAATGCCCGACTGGCCATAACAGGAATTCCCTGGCCAGGGTTGCAGTGATATACTAGTAAGAGTTATCAGTAGTTTCACGATGGTTATGGACCTCACGTCGGCATGACTTATCAAGCTACAGGGGTCTGACGTTTACCACCCCTAGGCGAGATATGCGACATATCAGACGAACAGACCGGACTGTACGGTAAGTGTTACTGGTTGGATTCACAGGAGTGTGAGCGGGCTTGCTCGTCGATCTTCTGATCGCTCAATACCCGGGTGGCCGTTACGTTTAGCAGACCGCTTGCGGCTTGTGGGTGTTTGATATGATCATCACCTGCTGCCGGCGTATTGACGAGTCTTTAGAGTCCTACACAGAGGTTTCCTGGCTCAAGCGAAACAAAATAGGAGCGCATATGAGATATGTGCGGGACCGAGAATAATGCGTGTATGTGATACCGTATTCTATTCTCGCGATGAATGTATCGATTGGTTGTATGCGATATAACCTAGCTATCGAATCGAGGATTGATTCGATAAGCCGATACATTGGATATTAGTCGGTTATATGCGATATGGCCGGATCGTTAAATCAAGTATTGATTTAATGATTTAATGCATAATTATATATTTGATATATTACTTTGCATTAACTAGTATTGGTTCACTTTAAATGGATTTTCTCACTTGATGTACACAAGTTGTATATGTGATATGCTTTTGTGCACTTGTTTGTATCATATTTGATGATACATGCAAACTTGGGTTTGTGTAAAGGATTAAACCATGGTTATGTTAATGGTTAGGGTTTTTGTTTACTTATTCATTTATTTATTTTTTCATTTGGGAAAGATAGATAAATCATGGTGGCTTTCTTTGTTTGCTAGTTGAAGCTTCATGAAGCTTTGAATAAGTCCACCATTTTTGTTTCATGCTTAACCCTAACCATTCAACCTAACCTTAGTTAATTCTCTACACCTAACTATGGTTGAGATTATGATAAGTATCATTTTGTTTTCTATTTTAAATATACTTATCATATTCTTTCTTCTTCTTCTTCTTCAACAAAGAAGAAACCTTGCCTCCATTAATGGCAACTTGAGAAAAAGAGTGAGAAATCCAATTCTAAAGTGATCCCACTTCCTATTTCTTTATCCTCTACCACTTGCCAACTAGTATAGGGTGTATTCTTCACAAGTTTCATGACTTGGTGAAGTTGGAGATTAATCTTGAGTTGCCTCGACGTAGATCATCTTCGGCATCGAAGTCGGCGACCTAGCCCGATCTTTTCTCCGATGAAACCACCGCAAGAGTCCGGATTCCGATGCGTACAGTGGAGGGACGTCATCACGGAGCTAGAGAGGTGGAGGACCGGCTCTACAAAGGTTGTAACCCCTTTCCTTTAAGTTAAAGTTGTTTACTTGCATTGCATCGCCTATACATCTAGTTAACGATCCGTATTAGGGTTTGTAGGCACATAAAAAATTTGAATTGGCCATGTTTGATCACTTGTAGAACCTCATGGGTGTGCCTAGGAACCCTACAGTGGTATCAGAGCCTAGCTAGAGCCTTAGGCGATGCGTAGACGGAGTTAGAAGTCCGATCAACCCGAAACCCTAACTCAAAACGGCTCTCTGGACATTTTCTGGATTTGTGGATTTTTGTGAATTAAAAATTCTCAGAAAATAGAGCAGGAAATTCTAAGAGTTACTGTTGAAAATGAACCCCTAACTCCACTAAATCGCCGCGGAACCGCGACATTAGCATGCTATTCGCGGCGGTTCCGCTGCCGTATGTACAGATTAGAGGTAAATTTTCATACAGTAATGCCCGTATCTGTTTCCTCTGTTCTTTGGGAAGTTTTAATCTGCACTCAAGAGTTGAGTTTTCTGGGTTGTATTGGGGACTCGGTGTTTCGATCGGATTGTCTAATTTTGTTTGTGTGTTTTTTCCGGGTAATTTTAGAATATGTTAAAAAGTTCGACCGGATATAAATAACCACTTTTTCCCCTGCCGGGAAATTTCCAATTGTTGGACTTTTCTGTAGTTTAATGACGTTCTAAGTAGTGCAAGTAACGCGATGGTCCCTCTAGAAGACAACAAACCTTAACTCGATTATGTGACCGTCTTGAACTGCCCTTTGAACCCTAAGGTTTGGGGCAGTACGGTGTGCCACATGTGAGGCGTTGGCTTGACCCTTCTACGGCTGGACCGTTGGTACTGAGGCACGAAGTGAATGTTTTTAAACTTATTTCATGTGTTGAGCTGTTTCAGGAAAACTTGGGTGTTCGATTGTTCGATCGGAAAGTTTAACATTTTCTATTTACCCGGAATGTGTTACAACATTTGGAATTCACAAGTAGTTATGAGATAACTGAATGAATGTTATAAACATAGCAGTTTAGTCTCACTTGATCGGTTGCCACGGAATTTTGATGCGATCAAAAGTCCGTCGCAATCACGTAGTGTACGCGGATACTCGCCGGGTAAACTTAATAGACAACCTCACTCCATAGCCCCGACCAAGTGACTGTAGGAGAACCCCGTCGCCGAAAGCATCCATTTGGGTGCTTGCGGCAGCTGTGTTCCGCCTTGGTGCACTTCGTCGACGGTATCAGGGGTGTGGCCGCCTACTAAAGTTTACGACGAGTATTCGATCATGATGTCGGGAATCTTGTTGAATTGCCCGACTTGATATTGAAAAGAGTTTTCGATAATGAGACTAAAATGCAGGGTTTATAATTGTTAGGCATGTGATGTCTAAGGAATTCATTTGATTAGGCATGCGATGTCTGAAGAGGTTGCGGATTCCAACTGTTGTAGTTTTACACTTTCTTTTCTGTGACCGTAAGTGTAATATGTGATATCGCCGGTTTCGTTGCTATATGTCAACGATAATTGGGATGCGCATGTTTACTTACGTTGATGACATATGATGTTATGTGTTGCTGGATATGTTATATTGGATCGTCGTGTTTGAATAGCCGGGGGTTTTTATGTGAGATGAGTGTTTTTCATTTTCATTCATGTAAAAAACTTGTATGTAATATTCTTTTATTGGGGCACTTCCAGGTTGCAGAAGAAGTCACCATTTGTATATTATTTACTTTTCCTCATTAGGATAGACCCAAGGAGGGGAGCACAAGTAACCGGGTTCTGGGGTCCAGTGGGAGACCATCTCGAGGAGTCGAGTCTGGGTCTCCTAACCCTAGAATTGGTAGGGCTGCTTGCCGCTCTCGTAGGGGTCTAAGGGTGTGGGATTGGCTATTCATCACGACCGTGGAATCCGTGTTTTATACTGGCTCGTATTGAAAACACGGACGTCCTAATATATCCAATATTTCATATGATATTTTCTGCTGCGTTATCTGTGATGTGATCATGTGATTTGTTCAGATAGATAGTATATATAGTATATATGATATATTATATAGATGTTGTTTATGTTTTACACCCGCGCTAGCCCTGCCTCGCTCTGCCGTTAGTTACCTAACCTAACGGTGCAGACGGGACATCGAGGCGAATGCGGATGGCATAAGCGTGCGTTATATTTATCTGTGATGTTTAGGTGGACTTAAATGATGGGATATTCACTAATAAGATTAATGAAAGAAAATAAACCTAATTGATGTTGTGGAATCGAATTTCAAAAATAAAACAGGTAGCTACAGTTCTTGCTTTGCATCGCGGTGTTCCTTGTAGAACATCCTGCACCTTATTCGATAAGGAAAGGACCGAGATCCCTTCACCGGGAGTGACTCCTTTAGCAATAACTGGCAGATGCTACAACTCTCGGTTTGTCTTTTAATTGCTTCTATAGTTTCTGCTTTGCACAATGATATATTTGATATATCCCGCACCTCATTCGACGAGGAAAGGGCCGACGATCCCTTCACCGGGAGTGACCCCTTTAGCAAAACTAGAAAAGCCTCAAAAACATTCCATTTAAAAACCATTTGATTCCGCAACGAGATCAAGTTCAAAGCGTTAAAGGTTTTCATAAAAACCATTCGCAACCCTCCGTCATTTTAGGAAGTAGAGTACTTAGTATTCGTGCTATGTTTGTTGACCATAGTCAAGGCACAGTGTACGGTAGCTAAGTGATGTCTTCCTACACCGCATATGATGCGATTAGTCAGGACAGTCGCGTGACTTTTCTGACCTTAGTTAAGGGTCATGTGGGTGGGTCTAATTAATCAAGAAATGACGGGTAGAACTTGACTAGTGCTTATGATTTGTTGACCATAGTTAAGGTCATAGGTGCTAGGGGTAAAATCATTATCGGGAGTTTCAAGTGTTGAAATTTGCAATGAGACTGCATACCTTCTATGTGATAGTTGGATCCTGATACCCACTGCGAGTAATTGTTACTCTTGGGAGAGTTTTGCACTTTACAATTAGCCGATCAAGTAGGTGTCTAGAAAAGTGTCAACGGGGTTACGCCTCCGGGAAAACGAGGTTTACTGTAATTAGGTCCGTGCGAAAGCACGGGGAACCTCCCTCAAAGTACCGACACTGGCCTGGCTGAAAGATTGGCGAACATGTAGAGTGTAATTAATCCCGGCTAGTCTTTCCTTTTAAGGTTTGAAGGAAGATTTGATAAAAACAGTGGGAGCCATCCTGATTAGATAAAATATATAACCAATCTAATCTTGCAAGAGCGCACGCAGAGTGTTTTCTTCTCTCTCTCTCCAGGTAGCGACCATATCACGCCCTAATCAAGATAATAATATGGATGTATTGACCGAACCCGCTTGTTATACTGAGCTGGGGAACGTTGGTCCCGCTCCAACTTATAATTGTTATAAAACAGAGCAGGAAATAGGGGAATACCAGAATTCCTATGCCGCCCAAACGAAGAAAGTGCATATGATGCATCTCCTTCGGGTGTGTTCATTACAAAGAACTGTTTCTCAGTATCCTCTGCATCCTGGGTATTTGATACCGGATCAGGATCCCAGATATGTAATCTGTTACATAGGGCTACAAAAAGGTAGAAAAACTGAGAACGGGTGATAAGTTTCATGAGACAGAAAATGGGGCAAGTGTTGCAGCCAAGTCTGTTGGTCACTATCACCCTGTATGACCAGTACATTGATTCTGAACGAATGTTATTAGATACCGAACCTGATATACAAAATCATATCAGTCTCTTTATTAGTAAAGAAAGGATATAATTTTGTATTGATGGATAATGTTTTGAACATTTCCTATATCAAAAGTTGATCGGTTCAGGCACGTTATCTAAAATCATTGACGTTCTAAATCAAACTACAGTTCCTAGTATTCAGAACACACACAAGAGGAAGAGTTCAGAAATGAACGATTCCTTCTTAAGGCATTGTAGACTAGGTCATATCAATGCGACCCGACTGGGTGAGGTTACATTTTAGATGCATATTTAAATCAGTTTGAATGTACATCTTGTGAAACTTGCCAGTCATGTCACAAAGATTAAATGACCATAGCTCTGTTTATTGGAAACAGAGAAAGAGTTAATGAACTCTTGGGACTGATACATGATGATGTATGTAAAGTCTCCTGTCTACATATGCCAGGACTGGTTCTTTATACTTCATTACGTTCTCTGATAATCTCTCAAGATTCAGACATATGTTCCTGTTGAAACACAAGTCCGAACCTTTTGAGATATTCACAAAATATAAGCTAGAAGTAGAGAACCAATACGGGTATAAGTATTATGTCCTATGATAAGATCAGGGAGGAGAATACTTGTGCATGGAATTCTCGGACTATTCTAAAAGATAATGAGATTCTCTCTCAGTATTACTCCTCTGAATACACCACAGCACAATGGTGTGTCAGGGCGGAGCAATCGCACCGTATTAGATATGGTGTACTCTATGATGAGTACTACTGAGTTACCTATTTCCTTTTTGGGGTTGTGCACTTGAGAAGCTGCATACCTATTGAATTAGGTTCAAATCAAATCAGTGCCTACCACTCCATATAAGATATGGTTTGGGAAGAGCCTATCTCTTAAGCAAGTTAAGATTTGGGATTGTCCGGCCTATGTCTAAAGCAAAATTCAGACAAGATCGAGGCAAGGTCAGTTCTGTAGAACTGGAAAGGTTCCAGCTATACAAAACTGCAGCTGATGATTTGACAGAACCAAAGGATTCAATAATCCCCGACGAAACTTAGCCACTCCGCCGATCTGGTAGGGTTCCTCACCTGCCTGAGAGACACTTCAGTTTCTCGATGACAGTGGGAGCGAGGACTGCATCATGAGATGATGAGCCAACTAGATTCAAGCAGGTCATCAAGAGTAGGGACTCTGTAAGAATGGCTAGATGCTTAGCGGTCTGAGATGGAATCCATGTACACCAGCAAAGTTTGGACTTTAGCTGCTATATCTGAAGGGTTAAATCCCCATCAGGAGCAAGTATATCTTGAGAAGATTACTTGGTGCAGATGGAAAAGTTGAGACTTTCAAAGCTAGACTTGTTAAAGGTTTTATTCATCAACCAGGTGTGGATAATGATGAAACCTTTTCTAGGGACTATGCTCAAGTCCATCCAGATCCTACTTGCCATTGCTACGTACCATGACTACGATATCTGGTGGTTGGGTGCCATGACTACTTTTCTAAATAGTGATTTAGAAGAGAACGTCTATAAGAACACAGCCAGAGGGCTTCGTAAAAAGTGGAAGCAGCGGAAACGTGTGCAAGTTGCTTAACAGAATAAAGCAAGCATCGCGGAGTTGGAACGTCTGTTTTGATGTGATAGTCAAAGTGTTTGACTTCATCAAAATGGTAGACGAACCTTGTATATACAAAAAGGTAGTAGAGAGTAAGGTGGTCATCCTCGTATTGTACGTAGACAACATACTCTTGATATGAAAAAAGAGTTTCCTATGCTACGCACGGTCAATCTCCTCTTATCACATGGATTCTTCATATAGGATCAAAGTGATACCTCCTAAATCCTGGATTTTGGATCTATGAGATAGATCTAGATGGATGTTAGGATTCTCACTAGTTGTAGTGAGATGGTATCAATCGATCCTGGGGAGAATCACTGGAAAGGTTCCAGGGTGATAAGGATGACTGAATGTCAGTCGCAGGCATTGTCTTTACCCTCAGTGGAGGAACGGTATGTTGGAAGAGTTCCAAGCTAAATACCGTGACAAACTAGACGATAAAGGCTGGTAACATCGCTATTAAAGATACTACCAAAGAGGAAGTTTGGGTGTATATTGGTTCAAGAGATGAACTAGGTTCTTATCATTGTATGACAATGAAAGTGTGGCTTTGGCCAAGGAACCCTGGTCCCATCAGTGACCCAGACATATTCTGAGGCAGCATCACGTGATCATGGAGATAGTTGATCACCAGGGTGATCGAGGTTAGGAGAGTAGACTCAGAGGATAACACGGCGGATCCACTCACAAAGGCTTTTTCCCAGAGAGAGACTTATATGGGATGGTTGAGTATGTGATACTGCAACCACTGCTACAGATGGCCCTAGTGTAAGTGGGAGATTGTTAGTTATTTGTATGCCCTAGAGGCCATTACTGTACATTGGATGTATATTGTAGTGGATGCTGGGACATATATAGGTAGGACTTTCTTGCTCGACATGATAGTACGCTATCTGGTTGCTCTTTATCTTAACATGTATACTTTCTGTCTCTCTGTTACTTGTTGATAAAGCCCTTAGGATGTGTACTCGACTTCCAGGACTATGATGCAGATCATACTAGTGGGGCCTGGGTAGTCCATGAGTACATCCTTCAATATTCCTAGTCGTGGGAATATCGAGACGGGGCATCGATATTCCAGAGTAGACTAGGGTATATCTTCTCGACCCATGTGATGGGCGATGGATGATCTCATATCCATTGGTGTTTGACATCAGAGATGGTATGCGGGTGCTCAGTGGAGACTGGGTACACTGAACGGACTCGCCGAGAACTCCCAGATGGTATTATACCTCACGTCAGATGGCAGTTCTCTGGTGACACTGGTACAGCTTAGTCTGTTGACCCGAGATCGTCATAGAGTCTTGTGTGTCTCCCACTGTGCTTTGATTTCCACCCTACCACGGCTCTACTAAGTCGTGCAAACAGGTGGTTTTTGGGTACAGTCCCGATTCACATGGAGGCAATGAGCGATAGGAGGGGATTCGTCTCTCTCGGTATTGGGGGTTGATGTTGCGCTATACCCGACTGGCCATAATAGGAAATCCTTAGCCAGGGTTGCAGTGATATACTGGTAAGAGTTATCGGTAGTTTCACTATTGTTATGGACCTCATGTCGGCATGACTTATCAAGCTACTGGGGTCTGACGTTTACCACCCCTAGGCGAGATATGCGACATATCAGACGAACAGACCGGACTTTACGGTAAGTGTTACTGGTTGGATTCACAGGAGTGTGAGCGGGCTTGCTCGTTGATCTTCTGATCGCTCAATACCCGGGTGGCCGTTACGTTTAGCAGACTGCTTGCGGCTTGTGGGTGTTTGATATGATCATCACCTGCTGCCGGCGTATTGACGAGTCTTTAGAGTCCTACACAGAGATTTCCTGGCTCAAGCGAAACGAAATAGGAGCGCATATGAGATATGTGCGGGACCGAGAATAATGCGTGTATGTGATACCGTATTCTATTCTCGCGATGAATGTATTGATTGGTTGTATGTGATATAACCTAGTTATCGAATCGAGGATTGATTCGATAAGCCGATACATTGGATATTAGTCGGTTATATGCAATATGACCGGATCGTTAAATCAAGTATTGATTTAATGATTTAATGCATAATTATATATTTGATATATTACTTTGCATTAACTAGTATTGGTTCACTTTAAATGGATTTTCTCACTTGATGTACACAAGTTGTATATGTGATATACTTTTGTGCACTTGTTTGTATCATATTTGATGATACATGCAAACTTGGGTTTGTGTAAAGGATTAAACCATGGTTATGTTAATGGTTAGGGTTTTTGTTTACTTATTCATTTATTTATTTTTTCATTTTGGAAAGATAAATATATCATGGTGGATTTCTTTGTTTGCTAGTTGAAGCTTCATGAAGCTTTGAATAAGTCCACCATTTTTGTTTCATGCTTAACCCTAACCATTCAACCTAACCTTAGTTAATTCTCTACACCTAACTATGGTTGAGATTATGATAAGTATCATTTTGTTTTCTATTTTAAATATACTTATCATATTCTTTCTTCTTCTTCTTCTTCAACAAAGAAGAAACCTTGCCTCCATTAATGGCAACTTGAGAAAAAGAGTGAGAAATCCAATTCTAAAGTGAACCCACTTCCTATTTCTTCATCCTCTACCACTTGCCAAGTAGTATAGGGTGTATTCTTCACAAGTTTCATGACTTGGTGAAGTTGGAGCTTGATCTTGAGTTGTCTCGACGTAGATCATCTTCGGCATCGAAGTCGGCGACCTAGCCCGATCTTTTCTCCGATGAAACCACCGCAAGAGTCCGGATTCCGATGGGTACAGCGGAGGGACGTCATCACGGAGCTAGAGAGGTGGAGAACCGGATCTACAAAGGTTGTAGCCCCTTTCCTTTAAGTTAAAGTTGTTTACTTGCATTGCATCGCCTATACATCTAGTTAACGATCCGTATTAGGGTTTGTAGGCACATAAAAAATTTGAATTGGCCATGTTTGATCACTTGTAGAACCTCATGGGTGTGCCTAGGAACCCTACACATCTGATATCCTCTTTATCAAAAATCATAATCCGGGTACTGATCTATGTCTAGTACAATACTGATACCACCTACGTACGCATGGACGTGTGTGAAACACTACATCAAAGGACCCGCTACAACATCATGTCGTATCTCAAATACGAACCCTGCCAAATCACTGATCTCACGGCCTCAAATCAAATCTCATCGACTCATCTCAAATCCCAAGTACTATCCTCAAAACCAGTATATGAACACATAGTCTCATACCCATGTGAACACATAAATATATATTCCCATATACGCACATGTGAAAGAAAGAATGTATGCAAGTATGTGCGTACGTGTGTGTGTGGGTGCAACCACTACTCTAGGGTTTCGCAACTACCACTAAACCAATCCAAGAACACCAAAAATCCATCTTTATCATCAATCAACTCAAACAACATAAAATAAATATATGTGTGTATACGTATTCGTATACATCACCACGAACTGCGGGGGTGCTATACGCCATCCACCCGACTTCTCCCCGTAGATATAAATCTACCCACCTTGCTTCTTGTGTGCCGATGCCGATGCCGCCATCTTCATCTTCAACGCCTCGACATCACGTAGGGTACCTACAAAGATAACACAATCGCAAAAGAACATGAAAATCACATCGGGAAACCAAAACGGCACACGCTACTCTCATAGGTAAAAACCTATAGTCTCGCATGCAAACACGACCAATAACCCTTTGCCGTTAACGTTCAGACGCCACCCGACAGAAACGAATCACCAAATACCAAAATCCATGCTAAAACAAGTCGTAAACCATGCGCCAACACAAGAAAATTACCCCAGATTCTACCCTATGTGGAATCAATCAAAATTGTATATGCCAAGGGTCAAATTTACTAGAGACAAGGCCCTGAAACAAAAACGAGACGATTCCCACCTGCTCTGGCCGCAAATTGCGGCCAGAAAGAGTTTATTTGCGGCCTAAAAAAGGTGGTAGGGGCTAGGGTTTTGGGTGGTGGTTCCTAGGTGCCCGCATGTATCACTGTCAATCCAAAATAATTTTCAGGTGGCTCGGGTGTAAGCAGATTTCCAAAAACACTCACAGAATTACAGTTTTTCCCGATATCGCTTTTCTAAATCCGTATTTCGGGTTCTAGTTTCTGGTTTTGTCTAATATAACATCACAACAGGGGTTGTAATCTCTAATTACACCTCAATTCACCTTTGATTTCAATTCAAACCCTAAACCCTAACTTGGAATTCCCAAAGTTCCTCAAAACACACAATATCGGCATGAAACAAGTATAGATGCATAAGGAATCGAAATACTACTCTAAGGGTGCAGAAATTACCTCCTTTGGCAACTCAAGAATTTTCTTGAGTTGCTCAAAGTCCTCAAAATCCTCTCTTTCTAGGTCCAATGTGTTCCTCTCGAGCTTGTGAACAATATTTGTGAAATGGGAATGGGATTTTTGAGTTGTATTCATGGTGTATTGGGCTTGAAGATGGAGGAGGAAGAGGGAAGGGAGGCAGCAGCAGCAGCTCAAGGGATGAAGGGAGAGAAAATGAGAAAAAGAAATGATGGGGAGAATGGTTCAACAAGTCAAAAGTAACCATCACCCACTCTTTCTCTCTCTTCATCATTCTTTACTTTTCCTCTTCTTTTCTTTTTCCCTCTAAATCCTTCTCACATAAATAGTGAGCCCAAAACAACATGGTAGAAATGCACAAGTGTAAAGAAAATGATATGTGCATGTTTTGCACAAAAATGATAAAAAAACCGATTAGATATTTTTAATCGCGATTAGCACTAAATTAGCATATAATTAATCATAGAAACTTTAAAATGGCATAATTCCATAAAATACCCTATTTTAGAATTTTCCATAATTTTTCCAAAAATTTTTCCCATTTATCGGTATTTAATTATACCGAAATATTAAAATATTCATTAAAATAATATTAAATTAGAAAAATTCCTAAAAATAATATTTTATTTTTTTGAAATGTTACACTAGTCTACAATGCCATAAGAAGGATTCGTTCATTTCTGAACTCTTCCTCTTATATGTGTTCTGTATATTAAGGACCGTAATTTGATTTAGAATGTATATGCCATTGTTTAACGAGCCTGATCCAATCAACTTTTGATTTAGGAAGATATTCATAGCATTATCCTTGTTCCTCTCCGAATGGCGGCCAAGACATGGACGTCTTACCTGAGATTCGGGGCAGATGCTATTTGGTTTTATCCGTCCACCTCTCCGAAGATGCCAAGTTGATTTATGGCACCGTGTATCGGAGGTTTAGACGGATGCGGCCGATGTAGCAGACTTCGTCAGATTCCCCCTCGCTTGAGGGGTTTTTGACTGTGGGGATGCTCTTCCCTGCAGGCGCAAGCCCCTGCAGTTAATTATGCTACCGCATCGTGGTAACAACTTTCTCCTTCTATAGAATTTCACTTCGTGTCGTGGGTGTTTGTTTTGTTTGTGGTTGCCCGTGGATTGTATACGGAGACTAATTTATGTCGTCGCCCGTAGGACATGGATTAGTCCAAATCCGTATTTTCTTAGATTTGGGTTTGGGGTTTTGGTTTAAGGATACGTTAGCCGTATTTGAGGCTAAGATCAACTTAAACATTTGTTAAGGATACGTTAGTCCAGTTTGAGACTAAGATCAACTTAACGGGATCGTTTAGATCCGAAAAAAGAGCGTTTGGACTCTATTATTCCAGTTTAGGGACATAGTGGTCCATCATTCCCATTTTGGGGACAGATGTTAGTTTAAGGACGCATTAGTCCATGAGTTTAAGGACGCGTCAGTCCATGAGTTTAAGGACCCCATAGTCCATATTGATGTGTGGTTATCGGGACCCGTCGCCTCTCTGACGACGTTGAAGAATTACAACGACAAATATCAGAGGAGTTCAGAGATGTACCCTTGAACCGGGTGTAAATTGATTTGAGAGAGTAGTCGTGCTCGGTTTACAACGACAAATATCAGAGGAGTTCAGAGATGTACCCTTGAACCGGGTGTAAATTGATTTGAGAGAGTAGTCGTGCTCGGTTCAATTTAATTTGAGGACTTACGGCCAGAATTGGGCTAAGTCCAGCTGAAAATGTTCAACATTTTATTTGCATTTGGCCTGTTAGGCCTTTACTAGGGCTCTGCCCCTGTTTAATAATGCATGGCATTTTTGTTTGGTCTATTAGACCTTTATTTGGGCTCTGCCCTTTTTTAAATGATGCACAGCATCTGTTTTGGTCTGACAGACCTTTGTTTGGGCTCTACCCCTTTTTTAATAATGCATTGCATTTTTATTAGGCGTGTTAGGCCTTTTAATTGGGCTCTGTCCCTTCTTTTTAATAATGCACTACATCAATTAGTCTGACAGAGCGCCACGAGACTTGTCAGGCGCTTTGCGCCAATTAAAGAGTGCAAGGCGCCAGCGCATGTGGAGGTGACACGTGTCGCGCTCTGGTAAGCGTAAGTCTGTAAGCACAGTGCGCTGCGCCAGTGCGCTGCGCAAGCGCGCTGCTGACACGTGGCGCGCTCTGATGACTTGCGCCAATTTATGAGAGCAGTGCTCTGTTTTAGAAGCGCATAGCGCAGTTTGTTCTGGGGCTGACACGTCGCGCTCCCTGGTGACTTGCGCCAATCCAAGGAGCGCAACAGTGCAAATTTCAAAAGTGCAAGACACTGTTTAATATTTTGATCAAATTTAGATCAAAGAAAACAAGTTTTTCTTTTCTTGTTTTCAGAGAACCAGTGGTTCATCAAAATGCAATGCCTTTATACAGAAGTAAATTACTTCTTCTTTTTTATTATTATTATTTTTTTTATCTAAGATATTGATCTTATTCTTAGATCATTGATCTCTTTTAGAAGAAATTCTTCTTTTATTTAAAGGTTTTTACCTTTTCTTTCTCTGAACTCTTCTCAAAATTTTTTTAGAGGAGTTTGTTAGTTATATGTAAGCCCTAGAGGCCATTACTGTACATACGATGTATATTGTAGTGGATGCTAGGAAATATATAGGGAGGACTTTCTTGCTCGACATGATAGTATGCTATCTGGTTGTACTTTATCTTAACATGTACTCTGATTGTCTCTATATTACATGTTGATAAAGCCCTTAGGAAATGTACTCGACTACTGGGACTATGATGAGATCATACTAGTGGGGCCACGGTAGTCGATGAGTACATCCTATAACTGTTCCTAGTCGAGGGTGTATCGAGACAGTGCATCGATACACCAGAGTAGACTAGCGTATACGCATCTTGACCCATATGATGGGCGATGGATGATCCCATATCCATCGGTGTTTGACATCAAGGATGGTGTACGGGTGCTCAGTGGAGACTGGGTACACTGGACGGACTCGCCGAGAACTCCCAGATGGTATTATACCATACGTCAGATGGCAGTTCTCCGGTGACACTGGTACAGAGTAGTCTGTTGACCCGAGATCGTCATAGAGTCTTGTGTGATTCCCACTGTGCTTTGATTTCTATCATACCACGTCCAAGAGGGCGTGCAAAAAGGTGGATTTTGGGTACAGTCCCGAATCACAGGAGGCAATGAGCGATAGGAGGGGATTCGTCTCTCCCGGTATAGGGAGTTGATGTTGTGCTGTGTTCGATTGGCTATAACCAGAAATCCCTGGCCAGGGTTGCTGAGATTTACTGGTAAGTGTTATCAGTAGTTTTTCGAACTGTTATAGACCTCATATCGACACGACTTATCGAGCTACTGGGGTCTGACGTTTACCACCCCTAGGCGAGATATGCAACATATCAGACGACGAGACCGGACTGTACGGGAGTGTTACTATTTGGATTCGCAGGAGAATGTACAGGCTTGCTTGTTGATCTTCTGAGCGCTCAATACCTGGGTAGCTGTTACGTTTAGCTGACCGCTTGCAGCTTGTGGGTGTTTGATATGATCATCACCTACTGCCGGCGTATTGACGATTCTTTAGAGTCCTACACAGAGGTTTCTTGACTCAGGCAAAACGGAGTAGGAGCACATATGTGATATGTGCGGGACCGAGGATAATGCGATATATGATACCGTATTATATTCTCGTGATATTTGATATCAGCCGGGTCATCGGATCAAGTGTTGATTCGATGAATCGGTACGGATAAATATTAGTCGGTTATATGCGATATAGCCGGATTGTCGGATCAAGTGTTGATTCGATAATTTAATGTATAATAATATATTTGATATATTAAATTGCATTAACTAATATTAGCTCACTAAAAGATTCTTTTTCTCACTCGGGTAATACATTGATATATATGCGATATATGTTAAATGTATTATTTTATTTGGTTACAATAAATATTATATATGTGATATATAATATTGTAACATGATATGATAAATAATGCAACTTGTTTAGTAGAGATTAAACATGGTTAGGTTTTGATTAGGGTTAAGGCTTTCTAGAAGTTTCTAGAAGTTATCTTTCTTTGTCTTTGTTAAGATATTATGCTAGATATTTCCTTAACCCTAACCAAACCTTTAACCTTAGTAAAATCTCTACAAGGGTTAGTTTGACCATGGTTACATTATTTCATCATATCATTTCTTTTCCTATTCATCACAAAAGGATTATTATTATTGTTCATCTTCTTCCTTCATTCTTTCATGGAAAAACCTTTCTTGATTTTTCCAAGTGATGAATAATTGTGAGAAAAATATAAATAAAGAGAGCAAAAATCCTACTTCATCATCCTCATCTTCCCTTGCCATTTAGATGAGGGTGTTCACATCATTTCATGAGTGTTAGCTTGTTTTAAAGAAACTTCAAGGTAGATCATCTTTGTATCGAAGATCGGAAGCAAAGGTTGCGTCTTTCTCTTCGTGGAACCTCTCGAGAGTCCGGATCCCGATGATCGCAGCGAAGGGACCACAACACGGAGCATATGAAGTGAAGGACCGGATCTACAAAGGTTGTAATCCCTCTCACTTAGTGTTAAATTGTTTAGCATGCTTGTTTTCACCTAATCTCTAGTTTAAAGTTCCGTATTCGGGTTGTTCGGCACGGCTAAATTTTTAATCGGGCATGGTTGATGCCTCGTAGACCCTTGTGCGCGTGCCTAGCAACCCTACAGAGTTCTCTGTGTGTTTTAGACTTGGAGTCTAGGGGCCTTTATATAATGCCAATTGATTTGTTAAATCAGTTAAAGAGATCTTTCTCTGAGTGATTTAGGGATTTTTCCCTACCGTTGGATCTTTGATCCAAGGGCTCCTGTTTTATAGAAGAGAATCTTATTGTTTTAATAAGATTAAAAAGATCTTTCCAGAATTTTTCTTTTTAAATGCTGGCACAGCTAGGTCAAGCGCACTTGCGCTTGACACGTGTCGTGCGGCGCAGAGCGCGGCGCAACTACGGTAGCGCAACTGTCGCACAGCGCAGCGCACCTGCGCTAGCGCAACTGCGCTGACACGTGTCGCGCAGCGCTGAGCGCAGATTAGTTTAAGCGTTGCTTCCTTTGTTAAAATTTGAATTTTAAACAGAGCCTTGCTCTGATTGGGTGTGCTGCCTTGGACGCTGCGCTGGCGTATCATCTTTTGACACGTTGCGCGCAGCGCAAGGAATCTGAAGCGTTGCTTTAATTTTTGAATTTTTGAAATTCAAACAGAGCTTTGCTCTGATTGGGGAAACAAATGCCCCCCCACCGTTGCGCTCACGTGGCGCACACGTGAGTGCAGCGGTGGCAAAATCCCAGCCGTTGGATCAACTCAGGAGTTGAAGGGGCACAAGCGCCTATAAATAAGACCCTTGGTCCTCAACAGATGATTATCATTTTCAAGATTTTTACTTTCAGAACTTCAGAGCCTTGCTTTTGCTTTCAAGAACTCCAAGAGTTAGAACTTTTTAGAAATAAACTTTTAGGTAAAAATTAATCTTAAATTAAATTAATTTTAATTAATAGAGCCTTGCTCTCATAGATCTTTTGATCTAAAGAAAACCCCTTTGGGGTTTCACCAACAGAGCTTTGCTCTCAAGAATCTGTTTCAGGGTTTCTTAACCCATGAACAGAGCTTTGCTCTTTGGCAAAACATAGAACTTTTGATCTATAATGAAGAACTCTTAAGAGTTTTCATGGATCTTTAAGATCCCAAAAAGAAATTTTAATTTTTAATTTTTTAAGAATTAATTTTCCTTTGATGGATATTTCCATCATTATCATAGAGCTAAGCTCTTTTAATCTTTTGAGGAATTTTATTCCCTTGAGACCAGAGTTTGACAAGTGTCACTCTGTGACAGATTTTCTCCTTGTCTCTAGGGATTTCTCATTAATGAGAATATTTTTTTGGGGATCTCCTCACTAATTGACAGTCTCATCCAATGATGGGGCTGTCTTATTAACTGATGCATTGTCATCTAGATTTTATGGGTCCCCCTTTGGTCCCATATCCACTGCATTGCAGTGTGGTACAAATCTTGAAGTTCCAAGTGTCAGGCCCCTTTTTTTAAAAAAATTAAATTAAGATACTAACGGCTGAATCTCGTTTTTCTTTGTAGGCAATCATGTCTGCTGATCTGTCTTTCCCATTCGTTCGCTCAGAGGGAGGATTTCCTGAGGCGCCGGTGGACCGGGAGATTTTCGCTCTGATTAAGGATCATGACCCCGAGCACAAGAACCTTCACCTGTGGGGTAGGTGGTACAGTGAAATTATCAAGGGTCGCCGAAGCCCCTCCTGTGTGACACCTTCAGAGCCAATCTCGTCGATCCCAAATGCAGATGCACCCCCGGGAACTATGCCGTGGAGGTTGTGAATTGGAACTCGGAGGATCTCCTCCAGCCTTCGATTGGTGATATTCCCATGCAGCCGCCGCCGGCAGTGGATATTCTGGGGCGACGCATATGCCAGAGTGAGGCGCGCCCTTGGGGACGGGCTTATAACCTCGGATTGACCCCGCGACAATCGGCCGGATATTTGCAGTGGGCGAGGCATATCTGTTAGTTATGTATATGCCCTAGAGGCCATTGTTGTACATATGATGTATATTATAATGGATGCTTGGATATATATAGAGAAGACTTTCTTGCTCGTCATGATAGTATGCTATTTGGTTTCACTTTATCTTAACATGTTGACTTGTATTGGTTTACTGTTTTACTCTCACATGTTGATAAAGCCCTTAGGATTTGTACTCGACTACTGGGACTATGATGAGATCATACTAGTGGGGCCACGGTAGTCGATGAGTACATCCTATAACTGTTCCTAGTCGAGGGTATATTGAGACAGGGCATCGATACGCCAGAGTAGACTAGCGTATACGCATCTTGACCCATATGATGGGTGATGGATGATCCCATATCCATCGGTGTTAGACATCAGAGATGGTGTACGGGTGCTCAGTGGAGACTGGGTACACTGAACGGGCTCGCCGAGAACTCCCAGATGGTGTTATACCACACGTCAGATGGCAGTTCTCCGGTGACACTGGTACAGGGTAGTCTGTAGACCCGAGATCGTCATGGAGTCTTGTGTGATTCCCACTGTGCTTTGATTTCCACCTTACACGTCCAAGAGGGCATGCAAAACGGTGGCTTTTGGGTACAGTCCCGAATCACATGGAGGCAATGAGCGATAGGAGGGGATTCGTCTCTCCCGGTATAGGGAGTTGATGTTGTGCTGTGTTCGATTGGCTATAACTGGAAGTCCCTGGCCAGGGCTGATATGGAGATTTACTGGTAAGTGTTACTAGTAGTTTCTCGACCCGTTATGAGCCACACATCGACACGACTTATCGGTTACTGGGGTCTGACGTTTACCACCTCTAGACTTGATATGCGACATATCAGACGAACAGACCGGACTGTACGGGAGTGTTACTGGTTGGATTCACAGGAGAACGCACAGGCTAGCTTGTTGATCTTCTGATCGCTCAATACCTGGGTGGCTGTTACGTTTAGCTGACCGCTTGCAGCTTGTGGGTGTTTGATATGATCATCACCTGCTACCGGCGTATTGACGATTCTTTAGAGTCCTACACAGAGGTTTCTTGGCTCAGGCGAAACAGAGTAGTGGCACATATGTGATATGCGCAGGAGCGAGAATAATGCGATATGGGATACCGTATTATATTCTCGGGATAATTAGTTATGAACCGGGTCATCGGATCAAGTGTTGATTCGATGAATCGGTACATGATGTATTAGTCGGTAATATTCGATATAGCCGGATCGTCGAATCAAGTGTTGATTCGATGATTTAATGTATAATAATATATATGATATATTGTATTTCATTATCTAATATTGGCTCGCTTTATTATTTCATTTTCTCAGTGGATGATACATTGATATATATGCGATATATGTTAATTGTATTATTTTCCTTTGTTGTAAATATATAATATATATGTGATATATATTATTGTGACATGATATGATTAATTGTTAAACATGTTTAAGGATGATTAATTGAGGTTAGGGTTTGATTAGGGTTAGATGCTTCATGCACCTTCTAGAAGCTTTATTCTTTTGTCATTCTTAAGATATATTAGAATGACACATTCTTAACCCAACCAAACCCTAACTCTAGTTTATTCTCTACTAAATCCTAGCCACTCATCCTTGACCATGGTTTATAATCAATCATATACTCTTTCTTTCTTTTCATCACAAAAGAAAATAATTCATTATCTTTTCCATGATCATCTTCTTCTCTCTTAAAGAAAGCTTGCTAGATTTTCTTTATGTGATGAAATAATATGAGAAAATGATTTAAAAAGAAAGCAAAAATACTACTCTCTCATCCTCATCTCATCTAGCCCATGAGATTAGTGCGTTCATCTCTTTAGAGTGAGAAAGCTTGAGTCGTTGCAACTTCGAGGTAGATCATCGGAGATTTGGAATACTTCAAGCTAGCATGGATCGTTCGAGTCGTGGAGCCTCTCATGAGTCCGGGAGATCGTGGATCGCGGCAAAGGGACTTCTACTCGGAGCTTGTGAAGTGAAGGAGCGGACTACAAAGGTTGTAATCCCTCACACTTAGATAAAAGTTATCATCTTGCATATTAAACCCTAATAATCTAGCAAAGATCCCGGCTTTGGGTTGTTCGGCACATCTAAAATTTTATCCGGGCATGTTTGATGCCTTATGAACCTTCACAAGAGTGCCTAGGAACCCAACAGTGGTATCAGAGCCTAGCTAGAGCATTAGGCGATGTGTTTACGAAGTTAAAACTCCGATTGAACCCGAAACGACGAAACTAGACCCCTCTCTGGAAATTTTTTAAATTTTGGGATTTTTCAGAATTAAAAATATGTAAAAAAAAATCAGCAGGGAATTCTAAGAATTACCATGAAGCCCGAGCCCCCAATTCGATCAAACTGCGGCGGAACCGCGGCGCAAGCATGCTTGCGCGGCGGTTCCGCGGCGGATTAATCGATTGGCGACACGTGTCTTCCTGGTAATAACCGTAGGTACTTGTTGAGTTTTCTCGGTATTTTTAATCTGTTTTAACTGTTAATAATTCTGGGGTTTATTTTGTAATCATAGATTCGATCGGAATATTTAAATTCGTATTTCTTTCCGGATATTTAGAAACTGTTAAACTAGTTGAACGGATATCATTAACCCACTGTTTCCCGGCACGGAAAACTTTCAAGCGTTGAATTTTTATCGGGTTTAAATCTTTCGGAAAAATTGTACAAGTTGTTGGAGATAGTGCCCTCAGAGTCAATTATTGGATCACAGGCACGTGATTGCAATGATTGAGGGAGGACCTATCCCGGTAGGACAGTCTTACTTAAGATGATAGTATGCTATCTGGTTTACCTTTATCATCGTGTACTGCTTTAGGTGACCTGACATGTCGCTATTGCACGTTGATAGAGCCCCTAGGATTCTTGCTTGACTGCCAGCAGTATGAGGGCGATCATATAAGTGAGAGCTGGAGTCTATAAGCACATCCTTAAAAGGTCCCTAGTCGTGGGAGTTTCGAGACAGGGCATCGATTCTCCAGAGTAGACTAGTGTATACAGTCGAGACCCCGACGAGGGGCGGTGGCCGGTCTCACAAGCCACTGGTGTCAGTTGGTTCACCTAAGATGTATACAGGTGCTCATTGGGTTATGAGTACACCGGACATGACTCGCCGGGAACATGCTAGTTGGTTTTATACCTGACGTCAGATAGCAGTTCCCAGGTGACATGTGTACAGGTTAGTTCATCGACCTGGGGATCGTCATTTGTCTTGTGTGAGTTCCCACTGTGCTTTGATTACTACCCTACCACGGCTCAAAGGAGTCGTGCAAACAGGTTTTAGTTGGGTACAGTCCCGAGCCACATGGAGGCAGTGAGCGGATCTTCAGGGGTTCGTCTCTCCCGGTATTGGGGGTGAGGTCGCGCTGTGTCTAGGAGAGCCATTACACAAAGTCCTTGGCCAAGGCAGGAGATTTACTGGTAGGTATTCCAGTAGTATCTCAGGGTGTTCTGGGCTACGCTCCGACACGACTTGTAACGCTTTTGGGGGTCTGACTTTTACCAACCCCCTAGGCCCGACATGCGATGCTCATAGACGAACGGACCGGACTGTACGGATATTGTCACTGACAGGCTCAGTAGGGTGTCAGGATGAGTTCGCTCATCGACGTCCCTTTTGGTCAATAGCTGGTGGCCCGTCACGTATTGGCTTATACCTCTGACGTGCTAGTGGTTAAATCCACAGCCATAGTATTGACGAGTCTTTAGAGTCCACCACACTTACAGTTACTCAAGCTTTCGGGCGAAACGCTGTAGAGGCCGTATGGAGATATGGCAGGGTTCGATCAGATACGTGCGGTATTGCACGGATCGTGATCGGACGGTTTTTACTAGCCGGCTTTGGCTTAAGCCGGATCTTAGTATTTGACAGTGTAGTTTTGTCTCTTTGCATTTGTATTTCGGTCGGAATACAAATGCGGGTGTGTATGCACAGTATCGGGGTTTTCCTGTAATTTATTATGGGACCAGTTTTCTGGGGTTGCCAGTTTGCATTCCGTTCCGGCCGATTTTTTCATTGTTCCTTCACGGCCGGACTTTTCGTTGGAGGGTGTTATTTGCAGTTTGCGAATAACATTTTGTAGAGGGTTTATTTGTGAGATGAGAGATTATCATGGCATCTTATCTTTTCCACCATCACTTGCATTAATTGTGATTTGAGAGGGTATGGGTTTGATGTGAATTTGTGACCTTATCTTTATTAATTCATTTTCCTACACCCACTTGAATGGGGGGGCCGGCCACTGATTGGGATTGGAGTGTGGTTTTAATTTGTATGTGGATTATTTCTTTCATGCTTATTTTTGGTGGACCCCTTCCATTTTATGTGTGCTGTGAAGGAATTGTTTTTCTTTGGGTATGAATTGATTCACATTTTTCATTCATATAAGAGAGGGAGCTTGCTTCATTCTTTTTTCCCAGTGAGCACCAACAGGGGCTGGCCGAGCTCAATGATGTATGGATGCTCCATTTTTCCTTAATCATCCATGGAAAATTCTTGTCCACAAATTCCTCCAACATGGCAACCTCATAAACCCCAAAGAGACCCGCTTGCTACACTATTCTACAACAAATCTTGGACGCGTCGGGCAGCCAACTTCGCGCCCGAGTTGTCTCGGTATAGAGGTGGGAGCCCGTAAAAGACGCAGGCAATGTGGTGTCCTTCCGGCGAGGAGGCGACGACCGGATTTTCCGCGGGAGATCGGGACGACGACGAGAAGACCGGAGGACTCGGATCACTCGGTATATCTCTCTTCCCATCTTGTAGTTAGCTAGAACTAGTTTAATGGTTCGATCCGGGTGTTTAGTACGCGGTGGTGCCGGTTTGCAAAGTCCGCAAAATTAAAGTTTATCACCGCTTCTGCATTTGGCCGTCGGATTGACGGCCGGGGCGCCGCCGTGCACTTACAGTGGTATCAGAGCCTCGCCATTAACTTCGTCTAGTTTCGTTTGATGTGTTTTTCAGTTCCGATCGACCAAAATTCCAAAAACCCAATTTTAGTTCACGACAGTTTTCTGTTGAAATTTTTTGGTCTCCAAAAATTTTTCAGGTTGTATAAAATTGATGTACTGGAGACTATAAGACTACTGGAAAAATTCGATACATTCAGTCGACGATTGGAGCGTGGAACCGCGGCCAAACCCCCCATGGGGCCGCGGTTCCGCCGCACATTGGGGACGTCACTGTATCATTTTTTTCCAGTGGGCTTCTGGGCTAATTTTATGGGTTTTGGAATATTAAAATTGGGCCCAGGTTTTCTGTGAGTGCTACAGTATTGATTGGGGGCCCACTTGTTAATTTTTGATCGATCGGATATTTTAAACACATTATCTCACAGTATTTACATTATATCTGCGACCGTGAATGTCACTTGATCGGTAAATCCGGTCTAACTGCTATAGCTCGGTTGGACGGATTTGCGAACGTGACCTTCACGTTGATGTTTTGTGTTTTTGCTGTGATGTTGCGGATCGGTCGTGGGGGATAGCCTGGATGCAATGCTAGTACAGTGTTGTTGTATTATGTACATTTGATATTGCGGGGCGAGCGTCCGACATGTGGACTGCCGTCACTGCCTGTTTGTATTATTATTTTGGGGCACGACCAGGTTGCGGTCGATGTACCCGTTGTATGTATATTTTACTTTCTGTACTAGGATTACCCCGCGGAGGGGTGCACGGATAGCCGGGTTCTAGAGGGCAAAGGGCCCGCATCTCATGGCATTGAGACGGAGGGGGCTTCACTCTAGGATTGGCGGGCTATTCGCCGCACTCATAGGGGGTACAGGTTGACCCAGGAGGGGTGCCCAAGTTACCGGATTCCGTGAAGTGCTGAGTGGCCCATTCACGGTGCTGAAGGGGGCTGCCTCGCTTCAGGTTTTGGCGGGTAACTTGCCGCGCCCGTAGGGGTCTAGGATTTCATTGCACAGGCTATCCACATGACCAGGGGAACGTCGGGTTTCAGTAGTGGCTCTGTGAAACCCGGGGATCCCAGATATCTGTATTGTTCTGTGATGCTGTACATTTCTGTGATGTTGCATTTTATTCACGTCTTGAGCGAAATATAATATATTGGTATATATATTAGTAGATGTTGTATATGTTTTTCATACGCGCTAGTCCAGTCCCCGCTCTGCCGTTAGTTAGCTAACCTAACGGGTGATGACGGGACCCAGTGGCAAATGCGGATGGCATATACGTACGTCAGTATATTTTCGTTCTTTATGGTGTGATCAATTGATGGGACTGCGTTGATTCGGATCAATGCAAGTTAAAACAAACCTATTCTGATGTTGTTGGAACACTTTTCAAAAAGCTGTTATTGCAAGGACGTTCACTTTTGTTTTGCATCGTGGTATTCATTTGGAATATCCTGCTCCTCAGTCGACGAGGCAAGGGCCGAGATCCCTTCACCGGGAGTGACCCCTTGGACAGAATTTTGCGTCAGGGCATTAACTTCACTATAGCCGATTGCTTTTGCTTTGCATCGTGGTATTCAGTTGGAATATCCTGCACCCCATTCTACGGGGAAAGAGCCGAGATCCCTTCACCGGGAGTGACCTCTTTAGTAAAGGTTTTCGTCACTATATTTTCAAAAAAGCTATCCGTTCCTTCAACGATATCAAGTTCATTACGTTAAAGGTTTTCGCCAGAAACCATTCGTAGCCCTCCGTCATTTCATATGGATAGTCAATAGTATTCAAGCTGTGTATGTTGGCCAAAGTCAAGGCACAGTGTTTGGTAGCTGTTGGGTATTCATATGCAGCATAGATAGATGCGTTGGTTTGGGACAGTCGTACTGCCATTTTGGCCAAAGTCAAGGGTATGTACGGGTGGGTTCAAATTAACCTGGAGAATGACGGGTAGAACTTGACGTGTGACTTATGATATGTTGGCCAAAGTCAAGGTCATAAGAGCATGGGGTAAAAATCACATCGGGAGTTTCAAAAGAACTGAAACTTGCCAGATATGCGCATACCTTCTGGAGTGTGATACCGTGAGCGGATTCCGTCACGTTGTCATGCGATGATAGTTGGATCCCGATTCCCACTGATGAGTTGGTTTACTCCTCGGGTGACCCCGACTAATTCTTCTTTAAGGTTTGGAGGAGAATTTGAGGTACAGTGAGAGGTTTCCTGATTAGATAAATTGGTAACCATTCTGATCTAAGTTAGAGTGCACGCTGAGTGTTTCTTTTCTCTCTCTCTTACAGCGACCATTGACCCGACCCTATGACTATGACTCAGTGACCAAGTTGACCGAGCCTTCTTAACACTGGCTTTTGGATTGTCAGAGTTGCAAACCTCATTGCCACTCCTACTTTTACCCTTTTCTCCAGGACACCCCGTATTACTACGAACGTCCACTTCCATTGGACAAAACCATCGTATGGTTATATACGAACTCGAAGGAATTCGAGGATGGTTTCCGGTTCTGGAGAAAACGGATAGGACTATTCAGTTGTCTTTTCTTTTCACCTTCTCTCAGGTTGCGAGTACTCCTTGGTTTAGGAGTAGTACACCTATTACGCAAATTGGATAGTCTTCTTCCAAACCATAGGCTGGTGCCGACCGGTAGGGAATGAAGAAAACCAGTTAGCCTAAACGGTGTACAGAAGGTATTAAGATTAAGACGAAGCAAGGGATTAGTAAGAGGGCAAAGTAAATTGCGACTGATATTCACGACCAAACCAAGTATTTCTTCGCCAATCCTAAATCACCTTTGTATTTCTCCAGGACACTCCGTATCACTACGAAGATCCACAGTTTATTTGGATACTCCATCGTATGGTTATATACGAACTCGAAAGGAACTTGTTCCAGTTCGGGGATGGATTCTGGTTCAGGAGAAATAGGAATAAGGTTTATTCGGTTGTCTTTTATCTTCACCTTCTCTCGCATTGCGAGTGTTCCTAGGACTAGGACAGTACACCCATTATGCTTATTGGATAGTCTTCTTCCAAACCATAGGCTGGTGCCGAACGGTAGGGAAGGAAGAAAACCATTTGGCCTAAAGGGTGTGCAGAAGGTAATGACTAAAGACATATAAAGGGATTTGGAGAGGTGGCAAAGAATTATACGGTTATAGTTGTGAATCTGGATAATGGTAGAGGCATTACTAGGAATACCAGGATACCCCATTGAAACATTTCAATGTTTTAATTCAACTGTGTACTGTTAAAAGAAAACTGATTTCCTGATTAGACACTTGCTCCAGGGTATGTATTTACCAGATTTGATTCTCACATCTGTATGGTTTTACAGATGATGAGTGGGAGTAAGTTATTGGGAATAGGATGATCATCCTCATTATATCGGGATTCGTTGTAATCGGTGATATTTGAGGAGATCACCTGGGCTGTTTGCCGGTCGGCAAATATTTGGTTTTGAATATCCGCTGTTGTGCACCAATTTCAAATTGATATATATGTACGTCTATTTTCATAGAGTGAGATATACCTTTTGATATTATGTCGATGACATTTACCTATATCAGTGGATGGTTAGGTAAGGAGCATTAAACAGAGGTGTAATTCTTCTTAACCATAAGTACAGTTTTCAACCTACGACACACAGTGAAAGAGTTGTTAGACTCAGCGGACTCATACAGAGTATTGTATGTTGTCCAGTGTCCATTAGGACAGAGGGGTTGGTCCTCATGTTATATTCTGTTTACTTTTAACTTCTCTAGTTCTTAGACATGTGTTTCGTAGAAACACAGGGTCTGAGTTTTGAGGAGTTATAGGTATTTGAATAGAGTAGAGAACCAGGTGTAGCAAGTATCGGGATTCTTCAAAGTGATCGAAGATGTAGATACTTGTGTATGGTATTCAGTTGATAGTAATGATAAAGAGAAATTGCTTCTCTTTCAGATTACTCATAATTGGAAGCATTCCTAAGTTGAGTAACGCTGATCGGCCTCTCTCCATTTAGTTGACATGCACTGGAGACAGCTGCATGATTTGAATCTGGTTAAATTAAATCAGTGCCTCTGGTTCTATATTGGATGTAGAACAGTTCATATCTTAACGTTGTTAAGGTACGGGGAGTTGTCCGGCTTATGATTAAAACCAGACACTGGACAACTCAAGGCACGTTTCTGTAATGGCTGTTTGTGGGTTGACCCAGGCAATGACGAGGGTTGATTTTCTACCATTTAGCAGATCAATAGAAATATTGTTCTAGACTCGCCACAGTTTTATTAAAAATGGATTTTTTTCAAAAACAGTAGTGGGAGTATGGTAGAACTGGAAGTGATTCCAGAACCGCAAACGATTACTGAAGATTTGATAAGGAACCTAAAGATTCAATCTGATTTGACATTCCATTGGCCACTCCGCAGATACGGTGGGTAACTTCAGGCACCCGAGAGGTACTCCGGTAGCCTCAAGGACGGTGACAGGGAAGTTATTGTTTACCCACACTTGCCATTGTTGTTGTTCCAGGCTGCGAGACCCGGCAGGAGGATGAGTATAGCGTCGTTCTAAACTTGCTTTAGAAGTGCACGTCTATATGACTCTGCCAGAGGGTTGTCGTAGTCAGTGGGAGCAGCGGAAGCATTGGTGGACATCAGGCTTATGTCTATTTATAGACTAAAGTAGATGTAGCGGAGATAGATCATCTATTTCTGATGTGACAGTCATAGGTTTGACGTCATCAGAATAGGGGATGGATCTGTTGAGAAGGTAGTAGGGTGTGATATCCTGGTATTTGGATGACATACACTGAGTAGGAAAGGAAACTCCTATTCTACGATCGGTTATACTTTGGTCGTCACACAGTGGTTTCTCCACATGGGACTTGGACATAATATCTGACATACTGGTTACTAGATCTATGGTTTTAGATCTAGATTTGGGTGGTTTCCCAATCTGGGTACTTAGACAGCATTCTAAGAGTATTTAGAATGGATGACTCCTGGCACAGTAGTGTACCTGCAGGTAATGGAGTCACCCTCTCTAAAAGGTGTCTTATAGACTAAAGTAGAGAGGGATGTTCATGATTGGCAGATCACTTGCTTAGGCAATTGAGTCAATCATGAGATGTCAAGTACCACACCAGATGTTGTTCTTGCACTAGATACAATAAGTTGACATTGATCCAATCCTGGAGAAACAGTCGGAAGCAGTTTTAGAACATAAGTGGATGTTCTAGGGATATGATAACGACAGCCTCATTTGGGAGACAGTTATCGTTCCAGGCTTCCAGGGTGACATGGACGACAAGGAGGTTGTCAGAGTTATAGTTTTCCCTCTGACGAGGGACAGTATTTTGGACAGGTGATCCAAGGCAATACTGAGGGTGGCATGGCGCAGGATACTGATTAAGTTCAGTTGACGATACAGTCTAAGAAGTTTGGATTTGGAGTTCATTTATGAGCTAGGTCCCATCAGACATCCATACATTCTAAGACAGGTATTGCTCATTTCGGGAGATGGCTTTCTCCGCGAACTTGAGATAGAGAGAGACATAGAAATAAACTTCTAGGCGGATCCACTCACTGAGGCTATTCCTCGACCGCAATAGTTTCACAAACGGGATTTGTGAGGCTGACTAGCAGAGGAGTTGGGTGTTCGGTATCACACGGGCTGTGAGTATGCGACATCGCAATAATTAGCCTTGAGTGCAAGTGGGAGATTTTTGGAGATAGTGCCCTCAGAGTCAATTATTGGATCACAGGCACGTGATTGCAATGATTGAGGGAGGACCTATCCCGGTAGGACAGTCTTACTTAAGATGATAGTATGCTATCTGGTTTACCTTTATCATCGTGTACTGCTTTAGGTGACCTGACATGTCGCTATTGCACGTTGATAGAGCCCCTAGGATTCTTGCTTGACTGCCAGCAGTATGAGGGCGATCATATAAGTGAGAGCTGGAGTCTATAAGCACATCCTTAAAAGGTCCCTAGTCGTGGGAGTTTCGAGACAGGGCATCGATTCTCCAGAGTAGACTAGTGTATACAGTCGAGACCCCGACGAGGGGCGGTGGCCGGTCTCACAAGCCACTGGTGTCAGTTGGTTCACCTAAGATGTATACAGGTGCTCATTGGGTTATGAGTACACCGGACATGACTCGCCGGGAACATGCTAGTTGGTTTTATACCTGACGTCAGATAGCAGTTCCCAGGTGACATATGTACAGGTTAGTTCATCGACCTGGGGATCGTCATTTGTCTCGTGTGAGTTCCCACTGTGCTTTGATTACTACCCTACCACGGCTCAAAGGAGTCGTGCAAACAGGTTTTAGTTGGGTACAGTCCCGAGCCACATGGAGGCAGTGAGCGGATCTTCAGGGGTTCGTCTCTCCCGGTATTGGGGGTGAGGTCGCGCTGTGTCTAGGAGAGCCATTACACAAAGTCCTTGGCCAAGGCAGGAGATTTACAGGTAGGTATTCCAGCAGTATCTCAGGGTGTTCTGGGCTACGCTCCGACACGACTTGTACCGCTTTTGGGGGTCTGACTTTTACCAACCCCCTAGGCCCGACATGCGATGCTCATAGACGAACGGACCGGACTGTACGGATATTGTCACTGACAGGCTCAGTAGGGTGTCAGGATGAGTTCGCTCATCGACGTCCCTTTTGGTCAATAGCTGGTGGCCCGTCACGTATTGGCTTATACCTCTGACGTGCTAGTGGTTAAATCCACAGCCATAGTATTGACGAGTCTTTAGAGTCCACCACACTTACAGTTACTCAAGCTTTCGGGAGAAATGCTGTAGAGGCCGTATGGAGATATGGCAGGGTTCGATCAGATACGTGCGGTATTGCACGGATCGTGATGGGACGGTTTTTACTAGCCGGCTTTGGCTTAAGCCGGATTTTAGTATTTGACAGTGTAGTTTTGTCTCTTTGCATTTGTATTTCGGTCGGAATACAAATGCGGGTGTGTATGCACAGTATCGGGGTTTTCCTGTAATTTATTATGGGACCAGTTTTCTGGGGTTGCCAGTTTGCATTCCGTTCCGGCCGATTTTTTCATTGTTCCTTCACGGCCGGACTTTTCGTTGGAGGGTGTTATTTGCAGTTTGCGAATAACATTTTGTGTAGGGTTTATTTGTGAGATGAGAGATTATCATGGCATCTTATCTTTTCCACCATCACTTGCATTAATTGTGATTTGAGAGGGTATGGGTTTGATGTGAATTTGTGACCTTATCTTTATTAATTCATTTTCCTACACCCACTTGAATGGGGGGGGCGGCCACTGTTTGGGATTGGAGTATGGTTTTAATTTGTATGTGGATTATTTCTTTCATGCTTATTTTTGGTGGACCCCTTCCATTTTATGTGTGCTGTGAAGGAATTGTTTTTCTTTGGGTATGAATTCATTCACATTTTTCATTCATATAAGAGAGGGAGCTTGCTTCATTCTTTTTTCCCAGTGAGCACCAACAGGGGCTGGCCGAGCTCAATGATGTATGGATGCTCCATTTTTCCTTAAGCATCCATGGAAAATTCTTTTCCACAAATTCCTCCAACATTGCAACCTCATAAACCCCAAAGAGACCCGCTTGCTACACTATTCTACAGCAAATCTTGGACGCGTCGGGCAGCCAACTTCGCGCCCGAGTTGCCTCGGTATAGAGGTGGGAGCCCGTAAAAGACGCAGGCAATGTGGTGTCCTTCCGGCGAGGAGGCGACGACCGGATTTTCCGCGGGAGATCGGGACGACGACGAGAAGACCGGAGGACTCGGATCACTCGGTATATCTCTCTTCCCATCTTGTAGTTAGCTAGAACTAGTTTAATGGTTCGATCCGGGTGTTTAGTGCGCGGTGGTGCCGGTTTGCAAAGTCCGCAAAATTAAAGTTTATCACCGCTTCCGCATTTGGCCGTCGGATTGACGGCCGGGGCGCCGCCGTGCACTTACACAAGTTAAGCGGTGGACCCTCTAGAAGACAACAAACCTTAACTCGATTATGTGACCGTCTTGAACTGCCTTTTGAACCTTCGGGTTTGGGGCAGTACGGCGTGCCACATGTGAGGCGTTGGCTTGACCCTTCTACGGCTGGATCACCGGTACTGTGACATATTCTGGGATTATTTGAACTCCGCTCAAGAGTTGAGTACTTTGGGAAATCTTGGGTGTTTGATTATCTGTTCGGAAAGTTTAATACTGTCTATTTATCTGGAATGTGATACAATATGTGAAATTCATAAAGTTAGGCATGAAATGCGAAGTATGTGATATTTCAGATTTACGATGTCTAAAGTGATTGTGGATTCCAAATGTTGTAGTTTTACACTTTCTTTTCTGTGACCGTAAGTGTAATATGTGATATCGCCGGTTTCGTTGCTATATGTCAACGACAATTGGGATGCGCATATTTACTTACGTTGATAATATGAGATATTATGTGTTGCTGTGATATGTTATATTGGATCGTCGCGTTCTGAATAGCCGGGGATTTTATGTGAGATGAGGGTTTTTATTTTCATTCATGTAAAATTCTTTTGTAATGTAATATTCTTTTATTTGGGGCACTTCCAGGTTGCGGTTGCTGTCACCAGTGTATATTATTTACTTTTCCGCATTAGGTAGACCCAAGGAGGGGAGCACAAGTAACCAGGTTCTAGGGTCCAGTGGGAGGCCATCTCGAGGAGTCGAGACCGGGTCTCCTAACCCTAGAATTGGCAGTGTTACTTGCCACTCTCGTAGGGGTCTTGGGATGTGGGTTTGGCTATTCGTCGCGACCGTGGAATCCGTGTTTTATACAGGCTCGTATTGAAAACACGGACGTCCTAGTATATCCAATATTTCATATATGTTCTTCTGCTGCAATGTTCTGTGATGAGATCATATTACTGCCTGAGACGAATGCTTATACTATATATATATGCTGATATATAAATATTACTGCTTTCGTTTCTTCTGTGATGCTTAGGAAACATAAGCTGATGGGATTTTTATTAATGAGATTAATAAAAGAAAAGAAACCTAAAGATGTTGTAGAATCAAAACTTTAAAAAAAGGGGTAGCTACAGTTTTGCTTTGCACAGTGATATATATGATATATCCTGCACCATATTCGATGAGGAAAGGGCCGACGATCCCTTCACCGGGAGTGACCCCTTTAGCAAAACTGGCAGATGCTACAAAACGCGGTTTGTCTTTTGATTGCTTTTAGTGTTTTGCTTTGCACAGCGGTATATGTGATATATCCTGCACCTTCTTCGATGAGGAAAGGGCCGACGATCCCTTCACCGGGAGTGACCCCTTTAGCGAAATTAAGTAAAGCCTCAAAACACTCCTTTTCAAAAATACATGATTCTACAACGATATCAAGTTCATTACGCTCGGGGTTTTCTGAAAAACCTGCGTAGCCCTCCGTCATTTCAGATAGATATTATTTAGTATTCGTGCTGCGTTTGTTGACCACCGTCAAGGCGTAGTGTACGGTAGCTGACTAGTTTTTTATCTGTTTATGCATTTGATGCAGATTGGATTAGGGCAGTCGTACGGCCTTGTTGACCTCCGTCAAGGGTCGTGCGGGTGGGTTTAATTCAATCAAGAAATGACAGGTTGAACTTGACTAGTAGCCTATGGTTTGTTGACCTCCGTCAAAGTCATAGGACACTAGGGGCAAAATATTATCGGGAATTTCAAGTGTTGAAATTTGCAATGAGATTGCATACCTCCTATGAGATAGTTGGATCCTGATACCCACTGCGAGTAAGAGTTACTCCTGGGAGAGTTTTACACAGGACAATTAGCCGATCAAGTAGGTGTCTAGAAAAGTGTTAACGGGGTTACGCCTCTAGGAAAACGAGGTTTACTTTAATTTGGTCCGTGCGAAAGCACGGGGAACCTCCCTCAAAGTACCGACACTGATCTGACTGAAAGATTGACGAAGTTGTAGGGTGTAATTAATCCCGGCTAATCTTACCTTTTAGGGTTTTAAGGTAGATTTGATAAAAACAGTGGGAGACATCCTGATTAGATAAGATAATAACCAATCTAATCTTGCAAGAGCATACGCTAAAGTGTTTTCTGAAAGGTTCCTAGGCACCCTAATGAGGTCTCACAAGGCATCGAACATGCCATTTTTCAATAATACGGTGCCGGGAAACCCTAGACTATGGATCGTCGGCTAGATTTCTAGGCGAAACAATAAACTAGTTAACACTTAACTAAGAGATACGGAAATACAACCTTTGTAGATCCGGTTCTCCACCTCCATAGCTCCGCAATGAAGTCTCCTCGCTGTCCATAACAAGTCCCGGGCTCTAGCGTCGGCTTCATCGGAGAATGGACGGGCTAGGTCATCGACGACGTGCCGAAGATGATCTACGTCGAGGCATCGCTAAATCAAGCTCCGACTTCACCAAGTCAAGAAACTTATGAAGAAAACACACTCTACTACTTGGCTAGAGGTAGAGGATGAAGAAATAGGAAGTGGGTATACTTTAGAATTGGATTTCTCACTCTAATTCATCACTTGCCATTGATGGAGGCAAGCTTTCTTCACTTGAAGAAATGAAGAAGAAGAAGAATAATGATATGATAAGTTAATTTGAAAATAGAAAATAAAAGAAGACTTATCATAATCAACCATGGTCAAGTGTAGAGAATTAACTAAGGTTAGATTAATGGTTAGGGTTAAAGATAAAGACAAAGTGGTCACTTAGGTCAAAGCTTCATGAAGCTTCAAAAAGCTTCATGAAAGAAAATAAAATAAAGAAACCATTTTGCTTTTCTTTTATGCTTTTATTAATATCCAAAATGAATAAACAAATAATTAAATGAAAAAGCAAAACCCTAATCATTAAGTTAACAATGGTTTAATTCTATACACTTAACCAAAAGGCATGTATCATCAAACATGATACAAGCAAGTGCACAAAATCATATCGCATATGCAATGCGCACATCCGAGTGAGAAAATCCATTTAAAGTGAACCGATACTAGTTAATGCAAAGTAATATATCAAATATATAAATATGCATTAAATCATTAAATCAACGCTTGATTCAATGATCCGGTCATGTCGCACACAACCGACTAGTATACAATGTATCGGCTTATCGAATCAACGCTTGAATCGATAACTAGGTTATATCGCATACAACCATTCGACACATTGATCGCGAGAATGAAATACAGTATCACATACATGCATTATTCTCGGTTCCGCACATATCTCATATGCGCTCCTATTTCGTTTCGCTTGAACCAGGAAACCTCTGTGTAGGACTCTAAAGACTCGTCAATACGCCGGCAGCAGGTGATGATCATATCAAACACCCACAAGCCGCAAGCGGTCTGCTAAACGTAACGGCCACCCGGGTATTGAGCGATCAGAAGATCGACGAGCAAGCCCGCTCACACTCCTGTGAATCCAACCAGCAACACTACCGTACAGTCTGGTCTGATCGTCTGATATGTCGCATATCTTGCCTAGGGGTGGTAAACGTCAGACCCCAATAGCTCGATAAGTCGTGTCGATATGTGGTCTATAACACTTTGAGAAACTACTGGTAACACTTACCAGTAAATCTCAGCAACCCTGGCCAGGGATTTCCTGTTATAGCCAATCGAACACAGCGCAACATCAACTCCCTATACCGGGAGAGACGAATCCCCTCCTATCGCTCATTGCCTCCATGTGACTCGGGACTGTACCCAAAAACCACCGTTTTGCACGCCCTCTTGGGCGTGGTAAGATGGAAATCAAAGCACAGTGGGAACCACACAAGACTCTATGACGATCTCGGGTCAACAGACTACTCTGTACCAGTGTCACCTGAGAACTGCCATCTGACGTGACGTATAATACCATCTGGGAGTTCTCGGCGAGTCTGTCCAGTGTACCCAGTCTCTACTGAGCACCCGTATATCATCTCTGATGTCAAACACCAATGGATATGGGATCATCCATCGCCCATCTGTATGGGTCGAGAAGGTACACGCTAGTCTACTCTGGTATATCAATGCCCCGTCTCGATACACCCACGACTAAGGACTTTGAAGGATGTACTTATGGACTACCATGTCCCCACTAGTATGATCCGCATCATAGTCCAGGTAGTCAAGTACACATCCTAAGGGCTTTACCAACATGTAATAGAGAGACAATCTGTGTACACGTTAAGGTAAAGAGCAACCAGATAGCATACTATCATGTCGAGCAAGAAAGTCCTCCCTATATATGTCCCAGCATCCACTACAATATACATCCAATGTACAGTAATGGCCTCTAGGGCATACATATAACTAACATTTTCTTCTCTCTCTCTCCAGGTAGCGACCATGTCAGGCCATAATCAAGATAATAATATGGATGTATTGACTAAACCTAATTATTGTACTGAGCAAGGGAAAGTTAGACCCGTTCTTTCTTATAAGAGTTATAAGACTGAACAGGAAACAGCAGAATATCTGGATTCTCAAGCCGCCCAAAAGAACATGCATGTTGATGCATCTTCTTCGGGTGTGTTAGTTATTGAGAACTGTTTCTCAGTTCACCCTACGTCCTGGGTATTAGATACCGGATCTGGATCCCACATATGTAAATAGTTACATGGGCTACGTAAAGATAGAGAACTGGGAAACGGTGATCATTCCGTTCAAGTAGGGAACGGTGCAAGTATTGTAGCCAAAGCAGTTGGCGAATATCACCTTGTATTACCAAGTCGTAATACACTGATTCTAAATGAGTGCTATTATATACCGAACATGATGTGCAACATTATATCAGTTTCTTTATTGAGTAAAGAGGGATATTGAAAGGTTCCTAGGCACCCTATAGATGTCTCACAAGACATCGAACATGCCAATTTAAAATTTTATGGGTGCCGAGAAACCCTAACACGGATCGTCGGCTAGAAATCTAGGCGAAAAGATAAATCTAGTTAACTACTTAACTAAAAGTTAGATGCTACAACCTTTGTAGATCCGGATATCCACTTCCTTAGCTCCACGTAGTCGTCCTCTCGCTGTCCTTTTCGAATCCTAGACTCATTCGTCGGCTTCATCGGGAGAACGAGCGGAATAGGTCGTCGGCTTCATGCCGAAGATGATCTACGTCGAGATTGCACAAGTTCAAGCCCCAACTTCACCAAGTTGTGAAACTTGTGAAGAAAACACCCAAAACAACTTGGCAAGAGGTAGAGGGTGATGAAATAGGAGGTGGGTTCACTTTAGAATTGGATTTCTCTCACTTTAGCTCAAGTTGCCATTGATGGACCTTAAGCTTTTCTTGAAGAAGAAGATGATCAAGAAGAAAAAGAATATGATAAGATATTTTAAAAATGAAACTAATATGAATACTTATCATATCTTGACCATGGTCAAGTGTAGAGATTAAACTAAAGTTAGTGGGAATGGTTAGGGTTAAGGATGAGATAAGAATGGTTGACTTAATCAAAGCTTCAAGAAGCTTCAACATAAAAACAAAATAAGCCACCATCCTTACTAATATCCAAAATGAATAAATAAATAAATAAATAAGTGAATAAACAAAACCCTAACCATTCACATAACCATGGTCTAATCTTTACACAAACCCAAGTGAGCAAGTATCATCAAACATGATACAAACTAGTGTACAAAAGTATATCACATATACAATGTGTACATTAAGTGAGAAAATCCATATAAAGTGAACCAATACTAGTTAATGCAAAGTAATATATCAAATATATAATTCTACATTAAATCATTAAATCAACGTTTGATTCAATGATCCGGTCATGTCACACATAACCGACTAGTATTCAATGTATCGATTTATCGAATCAATGATTCGATAACTAGGTCATATCGAATATAACCAATCGAAACATTTGTCGCGAGAATGAAATACGGTATCACATACACGCATTATTCTCGCTTCTGCACATATCTCATATGCTCTCCTATTTCGTTTCGCTTGAGCCAGGAAACCTCTGTGTAGGACTCTAAAGACTCGTCAATACGCCGGTAGCAGATGATGATCATATCAAGCATCCACAAGCCATAAGCGGTCTGCTAAACGTAACGGCCATCCGGGTATTGAGCGATCAAAAGATCGACAAGCTAGCCCGCTCACACTCCTGTGAATCCAACCAGTAACACTTACCGTACAGTCCGGTCTGTTCGTCTGATACGTCGCATATCAAGTCTAGGGGTGGTAAACGTCAGACCCCAATAACCGATAAGTCGTGCCGATATGAGGCTCATAACGGGTCGAGAAACTACTGGTAACACTTACCAGCAAATCTCTGATCATCCCTGGCCAGGGACTTTCCTGTTATGGCCAATCGAGCACAGCGCAACATCAACCCCCAATACCGGGAGAGACGAAACCCCTCCTATCGCTCATTGCCTCCATGTGACTCAGGACTGTACCCAAAGACCACCGTTTTGCACGCTCTCATAGACGTGGTAAGGTGGAGATCAAAGCACAGTGGGAATCACACAAGACTCTATGACGATCTCGGGTCTACAGAGAACTGCCATCTGACGTGAGGTATAATACCATCTGGGAGTTCTCGGCGAGTCCGTCCAGTGTACCCAGTCTCCACTAAGCACCCGTATACCATCTCTGATGTCAAACACCAATGGATATGGGATCATCCATCGCCCATCTCATGGGTCGAGAAGCGTGTACGCTAGTCTACACTGGTATATCGATGCCCCGTCTCGATACACCCACGACTAGGGACCTTGAAGGATGTACCTATGGACTACCATGTCCCCACTAGTATGATCTGCATCATAGTCCAGGTAGTCAAGTATACATCCTAAGGGCTTTACCAACATGTAACTAAAAGACAGTTCAAAGAGACAAATGTACATGTTAAGATAAAGAGTAACCAGATAGCATACTATCATATCGAGCAAGAAAGTCATCTCTATATATGTCCAAGCATCCAATATAATATACAATATCTGTACAATACTGGCTTCTAGGGCATACATACAACTAACAATCTCCCACTTGCACTAGGGCCAGCTGCTGTAGTATCGCATACCGAGCATCCCGAAGAGTCTCTCAAACTGTATCTGGGGAATGGCCTTCGTGAGTGGATCCGCCGTGTTGTTCTTCGTGTCAACCCTCCTGACCTCGATCTCCCGGCGATCAACTATCTCCCGGATCAGGTGATACCGCCTCAGAATATGTCTGGACCGCTGATGGGACCTGGGTTCCTTGGCCAAAGCCACCGCTCCATTGTTTTCGCAATACAAAGGTATTGGACGCTCAATGGATGGAACCACACCAAGTTCAGTAATGAACTTCTTGATCCAGACAGCCTCTTTGGCAGCATCGTTGGCAGCGATGTATTCAGCCTCCATCGTCGAGTCTGCCACGGTTTCCTGCTTAGAACTCTTCCAACATACCGCCCCTCCATTGAGGGTGAAGACAAAACCCGAATGCGACTTAGAGTCGTCCTTATCACTTTGGAAGCTGGAATCGGTAAAGGACTCCACCTGGAGTTCACCATTACCATACACCAAGAACATCTCCTTAGTCCTTCGTAAGTACTTGAGAATGTTCTTCACTGCTGTCCAATGACTCTCTCCTGGATCTGCTTGATACCGACTTACTACACTTAGTGAGTATGCTACATCGGGTCTGGTACATAGCATCGCATACATGATAGAGCCTACTGCCGAAGCATAGGGTATCCCTTGCATGCGAGCTCTCTCCAAATCAGTCTTGGGAGACATCTCTTTGGAGAGAGTGACTCCAGAGATCGTGGGCAAGTTCCCACGCTTAGACTCTTCCATACTAAACCTTTTTAGTATGGTGTCAATGTACCTGGATTGGGACAATCCCAATATCCGTTTGGATCTATCTCTATAGATCCTGATTCCCAATATGCAGGAGGCATCACCAAGGTCTTTCATTGAGAATCTTTGTGATAAGAAGAGCTTGACCGATTGCAGCATAGGAATATCATTTCCTATCAAGAGTATGTCGTCCACGTACAATACGAGGAAGACAACCTTACTCTCTGCCACCTTCTTGTAGATACAAGATTCATCTGGGTTTTTGATGAAATCAAACTCTTTGATAACGACGTCAAAGCAGATGTTCCAACTCCGCGATGCTTGCTTTAATCCATAAATGGATTTAAGCAGCTTGCACACCTTCCCGCTGCTCCCACTGTCTACGAAGCCCTCTGGCTGAGTCATGTACACGCACTCTTCTAAATCACCGTTTAGAAAGGCGGTCTTAACATCCATTTGCCAGATTTCGTAATCATGATATGCAGCGATGGCAAGCATGATCCGGATGGATTTAAGCATAGCCACTGGAGAAAAGGTCTCGTCATAGTCCACACCTGGTCTTTGACGAAAACCTTTTGCTACAAGTCTAGCTTTGAAAGTCTCTACTTTCCCATCTACACCAAGTTTCTTCTTAAAGATCCACTTGCTCCCAATGGGTTTTACCCCTTCAGGAGCAACGTCCAAAGTCCATACTTTGTTGGTGTACATGGATTCCATCTCGGACCGCATAGCATCCAGCCATTTCACTGAGTCCCCACTCGTGATGGCCTGCTCGAAGCTAGTTGGGTCATCATCCTCCATGATGCAATCCTCGCTCCCACCGTCCATAAGAAAACCGTAGTATCTCTCAGGTTGGCGAGGAACCCTACTAGATCGGCGGAGTGGCTGGGGTTCATCGGGAACTACGGAATCCTCTGGTTCCACCAGATCTTCTGTTGTAGCTTCTGCAGCTGGAACCTCTTCCAGTTCTACCTCATGACCACTAATCTCTTTTTCAAGAAATTCCTTTTCTAAAAAAGTGGCATGCCGAGAAACAAACACTCTTTGTTCCTCAGGGTGGTAGAAGATATACCCTCGCGAATGTTTGGGATATCCAATAAACTTACACAGAATGGACCTTGCCGCGAGTTTGTCCGGATTTTGCGTTTTTACATAGGCCGGACAACCCCATATCTTAACATAATTAAGACATGGTCTCTTTCCTTTCCATATCTCATATGGAGTGGTCGGCACGGTTTTGGTGGGAACCATATTCAATAGGTCTGCAGCTGCTTCCAGTGCATATCCCCAGAAGGAAATAGGTAACTCAGCTGTGCTCATCATAGAGCGCACCATATCTAATAGGGTGCGGTTCCTCCGTTCTGATACACTGTTGTGCTGTGGTGTATATGGAGGAGTCAGCTGAGAGAGAATCCCATTCTCTTTTAGGAAGTCCAGGAATTCATTGCTTAAGTATTCTCCTCCTCGATCAGATCGTAGGATTTTAATACTTTTTCCGGTTTGGTTCTCAACTTCTTGTTTATATTTTCTAAATTTCTCAAAAGCTTCTGATTTGTGTTTCATCAGGAACACATATCCGAATCTAGAGAGATCGTCAGTGAATGTAATGAAGTACGAAGAACCATTCCTGGCATGTGTAGACATGGGACCACATACTTCACTATGTATTAGTCCCAAGAGTTCGGTAACTCTTTCTCCGTGTCCCGTAAACGGAGTTTTGGTCATCTTGCCTTTGAGACATGACTGGCAAGTGTCATAAGATGAAAATTCAAAAGGATTTAAATATCCATCTTTATGCAACTTAGCTAGTCGTGTCGCATTGATGTGACCCAGTCTACAATGCCACAAGAAGGATTCATTGAGTTCAGAACTCTTCCTCTTGTGTGTGTTTGTTATGCTCAGAACCGTTGATTGATTTAGAACATAAATGCCATTGCACAACGTGCCTGATCCAACCAACTTTTGGTTACGGAAAATGTTCACAACATTGTCCTGTAATACAAAATTATATCCCTCTTTACTCAATAAAGAAACCGATATAATGTTGCATATCAGATTCGGCATGTAATAGCATTCGTTCAGAACCAATGTATTACCAGTTGGTAATACAAGGTGATATTCTCCGACAGTCTTAGCTGCAACAATTGCACCATTTCCAACTCTAATGTCTTTATCACCTTCTCCAAGTTCTCTTCCTTTTCTAAGCCCATGTAACTGATTACATATATGGGATCCTGACCCGATATCCAATACCCAGGACGTAGAGCAAATGGAGAAACAGTTCTCAGTAACGAACACACCCGAAGAAAATGCATCAACATGTACTTTCTTCATTCGGGTGGCATGGGAATCCTGGTATTCCCCTATTTCCTGTTCATTCCTATAACTCTTATAAGAAAGAACGGAACCAACGTTCCCCAGCACAGTATAACATGCGGGTTCGGTCAATACATCCATATTATTATCTTCATTAGGGCATGAAATGGTCGCTACCTGGAGAGAGAGAGAAGAAAACACTTTAGCATATGCTCGTGCAAGATCAGATTGGTTATTATCTTATCTAATCAGGATGGCTCCCACTGCTTTTTATCAAATTTTCCTCCAAACCCTAAAAGGAAAGACTAGCCGGGATTAATTACACACTACAAGTTCGCCAATCTTTCAGCCAGGCCAGTGTCGGTACTTTGAGGGAGGTCCCCCGTGCTTTCGCACGAATCTAATTAATGTAAACCTCATTTTCCCAGAGGCGTAACCCCGTTGACACCTTTCTAGACACCTACTTGATCGGCTAATTGCAATGTGTAAAACTCTCCCAGGAGTAACTCTTACTCGCAGTGGGTATCGGGATCCAACTATCTCATAGAAGGTATGCAATCTCATTGCAAATTTCAACACTTGAAATTCCCGATAATGCTTTCACCCCTAGCGTGCTATGACCATGACGCAGGCCAACAAACCATAGTGCGCTAATCAAGTTCAACCCGTCATTTCCTGATCGAATTAAACCCACCCGTACGACCCTTGACGCAGGCCAACAAAGTCGCACGACTACCCTAATCCAATCTGCATCATATGCATAAGCAGATAAATACTAGTTAGCTACCGCACACTACGCCTTGACGCAGGCCAACAAACGTAGCACGAATACTAACTACTACTCATCTGAAATGACGGAGGGCTACGCCAGGTTTTTCTGAAAACCATGAGCGTAATGAACTTGATATCGTTGTAGAATCAAATGAAGTTTTGAAATGGAGTGATTTTGAGGCTTTTCTAGTTTTGCTAAAGGAGTCACTCCCGGTGAAGGGATCTCGGTCCTTTCCTCGTCGAATGAGGTGCAGGATATATCATATATATCACTGTGCAAAGCAAAAACCCAAAAGCAGTCAAAAAGCAAACCGAGTGTGTAGCATCTGCCAGTTATTGCTAAAGGAGTCACTCCCGGTGAAGGGATCTCGGTCCTTTCCTCATCGAATAAGGTGCAGGGTATATCATATATACCGCTGTGCAAAGCAAGAACTGTAGCTACCTGTTTTATTTTAAAATTCGATTCCACAACATCTTAGGTTTCTTAACTTTCATTAATCACATTAATGAAGTCCCATCATTTAAATACCTAAACATCACAGATAGATATGACGTACACTTATACCATCCGCATTCGCCTCGATGTCCCCTCGTGCACCGTTAGGTTAGGTAACTAACGACAGAGCAGGGCAGGGCTAGCGCGGGTGTAAAACATAAGTAACGTCTATATAATATATCATATATACTATATACTATATCCATCACAAAATCACAACACAGATATCGCAGCAGAATCAACATATGAAATATTGGATATACTAGGACGTCCGTGTTTTCAATACGAGCCAGTATAAAACACGGATTCCACGGTCGTGATGAATATCCAATCCCACACCCCTAGACCCCTACGAGAGCGGCAAGCAACCCTGCCAATTCTAGGGTTAGGAGACCCGGACTCGACTCCTCGAGTTGGTCTCCCACTGGACCCCAGAACCCGGTTACTTGTGCTCCCCTCCTTGGGTCTATCCTAATGTGGAAAAGTAAATAATATACAAAGGGTGACAACTTCCGCTACCTGGAAGTGCCCCAAATAAAAGAATATTACATACAAGTTTTTACATGAATGAAAATGAAAAACACTCATCTCACATAAAAAAAACCCGGCTATTCAAACACGACGATCCAATATAACATATCCAGCAACACATAACATCACATGTCATCAACGTAAGTAAGTATGCATACCCCAATTGCCGTTGACGTATAGCAACGAAACCGGCGATATCACATATTACACTTACGGTCACAGAAAAGAAAGTGTAAAACTACAACAATTGGAATCCGCAACTTCTTTAGACATCGCATGCCTAATCAAATGAAATACTTAGACATCACATGCCTAACAGATATAAATCCCGCATTTTAGTCTCATTATCGAAAACTCTTTTTAATATCATATGGGACTAAACTGCTAGATTTATAACAATCATTCAGTTATCTCATAACTGTTTGTGAATTCCAATTATTGTATCCCATTCCAGACAAACAGAAAATGTTAAACTTTCCGATCGAACAGTCGAATACCTAAGTTTTCCCGATACAGTCCAACACATGAAATAAGTCTAACAACATTCAGTTCGTGCCTCAGTACCAACGGTCCAGCCGTAGAAGGGTCAAGCCAACGCCTCACATGTGGCATGCCGTACTGCCCCAAACCCAAAGGTTCAAAGGGCAGTTCAAGACGGTCACATAATCGAGTTAAGGTTTGTTGTCTTCTAGAGGGTCCATCGCATTACTTGCACTACTTGGAATGTCGTTAAACTACGGAAAAATCCAACACTTGGAAAATTTCCCGACAGGGGAAAAGTTGGGTATTTATATCTGGTTTAACTTTTTAACATATTCTATAAATTATCCGGAAGTACACAAAGACGAAATTTGATAATCCGGTCGAAACACCGAAGCTCTAAAACACCCCAGAAAATTAAACTCTGGAATAATTATTAAAAATACCCATAAAACTTAGCTGCAGAAACTATGAATTACTGTGCAGAGGAGTACGGATGACGTCATCAAGCCGCCGCGGAACCGCCGCCCTTATCACTGTTCATTGGAAACAATTGCATCGTAATTCTTAGAATTCCCTGCTGAATTTTTTAAGCCTTTTTAATATTGAAAAATCCCAGATTTTAGAAAATGTACAGAGAGCATGTTTGGTTTAGGGTTTCGGGTTCGTTCGGGCTTCAAATTGCGTCTAGACTTCGCCTAAGGCTCTAGCTAGGCTCTGATACCAGTGAAAGGTTCTTAGGCACTCTATAGAGGTCTCACAAGGCATCGAACATGCCAATTTAAAATTTTATGGGTGCCGAGAAACCCTAACACGGATCGTCGGCTAGAAATCTAGGCGAAAAGATAAATCTAGTTAACTACTTAACTAAAAGTTAGATGCTACAACCTTTGTAGATCCGGATATCCACTTCCTTAGCTCCACGTAGTCGTCCTCTCGCTGTCCTTTTCGAATCCTAGACTCATTCGTCGGCTTCATCGGGAGAACGAGCGGAATAGGTCGTCGGCTTCGTGCCGAAGATGATCTACGTCGAGGTTGCACAAGTTCAAGCTCCAACTTCACCAAGTTGTGAAACTTGTGAAGAAAACACCCAAAAAAACTTGGCAAGAGGTAGAGGGTGAAGAAATAGGAGGTGGGTTCACTTTAGAATTGGATTTCTCTCACTTTAGCTCAAGTTGCCATTGATGGACCTTAAGCTTTTCTTGAAGAAGAAGATGATCAAGAAGAAAAAGAATATGATAAGATATTTTAAAAATGAAACTAATATGAATACTTATCATATCTTGACCATGGTCAAGTGTAGAAATTAAACTAAAGTTAGTGGGAATGGTTAGGGTTAAGGATGAGATAAGAATGGTTGACTTAATCAAAGCTTCAAGAAGCTTCAACATAAAAACAAAATAAGCCACCATCCTTACTAATATCCAAAATGAATAAATAAATAAATAAGTGAATAAACAAAACCCTAACCATTCACATAACCATGGTCTAATCTTTACACAAACCCAAGTGAGCAAGTATCATCAAACATGATACAAACTAGTGTACAAAAGTATATCACATATACAATGTGTACATTAAGTGAGAAAATCCATATAAAGTGAACCAATACTAGTTAATGCAAAGTAATATATCAAATATATAATTATACATTAAATCATTAAATCAACATTTGATTCAATGATCCGGTCATGACACACATAACCGACTAGTATTCAATGTATCGATTTATCGAATCAATGATTCGATAACTAGGTCATATCGAAGATAACCAATTGAAACATTTGTCGCGATAATGAAATGCGGTATCACATACACGCATTATTCTCGCTCCCGCACATATCTCATATGCGCTCCTATTTCGTTTCGCTTGAGCCAGGAAACCTCTGTGTAGGACTCTAAAGACTCGTCAATACGCCGGTAGCAGATGATGATCATATCAAGCATCCACAAGCCGCAAGCGGTCTGCTAAACGTAACGGCCATCCGGGTATTGAGCGATCAGAAGATCGACGAGCTAGCCCGCTCAAACTCCTATGAATCCAACCAGTAACGCTTACCGTACAGTCCGGTCTGTTCGTCTGATACGTCGCATATCAAGTCTAGGGGTGGTAAACGTCAGACCCCAATAACCGATAAGTCGTGCCGATATGAGGCTCATAACGGGTCGAGAAACTACTGGTAACACTTACCAGCAAATCTCTGATCAGCCCTGGCCAGGGACTTTCCTGTTACGGCCAATCGAGCACAGCGCAACATCAACCCCTAATACCGGGAGAGACGAAACCCCTCCTATCGCTCATTGCCTCCATGTGACTCGGGACTGTACCCAAAGACCACCGTTTTGCACGCCCTCATGGACGTGGTAAGGTGGAGATCAAAGCACAGTGGGAATCACACAAGACTCTATGACGATCTCGGGTCTACAGACTAACCTGCACAAGTGTCACCTGAGAACTGCCATCTGACGTGAGGTATAATACCATCTGGGAGTTCTCGGCGAGTCCGTCCAGTGTACCCAGTCTCCACTGAGCACCCGTATACCATCTCTGATGTCAAACACCAATGGATATGGGATCATCCATCGCCCATCTCATGGGTCGAGAAGCGTATACGCTAGTCTACACTGGTATATCGATACCCCGTCTCGATACACCCACGACTAGGGACCTTGAAGGATGTACCTATGGACTACCATGTCCCCACTAGTATGATCTGCATCATAGTCCAGGTAGTCAAGTACACATCCTAAGGGTTTACCAACATGTAACTAAAAGACAGTTCAAAAAGACAAGTGTACATGTTAAGATAAAGAGTAACCAGATAGCATACTATCATATCGAGCAAGAAAATCATCTCTATATATGTCCAAGAATCCAATATAATATACAATATATGTACAATACTGGCCTCTAGGGCATACATACAACTAATAGATATAATTTTGTCGTACAGGATAATGTTATGAACATATTCCTAGATCAAAAGTTGATTGCGTCAGGCTCGTTACATAATGGCATATTCATTCTAAATCAAAATACAGTCCTGAATATACAAAACACACACAAGAGGAAAAGTTCAGATGTGAACGAATCCTACTTGTGGCATTGTAGACTTGGTCATATCAATGCGACACGACTGGCTAAGTTACATAAGGATGGTTATTTGAATCCGTTCGAATTATCATCTTATGATACTTGCCATTCATGTCTCAAAGGAAAAATGACCAAATCTCCGTTTAGTGGACACGGAGAAAGAGTTACCGAACTCTTAGGACTGGTACATAGTGATGTATGCGGTCCCATGTCTACGCATGCCAGGAACGGTTCTTCCTACTTCATTACATTCACTGACGATCTCTCTAGATTCGGACATGTGTTCCTGATGAAACACAAGTCTGAAGCTTTTGAGAAATTCAGAGAATATAAGCACGAAATAGAGAATCAAACGGGCTAAAGTATTAAGATTCTTCGATCTGATCGAGGAGGTGAATACTTAAGCAGTGAGTTCCTAGATTATCTAAAAGAGAATAGGATTCTCTCTCAACTTACTCCTCCTTATACACCACAGCACAACGGTGTATCAGAGCGGAGGAATCGCACCCTATTAGATCTGGTGCGCTCTATGATGAGCGAGGCTGAGTTGCCTATTTCCTTCTGGGGGGTATGCACTTAAGACAGCGACATACATACTGAATAAAGTTCCTACCAAATCAGTGCCTACCACCCCATATGAGATATGGGAAGGGAAGAGACCATATCTTAATTTTGTTAAGATATGGGGTTGCCCGGCTTATGTCAAAAGACGAAACCCGGACAAACTCGAGGCAAGATCTGTTTTATGTAAGTTTATTGGATATCCCAAGCATTCGCGAGGGTATATTTTCTACCACAGTGAGGAACAAAGGGTGTTTGTTGCTCAACACGCCACCTTTTTAGAAAAGGAATTTCCTGCAAAAGAGATTAGTGGCTCTGAGGTAGAACTGGAAGAAGTTCCAGCAGAACAAACTACAACAGATGGTTTAGTAGAACCAGAGGATTCAGTAGTACCCGACGAACCCCAGCCTCTCCGCCGATCTAGTAGGGTTTCTCGTCAACCTGAGAGATACTACGGTTTTCTCATTGATGGTGGAAGCGAGGATTGCATCATGGATGATGATGACCCGACTAGTTTCGAGCAGGCCATCACGAGTGGTGACTCTGTGAAATGGCTAGATGCAATGCGATCTGAGATGGAATCCATGTACACCAATAAAGTATGGATTTTGGAAAATGCTCCTGAAGGGGTAAAACCCATTGGGAGCAAGTGGATTTTTAAAAGGAAATTTGGTGTAGATGGAAAAGTTGAGACTTTCAAAGCTAGACTTGTAGCAAAGGGTTTTCGTCAATGACCAGGTGTGGACTATGACGAAACCTTTTCTCCAGTGGCTATGCTTAATTCCATCCGGATCTTACTTGCCATTGCTGCATACCATGACTACGAAATCTGGCAAATGGATGTTAAGACCGCCTTTCTAAACGGTGATTTAGAAGAGTGCGTGTACATGACTCAACCAGAGGGCTTCGTAGATAGTGGGAGCAGCGGAAAGGTGTGCAAGCTGCTTAAATCCATTTATGGGTTAAAGCAAGCATCGCGGAGTTGAAACATCTGTTTTGATGTTGTAGTCAAAGAGTTTGACTTCATCAAAAATATAGATGAACCTTGTATCTATAAGAAGGTAGCAGAGGGTAAGGTTGTCTTCCTCGTATTGTACGTGGATGACATACTCTTGATAGGAAATGATATTCCTATGCTGCAATCAGTCAAGCTCTTCTTATCGCAGAGATTCTCAATGAAAGATCTAGGTGATGCCTCCTGCATATTAGGAATCATGATATATAGAGATAGATCTAAACGAATACTGGGATTGTCCCAATCCAGGTACATTGACACCATACTAAAGAGGTTTAGTATGGAAGAATCCAAGCGTGGGAACCAACCCACGATCTCTGGACTCACTCTCTCCAAAGAGATGTCTCCCAAGACTGATTTGGAGAGAGCTCGCATGCAAGGGATACCCTATGCTTCGGCAGTAGGCTCTATCATGTATGCGATGCTATGTACCAGACCCGATGTAGCATACTCACTAAGTGTAGTGAGTCGGTATCAAGCAGATCCAGGAGAGAGTCATTGGACAGCAGTGAAGAACATTCTCAAGTACTTACGAAGGACTAAGGAGATGTTCTTGGTATATGGTAACGGAGAACTCCAGGTGGAGTCCTTTACCGATTCCAGCTTCCAAAGTGATAAGGACGACTCTAAGTCGCATTCGGTTTTTGTCTTTACCCTCAATGGAGGGGCGGTATGTTGGAAGAGTTCCAAACAGGATACCGTTGCAGACTCGACGATGGAGGCTGAATACATCGCTGCTAACGATGCTGCCAAAGAGGCTGTCTGGATCAAGAAGTTCATTAATGAACTTGGTGTGGTTCCATCCATTGAGCATCCAATACCTCTGTATTGCGATAACAATGGAGCCGTGGCATTGGCCAAGGAACCCAGATCCCATCAAAAGTCCAGACATATTCTGAGGCGATATCACCTGATCAGGGAGATAGTTGATCGCCGGGAGATCGAGGTCAGGAGAGTAGATACGAAGGACAACACTGCGGATCCATTCACGAAGGCTATTCCCCAGATACAGTTTGAGAGATTATTTGGGACGCTAGGTATGCGATACTACAGCAGCTGGCCTTAGTGCAAGTGGGAGATTGTTAGTTATGTATATGCCATAGAGGCCATTGTTGTACATATGATGTATATTATAATGGATGCTTGGATATATATAGAGAAGACTTTCTTGCTCGTCATGATAGTATGCTATTTGGTTTCACTTTATCTTAACATGTTGACTTGTATTGGTTTACTGTTTTACTCTCACATGTTGATAAAGCCCTTAGGATTTGTACTCGACTACTGGGACTATGATAAGATCATACTAGTGGGGCCACGGTAGTCGATGAGTACATCCTATAACTGTTCCTAGTCGAGGGTATATCGAGACAGGGCATCGATACGCCAGAGTAGACTAGCGTATACGCATCTTCACCCATATGATGGGCGATGGATGATCCCATATCCATCGGTGTTAGACATCAGAGATGGTGTACGGGTGCTCAGTGGAGACTGGGTACACTGAACGGACTCGCTGAGAACTCCCATATGGTGTTATACCACACATCAGATGGCAGTTCTCCGGTGACACTGGTACAGGGTAGTCTGTAGACCCGAGATCGTCATGGAGTCTTGTGTGATTCCCACTGTGCTTTGATTTCCACCTTACCACGTCCAAGAGGGCGTGCAAAATGGTGGCTTTTGGGTACAGTCCCGAATCACATGGAGGCAATGAGCGATAGGAGGGGATTCGTCTCTCCCGGTATAGGGAGTTGATGTTGTGCTGTGTTTGATTGGCTATAACTGGAAGTCCCTGGCCAGGGCTGATATGGAGATTTACTGGTAAGTGTTACTAGTAGTTTCTCGACCCGTTATGATCCACACATCGACACGACTTATCGGTTACTGGGGTCTGACGTTTACCACCCCTAGACTTGATATGCGACATATCAGACGAACAGACCGGACTGTACGGGAGTGTTACTGGTTAGATTCACAGGAGAACGCACAGGCTAACTTGTTGATCTTCTGATCGCTCAATACCTGGGTGGCTGTTACGTTTAGCTGACCGCTTGCAGCTTGTGGGTGTTTGATATGATCATCACCTGCTACCGGCGTATTGACGATTCTTTAGAGTCCTACACAGAGGTTTCTTGGCTCAGGCGAAACGGAGTAGTGGCACATATGTGATATGCGCAGGAGCGAGAATAATGCGATATGGGATACCGTATTATATTCTCGCGATAATTAGTTATGAACCGGGTCATCGGATCAAGTGTTGATTCGATGAATCGGTACATGATGTATTAGTCGGTAATATTCGATATAGCCGGATCGTCGAATCAAGTGTTGATTCGATGATTTAATGTATAATAATATATATGATATATTGTATTACATTATCTAATATTGGCTCGCTTTATTATTTCATTTTCTCAGTGGATGATACATTGATATATATGCGATATACGTTAATTGTATTATTTTCCTTTGTTGCAAATATATAATATATATGTGATATATATTATTATGACATGATATGATTAATTGTTAAACATATTTAAGGATGATTAATTGAGGTTAGGGTTTGATTAGGGTTAGATGCTTCATGCACCTTCTAGAAGCTTTATTCTTTTGTCATTCTTAAGATATTTTAGAATGAAACATTCTTAACCCAACCAAACCCTAACTCTAGTTTATTCTCTACTAAATCCTAGCCACTCATCCTTGACCATGGTTTATAATCAATCATATACTCTTTCTTTCTATTCATCACAAAAGAAAATAATTCATTATTTTTTCCATGATCATCTTCTTCTCTCTTAAAGAAAGCTTGCTAGATTTTCTTTATGTGATGAAATAATATGAGAAAATGATTTAAAAAGAAAGAAAAAATACTACTCTCTCATCCTCATCTCATCTAGCCCATGAGATTAGTGCGTTCATCACTTTAGAGTGAGAAAGCTTGAGTCGTTGCAACTTCGAGGTAGATCATCGAAGATTTGGAATACTTCAAGCTAGCATGGATTGTTCGAGTCGTGGAGCCTCTCATGAGTCCGGGAGATCGTGGATCGCGGCAAAGGGACTTCTACTCGGAGCTTGTGAAGTGAAGGAGCGGACTACAAAGGTTGTAATCTCTCACACTTAGATAAAAGTTATCATCTTGCATGTTAAACCCTAATAATCTAGCAAAGATCCCGGCTTTGGGTTGTTCGGCACGTCTAAAATTTTATCCGGGCATATTTGATGCCTTATGAACCTTCACAAGAGTGCCTAGGAACCCTACAATATCTTGTCGGCGAAGAAGACGCATCTGATAAAGATCGGTTTGTACCCTGCCGTTTACACCTCGCTTTTTGAGTATCCTGCTCCTCCAACGTGGTGGGTTAACGCGTTCGTGGACCAATGGATCATCCCCACTCATACTTTTCTCTTGACGGACAGGGAAGTCTCCATCCCCCTGGAAGAATTTGCTGAGATATCCGGTCTGCCGGTGAGGGGGAGCATTATGAGGAGTTACTTCCTCCAGATGAGTACGTCTTCGCCACCAAGCTGCTGGTATTTGATTTGATGCCGGAGAATACTACTCAGCACCAGTTTCCAAGTCAGGCGAGGGTGCTGAATATATATGAGGGTCTCTACTTGGAATCAGGAATCCGGGGAGTCAGTATTGCAGATTTTATGGCCCGCTTTCTTCGACCGGAGATTCTTTCACAGCGGAATGAAAAGTTCGCCAAGCTCAACGACCCTTTCGGCTTTGGCTTAGATCGCCTACCGGCATTGGAGAATAACCAACAGGGTTTTTACTTTCCGGACGCTGCCATCATGCCCTTATCGGAAATCGCCACCCCGGGCATTGACGAAGAGACCTTCTTCCTCGGCTTTCTGGGATTATGGCTGTCCTGTTTCGCTCTTCCCATGCACCCACGGTACATTAGGCCGTCCGTCTTCTACCCAGCGCAACAGATGGTGGTTGGTATACAATTGTCGATCGGAATCGCCGGGCTGGCTCACCTGTATCATGGATTAAGCGTGGCGGCGGACGCGAATGAACCCGGGGTGCAACCCGCCAATTTCCCGATGCACTATTTTACTTCATGGATGGAACTGCATGTGCTCGGTGTATTCGGGATTCACAAGAGTCCCTCCTTTTACGAGAAGTGCAGATTCCCGAGAGTCATGCGGTTAGTCGGAGCTTCTATAGTGAATCCATCTCTGCGGGAGGCTAGGGGTTGCTTCTCCGTCCGCACATGGTCGGAGCGAGAATGTCTTTCCAAGACAATGTGATGACCGTTGGCCTGGATACCTCCAAGACAATGTTGGCGCTGCACGATATTTTTAAAGACGGGGTCTCCGTATTGAAAACCCGGGAGATCCTGCACTTATACTCCATCCGGTCGGGCTTTCTGGTGTTCAGGCAGGATAATAAGGCGCTCTTCAAGAGGTACAGCCCCAATCGGTTCTCCCAGCTATTGGAGATAGTGCCCTCAAAGTCAATTATTGGATCACAGGCACGTGATTGCAATGATTGAGGGAGGACCTATGCCGGTAGGACAGTCTTACTCAAGATGATACTATGCTATCTGGTTTATCTTTATCATCCTGTACTGCTTTAGGTGACCTTACAGATCACTATTGCACGTTAGTAGAGCCCTTAGGATTCTTGCTTGACGGCCAGCAGTATGATGGCGATCATATACGTGGGAGCTGGGGTCTATAAGCACATCCTTAAAAGGTCCCTAGTCGAGGGAGTTTTCGAGACAGGGCATCGATACTCTATAGTAGACTAGTGTATACAGTTGAGACCCCGACGAGGGGCGGTGGCCAGTCTCATAAGCCACTGGTGTCAGTTGGTTCACCTAAGATGTATACAGGTGCTCATTGGGTTATGAGTACACCGGACAGGACTCGCCGGGAACATGCTAGTTGGGATTATACCAGACGTCTGATAGTAGTTCCCTGGTGACATGTGTACAGGTTAGTTCATCGACCTGAGATCGTCATTTGTCTCGTGTGAGTCCCCACTGTACTTTGATTACTACCTTACCACGGCTCAAAGGAGTCGTGCAAATAGGTTTTAGTTGGGTACAGTCCCGAGCCACATGGAGGCAGTGAGCGGATCTGCAGGGGTTCGTCTCTCCCGGTATTGGGTGTGATGGGTGTGAGGTCACGCTGTGTCTAGGAGAGCCATTACACGAAGTCCTTGGCCAAGGCCGGAGATTTACTGGTAGGTATTCCAGCGTGGTGTTCTGGGCTACACTCCGACACGACTTGTACCGCTTTTGGGGGTCTGACTTTTACCAACCCCCTAAGCCCGCAATGCGATGCTCATAGACGAACGGACCGGATTGTACGGATATTATCACTGATAGGCTCAGTAGGGTGTCAGGATGAGTTCGCTCATCGACGTCCCTTTTGGTCAATACCTGGTAGCCCGTTACGTATGGCTAATACCTCTGACATACTAGTGGTTAAATCCACAGCCAAAGTGTTGACGAGTCTTTAGAGTCCCCCACAGACAGTTTCTCAAGTTTCGGGTGAAACGCTGTAGAGGCCGTATGGATGTATGGCAGGGTTCGATCATTTACGTGCGGTATTGCACGGATCATGATCGGACGGATAATGCTAGCGGGATTTGGTTTAAGCCGGATCCTAGTATTATACAGTGTAGATTTTGTCTCATTGCATTTGTATTCAGTCGAAATACAAATGCGGGTATGTATATACGGTCACGGGGTTTTCCTGTAATTTATTACGGGATCAGTTTTTTGAAGTTGCCAGTTTGCTTTCCGTTTCGGCCATTTTCCTTTGTTTCTTTCTTTGGCTGAAATTTGGTGGAGGGGGTTATTTGCAATTGTGCAATTTATAATGGAGAAGACTTTTTATGCCTCATGATGGTTCTAGCTTCCATTGACTTCTTTTTTGTTCATGATTACTTGACTTGGGTGATGAGATGGTTGATGGAGTGGAGACTTGGTTGTGATCATATCTTTCTAATCATCACTCATTATTCACTCTTGCATGATTGACCTCCCTCCTCTCTCTCTCATTGGAATTGGCCGGCCACAAGCAAGGGGGGCTGTCCAAAAATTTTGGGGTGAGGTTTTCATCTCTTTTGCTTGCACAAAAACCCCTTGGCTCATCTCCAAAGTTTATCTCCTTCCTCCATACAAATGGCAACTTCTTATAACCCCATGAGACATAGAGTTCTACACTTAGCCTACAGTATTCTTGGACAAGTCAGCTCGCCAACTTCGTGCCAGAGTTGCCTCGGTCCAGAGGTAGGAGCCCGTAAAAAGAATCGGCAGTGTAGTGCCCTTTCCGACGAGGAGATGAAGACCGGAGATTCCGCGAGGAGATCGGGATGGAGGCCGAAGACCGAAGGACACGGATCGCTCGGTATAGCTTTCTACCCATTCTCTAGTTTGCTAGTGGTAGGTTAATGGTCCGATCCGGGTTTAAAGTACGTGGTAGCGCCGGTTTAAAAGCTTAAAGAAAAGTTTCGTTTCCGCATTTTGGCCTCGGAATGACGGTCGGGGCGCTGCCGTGCACTTACACCAGCAACTAGGCTATAACCAGGGGGTCCCGCTGGAGGCGTTTTTAGAAGAGCCCGCGGCCACCAGGGAGGGGATACGGAGCGCGTTACACCACTTTATGCGGCTGAACACGGGCTCCTACTTCTTCATCAGTGAGTCGAGCTGCGTCCCACGGATACTCAACGTGTACATGGTTTGGTATGGGCATGCCATGGGTGTAGTCATCCGTGAAGAGAAGCGCATGTTGGTCGACCGCAAGAGTGTGCCTCCCAGCCACAACCGTAAGGCTCCCCTGAAGCCAAGGACCCCGGTCATTCCTCCGCTGAAAGATGCTGGAGCTGGGCTACCACGCATGCTTAGCCCTCCGCGTGGATTGCCGCCTCGTGATACCGTGGATGCGCCCCCAGCGCCCCGTGCTCCAGTGGAGATGGTGAACATAGTTTCGCCCGAGTCTGGAGTGGGCTCGGACATTGGGACCCGCCGCCATAAGGTGCCCGCAAAGCGTAAGATGATTTTGGCGGCGACCGGGGCCCGCACGCAAAATAGGAAGAAGAAGTCCGTTCTTTCTCTGGATGTCGTCCTCGGCTTAGAGCCTCGGGCCCTTCTCACCGAAGACTTAATCAAATACGGTGTTGGAGATAATGCCCTCAGAGTCAATTATTGGATCACATGCACGTGATTGCAATGATTGAGGGAGGACCTATTCCAGTAGGACAGTCTTACTCAAGATGATAGTATGCTATCTGGTTTATCTTTATCATCGTGTACTGCTTTAGGTGACCTTACGAGTCGCTATTACACGTTGATAAAGCCCCTAGGATTCTTTCTTGACTGCCAGCAGTATGAGGGCGATCATATACGTGAAAGCTGGAGTCTATAAGAACATCCATAAAAGGTCCCTAGTCGTGGGAGTTTCGAGACAGGGCATCGATACTCCATTAGTAGACTAGCGTATACAGTCGAGACCCCGACGAGGGGCGGTGTCCGGTCTCACAAGCCACTGGTGTCAGTTGGTTCACCTAAGATGTATACAGGTGCTCATTGGGTTATGAGTACACCGGACAGGACTCGCCGGGAACCTGCTAGTTGGAATTATACCAGACGTCAGATAGCAGTTCCCTGGTGACATGTGTGCAGGTTAGTTCATCGACCTGAGATCTTCATTTGTCTCGTGTGAGTTCCCACTGTATTTTGATTACTACCCTACCACGTCTCAAAGGAGTCGTGCAAACAGGTTTTAGTTGGGTACAGTCCCGAGCCACATGGAGGCAGTGAGCGGATCTGTAGGGGTTCGTCTCTCCCGGTATTGGTGGTGAGGTCGCGCTGTGTCTAGGAGAGCCATTACACAAAGCCCTCGGCCGAGGCAGGAGATTTACTGGTAGGTATTCCAGTAGTATCTCAGGGTGTTCTGGGCTACACTCCGACACGACCTGTACCGCTTTTGGGGGTATGACTTTTACCAACCCTCTAGTCCTGCCATGCGATACTCATAGACGAACGGACCAGACTGTACGGATATTGTCACTGACAGGCTCAGTAGGGTGTCAGGATGAGTTCGCTCATCGACGTCCCTTTTGGTGAATAGCTGGTAGCCCGTCACGTATGGCTAATACCTCTGACGTGCTTGTGGTTAAATCCACAGCCATAGTATTGACGAGTCTTTAGAGTCCACCACACTCAGTTGCTCAAGTTTCGGGCGAAACGCTGTAGAGGCCATATAGAGATATGGCAGGGTTCGATCAGATACGTGCGGTATTGCACGGATCGTGATCGGGCGGATTTTACTAGCCGGCTTTGGCTTAAGCCGGATCCTAGTATTAGACAGTGTATATTTTGTCTCTTTGCATTTTTATTCAGTGGGAATACAAATGCGGGCATGTATATGCAGTAGCGGGGTTTTCCTGTAATTTATTACGGGATCAGTTTTCTGAAGTTGCCAGTTTGCATTCCGTTCTGGCCGGTTTTCCCTTGTTCCTTCACGGCCGGACTTTTGTGATGGAGGGGGCTATTTGCAAGTTTGCAAATAACTTATTGAGGAGGGGGTTTTATGCATTTGTGGCTTCATGATATGACTATCATCATGAGATGCTTTATCCATCTTTTCCTTTGCATTAAATGAGATTAGAAATTGATATGATATGGTTATCATTGCATTTGGTTGTGGTCACCCCCCTTGGTTTTCCTACACTCACCTCCCTTCTTGTGTTTGTTTTTTCCTCCACCATTTTTGATGAGGGAGGGGCCGGCCACATATGAGAGGAGAGAATGAGAGAGTTGATTTTCTTGTGGTGGGATTTATTCATCTCATTCTTCATGCTTGAAAAAAGATACACCTTCATCCTTTCCAAAGTTCTTTCTCTTCTCCATCATCTTTATGGCAACTTCATAACCCCGAAGAGACAAGCTACTACACTTAGTCTACAGCATCTCTTGGACGCGTCGGCTTGCCAACTTCGCGCCCGAGTTGCCTCGGTCCAGAGGTGGGAGCCCGTAAAAAAATTTGGCTACGTGGTGCCCTTTCCGACGAGGAGGTGACGGACGGAGATTCCGCGGGAGATCAGAGTGGAGACGAAGACCGAAGGACACGGATTGCTTGGTATATCTCTCCCCACATTCTCATGATAGCTAGGATTAGGTTAATGGTTACGATCCGGGTTTATTGTCCGCGGTAGCGCCGGTTTAAAGTTAAGAATATTTTTGATTCCGCATTTTGGCCTCGAGTAGAAGGTCGGGGCGCTGCCGTGGCACAACATGGTATCAGAGCCTCGCCATTAACCTAGTGTAGCTTTGTCTAATGTGTTTACATTTACGATCGAACAAAATCCAAAAATCGCGTTTTCATGCATATCAGTTTTCTGTCAAAAATTTTTTGGCTCCAAAAATTTTTCAGTATGTTGAAGAATGATGTGCAGAGAATTCTAAGCATTCTGTGAAATTTTGGTTGCATGATCCCACCTTTCCACCGCGGAACCACGGCGAAACCCATGATTGGGCCACGGATCCGCCGCAATCTAAACTGTTCATGGCACCAAAATTTTACAGAGAGCTCCTGAATGGAAAATAGGGTTTTTGGAATGTTATTTTTGGGCCCAGAATTTCTTTAAGTGCTACAGTAATGCTTGGGGCCTACTTGGTAAAATTTGATCGATCGAAAATTGTAAACACATTAGTTCACAGTATTTACATTATATCTGCGACCGTGAATATCACTGGATCGGTAAATCCTGTCTAACTGCTATAGCCCGGTTAGACGGATTTGCGAACGTGACATTCACGTTGATGTTCTGTGTTTGTGCTGTGATGTTGCGGATCGGTCGTGGGGGATAGCCTGGATGCAATTTTAGTACAGTTTTGTTTTATATGTACATTTGATATTGCGGGGCAAGCGTCCGACATGTGGACTGTCGTCATTGCCTGTTTGTATATTATTCTTTTGGGGCACGACCGGGTCGAGGTCGATGTACCCGTTGTATGTATATTTTACTTTCTGTACTAGGATTACCCCACGGAGGGGTGCACGGATAGCCGGGTTCTAGAGGGCAACGGGCCCGCATCTCATGGCTTTGAGACGGAGGGGGCTTCACTCTTGAATTGGCGGGCTATTCGCCGCACTCGTAGGGGGTATAGATTGACCCAGGAGGGGTGCTCAAGTTACCAGATTCCGTGAAGTGCTGGGTGGTCCATTCATGTTGCTGAAGGGGGCTGTCTCGCTTCAGGTTTTAGCGGGTGACTTGCCACGCCCGTAGGAGTCTAGGATTTTCATTGCACAGGCTATCCACACGACCAGGGGAACGTCGGGTTTCAGTAGCGGCTCTATGAAACCCGGGGATCCCAGATATCTGTATTGTTCTGTGATGCTGGTTACATTTCTGTGTTGTTGCATTTTATCACGCCATGAGCGAATATTATATATTGATATATATACTAGTAGATATTGTATATGTTTTGCATCCGCACTAGTACAGTCCCCGCTCTGTCGTTAGTTAAGTAACCTAACGGGTGATGACGGGACCCAGTGGCGAATGCGGATGGCATATACGTACATCATTATTTTCGTTCTTTATTGGTGTGATCAATTGATGGGACTACGTTGATTCGGATCAATGCAAGCTAAACAAACATATTCTGATGTTGTTGGAACATTTTTCAAAAAGCTGTTATTGCGAGGACGTTCTCTTTTGTTTTGCACAGTGGTATTCGGTTATGAATATCCAGCACCTCAGTCGACGAGGCAAGGGCCGAGATCCCTTCACCGGGAGTGACCCCTTGGACAGAAGTTTGTGTCAGAAGTTATTGCAGAAGTTTGTGTCAGGGCAATAACTTCACTATAGTCGATTACTTTTGCTTTGCATCATGGTATTCAGTTGGAATATCCTGCACCTCATTCTACGGGGAAAGAGCCGAGATCCCTTCACCGGGAGTGACCTCTTTAGCAAAGGGTTTTCGCCACTATATTTTTATAAAAAAAACTATGCAGTTCCTTCAACGATATCAAGTTCATTACGTTAAAGGTTTTTCGCAAAAAACCAGCCGTAGCCCTCCGTCATTTCCTACAGGTATTATTTAGTATTCGTGCCGCGTTTGTTGACCTAGTCAAGACGTAGTGTTCGGTAGCTAAGTGGTACTTATTTGTTGCATAAGTGGGATTGGTTAGGACAGTCGTGCGGCCTTGTTGACCTAGTCAAGGGCACGTACGGGTAGGTTTGATGCAATCCAGAATAATGACGGGTTGAACTTGACTAGCGGTTTATGGTTTGTTGACCTAGTCAAGGTCATAAACCGCTTGGGGTAAAAATCACATCGGGAGTTTCTAAAGAAACTGAAACTTGCCAGGCATGCGCATACCTTCTGGAGTGTGATAACGTGAGTAGATTCCGTCACGTTATCATGCGATGATAGTTGGATCCCGATTCCCACTGATGTGTTGGTTTACTCCTCGGGTGATCCCGACTAATTCTTCTTTCAGGTTTGGGGAAGAATTTGAGGTTACAGTGGGAGGTTTCCTGATTAGATAAAGTGACAACCATTCTGATCTAGGATAGAGGGCACGCTGAGTGTTTCCTTTCTCTCTCTCTTTGGCAGCGACCATTGACCCGACCATAGACTATGACTCAGTGACCAAGTTGACCGAACCTTCTTATTCACTGGCTTTTGGATTGTTAGAGTTGCAAACCTCATTGCCACTCCTACTTTTACCCTTTTCTCCAGAACACCCCGTATTACTACGAACGTCCACTTCCATTGGACAAAACCATCGTATGGTTATATACGAACTCGAAGGAATTCGAGGATGGTTTCCGGTTCTGGAGAAAACGAATAGGACTGTTCAGTTGTCTTTTCCTTTTACCTTCTCTCAGGTTGCGAGTGCTCCTTGGATTAGGACAGTACACATATTACGCAAATTGGATAGTCTTCTTCCAAACCATAGGCTGGTGCCGACCGGTAGGGAATGAAGAAAGCCAATTAGCCTAAACGGTGTACAGAAGGTATTAAGTTAAGACAAAGAAAGAGATTAGTAAGAGGGCAAAGTAAATTGCGACTGCTATTCACGAACGAACCAAGTATTTCTTCGCCAATCCTAAATCACCTTTGTATTTCTCCAGGACACTCCGTATCACTACGAAGATCCACAGTTTATTAGATACTCCATCGTATGGTTATATACGAATTCGAAAGGAACTTATTCCAGTTCGGGGATGGATTCTGGTTCAGGACAAATAGGAATAAGGTTTATTCGGTTGTCTTTTAACTTCACCTTCTCTCGCATTGCGAGTGCTCCTAAGATTAGGACAGTACACCCATTATGCTTATTGGATAGTCTTCTTCCAAACCATAGGCTAGTGCCGAACGGTAGGAAAGGAAGAAAACCATTAGGCCTAAAGGGGTGTGCAGAAGGTAATGACTAAAGACATATAAAGCGATTTGGAGAGATGGCAAAGAATTATACGGTTACAGTTGTGAAACTGGATAATGGAAGAGGCATTACTAGGAATACCGGGATACCCCATCAAAACATTTCAATGTTTCAGTTTCACTGTGTACTGTTAAAAGAAAACTGATTTCCCAATTAGCCCTTGCTCCAGGGTATGTATTTACCAGGTATGATTCTCACATCTGTATGGTTTTACAGATGATGAGTGGGAGTAAGTTATTGGGAATTAGGTGATCATCCTCATTATATCGGGATTCGTTGTAATTAGTGATATTTGAGGAAATCGCCAGGGTTGTTTGCTGGAAGGCAAATATTTGGTTTTGAATATCCGTTGTTATGCACCAATTTCAAATTGATATATCTGTACGTCTATTTTTATAGAGTGAGATGTACATTTTTAAAATTATGTCTATGACATTTACCTGTATCAGTGGATGGTTAGGTAAGGAGCATTGAACAACGGTGTAATTCTTCTTAACCATAAGTACAGTTTTCAACCTACGACATACAGTGAATGAGTAATTAGACTCAAGGGACTTATACAGAGTATTGTATATTGTCCAATGTCCATTAGGACAGAGGGGTTGGTCCTCATACTATATTCTGTTTACTTATGACTTCTCTAGCTCTTAGACAAGTGTTTCGTAGAAACACAAGGTCTGAGTTTTGAGAAGTTATAGGTATATGAATAAAGTAGAGGACCATGTGTTGCAAGTATCGGGATTCTTCAAGGTGATCGAAGATTTAGATACTTGTGTATGGTATTCAGTTGATAGTAATGATTAAGAGAACTTGCTTCTCTTTCAGGTTACTCATAATTGGAAGTATTCCTAAGTTGCGTAACGCTGATCGGCCTCTCTCCATTTACTTGACATGCACTGGAGACAGCTGCATGATTTGAATCTGGTTCAATTAAATCAGTGCCTCTGTTACTATATTGGATATAGAACAGTTCATATCTTGACATTGTTAAGGTACGGGGAGTTTTCCGGCTTATGCTTAAAACCAGACTCCGGATAACTCAAGGAACGTTTCTGTAATGGCTGTTTGTGGGTTGACCCGGGCTATGACGAGGGTTGATTTTCTACCATCTGGAAGATCAATAGTGATATTGTTCTTGACTCGCCACAGTTTTAATAAAAATGGATTTTTTTCAGAAAACAGTAGTGGGAGTATGGTAGAACTGGAAGTGATTCCAGAACCGCAAACGATTACTGAAGATTTGATAAGAACCTAAAAATTAAATCTGGTTTGACATTCCATTTGCCACTCCGCAGATAAAGTGGGTAACCTCAGGCACTCAAGAGGTACTTCGGTATGCTCAAGGACGGTGACAGGGAGGTTCTTGTTTACCCAGACTTGCCATTGCTGTTGTTCCAGACTGTGACACCCGGCAGGAGGATGAGTATAGCGTCGTTCTAAACTAGCTTTAGAAGTGCACATCTATGTGACTCTGCCAGAGGGTTGTCGTAGTCAGTGGGAGAAGCAGAAGCATTGGTGGACAACAGGCTTATGTCTATTTATAGACTAAAGCAGATATAGCGGAGAAAGATCATCTATTTCTGATATGACAGTCATAGGTTTGACTTCGTCAGAATAGTGATGGATTCTGTTAAGAAGGTAGTAGGGTGTGATGTCCTGGTATTTAGATGACATACACAGAGTAGGAAGTGATATTCCTATACTTCGATCGGTTATACTTTGGTCGTCACACAGTGGTTTCTCCACACAGGACTTGGATATTATATCAGACATTCTGATCACTAGATCTATGGTTTTAGATCTAGATTTGGGTGGTTTCCCAATCTGAGTACTCTGACAGCATTCTATGAGTATTTAGAATGGACGACTACTGGCACGGTAGTATACCTGCAGGTTATGGAGTCACCCTCTCTAAAGGTGTCTTATAGACTAAAGGGGGGAAGGATGTGCATGATTGGCAGATCACTTGCTTAGGCAATTGAGTCAATCATGAGATGTCAAGTGCCACACAAGATGTTGTTTTTGCAGTAGGTGCAATGAGTTGATATTAATCCAATCCTGGAGAAACATTCGGAAGCAGTTTTAGAACATAAGTGAATGCTCTAGGGATATGATAACGGCAGCCTCCTTTAGGAGACGGTTATCATTCCAGGCTTCCAAGGTGATCTGGATGACAGAGTGACTGTCAGAGCTATAGTTTTTCCCCCTGACGAGGGGCGGTAGTTTGGACAGGTGGTCCAAGAGGATACAAAGGGGGGCATGGCGCATGATACTGATTAAGTTCAGTTGACGATACAGTCTAAGAAGTTTGGATTTGTAGTTCATTTATGAACTAGGTCCCATCAGATATCCAGGCATACTCTAAGATAGGTTTTGCTCATTTCGGGAGATGGCTTTCTCCACGAACTTGAGATAAAGAGAGAAATAGAAAGAAACATCACAGTGGATCCACTCACTGAGGCTATTCCTCGAACGCAATAGTTTCGCAAACGAGCTTTGTGAGACTGACTAGTAGAAGAGTTGGGTGTTCGGTATCACACGGGCTGTGAGTATGCGACATCACAATAATTAGCCTTTCAGTGCAAGTGGGAGATTGTTGGAGATAATGCCCTCAGAGTCAATTATTGCATCACAGGCACGTGATTGCAATGATTGAGGTAGGACCTATCCCGGTAGGACAGTCTTACTCAAGATGATAGTATGCTATCTGGTTATCTTTATCATCGTGTACTGCTTTAGGTGACCTTACGAGTCACTATTACACGTTGATAAAGCCCCTAGGATTCTTGCTTGACTGCCAGCAGTATGAGGGCGATCATATACGTGAGAGCTGGAGTTTATAAACACATCCTTAAAAGGTCCCTAGTCGTGGGAGTTTCGAGACAGGGCATCGATACTCCATTAGTAGACTAGTGTATACAGTCGAGACCCCGACGAGGGGCGGTGGCCGGTCTCACAAACCACTGGTGTCAGTTGGCTCACCTAAGATGTATACAGGTGCTCATTGGGTTATGAGTACATCGGACAGGACTCGCCGGGAACCTGCTAGTTGGGATTATACCAGACATTAGATAGCAGTTCCCTGGTGACATGTGTACAGGTTAGTTCATCGACCTGAGATCGTCATTTTTCTCGTGTGAGTTCCCACTGTACTTTGATTACTACCCTACCACGGCTCAAAGGAGTCGTGAAAACAGGTTTTAGTTGGGTACAGTCCCGAGCCACATGGAGGCAGTGAGCGGATCTGCAGGGGTTCGTCTCTCCCGGTATTGGGGGTGAGGTCGCGCTGTGTCTAGGAGAGCCATTACACAAAGCCCTAGGCCGAGGCAGGAGATTTACTGGTAGGTATTCCAGTAGTATCTCAGGGTGTTCTGGGCTACACTCCGACACGACTTGTACCGCTTTTGGGGGTCTGACTTTTACCAACCCCCTAAGCCTGCCATGCGATACTCATAGACGAATGGACCGGACTGTATGGATATTGTCACTGACAGGCTCAGTAGGGTGTCAGGATGAGTTCGCTCATCGACATCCTTTTTGGTCAATAGATGATAGCCCATCACGTATAGCTAATATGTCTAACGTGCTTGTGGTTAAATCCACAGCCATAGTATTGACGAGTCTTTAGAGTCCACCACACTCAGTTGCTCAAGTTTCAGGCGAAACGCTGTAGAGGCCGTATGGAGATATGGCAGGGTTCGATCAGATACGTGCGGTATTGCACGGATCGTGATCGGACGGATTTTACTAGCCGGCTTTGGCTTAAGCCGGATCCTACTATTAGACAGTGTAGATTTTGTCTCTTTGCATTTGTATTCTGTGGGAATACAAATGCGGGCATGTATATGCAGTAGCGGGGTTTTCCTGTAATTTATTACGGGATCAGTTTTCTGAAGTTGCCAGTTTGCATTCTGTTCCAGCCGGTTTTCCTTTGTTCCTTCACGGCCGGACTTTTGTGATAGAGGGGGTTATTTGCAAGTTTGCAAATAACTTATTGAGGAGGGGGTTTTATGCATTTGTGGCTTCATGATATGACTATCATCATGAGATGCTTTATCCATCTTTTCCTTTGCATTAAATGAGATTAGAAATTGATATGATATGGTTATCATTGCATTTGGTTGTGGTCACCCCCCTTAGTTTTCCTACACTCACCTCCCTTCTTGTGTTTGTTTTTTCCTCCACCATTTTTTATGAGGGAGGGGCCGGCCACATATGAGAGGAGAGAATGAGAGAGTTGATTTTCTTGTGGTGCGATTTATTCATCTCATTCTTCATGCTTGAAAAATGATACACCTTCATCCTCTCCAAAGTTCTTTCTCTTATCCATCATCTTTATGGCAACTTCATAACCCCAAAGAGACAAGCTACTACACTTAGTCTACAGCATCTCTTGAACGCATCGGCTTGCAAACTTCGCGCCCGAGTTGCCTCGGTCCATAGGTGGGAGCCCGTAAAAGAATTTAGCTACATGGTGCCCTTTCCAACGAAGAGGTGACAGACGGAGATTCCGCGGGAGATCGGAGTGGAGACGAAGACCGAAGGACACGGATCGGTTGGTATATCTCTCCCCCCCCCCCCATTCTCTTGATAGCTAGGATTAGGTTAATGGTTACGATCCGGGTTTATTGTCCGCGGTAGCGCCGGTTTAAAGTTAAGAAAATTTTTGATTCCGCATTTTGGCCTCGAGTAGAAAGCCGGGGCGCTGTCGTGGCACAACATACGGGAGCAACGAGGGTTTCTTGGTAAAGCCAGAAAGCACCGACTTGGCGGCCACCATTGAGGCTTCTGAGCGATCGGCAAGGCTCAAAGCGTGGTTGGATAAACTTGGTCAATCAGGTAATCACTAGTCGTATTCTTTGTCATTTCATCGTGTTTTTATCATTGTCATTGACTAATGCTTTTCTTTTTTATACAGGCGTCTCCACCGAAGAAGCCATCGCTGCTTCCCTGAAAACCTTCCAGGAGGAAGAGATGAAATGCACTCTATTGGGTGTTGGTATGTCTCGGCTCACTGAGTTTTTTTTTTATATTCTCCTTTTTATGGCCAATCTAATCTTTTCTTTGTCCCTTTGCAGGGGTCGTGCAAGCCGATGCGGGGACTCTTCCTGGGCCAGCTACTGAAGTCCCGGCCTCTTCGGGGCTGCCGCGAGAGACCCGACTTGTAAAGCTGATGAGGGATGCCTTGAAGGCTCTGGAGGCAACTCTGAACGTGAACGAAGATGCCTTGATGAAGGAAGCTTCGAAGAGGTCCGTCGTGACAGCCCGAGAAGAGAGGAAGCGCTTGAGGCGCGAGGCGAAGGAGTGCAGAGCTGCTTTGGCCGTGATAGCGGGCCCAAGCGCCGTTTCTTATGCTGCTACTCCTTCGGAAGAGTCTCTGGTCGCCCTGTCCACTACTCATAGGCGGGCGGTGCGTGCAGCTCGGGGGGCCAACGATCAATCCACCTCAGGTAATGTGTTTTTCGAGATTTTTGTTGAAAGAATTGTAAACCTATCGGTTCTTATATATCTTGTCCTGTAGGGCTGAGTCCAACTGAAGGAGCGGCGGAAACCGTCGAGCCTGAAGGGACGGTGGAAAAGGTGGCAGCTGATCCCAAAGCAACGGTGGGCGACGTAGCTGGGGTTGCTGGACCCAAGCTAGGGGCTAACGAAACAGTGCCAGAGAAGGTTGTCGATGCCGAGCCCGAGGTAGCGGCAAATGAGACGGCTGCCATAACCGATCCTAGGGCAGTATTGGATGGGGCGGCTAAGACCGACGACCCTATGGCAATGGTGGACGAAATAGCCGCAACCGCTGAGCCTGAAGGAGTAGCGGGTGAGACGGGCATGATTCCCGAGGACAAGCCAGCCGCTCTCTGTCAAGAGTCTGGCAATGCTCCGATCATTTCTCTCCCCGCCTATGGTCCTCCGCCGTCTCCTGGCCTCACGAGCACGACGACGGCTCCCGTAGAGTCTGGCGATGAAGCAACGGGAGGTGGACCCGTGTCAATGGAGGAGGGAGACGCCTCCGTTTCGACTGGTGACTCATCAGGTAAATTTTGGGTTACCGTCTTTTTCTTTATTCTGTAATTTTTCTGACAGCGCTTATCTTGCTTTCAACGCAGGTGCGGCCAGTACTGATGTCCCATTGCTCGAGGGAGCGCCATCCGTTACTGCCTTGACGGTGGTCACCTCTCTGCCTTCTCTTGCACCATCGCAATTGCTAGAGGGTATGGACTCGTGACCCATCAGGCTTATCTTTTGGCCGTATAATTCATGTACTGATGTTGTACCATTGCGTCCTTGCAGGAGTACTTTTTGATCACCTTTACCAGGTGCTGCACCCGCACTTCTCCTTCCCGTCGGAGCTTGCTTCCTCCAGTGGCGCTGGTGAGTATAGTTTTCAATTAATACTCTTTCTTTTTCCAATAATGAACTTATTTCTGATTCTTGCTTGCCCTGATTGCAGTGCTACAGATCGAAGGGGGAGATGAGAGATCAGTTGCGCCACCGGTCTTCCCGGCTTTGCCGCCTACTGCAGCTGGTATAGTAAACTCCCTCATTGATGACTTTCTTATGTTTCTTGAACCGTCATCTGATCGTGTTTTGTTTTTCAGTTGTCATTCTGGTTCCGACCCCCCTTCGAGCCTCACATCATAATGCCGGCTGGCCCCTTCTTGAGACGTCCATCATCAAAGGGTGCTGCGATGAGTTTGGGAATGCTGAGCGGATACGTCAAAGAGCTTGACACAGACATTCCCCCATCTGCCACAGATTTTGCTGCAGAGGTTAATCCAATGCTGGCGACGCTTGTAAATTTTCATAATGAGGGCGTCGTCGAGTCTTGGGTTAATCACTGCAGGGAGATCGAGGCCCGCCTGCTTCAGCTGGAGTCTATGCGTCCTGCCCCCGAGATCTTGGCCGTGAGCACTCAACGGGCGGCATGGATCGAGCAAAGCGCTTCTTACTTCCACCATTTTGAACAAGGAGCATCTTTAATGTAGGGTTGCTAGGCACGCGCACAAGGGTCTACGAGGCATCAACCATGCCCGATAAAATTTTTAGCCGTGCCGAACAACCCGAATACGGAACTTTAAACTAGAGATTAGGCGAAAACAAGCATGCTAAACACTTTAACACTAAGTGAGAGGGATTACAACCTTTGTAGATCCGGTCCTTCACTTCATATGCTCCGTGTTGTGGTCCCTTCGCTGCGATCATCGGGATCCGGACTCTCGAGAGGTTCCACGAAGAGAAAGACGCAACCTTTGCTTTCGATCTTCGATACTAAGATGATCTACCTTGAAGTTTCTTTAACACAAGCTAACACTCATGAAATGATGTGAACACCCTCATCTAAATGGCAAGGGAAGATGAGGATGATGAAGTAGGATATTTTCTCTCTTTATTTATCTTTTTCTCATATTTATTCATCACCTTTTGAAAAACTAGTAAGCTTTTCATGAAAGAATGAAGGAGGAAGAAGATGAATAATCATTTGTGATGGATAGAAAGAATGTTATCATAATCATTTATGCAACCATGGTTGTAGTAACCATTGTAGAGAGTTTACTAGGGTTAGGGTTTGGGTTAGGTCAAAGGGTGAGTCAAAAGAAATATCTATCATAATATCTTAACAAAGACAAAGTAAAGCTTCTAGAATCAACTAGAAGGTTTAACCCTAATCCAAACCCTAATCATGTTTAAACTCCTCTAAACTTGTTGCATTAATAATTATAATATGTTACAATATTATATATCACATATACAATATTTATTGTAAAAAAATAAAATAATACATTTAACATATATCGCATATATATCAATGTATTACCCGAGTGAGAAAAAGAATCTTTTAGTGAGCAAATATTAGTTAACGCAATTTAATATATCATATATATTATTATACATTAAATTATCGAATCAACACTTGATCCGACAATCCGGCTATATCGCATATAACCGACTAATATTTATCCGTACCGATTCATCGAATCAACACTTAATCCGATGACCCGGCTGATATCAAATATCGCGAGAATAGAATACGGTATCACATATCGCATTATCCTCGGTCCCGCACATATCACATATGTGCCCCTACTCCGTTTTGCCTGAGTCAAGAAACCTCTGTGTAGGACTCTAAAGAATCGTCAATACGCCGGCAGTAGGTGATGATCATATCAAACACCCACAAGCTGCAAGAGGTCAGGTAAACGTAACAGCTACCCAGGTATTGAGCGCTCAGAAGATCAACAAGCAAGCCTGTACATTCTCCTGCGAATCCAAACAGTAACACTCCCGTACAGTCCGGTCTCGTCGTCTGATATGTTGCATATCTCGCCTAAGGGTGGTAAACGTCAGACCCCAGTAGCTTGATAAGTGGTGTCGATTTGAGGTCTATAACAGTTTGAGAAACTACTGATAACACTTACCAGTAAATCTCAGCAACCCTGGCCAGGGATTTCCGGTTATAGCCAATCGAACACAGCACAACATCAACTCCCTATACCGGGAGAGACGAATCCCCTCCTATCGCTCATTGCCTCCATGTGATTCGGGACTGTACCCAAAAGCCACCTTTTTGCACGCCCTCTTGGACGTGGTATGATGGAAATCAAAGCACAGTGGGAATCACACAAGACTCTATGACGATCTCGGGTCAACAGACTACTCTGTACCAGTGTCACCGGAGAACTGCCATCTGACGTATGGTATAATACCATCTGGGAGTTCTCGGCGAGTCCGTCCAGTGTACCCAGTCTCCACTGAGCACCCGTACACCATCCTTGATGTCAAACACCGATGGATATGGGATCATCCATCGCCCATCATATGGGTCAAGATGCGTATACGCTAGTCTACTCTGGTGCATCGATGCCCTGTCTCGATACACCCTCGACTAGGAACAGTTATAGGATGTACTTGTCGACTACCGTGGCCCCACTAGTATGATCTCATCATAGTCCCAGTAGTCGAGTACATATCCTAAGGGCTTTATCAACATGTAATATAGAGACAATCAGAGTACATGTTAAGATAAAGTACAACCAGATAGCATACTATCATGTCGAGCAAGAAAGTCCTCCCTATATATGTCCTAGCATCCACTACAATATACATCGTATGTACAGTAATGGCCTCTAGGGCATACATATAACTAACAATCTCCCACTTGCACTAGGGCCATCTGTTATGGTATCGCATACCCAACAATTAGCTGCGGTTGAAGTATCTCATACTCAACCATCCCATAAAAGTCTCTACTGGGAAAAAGGCCTTCATGAGTGGATCCGCGCTGCGTCCTCTATGTCTACTCTCCTAACCTCGATCTCCCTGGAGATCAACCATCTCCATGATCAGGTGATACTGCCTAAGAATTATATCTGGATTTCTGATGGGACGGTAGTTACTTGGCTGAAGCCACAACTCCATTGTCACACAATGGTAGGAACGAAGTTCATCTTATGAACTTATATATATCCAGACTGCTTCTTTGGTAGCATCCTTGGTAACGATGTATCTTGCCTTTAATCATCTAGTATGTCACGGTATCTAGCTTGGAACTCTTCCAACATACCGTCCCTCCACTGAGGGTATAGACAAGCCTGCGACTGACATTCAGTCGTCTTTATCACCCTGGAACCATTCCAGTGATTCTCCTCAGGATCGATTGATACCATCTCACTACAACTAGTGAGCATCCTAACATCCAATTAGATCTATCTCATTGATCCAAAATCTTGGATTTAGTAGGTATCACTTTGATCCTATATGGAGAATCCTTGTGATAAGCCGAGATTGACCGAGCGTAGCATAGGAAACGCCTTCCCTATCAAGAGTATGTCATTCACGTACTCTACGAGGATCACCACCATACTCTCTACTACCTTTTCGTATATACAAGGTTCATCTACCATTTTGATGAAGTCAAACTCTTTGACTACCACATCAAAACAGATGTTCCAACTCCGCGATGCCTGCTTTATCATATAAAACATCTTGCACACGTTTCCGCTGCTCCCACTGTCTACGAAGCCCTCTGGCTGTGTACTTATAGACGTTCTCTTCTAAAACATCACTTAGAAAAGCAGTCATGACACCCAACCACCAGATATCATAGTCATGGTATGTAGCCGTGGCAAGTAGGATCTTGATGGACTTAAGCATAGATCCTTAGAAAAGGTTTCAACACAATCCATACCTGGTCTTATGATGCAAACCTTTAACAAGTCTAGCTTTGAAAATCTCAACTTTTCCATGTACACCAAGTAATCTTCTCAAGATATACTTGCTCCTGATGGGGATTTAACCCTTCAGATAAAGCAACCAAAGTCCATACTTTGTTGGTGTATAAGGATTCCATCTCAGATCGATAAGCATCCAGCCATTCTTACAGAGTCCCACTCCTGATGGCCTGCACGAAACTAGTTGGGTCATCATCTCATGATGCAATCCTCGCTCCCACTGTCATAGAGAAACCGAAGTATCTCTCAGGTGGGTGAGGAACCCTACTAGATTGGCGGAGAGGCTGAGGTTCGTTGGAAACTATTGAATTCTTTGGTTCTACCAAATCATCAGCTGCATTTTGTATAGCTGGAACATTTCCAGTTCTACATAACAGACCTTGCCTCGAGCTTGTCCGGATTTTGCTTTTAGACATAGGCCGGACAACCCCAAATCTTAACAAGCTTAAGATACGGGCTCTTCCCTTTCCGTATCACATATGAAGTGGTAGGCAACTGATTTGATTTGAACCATATTCAATAGGTATGCAGCTTCTCAAGTGCATAACTCCCAAAAGGAAATAGGCAACTCAGTAGTACTCATCATAGAGCACACCATATCACATAGGGTGCTATTGCTCCGCCCCGATATACCATCGTGCTATGGTGTATACGGAGGAGTAATGCTGAGAGAGAATCTCATTCTCCTTTAGAACAGTCCAGGAATTCCGTACTCAAGTATTCTCCTCCTTGATCACATCAAAGGACATAATACTTTTATCCGTATTTTGGTTCTCTACTTCTAACTTATATTCTGTGAATATCTCAAAAGTTTCGGACTTGTGTTTCAACAGGAACATATGTCTGAGTCTTGAGAGATTATCAGAGAATGTAATGAAGTACAAAGAACCAGTCTTGGCATGTGTAGACAGGAGACTTTAATACATCAGCATGTATCAATCCTAAAAGTTCACTAACTCTTTCTCTGTTTCCAATAAACAGAGCTGTGATCATCTTATCTTTGTGACATGACCGGCAAGTTTCACAAGATGTAAATTCAAACAGATTTAAATATGCATCTATATGTAACTTCAGCCAGTCGGGTCGCATTGATATGACCTAGTCTACAATGCCTCAAGAAGGATTTGTTCATTTCTGAACTCTTCCTCTTGTGTATGTTCCTTATACTAAGAACTGTAGTTTGATTTAGAACGTTAATGCTTTTAGATAACGTGCCTGAACCGATCAACTCTTGATATAGGAAATGTTCAAAACATTATCCAACAATACAAAATTATATCCTTTCTTTACTAATAAAGAGACTGATATGATTTTGTATATCAGGTTCGGTATCTAATAACATTTGTTCAGAATCAATGTATTCCGGTAATACAGGGTGACAGTGACCAACAGACTTGGCTGCAACACTTGCACCGTTTTCTGTCTCATGAAACTTATCACCCGTTCTTAGTTCTCTACCTATCTCTAGCCCATGTAACAGATTACATATACGGGATCCTGATCCGGTATCACATACCCAGGACGTAAAGGATACTGAGAAACAGTTCTCTGTAATGAACACACCCGAAGATGATGCATCAGCATGCACTTTCTTCGTTTGGGCGGAACGGGAAATCTGGTATTCCCCAATTTCCTGCTCTGTCTTATAACAATTATAAGTTGGAGCGGAACCAACGTTCCCCAGCTCAGTATAACAAGCGGGTTCGGTCAATATATCTGTTTTATTATCTTGATTAAGGCGTGATATGGTCGCTATCTGGAGAGAGAGAGAAGAAAACACTCAGCGTATGCACTTGCAAGATTAGATTGGTTATATAATATATCTAATCAGGATGTCTCCCACTGTTTTAGTCAAATCTTCCTTCAAACCCTAAAAGAAAAGACTAGCCGGGATTAATTACGCGCTACAAGTTCGCCAATCTTTCAGCCAGGCCAGTGTCGGTACTTTGAGGGAGGTCCCCCGTGCTTTCGCACGAACCTAATTAATGTAAACCTCGTTTTCCCATAGGTGTAACCCCGTTAACACCTTTCTAGACACCTACTTGATCGGCTAATTGTAATGTGTAAAACTCTCTCAGGAGTAACTCTTACTCGCAGCGGGTATCGGGATCCAACTATCTTATAGAAGGTATGCAATCTCATTGCAAATTTCAACACTTGAAATTCCCAATAATATTTTGCCCCTAGTGACTTATGACCTTAACTATGGTCAACAAATCATAAGCACTAGTCAAGTTCTACCCGTCATTTCTTGATTAATTAGACCCACCCACATGACCCTTAACTAAGGTCAACAAAGTCATATGACTGTCCTAACTAATCGCATCATATGCTATATAGGAAGACATCACTTAGCTAACGCACACTGTGCCTTAACTATGGTCAACAAACACATCACGAATACTAAGTACTCTACTTCCTAAAATGACAGAGGGTTACGACAGATTTTTCAGAAAACCTATTGCGTAATGAACTTGATTTCGTCGTAGAATCGAGTGATTTTAAATGGAGTGTTTTTGAGGCTTTTCTAGTTTTGCTAAAGGGGTCACTCCCGGTAAAGGGATCGTCGGCCCTTTCCTCATCGAATAAGGTGCAGGATATATCATATATACCGCTGTGCAAAGCAGAAACTATAGAAGCAATCAAAAGACAAACCGAGTTTGTAGCATCTGTCACTTATTGCTAAAGGAGTCACTCCCGGTGAAGGGATCTCGGTCCTTTCCTTATCGAATAAGGTGCTGGATGTTCTACAAGGAACACCGCTATGCGAAGCAAGAACTGTAGCTACCAGTTTTTATAAACAAGTTTCTACAACATCTTAGGTTTATTTTATTTCATTAATCTCATTAATGAAGTCCCATTTTATTATGCTTCACAAGCATCTCTTTTGAAACGAAATCTGCAATATAACATATATCTCATATATATAAAATATAAACATTCGTCTCAGGCAGTAATATGATCTCATCACAGAACATTGCAGCAGAAGAACATATATGAAATATTGGATATACTAGGACTTCCGTGTTTTCAATACGAGCATGTATAAAACACGGATTCCACGGTCGCGATGAATAGCCAAACCCACATCCCTAGACCCCTACGAGAGAGGCAAGCAACACTGCCAATTCTAGGGTTAGGAGACCCGGTCTCGACTCCTCGAGATGGTCACCCACTGGACCCTAGAACCCGGTTACTTATGCTCCCCGCCTTGGGTCTACCTAATGCGGAAAAGTAAATAATATACAACGGTGACATCTTCCGCTACCTGGAAGTGCCCCAATAAAAGAATATTACATACAAATGAATTTTACATGAATGAAAAAGAAAAAACTCTCATCTCACATAAAACCCCCGGCTATTCAAACGCGACGATCCAATACAACATATCACAGCAACACATAATATCTCATATCATCAACGTAAGCAAGTATGCGTATCCCGATTGTCGTTGATGTATAGCAACGAAGCCGGCGATACACCACATACCACGCTTACGGTCACAGAAAAGAAAGTGTAAAACTACAACAGTTGGAATCCGCAACCTCTTTAGACATCGCATGCCTAACCAAATGAATACCTTTAGACATCGCATGCCTAACAATTATAAACCCCGCATTTTAGTCTCATTTATCGAAAACTCTTTTCAATACCAAGTCGGCCAATTCAACAAGATTCCCGACGTCCTGATCGAATGCTCGTCGCAAACTTTAGTAGACGGCCGCACCCCCGATACCGTCGACGAAGTGCACCAAGGCGGAACACCGCTACCGCGAGCACCCGAACGGATGCTGTCGGCGACGGGGTTCTCCTACAGTCACTTGGTCGGGGCTATGGGGCGTAGCTGTCTATTAAGTTTACCCGGCGAGTATCCGCGTACTCTACGTGATTGCGACGGACTTTTGATCACATCAAAATTCCGTGGCAACCGATCATCTGAGACTAAACTGCTATGTTTATAATATTCAAATTAGTTATCTCATAACTACCTGTGGATTCCAAATATTGTATCACATTCCAGATAAATAGAAAAAGTTAAACTTTCTGATCGAATCATCAAACAACCAAGATTTCCCCAATGTATCTCAACACTTGAAATCAGTTTAAAAATATCCATCACATGCCACGGTACCAATGGTCCAGACGTAGAAGGGTCAAGCCAACGCCTCACATGTGGCACGACGTACTACTCCAAACCCTAAGGTTCAAAGGGCAGTTCAAGACGGTCACATAATCGAGTTAAGGTTTGTTGTCTTCTAGAGGGTCCACCGAGTTACTTGCATGACTTAGAACATTCTTAAACACGAGAAAAATCCAACTTTTGAAAAATTTTCCGACAGGGGAAAAAGTGAGTTATTGATATCGGTTCAAACTTTTTAACAGTTTCTAAAAATTATCCGGAAAACCACATAGACAAAATCTGATACTCCGATCGAAACACCGAATCCCCAAAACAACCCCAGAAAACTCAACTGTAGAATAAATATTAAAAATTCCCAGAGAACTCAGCACTGAATAAAAGAAATTACTGTGCAAAATTGAGTGGGTGACGTCATCATTTAGCCGCGGAACCGCCGCAGAAGGCATGCTTCTGCCGCAGTTCCTCCGCGCTTTTTACTGTTCACCAAAAAATTTTTGCACCGTAATTCTTAGAATTCCCTGCTGAATTTTTTAAGCATTTTTAATTGACAAAAATCCAAATTTTCAGAAAATTTCCAGAGAGCATTTTGGGGTCGGGGTTTCGGGTTCGATCGGACTTTAAACTTCGTCTAGACTTCGCCTAAAGCTCTAGCTTGGCTCTGATACCACTGTAGGGTTGCTAGGCACGCGCACAAGGGTCTACGAGGCATCAACCATACCCGATAAAATTTTTAGCCGTGCCGAACAACCCGAATACGGAACTTTAAACTAGTGATTAGGCGAAAACAAGCATGCTAAATACTTTAACACTAAGTGAGAGGGATTACAACCTTTGTAGATCCGGTCCTTCACTTCATATGCTCCGTGTTGTGGTCCCTTCGCTGCGATTATCGGGATCCGGACTCTCGAGAGGTTCCACGAAGAGAAAGATGCAACCTTTGCTTCCGATCTTCGATACTAAGATGATCTACCTTGAAGTTTCTTTAACACAAGCTAACACTCATGAAATGATGTGAACACCCTCATCTAAATGGCAAGGGAAGATGAGGATGATGAAGTAGGATATTTTCTCTCTTTATTTATCTTTTTCTCATATTTATTCATCACCTTTTGAAAAACTAGTAAGCTTTTCATGAAAGAATGAAGGAGGAAGAAGATGAATAATCATTTGTGATGAATAGAAAGAATGTTATCATAATCATTTATGCAACCATGGTTGTAGTAACCATTGTAGAGAGTTTACTAGGGTTAGGGTTTGGGTTAGGTCAAAGGGTGAGTCAAAAGAAATATCTATCATAATATCTTAACAAAGACAAAGTAAAGCTTCTAGAATCAACTAGAAGGTTTAACCCTAATCCAAACCCTAATCATGTTTAAACTCCTCTAAACTTGTTGCATTAATAATTATAATATGTTACAATATTATATATCACATATACAATATTTATTGTAACAAAATAAAATAATACATTTAACATATATCGCATATATATCAATGTATTACCCGAGTGAGAAAAAGAATCTTTTAGTGAGCAAATATTAGTTAATGCAATTTAATATATCATATATATTATTATACATTAAATTATCGAATCAACACTTGATCCGACAATCATGCTATATCGCATATAACCGACTAATATTTATCCGTACCGATTCATCGAATCAACACTTGATCCGATGACCCGGCTGATATCAAATATCGCGAGAATAGAATACGGTATCACATATCGCATTATCCTCGGTCCCGCACATATCACATATGTGCCCCTACTCCGTTTTGCCTGAGTCAAGAAACCTCTGTGTAGGACTCTAAAGAATCGTCAATACGCCGGCAGTAGGTGATGATCATATCAAACACCCACAAGCTGCAAGCGGTCAGCTAAACGTAACAGCTACCCAGGTATTGAGCGCTCAGAAGATCAACAAGCAAGCCTGTACATTCTCCTGCGAATCCAAACAGTAACACTCCCGTACAGTCCGGTCTCGTCGTCTGATATGTTGCATATCTCGCCTAGGGGTGGTAAACGTCAGACCCCAGTAGCTTGATAAGTCGTGTCGATTTGAGGTCTATAACAGTTCGAGAAACTACTGATAACACTTACCAGTAAATCTCAGCAACCCTGGCCAGGGATTTCCGGTTATAGCCAATCGAACACAGCACAACATCAACTCCCTATACCGGGAGAGACGAATCCCCTCCTATCGCTCATTGCCTCCATGTGATTCGGGACTGTACCCAAAAGCCACCTTTTTGCACGCCCTCTTAGACGTGGTATGATGGAAATCAAAGCACAGTGGGAATCACACAAGACTCTTTGACGATCTCGGGTCAACAGACCACTCTGTACCAGTGTCACCGGAGAACTGCCATCTGACGTATGGTATAATACCATCTGGGAGTTCTCGGCGAGTCCGTCCAGTGTACCCAGTCTCCACTGAGCACCCGTACACCATCCTTGATGTCCAACACCGATGGATATGGGATCATCCATCGCCCATCATATGGGTCAAGATGCGTATACGCTAGTCTACTCTGGTGCATCGATGCCCTGTCTCGATACACCCTCGACTAGGAACAGTTATAGGATGTACTCGTCGACTACCGTGGCCCTACTAGTATGATCTCATCATAGTCCCAGTAGTTGAGTACATATCCTAAGGGCTTTATCAACATGTAATATAGAGACAATCAGAGTACATGTTAAGATAAAGTACAACCAGATAGCATACTATCATGTCGAGCAAGAAAGTCCTCCCTATATATGTCCTAGCATCCACTACAATATACATCGTATGTACAGTAATGGCCTCTAGGGCATACATATAACTAACATTTAAGGCTAAGGGAACGCCAAGAGTCCTCAAGTGAGACTGCTCGCCTGCGTGCTGAAGTCGATGCGAACGCTGCCCGGGTGAAGGCTATCTTCGAGGACCTTCTGCAAAGTATTTCTGATGGGCTAGCACTGAAGCAGAAGCTCGATGCCGCTGAGCGTAACGCCCAAGGTCCCAACGCAGTTCAGCAAGCAGTTGAGAAGCAACTTTCATCCTTCCTGCAGCAGCGGGCTCAAGTGGAAGCAGAATTGGCGGTGGCGGCCGGTCAGGAGAAGGCATTGAAGGAAGTGCGCGAGTGATTGATGGGGCTATTTAGGACGCTTCCTTCCCAGTAGCTGCTTTTTGTATCAATTATACACTTGTAATCTTTGGATAAAATGTATCCATTCCTTATTCTTTTATACGATTCGCCTTGTACTTAATTGAATTCAAGAATAAAGATACACACATTTTTCTGCCATATCTTGTGTCATCTCTGCGCTTTCTTCCTTCTTTTATTATCAGTATGCTGCCTTAGTAAACATGGTTGACAGATGATAGAGCGAGCATCCTATCTTGGCTTCTTCAAGAGGTAATGATGGCTTAGGAGGCAGGTTCAGATCTGCTGCCTAAGACTTTTCAACTTTATGAGCCGTGAGGGTCTCATAAAGACTTTTCTCCCTACGGATCGAGAGGATCTCGTAGGTATATTTTCTCCTTAGGAATCGTGAGGATTCCTAAGTGCGTTTTCTCTTATAAGTCGTAAGGATCTTATAAGAGAATTTTCCCATTTACGAGTCGAGAGGACCTGTAAGCGGTTGTTTCCCATCTTATCGAGATTCGACTTTGGAGAGTGTGACCGTGAATAGTGTGCAAGAGTCCATTTTGGACCTACTTGCAAGGTCCCAGTGCTTAGGAAACAGGTTTTTTTAATCCCCACTGCCTAAGGCTTTATCTCACAAGTCGAGACGAATCGAGAAGTCCTCATGAAGACACTAATTTCCTCACGAGTTGAGACGAATCGAAATGCTCTCGTCAAGGACGCAAATTTCCATGAATTGAGGTATTTGCCAAGGACGCTGATTTCCTCGGAGTTGAGACGAATCGAGGTATTCCTGCAAAGACACTGATTTCTCTGCGGGTCGACGCGAATCAAGATGCTCTCGTCAAGGACGCTAATTTCCCTGAATCGAGGTATTTGCCAAGGACACTGATTTCCTCGGAGTTGAAACGAATCAAGGTATTCCTGCAAAGACGCTGATTTCTCTTCGGGTCGACGCGAATTGAGATGCTCTCGTTAAGGACGCTGATTTCCCTGAATCGAGGAGGTTTCCAAGGACACTAATTTCCTCGGAGTTGAAACAAATCGAGGTATTCCTGCAAAGACGCTAATTTCTCTGCGGGTCGATGCGAATCGAGATGCTCTCGTCAAGGACGCTGATTTCCCTGAATCGAGGTATTTTGCCAAGGACACTTATTTCCTCGGAGTTGAGATGAGTCGATGTATTCCTGCAAAGACGCTGATTTCTCTGCGGGTCGACGCAAATTGAGATACTCTCGTCAAGGATGCTGATTTCCCTGAAGCGAGGTTGTTGCCAAGGATACTGATTTCCTTGGAGTTGAGACGAATCGATGCATTCCTGCAAAAGACACTGATTTCTTTGCGGGTCGACGCGAATCAAGATGCTCTCATCAAGGACGCTGATTTCCCTGAATCGAGGTTGTTGCCAAGGACACCGATTTTCTTGGAGTTGAGACGAATCAATGCATTCCTGCAAAGACGTTGATTTCTCTGCGGGTCGACGCGAATCAAGATGCTCTCGTCAAGGACGCTGATTTCCCTGAATCGAGGTTGTCTTTAGGTTTTCTATGAACCGTCGAGACTTGGAGCTAGGGATTTTGCCATCACTCCTTTTGGTGATGTTGCGTCTGCTGTGTCGAGACGAACGTCGAGGTGGTGACCACTCCGCACTAGTGCGAGATGATCTCTGATTGTCTTTCAGGCTTTATATGAGTTGCCGTCAAGACCTTGAAGCTAGGAATTTGGCAATTGCTTCATTTGCTGGCATTGCGTCTGCTGTATTGAGATGAATGCTGAGATGGTCTCCAGGTTGTCTGTGAACCGTCAAGATTTGGCTTCGCTTTCTGGTGGAGCCTGTTGAGAAGGTATGGTTCCCTCTTTGTTTGTGCCCTTCGATTGTATAATGGGATCGATGTGATCTCACCTGTAGGGCAAAAGTTTCATTCATTTTTTTTATATTATTATTTTATTTCCGCGATGCTCTATCATTTCAGCTTTTATATCGCGAAGGTCGCGATTGCCCAATCATTTCGGCTATTTTTCGCGGTGCCCAATCATTTCGGCTCTTTATTTTATTTTTACTCGCTGCTTTTTATTGCGAGTTGCCCAATCATTTCGGCTATTTTGCATGCATACATTTTTACTTGCTGATTTTGTTGCAAGTTGCCCCATCATTTCGGCTATTTCGTATGCATGTGTGGCTGGCTGTCTTTTTTTTTCATTGCGAGTGTGGAACTTGGAATCTGACGCCAATCTCAGCATCAGCATCGCTACAACTGTAATCTTGCTAGGAGCGAATTATCATTTGCCATGAAAGGGTATGGGATTTGATACCGGTTTAGGCATCAGCATCGCTACAACTGGGATATTTCCAGGAGCGAATCATCATTTGCCTCTGTCGATGTCGAACAAAGGTGGCTTAGCGAACAGGGTTAGGATCCCGTCAACTAAGGCTTTTGACTTCATGAGCCGTAAGGGTCTCACAAAGGTATTTCTCCCTACAAGTCGTGAGAATCTCGTAGGTGTGTTTTCTCCTTAGGGATCGTGAGGATTCCTAAGTGTATGTTCCCCTGTAAGTCGTAAGGATATTACAAAAGGGTTTTCTCCTTATAAATCGAGAGGACTTATAAGGGTTGTTCACCATATGGACACATCCCTAGTCACAGGTGGGACTTGGTTAGGGAAATGTCTATTCGCGCCCGTGGATTGTATACAAGGGTCGGTACTGAGCCACTTGTAGGGCCATATCGAAGGTTGTGGGGGTTTCTTAAGAACAGGTTCAGGTCTCTGTAACTTAATACTAAATCTTATGAGCCGTGAGGGTCCCATAAGAGAGTTCTTCTTACGAGTCGTGAGGATCTCGCAAGTGTATTTTCTCCTTAGGAATCGTGGGGATCCCTAAGTGTGTTGCTCCCTTGTGAGTCGTAAGGATCTCACGCAGGTGGTTTCTCCTTACAAGGTCGAGAGCACCCTGTAAGTGTCCTTAAACGAGGTTGCGCCCTTTCGGGTTTTCACAAACACTCGCCAGTAGCCCTGCTGTTTTTACTCACGGAGCCCTTTCGGGTTTTCATCCGTGCCCATTTTGCTTATGGACATACCGTCTTTTTTTTATTCTTTTTATTCTTTTTTCTAACGAGGTCGCGCCCTTTCGGGTTTTCACGAACACTCGCAGGTAGCCCTGCTGTTTTTACTCACGGAGCCCTTTCGGGTTTTCATCCGTGCTCATTTCACTTATGGACATACCGTCTTTATTTTTTTTTATTCCTTTTTTTATCTCATCAGCCTGAGGATGCTGCGGTAGTAGTTTAAAGACGTTTCGGTCATCAGCTAGTTTTAGGACGTAGTGGTCCGTCATTAGTTTAAGGACGTTTCGGTCCGTTGGCCAGCTACTACTTATAGAGTTTTGGGCTTGGGAAGATAGAGAGCGGACATAGTCGTCGTCATCTATCATTGACCTAGGCCGTAACTCATTAGGCGTAGTATTTCTTCAGGAAGCGACCGTTTATGGGCCTGAAAGGTCTTTCACCGTGCATATCCATGAGTAGATAGGCTCCACCCGGGTAGACCTTGTCTATGATGTACAGGCCTTCATAGTTCGGCTCGAATTTTCCCCGCTTGGCGCGATTGGGGATCATAGGTCTTTTAACCACTAGCACGAGTTCGCCTTGGCAGAATGTCCTCGGCCTGGTCTATCTTTCATATGAGCGCATCATCTTTGCTTTATAAGCCTCCGGATTTTGTTGCGCTATGAGCCGAGTTTCATCAAGGGCATCAAGCTCCTCAAGCCGAAGGTGAGCATTTTTTTCGTCCGTCATCTCGTAGTGGACTGCCACTCGTAGAGAGGGTAACTCTATTTCTAGGGGAAGTACTGCTTCTGTACCGAATACCAACGCGTACGGCGTTTTGTTCATGGCTGTCTTGAACGTAGTTCGATACGCCCAGAGAGCTTCTTGCAGTCTCTCGTGCCAGTCCTTCTTATTTCGGGACACCGTCTTCTTCACGATCTTTGTCAAGGTCTTGTTGAAAGCCTCAGCTAGACTGTTAGCTCGGAGATTATAAACTGAGGAATATCTTGTTAGTTATATGTATGCCCTAGAGGCCATTACTGTACATACGATGTATATTGTAGTGGATGCTAGGACATATATAGGGAGGACTTTCTTGCTCGACATGATAGTATGCTATCTGGTTGTACTTTATCTTAACATGTACTCTGATTGTCTCTATATTACATGTTGATAAAGCCCTTAGGATATGTACTCGACTACTGGGACTATGATGAGATCATACTAGTGGGGCCACGGTAGTCGACGAGTACATCCTATAATTGTTCCTAGTCGTGGGTGTATCGAGACAGGGCATCGATGCACCAGTGTAGACTAGCGTATACGCATCTTGACCCATATGATGGGCGATGGATGATCCCATATCCATCGGTGTTTGACATCAAGGATGGTGTACGGGTGCTCAGTGGAGACTAGGTACACTGGACGGACTCGCCGAGAACTCCCAGATGGTATTATACCATACGTCAGATGGCAGTTCTCCGGTGACACTGGAACAGAGTAGTCTGTAGACCCGAGATCGTCATAGAGTCTTGTGTGATTCCCACTGTGCTTTGATTTCCATCATACCACGTCCAAGAGGGCGTGCAAAAAGGTGGTTTTTAGGTACAGTCCCGAATCACATGGAGGCAATGAGCGATAGGAGGGGATTCGTCTCTCCCGGTATAGGGAGTTGATGTTGTGCTGTGTTCGATTGGCTATAACCGGAAATCCCTGGCCAGGGTTGCTGAGATTTACTGGTAAGTGTTATCAGTAGCTTCTCGAACTGTTATAGACCTCATATCGACACGACTTATCGAGCTACTGGGGTCTGACGTTTACCACCCCTAGGCGAGATATGCGACATATCAGACGACGAGACCGGACTGTACGGGAGTGTTACTGTTTGGATTCACAGGAGAATGTACAGGCTTGCTTGTTGATCTTCTGAGCGCTCAATACCTGGGTAGCTGTTACGTTTAGCTGACCGCTTGCAGCTTGTGGGTGTTTGATATGATCATCACCTACTGCCGGCGTATTGACGATTCTTTAGAGTCCTACACAGAGGTTTCTTGACTCAGGCAAAACGGAGTAGGGGCACATATGTGATATGTGCGGGACCGAGGATAATACGATATGAGATACCGTATTCTATTCTCGCGATATTTAATATCAGCCGGGTAATCGGATCAAGTGTTGATTCGATGAATCGGTACGGATAAATATTAGTCGGTTATATGCGATATAGCCGGATTGTCGGATCAAGTGTTGATTCGATAATTTAACGTATAATAATATATATGATATATTAAATTGCATTAACTAATATTTGCTCACTAAAAGATTCTTTTTCTCACCCGGGTAATACATTGATATATATGCGATGTATGTTAAATGTATTATTTTATTTTGTTACGATAAATATTATATATGTTATATATAATATTGTAACATGATATGATAACTAATGCAACAAGTTTAGTGGAGTTTAAACATGATTAGGGTTTGGATTAAGGTTAAGCTTTCTAGATGATTCTAGAAGGTTTTGGTTTAGTTTTGTGAAAGATATTTGTAAGTGACTCATGCTTTAACCCAACCCAAACCCTAACCCTAGTTGATTCTCTACAAAGGTTTACTTGACCATGGTTGCATTATTCTTCATATCATTTCATTTTCTATTCATCAAAAAAGGATTCTAATATTGTTCATCATCTTCTTCCTTCTTCTTCTTTGCTTGAAATGGTTTCTTGCTTTGATTTTTGTGATGGATAAATATGAGAAAAAGATAAATAAAGAGAGCAAAAATCCTACTTCATCATCCTCATCTTCCCTTGCCATTTAGATGAAGGTGTTCACATCATTTCATGAGCGTTAGCTTGTGTTAAAGAAACTTCAAGGTAGATCATCTTAGTATCGAAGATCGGAAGCAAAGGTTGCGTCTTTCTCTTCGTGGAACCTCTCGAGAGTCTGGATCCCGATGATCGCAGCGAAGGGACCACAACACGGAGCGTATGAAGTGAAGGACCGGATCTACAAAGGTTGTAATCCCTCTCACTTAGTGTTAAAGTGTTTAGCATGCTTGTTTTCTCCTAATCTCTAGTTTAAAGTTCCGTATTCGGGTTGTTCGGCACGGCTAAATATTAAATCGGGCATGGTTGATGCCTCGTAGACCCTTGTGTGCGTGCCTAGCAACCCTACAGTGGTATCAGAGCTACTAGGCATTGGATGTCGACCTATGGGGGGTTCTCACTGTGTGACAGTGTGGCGAAACATAGGCTCTTACCCCCAGGGTGTCCCGAGACCGGAAGGTATTCCGGTGGGTTGTAGTCCTCGCGAGGGGGCATGCGTAAAAAGTAGCGGCTGAGGGACCCGTTGGTGCCACGGCGACCCCATTGGATGGGGTGGCTGCCTGACCTACAGTGGTATCAGAGCCAAGCTAGAGCTTTAGGCGAAGTCTAGACGAAGTTTAAAGTCCGATCGAAACCCGAAACCCCGATTTAACCCCTCTCTGGACTTTTTTCAAAAATGTGGTTTTTTCTGAATTAAAAATTCTCAGAAAACCAAGCAGGAAAAACTAAGAATTAATGTGAAGTACGGACTTCTAATTCGCCAAAATGACCGCGGAACCGCGGCTAAAGCATGGGTTTTGCGGCGGTTCCGCGGCCAAAATTTCGAGTTAGTCCCTGAAATTTCTTGTATTTATTCTTAGGTCCTTTCTTGGCAATTTTTTCTGTGAATATTTTTATTCCACTCAAGTGTTGAGTTTTCAAGGGTTGTATTGGGGACTCGATATTTCGATCGAATAATTTAACTTCGTTTAGTTTTGTCCGGATAACTTTTAGAAACTGTTAAAAAGTTCGAACGGATATCAATAACTCACTTTTTCCCCTGTCGGAAAATTTTTCAAAAGTTGGATTTTTTTCTCGTCTTTAAGAATGTTCTAAGTCGTGCAAGTAACTCGGTGGACCCTCTAGAAGACAACAAACCTTAACTCGATTATATGACTGTCTTGAACTGCCTTTTGAACCTTAGGGTTTGGGGCAGTACGGCGTGCCACATGTGAGGCGTTGACTTGACCCTTCTACGGCTGGACCATTGGTACTGTGGCATGTGATGGATGTTTTTAAACTGATTTCAAGTGTTGAGATATATTGGGGAAATCTTGGGTGTTTGATGATTCGATCGGAAAGTTTAACTTTTTCTATTTATCTGGAATGTGATACAATATTTGGAATCCACAGGGAGTTATGAGATAACTAATTTGAATATTATAAACATAGCAGTTTAGTCTCAGATGATCGGTTGCCACGGAATTTTGATGTGATCAAAAGTCCGTCGCAATCACGTAGCGTACGCGGATACTCGCCGGGTAAACTTAATAGACAGCCTCACTCCATAGCCCCGACCAAGTGACTGTAGGAGAACCCCGTCGCCGATAGCATCCGTTTGGGTGCTCCCGGTAGCGGTGTTCCGCCTTGGTGCACTTCGTCGACGGTATCAGGGGTGCGGCCGTCTACTAATGTTTGCGACGAGCATTCGATCAGGACGTCGGGAATCTTGTTGAATTGCCCGACTTGATATTGAAAAGAGTTTTCGATAATAAGACTAAAATGCGGGGTTTATAATTGTTAGACATGCGATGTCTAAGGAATTCATTTGGTTAGGCATGCGATGTCTAAGGAGGTTGCAGATTCCAACTGTTTTAGTTTTACACTTTCTTTTCTGTGACCGTAAGCGTAGTATGTGGTGTATCGCCGGCTTCGTTGCTATACATCAACGACAATCGGGATACGCATACTTGCTTACGTTGAAGATATGAGATATTATGTGTTGCTGTGATATGTTATATTGGATCGTCGCTTTTGAATAGCCGGGGTTTTATGTGAGATGAGTGTTTTTCATTTTCATTCATGTAAAATTCATTTGTATGTAATATTCTTTTATTGGGGCACTTCCAGGTAGCGGAAGATGTCACCGTTGTATATTATTTACTTTTCCGCATTAGGTAGACCCAAGGCGGGGAGCACAAGTAACCGGGTTCTAGGGTCCAGTGGGAGACCATCTCGAGGAGTCGAGACCGGGTCTCCTAACCCTAGAATTGGCAGTGTTACTTGCCGCTCTCGTAGGGGTCTAGGGATGTGGATTTGGCTATTCATCGCGACCGTGGAATCCGTGTTTTATACAGGCTCGTATTGAAAACACAGACGTCCTAGTATATCCAATATTTCATATATGTTCTTCTGCTCCAATGTTCTGTGATGAGATCATATTACTTCCTGTGACGAAGGTTTATATTATATATATGAGATATATGTTATATTGCAGATTTCGTTTCAAAAGAGATGCTTGCGAAGCATAATTAAAATGGGACTTCATTAATGAGATTAATGAAATAAAAGAAACCTAAGATGTTGTAGAAACTTGTTTATAAAAACTGGTAGCTCTAGTTCTTGCTTTGCATAGCGGTGTTCCTTGTAGAACATCCAGCACCTTATTCGATAAGGAAAGGACCGAGATCCCTTCACCGGGAGCGACTCCTTTAGCAATAACTGGCAGATGCTACAAACTCGGTTTGTCTTTTGATTGCTTCTATAGTTTTTGCTTTGCATAGTGATATTTGTGAAATATCCTGCACCTTATTCGATGGGAAAAGGGCCGACGATCCCTTCACCGGGAGTGACCCCTTTAGCAAAACTAGAAAAGCCTCAAAAACACTCCATTTAAAATCACTCGATTCTACGACGATATTAAGTTCATTACGCAAAGGGTTTTCTGAAAAACCCGTCGTAGCCCTCCGTCATTTCAGATAAGTACTTCATAGTATTCGTGCTGCGTTTGTTGACCTTGTCAAGGCGTAGTGTGTGGTAGCTATTTATGCTTATCTGCATAAGCATATGATGCAATTGGATTAGGGTAGTCGTGCGACCTTGTTGACCTTGTCAAGGGTCGTGCGGGTGGGTTTAATTCAATCAGGAAATGACGGGTTGAACTTGACTTGCGGTCTATGGTTTGTTGACCTTGTCAAGGTCATAGATCGCTTGGGGAAAAATATTATCGGGAATTTCAAGTGTTGGAATTTGCAATGAGATTGCATATCTTCTATGAGATAGTTGGATCCCGATACCCGCTGCGAGTAAAAGTTACTCCTGGAAGAGTGTTGCACATTACAATTAGCCGATCAAGTAGGTGTCTAGAAAGGTGTTAACGGGGTTACGTCTCTGGGAAAACGAGGTTACCTTAATTAGGTTCGTGCGAAAGCACGGGGGACCTCCCTAAAAGTATCGACACTGGCCTGGCTGAAAGATTGGCGAACTTGTAGCGCGTAATTAATCCCGGCTAGTCTTTCCTTTTAGGGTTTGAAGGAAGATTTGACTAAAACAGTGGATGACATCCTGATTAGATATATTATATAACCAATCTAATCTTGCAAGAGCATACGCTGAGTGTTTTCTTCTCTCTCTCTCCAGGTAGCGACCATATCACGCCTTAATCAAGATATTAAAACGGATATATTGACCGAACCCGCTTGTTGTACTGAGCTGGGGAACGTTGGTCCCGCTCCAACTTATAATTGTTATAAGACAGAGCAGGAAATTGGGGAATACCAGATTCCCCGTGCCGCCCAAACGAAGAAAGTGCATGTTGATGCATCATCTTCGGGTGTGTTCATTACACAGAACTGTTTCTCAGTATCCTTTACGTCCTGGGTATGTGATACCGGATCAGGATCCCGTATATGTAATCTGTTACATGGGCTACAGATAGGTAAAGAACTGAGAACGGGTGATAAGTTTCATGAGACAGAAAACGGTGCAAGTGTTGCAGCCAAGTCTGTTGGTCAATATCACCCTGTATTACCTGAATACATTGATTCTGAACAAATGTTATTAGATACCAAACCTGATATACAAAATCATATCAGTCTCTTTATTAGTAAAGAAAGGATATAATTTTGTATTGTTGGATAATGTTTTGAACATTTCCTATATCAAGAGTTGATCGGTTCAGGCACGTTATCTAAAAGCATTGACGTTCTAAATCAAACTACAGTTCTTAGTATACGGAACACACACAAGAGGAAGAGTTCAGAAATGAACGAATCCTTCTTGAGGCATTGTAGACTAGGTCATATCAATGCGACCCGACTGGCTGAAGTTACATATAGATGCATATTTAAATTAGTTTGAATTTACATCTTATGAAACTTGCCAGTCATGTCACAAAGATAAGATGACCATAGCTCTGTTTATTGGAAACAGAGAAAGAGTTAATGAACTTTTGGGATTGATACATGCTGATGTATGAAAGGTCCCCTGTCTACACATGCCAAGACCGGTTCTTTGTACTTCATTACATTCTCTGATAATCTCTCAAGATTCAGACATATGTTCCTGCTGAAACACAAGTCCGAACCTTTTGAGATATTCACAGAATATAAGTTAGAAGTAGAGAACCAAAATACGGGTATAAGTATTATGTCCTTTGATAAGATCAAGGAGGAGAATACTTGAGCACGGAATTCCTAGACTATTCTAAAGGAGAATGAGATTCTCTCTCAGCATTACTCCTCTGAATACACCACAGCACGTCGGTGTATCGGGGCGGAGCATTACCACCCTATGTGATATGGTGTGCTCTATGATGAGTACTACTAAGTTTCCTATTTCCTTTTGGGTGTTATGCGCTTGAGAAGCTGCATACCTATTGAATAAGGTTCAAATCAAATAAGTTACCTACCACTTCATATGTGATATGGAAAGGGAAGAGCCCATATCTTAAGTTGGTTAAGATTTGGGGTTGTCCGGCCTATGTCTAAAAGCAAAATCCGGACAAGCTCGAGGCAAGGTCTGTTATGTAGAACTGGAAATGTTCCAGCTATACAAAATGCAGCTGATGATTTGGTAGAACCAAAGGATTCAATAGTTTCCAACGAACCTCAGCCTCTCTGCCGATCTAGTAGGGTTCCTCACCCACCTGAGAGGTACTTCGGTTTCCCTATGACAGTGGGAGCGAGGATTGCATCATGAGATGATGACCCAACTAGTTTCGAGCTGGCCATCAGGAGTATGACTCTGTAAGAATGGCTGGATGCTTATCGATCTGAGATGGAATCCTTAGCCACCAACAAAGTATGGACTTTGGTTGCTTTATCTGAAGGGTTAAATCCCCATCAGGAGCAAGTATATCTTGAGAAGATTACTTGGTGTACATGGAAAAGTTGAGACTTTCAAAGCTAAACTTGTTAAAGGTTTGCATCATAAGACCAGGTATGGATTGTGTTGAAACCTTTTCTAAGGATCTATGCTTAAGTCCATCCAGATCCTACTTGCCACGGCTACATACCATGACTACGATATCTGGTGGTTGGGTGTCATGACTGCTTTTCTAAGTGATGTTTTAGAAAAGATAGCGTCTATAAGTACACAGCCAAAGGGCTTCGTAGACAGTGGGAGCAGGGGAAACGTGTGCAAGATGTTTTATATGATAAAGCAGGCATCGCGGAGTTGGAACATCTGTTTTGATGTGGTAGTCAAAGAGTTTGAATTCATCAAAATGGTAGATGAACCTTGTATATATGAAAAGGTAGTAGAGAGTATGGTGGTGATCCTCGTAGAGTACGTGGATGACATACTCTTGATAGGGAAGGAGTTTCCTATGCTACGCTCGGTCAATCTCCGCTTATCACAAGGATTCTCTATATAGGATCAAAGTGATACCTACTAAATCCTAGGTTTTGGATCTATGAGATAGATCTAATTGGATGTTAGGATACTCACTAGTTGTAGTGAGATGGTATCAATCAATCCTGGGGAGAATCACTGGAAGGGTTCCAGGGTGATAAGGACGACTGAATGTCAGTCGCAGTCTTGTCTATACCCTCAGTGGAGGGACGGTATGTTGGAAGAGTTCCAAGCTAGATACCGTAACTTACTAGACGATTAAAGGCAAGATACATCGTTACCAAGGATACTACAAAAGAGGCAGTCTGGATATATATAAGTTCAAAAGATGAACTTCGTTCCTACCATTGTGTGACAATGGAGTTGTGGCTTCAGCCAAGGAACTACCGTCCCATCAGAAATCCAGATATAATTCTTAGGCAGTATCACCTGATCATGGAGATGGTTGATCTCCAGGGAGATCGAGGTTAGGAGAGTAGACACAGAGGACAACAGCGCGGATCCACTCACAAAGGCCTTTTTTCCCAGTAGAGACTCTTTATGGGATTGTTGAGTATGAGATACTTCAACCGCAGCTAATTGTTGGGTATGCGATACCATAACAGATGGCCCTGTTGGATATATATGCCCTAGAGGCCTACATTGTATAGGATGCTTGGGATATGTATGTACATGACAGTCTTGCTTGATATGATAGTACGCTATTTGGTTTGACTTTGTCTTAACGTATGATATATTTTACTTGGTATTTATATATATATGTTGATAAAGCCCATAGGGTGTTTGTCTGACTACTGGCGTTGTGATGGCAGTCATACTAGTGGGAGCTGGATAGTCAATAGGCACACCCTTAGATGTCCCTGGTCGCAGGAGTATCGAGATTGGGCATCGATACTCCGGAGTAAACTAGTGTATACATATCTAGACCCTGACGAGGGGCGATGGATTGGTCCCGCAACCATTGGTGGTGTTCACCTAAGATTGTATACAGATGCTCACTGGGTGTGAGTACACCGGACAGGACTCACCGAGAACTGACTGGATGGTATTATACCTAACGTCAGATAGCAGTTCTCAGGTGACATGTGTGCAGATAGTCCGTTGACTTAAGGTCATCATTTGTCTCGTGTGAGTTCCCACTGTGCTTTGATTGTTACCCTACCACGGCTCAAAGGAGTCGTGCAAACAGGTTTCAGTTGGGCACAGTCCCGAGCCATGTGGAGGCAGTGAGTGACTGTTAGGGATTCGTCTCTCCCGGTATAGGGAGTTGATATCGCACGGTGATCGGTTGGTCATTACCATAAGTCCCTGGCCAGGGCTGATTGAGAATTACTGATAGGTTGATCAGTAGATTCTCGGATGGTGATAGAGCCATACCGACACGACTTGTATGGTTATTAGGGGTCTGACGTCCACCACCTCCCTAGACCGTACATGTGATATTCTTAGACGAACAGACCGGACTGCGCGGATATTGTCACAGACAGGCTCAGTAGGATTTCAGATGGGTTACCTCATCAGCTTTCTTATCGACAACTACCTGGGGACCGTTACGTACAGCTAGTGCCGCTTGCGGTTTATGGTTAAACCCACTGCCAGCGTAGTAGTCGAGTCTTTAAAGTCCCACACAGAGATTTCCCAAACCCAGGCGAAAAGATATAGAGGTCGTATGGTTTTACGACAAAGGTTCGGATGCATACGTGTTTGATCGTACGTACGACATTCGGACAGTTTTTACTAGCCGGCTTTGGTTTAAGCCAGATTCTAGTATCAGGTTATTGGATTTATACAGTCTAAAGTTTTTCCGTGTTTTCACGGATGAGAGGGGCGTTCTCGTAATTTTCCGAGAAGCTTCTAGAAGGATGTGACATAAAGAGAGAGGTGGCATTTTCATTTATTGAATTAGTGACTCATTGTGAGTGATTCATCATGTCATTAAAGCATCATTTATTGCTTAATGACTCATATGATGAATCACCCACTTGATTAAATGAAACATGATGAATATTCACTTATTATTCATTTCTTTCTTATTCTTTATGTTTCATATATATCAAGTGAGAAGCTTTATTCAATATAATAATATCATTATCATCTTCTCACTCTCTCTCTTCAAGTTCTCTCTCCTTCACCAAACCCTAATCCTACCCTCATGAGTTGAGAACAAGGATTAGGAAAGACTAATTACTCCATAACCAATCTCTACATCATCTTAGCTACTCTATTTAGCAACTAGAGAAACTAAGTAACCTCAAGTTTAGAGGTTATAGCTTGGATTAGGGTTCTCGGGTGGATCGTCTATCACGGAAGAAAGCCGAAGAGGGCGTGGAGATCCAAAGAGGCCGTAGAGAACATCAAGACGAAGGACTAGAACCGTTTGGTATAATCTCTTCGCATAGTAGACTAAAACTCTATAGCTTGTGTTAAAACTTGTTTAGCAAACGATTCATACGGTTAATCGATGTTTGATCATAGAACTTGATTGTTATTCATATTTCCGCCTCCCCACAAGTATTGGGGTGTTGAACATCGACTTACAGTGGTATCAGAGCCTAGCTAAACAAGATTTAACTTAATTGCAAATTTGTACGAATTTCGAACGGAAAAACGAAGCCGGAAAACCCTAAAAATTTCAAGTTTCTGTCGAAATTTAAATGAAGTCCAAAAATTTTTCAGGGATGTTCAGAAAGCTTGTTATGACACCAGAAGAACACCTAAGAAATTTGGGGCCATGACTCGACCAAACGACCGCGGATCCCACCGATCCGCCGCGCTTCCGCGGCCGAGTTGCCGAGTCATGATCCCAGTTTTCTTGGGTGGGTTCTCTGTTGAATTTGGGATTTTCTGGAATATTTAATTTTTGCTCAGGTTTCAGTTTTACAGAGCAGATTTTGGAGCAATATTAAAGATGTTTAATCGATCGAAATTGTACAGTATTTGCATATTGGATTATATCTGTGATTGTATAATGTGTTCGTAAACCTCCCCTAACTGCTAGTATGTCGGTTGGCAGGGGGTTGCACATTTCTGTAATGGATTTTAACTGTTTGTGCATATAAACTGTATTGGACTTTTGTGGTGATTAGCCGGGTTTTGTGATGGGTTATTGTTTTAATTCATTTGATGTAATTGTAACAAGTTGTAATATTATTTTGCGGGGCACATCCAGGTTGCGGTTGTAGCCACCGTTGTATTATTTCTTTTTACTGTTTTTGCTCCTAGGACAGACCCAAGATGGGGTGCACAAACTGCCGGGCGGGTAGTTTGCCGCACCCGTAGGGGTCGTGGGTGGGGTAATGGCTATTCATCACAACTGTGTAATCTGTCTTTTCTTGCAGGCTCAAAAGAAATACAGATTGCTTGCAAATCCAATATTGTTTATCTGTGTTCTGGAATGTATATCATTGCGTCAGACGAATGTAAAATATCTATATATATGATAGCTATTTAGACGTCACTTATGTTTTACACCCGCGCTAGCCCAGCCCCCGCTCTGCCGTTAGTTAAGTAACCTAACGGGTGATGACGGGACCCCGTGGCGAATGCGGATGGCATAAGAGGACGTCATATTTTCGTTGTTATCTGTAATGATAGGTTAAAGATGGGACGCATTATTATTAATGCAAAGAAAATAAAACCTAAACTGAATCGTTGGAACAATTTCTAAAAACCACTCGGTTTTCTTGAAAAAGCAAATTTTAAATGCGGAGCTTAAACCACTCCTTTTAATAAAAGCTATCTTAGTTCCTTCGATCAAATCAAGTTCATTACGTTAACGGTTTTTTGCCAAAAACCAGCCGTAACCCTCCGTCGTTTCAGATAGACAGCACATCGTATTCATGCTATGCTTGTTGGCCTACGTCAAGGCATAGTGTATGGTAGCAGTGTGTGTGCCTATTTGTTGCATAGATAGATGCATTAGTTTAATACAGACGTACACCTTGTTGGCCTACGTCAAGGGCTTGTACGATGTATTTAAATTGATCAGGACAACGACGGGTAGAACTTGACTTGCGTCTTATGACTTGTTGGCCTACGTCAAGGTCTATAAGAGCTTGGGGTAAAAATCACATCGGGAGTTTCAAACATAAAGGAAGCTTGCAGATTTAGCTTACCTTCTGGAGTGTGGTGACTAGAGTGGCTTCCATCTAGGGCATCATGCAATGATAGTTGGATCCCGATCCCACTGATGAGTAGGATTACTCTCGGGAATTTCTCTCACTTAACAATCAATGTTATAAACCAAGTAGGTGCCTAGAAAGGTGTTAGAGGGGCTACGCCTCCAGGGAAAAGAGGTTCTTTAATTAAGGAACTTCGCGAAAGCGTTGGAAAACCTCCCTCGAAGTACCAACACCAGCCTGGCTGAAAGGTTAAGCAAGTATTGTGACGTGTGATTAAATCCTGACTAGTTCTTCTTTTAGGTTTTGAAGAAGGATTTGAGGAAACAGTGGGAGCCATCCTGTTTAGATAAATTAATAAACCAATCTAAACTTGCAAGAGCATATGCTGAGTGTTTTCTTTTCTCTCTCTCTGGCAACTACCATGACTGGACTAAAACTATTACTTGAAAAGAATATACTGACCGGGCAGAACTATAAAGATTGGCTAAGAAACGTCAATATTGCGCTGACTTATGACAAAGTTGCATATGTTACCACTGCTGTTCCTCCCCTTATCCCAGGACCAGATTCCTTAGTTGCGGACAAGGAAGTTCGTAAAACCTGGGATCTAGACTGTGAGCGAGCTAAGTGTATCGTGCTGGCGTCCATGAATAATGAACTCCAGAAACAGCACGAGAGTATGGATATTGCATCCATATTCCTCCATTGCAAGGAATTGTATGGTGAACACTCCCGTATCGCGAGGTACGAAACCTCAAGGAAACTATTCCAGATGAGGTTAGCTCCAGGATCGCCTGTTGGAGAGCACGTCCTCAAAATGATCATCCTCATTGAGGAACTCGCAAACCTGGGATGCGTGCTAGAGAATGATTTATATATCGACTTGATTTTGCAGTCCCTTCCCCACACCTTCTCTCAGTTCGTGCTGAACTTCAACATGCACGAAATGGAAGCGGATCTTCCAAAGCTCCTCAATATGTTGAGGGTAGCAGAGACCTCCTTGAAAAAGGAGAAGACCCCCGTTCTGTATGTCGGCCAATCATCTTCTTCTAAAACTAAAGCGAAAGCTAAAGGGAAGAAGAAGATGAAAGCCACCAAACCGAAGGGTGGGGTCAAGAAGGTGCAGGGAACGAACAAGGCAGGAAGGGTGAAGACAGAAAAGAACGAGTGCTTCTATTGTCACAAGCAGGGGCACTGGAAGAAGGATTGTCAGGCCTTCAAAGCCAAGGGCATGAAGCAAGCAGTTGCTTCTACTTCAGGTGTGTTCGTAATCGAAAATTGTCTTTCAGTAAACTCTACTTCATGGGTACTTGATACCGGTTCTGGTTCTCACATCTGTAATTCTTTGCAGGATCTGAGAAATAGTAGAGTACTGGGGGCAGGTGATATGACTCTCCGGATGGGCAATGGAATGCATGTAGATGCAGTTGCAATAGGGGAATATCACCTAGGGTTGAATAGTGGAAACATTTTGGTATTGTATAACTGTTTTTGTATTCCCAGTATATTGTGTAATATTATATCAGTATCTTTATTGTCTAATAAAGGATATAATTTTGTGCTTGAAAGAAATGTCATGAACATTCTCCTAAATCAAGAACTGATTGGGTTTGGCACACTGGAAAACGGCATATACATACTTAATCAACCACAAATTTTCAATATTCAAAACACGCGTAAAAGAAAGGATCCAGATTCGAATCAAGCCTTCCTATGGCATTGTAGACTTGGTCATATAAATGAAACAAGGTTGACTAAGTTACATAAAGATGGATATCTAGATTCGTTTGAATATTCATCATATGCAACTTGTCAATCATGTATCAAAGGAAAAATGACCAAATCTCCGTTCACCGGACACGGAGAAAGAGCCACCGAACTCTTGGGACTAGTACACAGTGATGTATGTGGTCCGATGTCTATACATGCACGAAGTGGTCACTCCTACTTCATCACTTTTACTGATGACTTCTCTAGGTATGGACATGTGTTCTTAATAAAGCATAAATCCGAGGCTTTCGAGAAGTTTAAGGAGTATAAAAATGAAGTAGAGAAACAAACTGGTAAAAGCATCAAGACACTTCGATCTGATCGAGGTGGAGAATACTTAAGTACCAGTTTCCTTGAATACTTGAAAGAAAATGGAATACTCTCTCAGCTTACTCCACCTTATACACCTCAGCATAATGGTGTATCAGAAAGAAGGAATCGCACGCTATTAGATATGGTGCGTTCGATGATGAGTAGTACTGAGTTACCACTTTCCTTCTGGGGATTTGCTCTAGAATCAGCCGCATATCTATTAAATAGAGTTCCAACTAAGTCTGTACCTACCACTCCATATGAAGTGTGGTGTGGGAAGAGACCATATCTCAAGTATATCAAGATATGGGGGTGTCCGGTATATGTTAAAAAGCATAATCCGGACAAGCTCGAGGCACGATCGGTTTTGTGCAAGTTTGTAGGATACCCCAAGCATTCAAGGGGGTACATGGTCTACCACACTGAAGAACAAAAGGTGTTTGTCGCTCGTCACATTGTCTTCTTAGAAAGCGAATTTCTTGCAAAAGAAATTAGTGGGAGCGCGGTAGAACTGGAAGAAATTCCAGAACCTCAAACTGTAACCGAAGACTTAGAAGAATCTCAGATTTCAATAGAACATGACGAACCAACGCCACTCCGCAGATCTAGTAGGCTTTCTCATCCTCCTGAAAGATACTATGGTTTTCTTCTTGATGGGGATCGAGAGGATTGCATCATCGATGATGATGAGCCTACTAGTTTTCAGCAAGCTATCACAAGTAGCGACTCAGTAAAGTGGCTGGATGCAATGAGATCCGAAATGGAATCCATGTACACCAATAAAGTATGGACTTTAGAAGTTGCTCCTCCTGGGGTAAAACCAGTTGGGTGCAAATGGATCTTCAAAAAAAAGATTGGTGCATTTGGACAAGTGGAAACCTATAAAGCTAGACTAGTAGCGAAAGGTTTTCGTCAAAGACCAGGATTGGACTATGATGAAACCTTTTCACCAGTAGCTATGCTTAAATCCATTCGGATCATGCTTGCTATTGCTGCCTTCCATGACTATGAAATCTGGCAAATGGATGTAAAAACAGCTTTTCTAAATGGACATCTAGAAGAGAGTGTTTACATGGATCAACCAGAAGGTTTCTTAGACAGTGGGAGCAGCGGAAGATTGTGCAAATTGCTTAAATCCATTTATGGGTTAAAGCAAGCGTCGCGGAGTTGGAACATCTGCTTTGATGAAACAGTCAAGGAATTTGACTTTATCAAAAATGCAGATGAACCATGTATTTATAGGAAGATTGTAGAAGGAGCAGTAGTCTTCCTCATTTTGTACGTCGACGACATACTACTGATAGGGAATGATATCCCTATACTACAATCAGTAAAGCTCTTCTTGTCACAGAAATTCTCTATGAAAGACTTGGGAGATGCATCATACATTCTGGGCATTAAGATCTATCGAGATAGATCTAATAGAATATTGGGACTTTCACAGTCCAGGTATATAGACACTATACTAAAGAGATTTAGTATGGAAGATTCCAAGCGCGACAATATGCCCGCTTGTCACGGAATTACCCTCTCCAAAGAGATGTCTCCAAAGACTGATGAAGAGAGGGCTCGCATGGGCATTATACCCTACGCTTCGGCGGTAGGATCAATAATGTATGCGATGTTATGTACCAGACCAGATGTAGCTTACGCACTTAGTGTGGTAAGCAGGTATCAATCGGACCCAGGTGAGAAACATTGGATAGCGGTAAAGAACATTCTCAAGTACCTGAGAAGGACTAAGGAGATGTTCTTGATTTACGGCAATAAGGACCTCCAGGTGGAGGCTTTTACCGACTCCGGCTTCCAAAGTGACAAGGATGATTCTAAATCTATTTCGGGTTTTGTGTTTACCCTCAATGGAGGGGCGGTAAGTTGGAAGAGCTCCAAACAAGATACCGTCGCAGACTCAACTATGGAGGCTGAGTATATAGCTGCTAGTGAAGCCGCAAAAGAGGCTGTCTGGATAAGGAAGTTCATTTCTGAACTTCAGGTGGTTCCGTCCATTGCCAATCCAATACCTTTGTATTGCGAAAACAATGGCGCTGTAGCTTTAGCGAAGGAACCAAGGTCCCATCAGAAATCCAGGCATATCTTAAGGCGTTTTCACCTGATCAGGGAGATCGTGGATCGTCGGGAGATTGAGATACGGAGAGTGGACACAAAAGACAACACTGCAGATCCATTCACCAAGGCCATTCCTCAAGTACAGTTCGAGAGACTTTTTGAGATGTTGGGCATGCGGTTCGCAAGCAACTGGATCTGGTAGAGACAGTGGGTACTCATTGCGCCAATTATAGGCCTTAGTGCAAGTGGGAGATTGTTGGATATATATGCCCTAGAGGCCTACATTGTATAGGATGCTTGGGATATGTATGTACATGACAGTCTTGCTTGATATGATAGTACGCTATTTGGTTTGACTTTGTCTTAACGTATGATATATTTTACTTGGTATTTATATATATATATGTTGATAAAGCCCATAGGGTGTTTGTCTGACTACTGGCGTTGTGATGGCAGTCATACTAGTGGGAGCTGGATAGTCAATAGGCACACCCTTAGATGTCCCTGGTCGCAGGAGTATCGAGATTGGGCATCGATACTCCGGAGTAGACTAGTGTATACATATCTAGACCCTGACGAGGGGCGATGGATTGGTCCCGCAACCATTGGTGGTGTTCACCTAAGATTGTATACAGATGCTCACTGGGTGTGAGTACACCGGACAGGACTCGCCGAGAACTGACTGGATGGTATTATACCTAACGTCAGATAGCAGTTCTCAGGTGACATGTGTGCAGATAGTCCGTTGACTTAAGGTCATCATTTGTCTCGTGTGAGTTCCCACTGTGCTTTGATTGTTACCCTACCACGGCTCAAAGGAGTCGTGCAAACAGGTTTCAGTTGGGCACAGTCCCGAGCCGTGTGGAGGCAGTGAGTGACTGTTAGGGATTCGTCTCTCCCGGTATAGGGAGTTGATATCGCACGGTGATCGGTTGGTCATTACCATAAGTCCCTGGCCAGGGCTGATTGAGAATTACTGATAGGTTGATCAGTAGATTCTCGGATGGTGATAGAGCCATACCGACACGACTTGTATGGTTATTAGGGGTCTGACGTCCACCACCTCCCTAGACCGTACATGTGATATTATTAGACGAACAGACCGGACTGCGCGGATATTGTCACAGACAGGCTCAGTAGGATTTCAGATGGGTTACCTCATCAGCTTTCTTATCGACAACTACCTGGGGACCGTTACGTATAGCTAGTGCCGCTTGCGGTCTGTGGTTAAACCCACTGCCAGCGTAGTAGTCGAGTCTTTAGAGTCCCACACAGAGATTTCCCAAACCCAGGCGAAAAGATATAGAGGTCGTATGGTTTTACGACAAAGGTTCGGACGCATACGTGTTTGATCGCACGTACGACATTCAGACAGTTTTTACTAACCGGCTTTGGTTTAAGCCAGATTCTAGTATCAGGTTATTGGATTTATACAGTCTAAAGTTTTTCCGTGTTTTCATGGATGAGAGGGGCGTTCTCGTAATTTCCGAGAAGCTTCTAGAAGGATGTGACATAAAGAGAGAGGTGGCATTTTCATTTATTGAATTAGTGACTCATTGTGAGTGATTCATCATGTCATTAAAGCATCATTTATTGCTTAATGACTCATATGATGAATCACCCACTTGATTAAATGAAACATGATGAATATTCACTTATTATTCATTTCTTTCTTATTCTTTATGTTTCATATATATCAAGTGAGAAGCTTTATTCAATATAATAATATCATTATCATCTTCTCACTCTCTCTCTTCAAGTTCTCTCTCCTTCACCAAACCCTAATCCTACCCTCATGAGTTGAGAACAAGGATTAGGAAAGACTAATTACTCCATAACCAATCTCTACATCATCTTAGCTACTCTATTTAGCAACTAGAGAAACTAAGTAACCTCAAGTTTAGAGGTTATAGCTTGGATTAGGGTTCTCGGGTGGATCGTCTATCACGGAAGAAAGCCGAAGAGGGCGTGGAGATCCAAAGAGGCCGTAGAGAACATCAAGACGAAGGACTAGAACCGTTTGGTATAATCTCTTCGCATAGTAGACTAAAACTCTATAGCTTGTGTTAAAACTTGTTTAGCAAACGATTCATACGGTTAATCGATGTTTGATCATAGAACTTGATTGTTATTCATATTTCCGCCTCCCCACAAGTATTGGGGTGTTGAACATCGACTTACAGGCCCTAGTGCAAGTGGGAGATTGTTAGTTATATGTATGCCCTAGAGGCCATTACTGTACATACGATGTATATTGTAGTGGATGCTAGGACATATATAGGGAGGACTTTCTTGCTCGACATGATAGTATGCTATCTGGTTGTACTTTATCTTAACATGTACTCTGATTGTCTCTATATTACATGTTGATAAAGCCCTTAGGATATGTACTCGACTACTAGGACTATGATGAGATCATACTAGTTGGGCCACGGTAGTCGACGAGTACATCCTATAATTGTTCCTAGTCGTGGGTGTATCGAGACAGGGCATCGATGCACCAGTGTAGACTAGCGTATACGCATCTTGACCCATATGATGGGCGATGGATGATCCCATATCCATCAGTGTTTGACATCAAGGATGGTGTACGGGTGCTCAGTGGAGACTGGGTACACTGGACGGACTCACCGAGAACTCCCAGATGGTATTATACCATACGTCAGATGGCAGTTCACCAGTGACACTGGTACAGAGTAGTCTGTCGACCCGAGATCGTCATAGAGTCTTGTGTGATTCCCACTGTGCTTTGATTTCCATCATACCACGTCCAAGAGGGCGTGCAAAAAGGTGGCTTTTGGGTACAGTCCCGAATCACATGGAGGCAATGAGCGATAGGAGGGGATTCGTCTCTCCCGGTATAGGGAGTTGATGTTGTGCTGTGTTCGATTGGCTATAACCGGAAATCCCTGGCCAGGGTTGCTGAGATTTACTGGTAAGTGTTTTCAGTAGCTTCTCGAACTGTTATAGACCTCATATCGACACGACTTATCGAGCTACTGGGGTCTGACGTTTACCACCCCTAGGCGAGATATGCGACATATCAGACGACGAGACCGGACTGTACGGGTGTGTTACTGTTTGGATTCACAGGAGAATGTACAGGCTTGCTTGTTGATCTTCTAAGCGCTCAATACCTGGGTAGCTGTTACGTTTAGCTGACCGCTTGCAGCTTGTGGGTGTTTGATATGATCATCACCTACTGCCGGCGTATTGACGATTCTTTAGAGTCCTACACAGAGGTTTCTTGACTCAGGCAAAACGGAGTAGGGGCACATATGTGATATGTGCGGGACCGAGGATAATACGATATGAGATACCGTATTCTATTCTCGCGATATTTGATATCAGCCGGGTAATCGGATCAAGTGTTGATTCGATGAATCGGTACGGATAAATATTAGTCGGTTATATGCGATATAGCCGGATTGTCGGATCAAGTGTTGATTCGATAATTTAACGTATAATAATATATATGATATATTAAATTGCATTAACTAATATTTGCTCACTAAAAGATTCTTTTTCTCACTCGGGTAATACATTGATATATATGCGATGTATGTTAAATGTATTATTTTATTTTGTTACGATAAATATTATATATGTTATATATAATATTGTAACATGATATGATAACTAATGCAACAAGTTTAGTGGAGTTTAAACATGATTAGGGTTTGGATTAGGGTTAAGCTTTCTAGATGATTCTAGAAGGTTTTGGTTTTGTTTTGTGAAAGATATTTGTAAGTGACTCATGCTTTAACCCAACCCAAACCCTAACCCTAGTTGATTCTCTACAAAGGTTTACTTGACCATGGTTGCATTATTCTTCATATCATTTCATTTTCTATTCATCAAAAAAGGATTCTAATATTGTTCATCATCTTCTTCCTTCTTCTTCTTTGCTTGAAATGGTTTCTTGCTTTGATTTTTGTGATGGATAAATATGAGAAAAAGATAAATAAATAGAGAAAAAATCCTACTTCATCATCCTCATTTTCCCTTGCCGTTTAGATGAGGGTGTTCACATCATTTCATGAGTGTTAGCTTGTGTTAAAGAAACTTCAAGGTAGATCATCTTAGTATCGAAGATCGGAAGCAAAGGTTGCGTCTTTCTTTTCGTGGAACCTCTCGAGAGTCCGGATCCCGATGATCGCTGTGAAGGGACCACAACACGGAGCGTATGAAGTGAAGGACCGGATCTACAAAGGTTGTAATCCCTCTCACTTAGTGTTAAAGTGTTTAGCATGCTTGTTTTCGCCTAATCTCTAGTTTAAAGTTCCGTATTCGGGTTGTTCGGCACGGCTAAATTTTAAATCGAGCATGGTTGATGCCTCATAGACCCTTGTGCGCGTGCCTAGCAACCCTACATATCTCCAGTCTATATTGTGTTGTTGCACGAAGCAGCTGATCTTGTGGCTTCTGTAGGCCGGCCCGTTATCGAAGATGATCCATCGCGGAGTTCCAAACCGATAAATGACGTGTGTCTTGAAGAAATGGGGGATATTCTCCGTCTTCACTTCCCTCAGCGGTATTGCTTCTGCCCATTTGGATAAGTAGTCAGTCGTCGCCAAGATGAATCGATGTCCCATGGACGATGCTGGTTCGATGGGGCCGATTACGTCAGTCCCCCACATTTCGAACGGCCAGCTAGCCACCGTTGGATGGAGTGGATTTGGATGCTGATGGATAAAGTCCCCATGGATCTGGCACGAGTGGCATTGCTTCGCATACTCGAGGCAGTCCTGAATCATCGTGGGCTAATAGTAGCCTATCTGTTTAATCTTCAACTTCATCTTCGGGCCTGCTTGGTGAGAACCGCAAAGTCCGTCGTGATCAATGAATCTCTTGCTTCTTTTGATAGTAAGAGGGCATCGAGAATACTGAGTTGCGATGGTAACTTCCTCAAGTGCGCCAGAACGTTATAGTCCACCTTATTTTTCTTTGGCGGGTCTTTGGCGGTTAGCTCTTCCATGACTTGATCATCTAGGGCGATATCCTTAGAGACCATTTCTTTTCCCTTATCTTTTTTATTTGAGGGTCCAAGATTCTTTTCAGGTAGCGTACGATTACGCAGCCGGATATTTTCGCAGGCCTTCGGCTCTTCCTCTTTTCCCGAGGTGGACTCTATAAAGAGAGGGCTAAGAGCCATTTCCTTGTCAGAGTCGCTCCCGAATGTGAGAACCTGCGATTCCCCGGCGTTAACCATGCGACAATCGCCGATAGTTCTTCTAAGCTCCTCGGTCGTACTTTTCCGCTCCCGGCGAATTTTGCGCTTCTCCCGCTTAAAATGTTGCCGGTGAACAACATACCTCTGCCGCCATCTATTGAAAGCTTTGCACTCTTCGGTGGGATGCGAAATCTTTCGATGATATAAGCAGTAGGAAGGGTGCATTTCTGTTTTGTCGGCAGTGTTTCCTTCAGAGGGTGGTAGCTTCATCCCCATTGATATGGCTTTAGCAAACCTTTTCCTCGTCTTGAATTTGTTTTTATCCGCAACGGATGTCTTTTGATTTGACGGGAGTGTCTCAACTCTTTCATCTAATCGCCAGCGCTTGGCCCTTTCAAATATGACCGTCTCGCGTTCCCGATCAGCTTTACTCTTCAAAAAAAGCTTCGTTGAGGAATGCATCAATTGTTTTATCTGATGGCCCCAGAAGTTCCGGTTTAGGATCTTCCCCCAGCTTCTCAGTGTAAGGAGTTTTCTCATCTCCTGTAAACGAGTGGGAGATCATATGACAACTTGCTACGTAACCCTCATATTCATCCGACGAGCTTTCTCCATCATCTTCCTCCTGAAAGACGTGGTTGGGGAACTCTTGGAGCGTGATGGAAGTCCGTGCCTTCTGATTATATTCCTCCAACGCGTCAATCTGTTTCTGTAAGTCCGTACGCTTGTCGCCAGGCTTCACGGGCTTTTTGGATCTCTTCTTCTTCGAAGATTTTGATGGCTGGGTACAAGTGCTTGGGCCATCACCACCAATCTTTGGAGTTAGGCGCGGCTTTAGCATTCCTTCGATGATCTGGGGTTCTAGCGGGTTCTTCCACCTGATCGTCGGGCATGCCTTGAGATCATTCAGCATCCTCTTGGTTTTGGCTGATAGCACAACCTCCCATGGAGCTTCTTCAATAAGGGAGCACGTTGCCCCCGGCGTATTCACCTTTTTAGGGGTATGAGGTTGCGGCGGGTTCACCTTCCATTTTTCAGACAACACGAACTTGCCTTGTTGGTATTGGTCTTCAATCCAGTTTTTGAAGACGTATCAATCTTCGATTGGATGGACCAATACTCGGTGGTAGGGACAGTAATTGGGATCATTGACATCGTTTGGCTGCAACGGGCGTCTTGAATCTGGCAGATTGATAAGTCTGTTGCGCAATGCCAGCTCGAATAGTCTTCTCGTTTTATCTTGAGGAAATGAGTAAGGACGTCGTAGCCTCTCCTCGAGGGGTACGCGTGGACGCATATTGTTTTGATGGACAACCGGCTTCAAGTTGCTCGGCTGTTGTTGAGCATTGGCGACGACGATCGCTTTTCCTTTCCCCTTCTCATTTCGAGAGTCCGGCTTTGGAGGAGACGGTCTTTGGCCCATCTGGTCCATTTGAGCTAGCTTGTCGATCAGGGCCTGGAACGTGGTTGGTTTAAAGAACATCATGAACTGTGAAATAGTTGCATGAGGATCTAAGGTGCCCACGAACATGCCCACCGCTGGCGCTTCTTCGATGCGTTGTTCGCACTTTGACCACAAGTTCCGCCACCGAATTGCATATTGAACCCAGGTTTCGCCTGGCTTTACTCTGGCATTGATCAAAGCTGTTATCGGAGTACGCTCGCTGGCGCTTGCGAAATGCTGGGTAAACAACAACTCCATTTCAGCGAAAGTTTTGACGGAGTCGTTCGGAAGCTCGGAATACCATTCAAACGCCGTCTCCGACAAGCTGCCGACGAACTGGCGAAGCAGGAGCTCATCATCTCCACCGGTATTGCCACAAAGAGCCCTGAACTGGGCAATATGTTGATAGGGATTGCCTGTCCCCTTGTAGACATGGAATTTTGGGATCGTGTAGCCCGGCGGGTATTTGATCTGATCATACCAGCTCGGATATGGTCGTCCCGTTTTAATGACCAGACCGGCTGCCTCAGTTGCCTGTGAACTCGTATCTGCTGAGCTATATATTCATCCAGGGCAGCTTTGGAAATTGTCTCCTCCTTGGCTGTTGAAAGAGACGGCGGAGGATTTGATGTTTCTCCTCTGTCATCTTCAAGTAAGATCGGAGGATCTTCAGCAGGAGGATCTTGCTGGATCATCATACCCACCATATCCTGGAACAGAAAGGCCATTCGTTTTATATTGGCTGCTTGTTCTTCAGCCTCTTTGTCCTTCTTTTCCAGTATCCTGCGAAGGAATTTGGCGTCGGTTTCTTGCTCCTGGCGCTGATCTGAGGATGCTTCTGGGCTTTCTTTTAGCCCAGTAAGTGCGGCTATCACAGTCATCATTTCTTGGAGCTTCTGCTGCTGCTCCTGAGCTTTAGTCACCGATCGCGTAAGCGGTCTATGACCTATGGATATACGGCTGTCCTCTTTCCCGGACGCCATGTAGACGGTGTGTACCACAATGCCCCCGGACTTAGGGCGTTTGGGTTCACCGCCTTTGACATTTGCCGCAGGCGTGGGGATTTTCTCCGGTCTTCTTCTCTTGTGGGCCGTCAGAGTTAAGGCGGCCGTTGCTTTGGGCACCCAGGTGGTCGTTGTCTTCCGTTGCTTGACAGGGGGATTTTCCTCCCGTCGGCCCTTCGACTTCTTATGCTGGTGAGAGAAATTCAGATCAATCACCGATTCTCGGACTCGTCGCCAAGTCTTGTAGATCCTAGAGGACAGCCGTTGAGGAAACTGCTCTGGATTTTCTGGTTCTGCTTCCACGACGGTCTCTACCGGTGGAGGAGATCTTTTGAGCACCGCAGTTGGCGAATTTTTGTGTATCCTATTCAGCAGCTCAAAGCTGTTCCCAGTTGGAACAGCAGCATTAACTTCCACCGTTGGAGCTGGCGGAGTTAGCCCAGAGGGGGAGTTGCCCCCAGCCTTCCTTATCCGGCGCCAGTGGCGACGTCGGGCATGACGGGTTGTCGGGATTGGTTCAGAGACGGCTTTATCTTGCCCCATGTTCAGGTGAGGGGATGTTGCCGGTGTCAGCCTCTTGAAGACTGACGTCCATTGAGAAGCCGTGTCCAACCGGTCAAACACATATTTCTAAGCGGGAGCGGGATTGGGAGCAGTCAGCCATCGAAGACCGACCCTCTTGCAGGAGAAGCCACCTTGACGACTTCAGGAGCAGCTACCTTCTTTGGGATGGCCACTTCAGGTATTATGGGCTTCTTGGTAGGCCCTTTGGAGCTCGAGTTCAGCCTGGTGAAGACCGAGGAGATGGAATTGGATGACCCATTGAGAGGGGCCGTGGTAGTAGCAAGTCGATCGAAGACCGACTTCTTTGAAGCTTCCGGTATGGGCACTGGGATGGTGAAGCTTGCTGGCGGGAGGATGGTCCCGAAAAATAGACTGGTAGTAGCTCGGGTAATTTGTTCCACCGGTATCGTGAATAGTGATGTCGCATGCGGTCCATAGGCTACACCTCTAGGTGAGGCGGAGCGTCGGTTGCAGTTGCATTTGGAGCAGTTCGAGCAGTTGAACGCCATTGCTGTTTGATTTCTGCGCCAAGCAAGAGAGAAAATCTTAGTAACTTGAAACCCGAGGGCAACCATTAACAAACCGCTATTCGTTCACGAATATGACGCACGAAGTGTGGAGTGGAAAGAGAAAAAGGTCCCACCGGGCGTGCCAGAATCTGTTTCCCTCCGAATGGCGGCCAAGACATGGACGTCTTGCCTGAGATTCGGGGCAGATGCTATTTGGTCTTATCCGTCCACCTCTCCGAAGATGCCAAGTTGATTTATGGCACCGTGTATCGGAGGTTTAGACGGATGCGGCCGATGTAGCAGACTTCGTCAAATTCCCCCTCGCTTGAGGGGGCTTTGATTGTGGGGACGCTCTTCCCTGCAGGCGCAAGCCCCTGCAGTTAATTACGCTACTGCATCGCGGTAACAACTTTCTCCTTCTCCAGAATTTCACTTCGTGTCGTGGGTGTTTGTTTTGTTTTGTAAGTCCATATCACGCACCCCACGAACTTGCGGGGAGGCGGAATATATGAAAAACGATTATCAAAGCTTCGTAACACGGACTTGAGCGCATGAATCGTTATCTAAACCATTGCTAACTAACTACTAGAGGTTTAACTACTCGGACTCAAAGTTATACCTGTTGCGCCACGGCAGCGCCCCGGCCGTCTACTCGAGGCCAAAATGCGGAATCAAAATTTTTCTTAACTTTTAAACTGGCGCTACCGCGGACAATAAAACCCGGATCGTAACCATTAACCTAATCCTAGCAATCAAGAGAAATGGTGAGAGAAATACCGAGTGATCCGTGTCCTCCGGTGTTCTCGTCGTCGTCCCGATCTCCCGCGGAATCTCCGGTCTTCATCTCCTCTCTGGAAAGGGCACCACGTAGCCGGATTCTTTTACGGGCTCCCACCTCTGGACCGTGGCAACTCGGGCGCGAAGTTGGCTAGCCGACGCGTCCAAGGGTTGCTGTAGACAAGTGTAGAATCCATGTCTCTTTGGGGTTTAGTGTAGTTGCCATAATATGATGGAGGTATGAAGAACTTTAGAGAGAGCTAGAATTTGTGTAGCAAGGGAAAAATTGAGAGATGAATAATTTCCCTTATCCAAATGAAATCTCTCTCTCTCTCCCATGAAGTGGTCGCCCCCCCCCCTCAAGGAAATGGTGGAGAAAAATCATAATACATGAGGGAGGTGAGTGTAGGAGAAGAATAATGGTGACCACACCCAAAAACCATGATAACAATATCATATCAACCTCAAAGCCTTTCTCATCTCAAAAAGCAAAGGAAAAGACTAATAAAGAATCTCATCATGATGAAGCTACAAATGCAAGAAACCCCCTTCCATCAATGTTATTTGCAAACTTGCAAATAACCCCCTCCATCGGAAAGTCCGGCCGCGAAAGAACAAAGGAAAACCGACCGGAACGGAATGCAAACTGGCAACTTCAGAAAACTGATCCTGTAATAAATTACAGGAAAACCCCACTACTGCATATACATGCCCGCATTTGTATTCCCACTGAATACAAATGCAAAGAGACAAAATCTACACTGACTAATAATAGGATCCGGCTTAAAACAAAGCCGGCTAGTAAAAACCGTCCGATCACGATCCGTGCAATACCGCACGTATCTGATCGAACCCTGCCATATCTCCATACGACCTCTACAGCGTTTTGCCCGAAACTTGAGTAACTGAGTGTGTGGTGGACTCTAAAGACTCGTCAATACTATAGCTGTGGATTTAACCACTAGCACGTCAGAGGTATTAGCCATACGTCACGGGCCACCAGCTATTGACCAAAAGGGACGTCGATGAGCGAACTCATCCTGACACCCTACTGAGCCTGTCAGTAACAATATCCGTACAGTCCGGTCCGTTCGTCTATGAGTATTGCATGGCGAGCCTAGGGGGTTAGTAAAAGTCAGACCCCCAAAAGCGGTACAAGTCGTGTCGGAATGAAGCCCAGAACACCCTGAGATACTACTGGAATACCTACCAGTAAATCTCCTGCCTCGGCCGAGGGCTTTGTGTAATGGCCCTCCTAGACACAGCGCGACCTCACCCCCAATACCGGGAGAGACGAACCCCTGCAGATCCGCTCACTGCCTCCATGTGGCTCGGGACTGTACCCAACTAAAACCTGTTTGCACGACTCCTTTGAGCCGTGGTAGGGTAGTAATCAAAGTACAGTGGGAACTCACACGAGACAAATGACGATCTCAGGTCGATGAACTAACCTGTACACATGTCACCAGGGAACTGCTATCTGACGTCTGGTATAATCCCAACTAGCATGTTCCCGGCGAGTCCTGTCCGGTGTACTCATAACCCAATGAGCACCTGTATACATCTTAGGTGAACCAACTGACACCAGTGGCTTGTGAGACCGGCCACCGCCCCTCTTCGCGGTCTTAACTGTATACACTAGTCTACTAATAGAGTATCGATGCCCATTCTCGAAACTCTCATGACTAGGGACCTTTTAAGGATGTGCTTATAGACCACCAGCTCCCACGTATATGATCGTCCTCATACTGCTGGCAGTCAAGCAAGAATCCTAGGGGCTCTATCAACGTGTAATAGAGACTCGTAAGGTCACCTAAAGCAGTACACGATAATAAAGATAAACCAGATAGCATACTATCATCTTGAGTAAGACTGTCCTACCGGGATAGGTCCTCCCTCAATCATTGCAATCACGTGCCTGTGATCCAATAATTGACTCTGAGGGCACTATCTCCAACAATCTCCCACTTGCACTCAAGGCTAATTATTACGATATCGCATACTCACAGCCCGTATGATACTGAACACCCAACTTCTCTACTAGTCAGTCTCACAAAGCTCGTTTGCGAAACTATTGCGTTCGAGAAATAGCCTCAGTGAGTGGTTCCGCTGGGATGTTTCTTTCTATGTCTCTCTATATCTCAAGTTCGCGGAGAAAACCATCTCCCGAAATGAGCAATACATGTCTTAGAATATGTCTGGATATCTGATGGGATCTAGCTCATAAATGAACTCCAAATCCAAACTTCTTAAACTGTATCGTTGTAACGTTTTAGAAATCGTTTTGCGAATTTTCCCGTTTTAAGGCAAAATTGTCGGTTTTTCCCGTTTTAACCCGATTTCGATCAAACGACCGTATAAGCTTACCGATACCTAATTTGGCCAAAATAAACCTTGTGCGCGAACTTTGGGAGTATTTGAGAGGTTTTGGATCAGATAGATTTTTTCCCGAATAAAATATTATTTTAAGAGGTATTTTGTGCACGTAAATCGGAAAAAAAATTCTTTTGTGAATAAATTAATTTTGTCACTAGAATTATTTTAGAAGGTTCTTTTTAAATATCAAAATTTTTTTTGGTGACTAATGGTTTCTTTTTAAAAATAAAAGAAAATGGTGTAATGGTGGCAAAATGCATTAATTAGCATTTATTACTCTTTTTCCTTACTTTTTCTTCACAAAATATTAAACAAACCCCCCCCCCCCCTCTCACCTTGGCCGAGCCTCATCCCCCCATTTCTGTCCACAAAAATTCCAAGCTTATTTCTCACTCTTTTTCTTTCAAAAACACAAAAAGAAATCCAAAAAGAAATCCAAAAATTCCTATATAAATATTAAACCATTTTTCCTTCACTAATCCTTAATGGATCTTCATCAAAGCTTGATTTTGGAGGCTAAAATGATGGATCTAATTTCTTTTTGGTGTTCTTGAGGAGGTATAATTTCTTACCTTAATCCATAATTAATTGCTTTAATCTTGAACTAGCTAATTTAGTTAACAATTTAAGTGCTTAGTTTAGCTTTTAATTCATGATTAATTCATTATATTTGGTTTAAGAAATTCATGTTAGGGTTAAATTTTGATTAAGTGATTAGTGTTTAATTCAAGTGTTAAATTGTGTTTTGGAAAAGATTAATCTAGTAGAAAGTGTTAAAATTTGCTAATAAGCATTTTGTTTAATTAAGATTTTTGCTAAAACTTAATTAGCGAGTGTTAAAAATATAGGATTGGTTTTGATAGCTTAGTTAAGCTATTTTAAGGTATTTGTAATTGTTAGATTTGCATTATTTTGAATCTAGTGCGATAGGTTGCTTACTAGATTTTGGGGTTTTCCGACGTAGGGTTCGTTTGGTAGTTGCGAGGTTATATCCAGTGTATTCCTCGTAATTTTTGTGTTGTGTTGCGCGATCGGGACGATCGGGGTCCAGACTTGGTGTTTTGTAGTTTAGCGACCCCAATTAGGGTTTTGGCCGGTATCGTGCGCGATAGATGCGCTAAGCGCGCAGTGTAATTTTCCGGGCGTTTTCGTCGCGTTTCGTTGTCTTTTCGTCATTTTAGGATATTTAGCTTATGTGTTGTATTTATGAAATTTTAGGTTCGCAAGCAGGGAATTCGGGTGCTGCGGAAAAGGGGAAGCAGGTGGTCGGATTTTCATAGCTCGAGACTATCTGTGAGTAGATTTAACATCTACGGGGAAATCGCCCGTATGGCGTTATGCATCGGGGCGAATATGATATGATAGCTGCATGTATTTGCATATTAGTTACTTTCATATGAATGTCATTGCATAGCATTATCTGTTGTACTTGACTCGTACCTTTAGATATAACACATTACTGATGGTTCATGTTGGACGAACACTAAATTTTATGCTACACTCACACCGTCTGTAATTGCCATGATACGTACAAACACCTACCTATATGATATGATAGTGGATAGGAATGATTGGAGTAGTAACTCTTATTCTATTGTGCATATGAAATACTGTGGGCACATACATACGTGATATTGCATTGGGCAGGAATAGTTAAGGTAGTGAACCTTATTCCACTTCACTTATATGTTGCTATAATTACTTATACATCATGCATACATATTGACATGTATACCCTCGTACTTGATTACATGTAGATACTTAAACCTTACTACACTTACATGTACACTTCATATGATACTGCATTTATTTTCGAAGGAATTGGGAACCGCATGATGTGTTTTAAAGCTAGATTCAATTTAAAGAGCGGTTTTCCCTTTATATGCTCATATTGATGTTTTATGTTGTATATATCAGTTTTATATGGATTTTACGCATTGAGATATGGATTTCACGCATTGAGATATGGATTTCATATGATTTATGGATTTGAGAACCGTGGGGGATATTTTCAAGAAAACTATGTATTTTTTTGAAAACCCGGATTCTCTTAATATGATATTTGATGCATCCACCATATGATTTCTCGGTTCTGAGATTTGGCTTGTGATACCCGATTCGAGGAGCGGGACGCACCGTCTGCGGGTACATGGTGGACCCGGTATGGTACCCCGGGGTGAGTGGTGATTTCGTGGTGTAGACGATAAGCCTGACGGTGGGACCACTACCTACCGGTGATTGTATTTGGACTCGGCGGTTATCATGGAGATACCGACCGGAGTGAGGTATGACATATCGTCAGGGCTAGTCATGGTGACAGCGCCTGAGTTATGAGGATTTACGTGTCGATGCTAGACACGGGTTTCATGATGTTTTGAGTGTCGGTGTTTGACACTCAGGTTTTCGTAAGACATACAGGATGTGAGGGCCGATCTGAGGATGCGGTGCCTGAGGATTTAGGATTTGATGTGTCGGTGAGGGACACTGGTGTTTTTCCATGCATGAGATTTTATATTATATCATCCCACACTCAGGATTATGTTGATATGCATCGTTTCATGTAGTTGTAGTACCCTGATGATGTACCTTTACATGATTGTTGCATATTCACATATCATACTTATGCTATCGGATTACTTGTGATAGATAGATCGATGTTCGTGCATACTTGCGATTACAGTATGATGTTATTTACTATTCATGAGTTGGCAACTCACCCCCGTTGTGCCACAGTGTTGTGAAAGACTTACCCTCTGAGTAGTCGCGGCAGGGCATCTTATCATCTCTACTTTTGCGGATACCGCTACGGTTAGCTGTGAAGCCTTGCTTTTAGGTAGGTTGCGGTTATCTGTTTGTGCTTTGTATATTTTTTTGTTGGATCTAGTATTCTCCATCTACCACTATGTTGTATATGACTTAGAGACGACTTGTGAGGATTCAGTGTTATTTTGTGGTGACTTTGGGAGCCGTGCTCGTGGGAGCCGGTTTTGTTGAAAAGTTTTACTTCTTTATGTAGTTTTCTTTTATATTTCTTCGCTTCGGCGTCGTATATATGTTGTGGTGGTTGTCTCCGCCGTTGGGCGTGATTTGCTCCCGTTTGGGATGCTTTTATTATTATCTGTGTTGTACCCGTTTTCGGGGTTGGTTTTTACAAAGGAGGTGCTGCCGAAATTTTTAAGAACGAAAACTAAACTTAAAGATTTTTTACTTGAAAAATTCCGAATGTTTAAAACAATGTTTTCTCCGTTGATCCAGTTTTGGGTGGTTTAGATTTCTGGGTTTCGGCTTACTTAAGTTGCGTACGCCTTTAGACGTTACGTAGTTTAAATGCCGGTTACGGGCCAAATTTGGGTCGTGACAAAGTTGGTATCAGATCGCTAGGTTTTTACCTTTCGGAATATAGGATGACCTTGGTATGATGGAGTAGGTAGCTTAAGCAGAGTGACGTAGCGTGTGTATGTTCCGCGGCATACTTACGACACGGTACTCCCCCTAAGTGACCTTAGGACTTATTGATTGAAATTCCTTCCGTGATTGATATACATCTTTGTGATTTGATTTCCATTTCCTTATCGAATCTTGTTTCAATTTCCAGCCTATATGCCGCCGAAGACTACGAGGGCACAAAGAGCGGCCGCGAGGGCCGAGGCCAGAGTCGACTCGTTTGAGGCGAGGGTTGACCAGGGCGATACACCTGTGGTACTGGAGCATATTGCTATGATTGGGGCTGGTATGCAGGATCTGCGCCAGATTGTGGGGACTTTAGTAGAGGCCATTCGAGCACAGGGGCAGGCTGTTGTTCTACCCGTTGCAGGGACCACGATGGTACCTACTAATCCGGCAGTCGTAGTTGCGGCTCCAGAGGTTATTACCGTTTCACTGACGGAGTTCATGAGGCTGAGGCCTCCGGTGTAACTGGCACAGATATTACTTAGGATCCGCAGTCGTTCATCGATCGGATGGCCAGGATTTGTCGCTCACTCCGATGCTCAGACGAGAGATGGGTAGAGTTTACGAGTTTCCGGCTGGAGGGTATGGCCCAGAAGTAGTGTGAGTCGTGGGAGAGGGGCGGAGCCGCTGGTCATGCTCTTATGACCTGGGTTGAGTTTGTGACGTCGTTTCTTGCCCATTTTCTTCCACCGAACGTCAGGGATGCGCGAGCGCGCAGATTTGAGTCGTTACGTCAGACGCCGGGGATGACGGAGTCGGAGTATGATGTTTTGTTTACTGAGCTGTCGGTGTATGCTCCGTACCTGGTGGCGACTGAGGAGATGAGGGTCAAGAGGTTTGTTCGAGGCCTGCTTACCCAGTTGTTCCTAGCCATCAGCATTCAGCATTGCGACACGTATGCGGCAGCTGTCGATGCAGCCCTATTGGTGGAGGAGCGTCTACCTGAGTCATCGGTTGTTCCAGAACCGAAGAGGACTCATACGGATGAGCCAGCACGGGGACCGAGGTTTGTCCGCAGAGTCCGAGTTCCTTCAGACTCGGGGAGTAGCAGAGACGTGGGACGTGGCCAGTTATTCAGTTCTTATTCCCAGGAGGGACAGCGACCGTCTTATGGATGCTTCGGTTGTGGCAGTTTGCATCATCTTGTTCGGAATTGTACTGTGGTGCGTCAGAAAGGGCCAGCAGTACCGCAGGTTACCTTACCACCTTCTCCGCCTCAGAGAGCGTTGCCTCTTATTCCTGTTGTTGCACCGCATTAGACTCCTACTCAGAGAGGTCGTGGTCGCGGTGGTTTTGTGCCGAGAGGACGAGGTGGCAGAGGCAGAGTTCAGGCAGTAGACGGTAGAGGGCAGGCACGAGTTTTTGCCTTGACTCACCAGGACGCTCAGGCGTCCAATGCTGTGGTTTCAGGTACCCTTTCCTTATGTTCTTTTGATGCACATGTTCTTTTCGATCCGGGATCTACGCATTCGTATGTTTCTACGCACTTCGCGCCGAGGTTAGGCCGAGAGTCGTGTTTGCTGGATCAGCCGCTAGTAGTGACTACTCCTGTGGGAGAGTCATTTGTTGCGCGGCACGTGTTCCGATCATGTGTTGTCCGTTTAGGAAACAGAGATCTGTCCGTCGACTTGATCCTTCTTGAGATGTTGGACTTCGACGTTCTGCTGGGCATGGATTGGCTAGCTACTTGCTATGCGTCCGTGGACTGCCGCGAGAAGACAGTTAGATTTTGTGTTCCCGGCGAGTCAGTGTTTGTTGTGCAGGGGGACCGTGGTGCCGCCCCTCACAGTTTGGTTTCTGTTCTGTGCGCTAGTCGGCTTTTGAGGAGGGGATGTCGGGGGTTCTTGGCTTTCATTCATGATACTGGAGTTACGGTGGAGTCGTTGGACCAGGTTTCTACCGTGCGAGAGTTTCCCGATGTCTTTCCCGATGAGTTACCTGGGTTGCCACCAGAGCGAGATATTGAGTTTTGCATTGATCTGATTCCTGGCACGGAGCCTATTTCTATACTGCCTTATAGGATGGCTCCGGCAGAGCTTAGAGAGCTTAAAGATCAATTGCAAGAGTTGCTTGTTTTGGGACTTGTGCGTCCGAGTGTTTCGCCATGGGGAGATCCTGTTCTGTTCGTCAAGAAGAAGGACGGCGGTTTGAGGTTATGTGTGGATTATCGTCAGTTGAACCGAGTTACGGTGCGGAACAGATATCCTTTACCCTGCATTGACGATTTATTTGATCAGCTCCAGGATGCGAAACATTTTTCGAAAATTGATTTGCGTTCGGGTTATCATCAGTTGCGGGTTCAGAAAGATGACATTCCGAAGACTGCTTTTCGTACGCGCTATGGGCATTATGAGTTTTTGGTGATGTCGTTCGGACTCACCAATGCGCCAGCAGCGTTCATGGATCTGATGAACCGGATTTTCAGGCCGTTCCTCGACCGGTTCATTATAGTGTTTATTGATGACATACTGGTCTACTCTAGGAGTCATGAGGAGCATGAGCAGCACTTGAAGATTACTTTGCAGATATTGAGAGAGCACCGGCTGTATGCTAAATTCTCAAAGTGCGCATTTTGGCTTGATAGAGTTGACTTCCTGGGTCATGTAGTGACTGGTGATGGTATTCTTGTGGACCCGAGGAAGATCGAGGCTGTACAGCTTTGGCCTAGACCTGTATCGGTGACGGAGGTCCGCAGCTTTTTGGGCTTAGCTGGTTATTATCGCCGTTTTGTGCAGGATTTCTCGAGTATCGCTGCACCGCTGACTGGACTGACCCGGAAGGGAATTCCTTTTCTCTGGACTGATGCGTGCGAGCAGAGTTTTCAGCAGTTGAAGACTCGGTTGACGACAGCACCAGTTCTTTCTTTACCTTCTGGATCAAGAGGCTATGTTGTTTATTGTGATGCTTCTCGAGTGGGGCTCGGCTGTGTTTTGATGCAGCATGATAGGGTGATTGCATATGCTTATAGGCAGCTGAAGAAGCATGAGCAGAATTACCCCACTCACGATCTTGAGATGGCAGTGGTAGTCTTTGCGTTGAAGATTTGGAGACACTACTTGTACGGAGAGTCGTGTCAGATCTTCACGGATCACAAGAGTTTGAAGTATATCTTCCAGCAGCGAGATCTGAACCTGAGACAGCGCCGATGGATGGAGCTAGTGAAGGATTATGATTGTGAGATCCTTTATCATCCGGGCAAGGCGAATGTGGTAGCTGATGCTTTGAGTCGTAGGCCCGTGGGTAGCTTGTCCCAGTTGAGCGCAGTTCAGTGTCAATCTTCTGCAGATTGGCAGCTCTTGTGTGATAGTAGAGTGCAGTTCGAGTTCACTTCCGCTGGGGGATAGCTTGCTCATGTTCGCGCCCGTCCACTTCTTTTTGATCGTATCCGTGAGGCGCAGCCCAGTGATGCCCGTTTAATTGAGATTCTTGAGCTTGTTCGGCAGGGAAGAGTTTCGGAGTTCATGATTGATGACCAGGGTGTGCTACGATGCGGGACTCGCTTGTGTGTACCAGATGTTGATGGGTTGAGACGCGAGATCCTAGAGCAGGCACATCAATCGTCCTTTAGCATTCATCCAGGTTCCACCAAGATGTACCGTGACTTGAGGGACTTCTACTGGTGGGAAGGGATGAAGCGTGATATATCGGACTTCGTTTCGAGGTGCCTGACTTGTCAGCAAGTCAAAGCTGAGCATCAGAGACCGGCTGGAGAGTTGTAGCCTTTACCCGTTCCAGAGTGGAAATGGGAGCAGATTTCCATAGACTTCATTGTGGGTCTACCCAGGACCAGTCGAGGGTATGACACCATTTGGGTTATTGTAGACCGGTTGACGAAAGCGGCTCACTTTCTTCCAGTGAAGACCACTTTCGGTTATGCTCAGTATGCTCAGTTATACATAGATGAGATTATGCGTTTGCACGGTGTTCCCACATGCATAGTATCCGATAGAGGCACCCAGTTTACTAGCCGTCTTTGGCAGAAGCTTCAGGAAGCCTTAGGTACCCGGCTGAGTTTTAGTACCGCTTTTCATCCACAGACCGATGGCCAGTCGGAGCGGACTATTCAGACTCTGGAGGATATGCTCCGTGCATGCGTTCTTGATTTTGGTGGCAGTTGGGATCGTCACTTGCCGTTGATTGAGTTCTCTTACAACAACAGCTTTCAGGAGACTATTCAGATGGCACCTTTTGAGGCTTTATATGGTAGGAAGTGTCGATCGCCAGTCTGTTGGACCGAGCTTAGTGAGAGTTTGATTTTGGGACCCCAGCTAGTTCAGGAGACCACGGAGAAGATCCAGCTGATTCAGGATAGGATGAGAGCAGCCCAGTGCAGGCAGAAGTCTTATGCCGACCGTCGTCGTCGCAGACTTGAGTTCGCAGTGGGGGATCATGTATTCCTGAGGATTTCTCCGATGAAGGGCGTTATGCGATTTGGGAAGAGAGGGAAGCTCAGTCCCAGATTTGTAGGTCCTTTCGAGATCCTTGAGAGAGTGGGTTCTGTTGCTTATCGTTTGGCGCTCCCGCCCAGTTTTCCGGATGTTCATCCTGTTTTTCATGTGTCGATGCTTCGTAGATACCTTCATGATCCTTCTCACACGATTCAGCACGAGACCGTTCAGCTTGAGCGTGATTTTTCGTTCACCGAGCAGCCGGTAGTTATTTTGGATCGACAGGTGAAGAAACTTCGGTCAAAGGTCTTGCCATCTGTGAAGGTTCTTTGGCGTAGCCCGACGAGTGAGGAGATCACTTGGGAGGCCGAGAGCGAGATGCGGAAGAAATTCCCTCATCTTTTTGAAGGTACGCTTAGTATGAAATTTTAATTCGGGGACCGAATTTCTATAAGGAGGGGAGATTGTAACGTTTTAGAAATCGTTTTGCGAATTTTCCCGTTTTAGGGCAAAATTGTCGGTTTTTCCCGTTTTAACCCGATTTCGATCAAACGACCATATAAGCTTAGCGACACCTAATTTGGCCAAAATAAAGCTTGTGCGCGAACTTTGGGAGTATTTGAGAGGTTTTGGTTCAGATAGATTTTTTCCCGAATAAAATATTATTTTAAGCGGTATTTTGTGCATGTAAATCGGAAAAAAAATTCTTTTGTGAATAAATTAATTTTGTCACTAGAATTATTTTAGAAGGTTCTTTTTAAATATCTAGATTTTTTTTGGTGACTAATGGTTTCTTTTTAAAAATAAAAGAAAAGGGTGTAATGGTGGCAAAATGCATTAATTAGCATTTATTACTCTTTTTCCTTACTTTTTCTTCACAAAATATTAAACAAACCCCCCCCCCCTCTCACCTTGGCCGAGCCTCATCCCCCCATTTCTGTCCAAAAAAATTCCAAGCTCATTTCTCACTCTTTTTCTTTCAAAAACACAAAAAGAAATCCAAAAATAAATCCAAAAATTCCTATATAAATATTAAACAATTTTTCCTTCACTAATCCTTCATGGATCTTCATTAAAGCTTGATTTTGAAGGCTAAAATGATGGATCTAATTTCTTTTTGGTGTTCTTGAGGAGGTATAATTTCTTACCTTAATCCATAATTAATTGCTTTAATCTTGAGCTAGCTAATTTAGTTAACTATTTAAGTGCTTAGTTTATCTTTTAATTCATGATTAATTCATTATATTTGGTTTAAGAAATTCATGTTAGGGTTAAATTTTGATTAAGTGATTAGTGTTTAATTCAAGTGTTAAATTGTGTTTTGGAAAAGATTAATCTAGTAGAAAGTGTTAAAATTTGCTAATAAGCATTTTGTTTAATTAAGCAAAGTTGCTTATTAGATTTTTGCTAAAACATAATTAGCGAGTGTTAAAAATATAGGATTGGTTTTGATAGCTTAGTTAAGCTATTTTAAGGTATTTGTAATTGTTAGATTTGTGTTATCTTGAATCTAGTGCGATATATTGCGATAGGTTGCTTACTAGATTTCGGGGTTTTCCGACGTAGGGTTCATTTGGTAGTTGCGAGGTTATATCCAGTGTATTCCTCGTAATTTTTGTGTTGTGTTGCACGATCGGGACGATCGGGGTCCAGACTTGGTGTTTTGTAGTTTAGCGACCCCAATTAGGGTTTTGGCCGGTATCGTGCGCGATAGATGCGCTAAGCGCGCAGTGTAATTTTCTGGGCGTTTTCGTCGCGTCTCATTGTCTTTTCGTCATTTTAGGATATTTAGCTTATGTGTTGTATTTATGAAATTTTAAGTTCGCAAACAGGGACTTCGGGTGCTGCGGACAAGAGGAAGCAGGTGGTCGGATTTTCATAGCTCGAGACTATCTGTGAGTAGATTTAACATCTACGGGGAAATCGCCCGTATGGCGTTATGAGTCGGGACGAATATGATATGATAGCTGCATGTATTTGCATATTAGTTACTTTCATATGAATGTCATTGCATAGCATTATCTGTTGTACTTGACTCGTACCTTTAGATATAACACATTACTGACGGTTCATGTTGCACGAGCACTAAATTGTATGCTACACCCACACCGTCTGTAATTGCCATGACACGTACAAACACCTACCTATATGATATGATAGTGGATAGGAATGATTGGAGTAGTAACTCTTATTCTATTGTGCATATGAAATACTGTGGGCACATACATACGTGATATTGCATTGGGCAGGAATAGTTAAGGTAGTGAACCTTATTCCACTTCACTTATATCTTGCTATAATTACTTATACATCATGCATACATATTGACATGTACACCCTCGTACTTGATTACCTGTAGATACTTAAACCTTACTACACTTACATGTACACTTCATATGATACTGCATTTATTTTCGAAGGAATTGGGAACCGCATGATGTGTTTTAAAGCTAGATTCAATTTAAAGAGCGGTTTTCCCTTTATATGCTCATATTGATGTTTTATGTTGCATATATCAGTTTTACATGGATTTTACGCATTGAGATATGGATTTCATATGATTTATGGATTTGAGAACCGTGGGGGATATTTTCAAGAAAACTATGTATTTTTTTGAAAACCCGGATTCTCTTGATATGATATTTGATGCGTCCACCATGTGATTTCTCGGTTCTGAGATTTGGCATGTGATATCCGATTCGAGGAGCGGGACGCACCGTCTGCGGGTACATAGTGGACCCGGTATGGTACCCCGGGGTGAGTGGTGATTTCGTGGTGTAGACGATAAGCCTGACGGTGGGACCACTACCTACCGGTGATTGTATTTGGACTCGGAGGTTATCATGGAGATACCGACCGGAGTGAGGTATGACATATCGTCAGGGCTAGTCATGGTGACAGCGCCTGAGTTATGAGGATTTACGTGTCGATGCTAGACACGGGTTTCATGATGTTTCGAGTGTCGGTGTTTGACACTCAGGTTTTCATAAGACATAGAGGATGTGAGGGCCGATCTGGGGATGCGGTGCCTGAGGATTTAGGATTTGATGTGTCGGTGAGGGACACTGGTGTTTTTCCATGCTGATGATTTTTGCATGAGATTTTATATTATATCATCCCACACTCAGGATTATGTTGATATGCATCGTTTCATGTAGTTGTAATACCCTGATGATTTACCTTTACATGATTGTTGCATATTCACTTATCATACTTAAGCTATCGGATTACTTGTGATAGATAGATCGTTGTTTGTGCATACTTGCGATTACTGTATGATGTTATTTACTATTCACGAGTTGGCAACTCACCCCCGTTGTGCCACAGTGTTGAGCAAGACTTACCCTCTGAGTAGTCGCAGCAGGGCATCTTATCATCTCTACTTTTGCGGATACCGCTACGGTCTGCTGTAAAGCCTTGCTTTTAGGTGGGTTGCGGTTATCTGTTTGTACTTTGTATATTTTTTTGTTGGATCTAGTATTCTCCATCTACCACTATGTTGTGTATGACTTAGAGACGACTTGTGAGGATTCAGTGTTATTTTGTGGTGACTTTGGGAGCCGTGCTCGTGGGAGCCGGTTTTGTTGAAAAGTTTTACTTCTTTATGTAGTTTTCTTTTATATTTCTTCGCTTCGGCATCGTATATATGTTGTGGTGGTTGTCTCCGCCGTTGGGCGTGATTTGCTCCCGTTTGGGATGCTTTTATTATTATCTATGTTGTACCCGTTTTCGGGGTTGGTTTTTACAAAGGAGGTGCTGCCGAAATTTTAAAGAACGAAAACTAAACTTAAAGATTTTTTACTTGAAAAATTCCGAATGTTTAAAACAATGTTTTCTCCGTTGATCCAGTTTTGGGTGGTTTAGATTTCTGGGTTTCGGCTTACTTAAGTTGCGTACGCCTTTAGACGTTACGTAGTTTAAGTGCTGGTTACGGGCCAAATTTAGGTCATGACAATCATCAACTGAACTTAATCAGTATCCTGTGCCACCCTTCTCTCAGTATCCACCTGGACCACCTGTCCAAAATACTGCCCCTCGTCAGAGGGAAAACTATAACTCTGACAGCCACTCTGCCATCCAGGTCACCTTGGAAGCCTAGAATGATAACCGTCTCCCAAAAGAGGCTGACGTTATCATATCCCTAGAACATCATCTTATGTTCTAAAACTGCTTCCGACTGTTTCTCCAGGATTGGATCAATATCAACTTATTGCACTTACTGCAAGAACAACATCTGGTGTGGTACTTGACATCTCATGAATGACTCAATTGCCTAAGCAAGTGATCTGTCAATCATGCGTATCCTTCTCCCCTTTAGTCTGTAAGACACCTTTAGAGAGGGTGACTCCATTACCTGCAAGTATACTACCGTGCCAGAAGTCGTCCATTCTAAATACTCTTAGAATGCTGTCTAAGTACCCAGATTTGGAAACTACCCAAATCGAGATATAAAACCATAGATCCAGTAACCAGAATGTCTGATATAATATCCAAGTCCTATGTGGAGAAACTACTGTGTGACAACCAAAGTATAACCGATCGTAGTATAGGAATATCACTTCCTACTCTGTGTATGTCATCCAAATACCATGACAACACACCCTACTACCTTCTTAACAGATCCATCCCCTATTCTGATGAAGTCAAACCTATAACTGTCACATCAGAAATAGATGATCTATCTCCGCTATATCAGCTTTAGTCTATAAATAGACATAAGCCACTTGTCCACCATACTTCTGCTGCTCCCACTGACTACGACAACCCTCTGGCGGAGTCATATAAACGTACATTTCCAAAGCTAGTTCAGAACGACGCTATACTCATCCTCCTGCCGGGTCTCACAGTCTGGAACAACAGCAATGGCAAGTCTGGGTAAACAAGAACCTCCCTGTCACTGTCCTTGAGCATACCGAAGTACCTCTCGAGTGCCTGAGGTTACCCACCATATCTGCGGAGTGGCCATTGGAATGTCAAACCAGATTGAATCTTTAAGTTCTTATCAAATCTTCAGTAATCGTTTGCGGTTCTGGAATCACTTCCAGTTCTACCATACTCCCACTACTGTTTTCTGAAAAAATCCATTTCTTTTAAAATTGTGGTGAGTGAAGAACAATATCACTATTGATCTTCCAGATGGTAGAAAATCAACCCTCGTCATAGCCTGGGTCAACCCACAAACAGCCATTACAGAAACGTGCCTTGAGTTGTCCAGTGTCTGGTTTTAAGCATAAGCCGGAAAACTCTCCGTACCTTAACAACGTTAAGATATGAACTGTTCTATATCCAATACAGAAACAGAGGCACTGATTTAATTGAACCAGATTCAAATCATGCAGCTGTCACCAGTGCATGTCAACTAAATGGAAAAAGGCCAATCAGCGTTACTCAACTTAGGAATGCTTCCAATTATGAGTAACCTGAAAGAGAAGCAAGTTCTCTTAATCATTACTATCAACTGAATACCATTCACTAGTATCTACATCTTCGATCACCTTGAAGAATCCCGATACTTGCAATACCTGGTTCTCTACTTTATTCATATACCTATAACTTTTCAAAAATCAGACCCTGTGTTTCTACGAAACACCTGTCTAAGAACTAGAGAAGTCACAAGTAAACAGAATATAGTACGAGGACCAACCCCTCTGTCCTAATGGACACTGGACAATATACAATACTCTGTATAAGTCCCTTGAGTCTAATAACTTATTCACTGTGTGTCGTAGGTTGAAAACTGTACTATGGTTATGAAGAATTATACCGCTGTTCAATGCTCCTTACCTAACCATCCACTGATATAGGTAAATGTCATGGACATAATTTTAAAAAGTTATATCTCTCTATGAAAATAGACGTACAGATATATCAATTTGAAATTGGTGCATAACAACGGATATTCAAAACCAAATATTTGCCGCCCGGCAAACAACCAAGGTAACTTCCTCAAATATCACCAATTACAACGAATTCCGATATAATGAGGATGGTCACCTAATTTCCAATAACTTACTCCCACTCATCATCTGTAAAACCATACAGATGTGAGAATCAAACCTGGTAAATACATATCCTGGAGCAAGTGTCCAATTGGGAAATCAGTTTTCTTTTAACAGTACACAGTGAAACTGAAACATTGAAATGTTTCGATGGGGTATCCCGGCATTCCTAGTAATGCCTCTTCCATTATCCAGATTCACAACTGTAACCGTATAATTCTTTGCCATCTCTCCAAATCCCTTTATATGTCTTTAGTCATTACCTTCTGTACACCCCTTTAGGCCAAATGGTTTTCTTCCTTCCCTACCGTTCGGCACCAGCCTATGGTTTGGAAGAAGACTATCCAATAAGCATAATGGGTGTACTGTCCTAATCCTAGGAGCACTCGCAATGCGAGAGAAGGTGAAGATAAAAGACAACCGAATAAACCTTATTCCTATTTCTCCTGAACCAGAATCCATCCCCAAACTGGAACAAGTTCCTTTCGAGTTCGTATATAACCATACGATGGAATATCCAAATAAACTGTGGATCTTCGTAGTGATACGGAGTGTCCTGGAGAAATACAAAGGTGATTTAGGATTGGCGAAGAAATACTTGGTTAGGTCGTGAATAGCAGTCGTAATTTACTTTGCCCTCTCACTAATCCCTTTCTTTGTCTTAACTTAATACCTTCTGTACACCGTTTAGGCTAATTGGTTTTCTTCATTCCTTACCGGTCGGCACCTGCCTATGGTTTGGAAGAAGACTGTCCAATTTGCGTAATAGGTGTACTATCTCCTAAACCAAGGAGTACTCGCAACCTGAGAGAAGGTAAAAGGAAAAGACAACTGAATAGTCCTATTCGTTTTCTCCAGAACCGGAAACCATCCTCGAATTCCTTCGAGTTCGTATATAACCATACGATGGTTTTGTCTAATGGAAGTGGACGTTCGTAGTAATACGGGGTGTCCTGGAGAAAAGGGTAAAAGTAGGAGTGGCAATGAGGTTTGCAACTCTGACAATCCAAAAGACAGTCTTTAAGAAGGTTCGGTTAACTTGGTCACTGAGTCATAGTCTAGGGTCAGGTCAATGGTCGCTGCCAAAGAGAGAGAGAAAAGAAACACTCAGCGTGCACTCTAACCTAGATCAGAATGGTTATCACTTTATCTAATCTGGAAACCTCCCACTGTAACGTCAAATTCTTCCCCAAACCTGAAAGAAGAATTAGTCGGGATCACCCGAGGAGTAAACCAACTCATCAATGGGAATCGAAATCCAACTATCATCGCATGATAACGTGACGGAATCCACTCACGTCACCACACTCCAGAAGGTATGCGCATGCCTGGCAAGTTTCAGTTTCTTTAGAAACTCCCGATGTGTGTTTTTACCCCTAGGACCCAAGTGACCTTGACGGAGTCAACAAATCAAAGAGTCCTAGTCAAGTTCAACCCGTCATTATCTGGATTGCATTAAACCCACCCGTACGTGCCCTTGATGGAGTCAACAAGGCCGCACGACTGTCCTAACCAATCCCATTTATGCAACAAACAAGCACCACTTAGCTACCGTACACTACACCTTGACGGAGTCAACAAACGCAGCACGAATACTAAATAATACCCGTAGGAAATGACGGAGGGCTACGGCTGGTTTTTGGCGAAAAACCTTTAACGTAATGAACTTGATATCGTTGAAGGAACTGCATAACTTTTTATAAAAATATAGTGGCGAAAACCTTTGCTAAAGAGGTCACTCCCGGTGAAGCGATCTCGGCTCTTTCCCCGTAGAATGAGGTGCAGGATATTCCAACTGAATACCACGATGCAAAGCAAAAAGTAATCGGCTATAATGAAGTTATTGCCCTGACGCAAACTTCTGTCCAAGGGGTCACTCCCGGTGAAGGGATCTCGGCCCTTGCCTCGTCGACTGAGGAGCAGGGTGTTTCAACTGAATACCACAATGCAAAACAAAAATGAACGTCATTGCAATAACAGCTTTTTGAAAAATGTTCTAACAACATCAGAATAGGTTTGTTTATCTTGCATTGATCCGAATCAACGCAGTCCCATCAATTGATCACACCACAAAAGAACGAAAATAATGATGTACGTATATGCCATCCGCATTCGCCACTGGGTCCCGTCATCACCCGTTAGGTTACTTAACAAACGACAGAGCGGGGACTGGACTAGCGCGGATGCAAAACATATACAACATCTACTAGTGTATATATAATATATTATTTTTGCTCAAGGCGTGATAAAATGAAACATCACAAAAATGTACAGCATCAGAGAACAATACAGATATCTGGAAGCCCCGGGTTTCACAGAGCCGCTGCTGAAACCCGACGTTCCCCTGGTCGTGCGGATAGCCTGTGCAATGAAATCCTAGACCCCTGCGGGCGCGGCAAGTTACCCGCCAAACCTGAAGCGAGGCAGCCCCCTTCAGCAACGTGAATGGACCACCCAGCACTTCACGGAATCCGGTAACTTGGGCACCCCTCCTGGGTCAACCTATACCCCCTACGAGTGCGGCGAATAGCCCGCCAATTCTAGAGTAAATCCCCCTCCGTCTCAATGCCACGAGATGTGGGCCCGTTGCCCTCTAGAACCCGGCTATCCGTGCACCCCTCCTTAGGGTAATCCTAGTACAGAAAGTAAAATATACATACACCGGGTACATCGACCTCGACCTGGTCGTGCCCCAAAAGAATAATACAAACAGACAGTGACGGCAGTCCACATGTCGGACGCTCGCCCCGCAATATCAAATGTACATAATACAAAAAAAACGGTACTAGCATTGCATCCAGGCTATCCCCCACGACCGATCCGCAACATCACAGCACAAACACAGAACATCAACGTGAATGTCACGTTCGCAAATCCGTCTAACCAGGCTATAGCAGTTAGGCAGGATTTACCGATCGAGTGACATTCACGGTCGCAGATATAATGTAAATACTGTGAACTAGCGTGTTTAAAATATCCGATCGAACAAATTTTATCAAGTGGGCCCCAAACCATTACTGTAGCACATAAAGAAATTCTGGGCCCAAAAAGAATATACCAAAACCCCTATTTCCAGCCCAAAAGCCCACTGCAAAAATTTGGTGCGTTGACAAGTCAAAATCGCGACGGAACCGCGGCCTAAGCATGGGTTTGGCCGCGGTTCCGCGGCGGTTTGGTGAGATCTCGCGACCAAATTTTCATAGATTGCTTGTATTTCTATGCACAGTATTCTGCAACACCTTAAAAAAATTTTGGAGCCAAAAAAATTTCGACAGAAACTGTGTATTTGAAAACGCGGGTTTCTGGAATTTTGTTCAATCGAAGATGTAAACACACTAGAACAAGCTAGGCAAGGTTAATGGCGTGGCTCTGATACCATGTTGCGCCACGGCAGCGGCCCGGCCGTCTACTCGAGGCCAAAATGCGGAATCAAAATTTTTCTTAACTTTTAAACTGGCGCTACCGCGGACAATAAAACCCGGATCGTAACCATTAACCTAATCCTAGCAATCAAGAGAAGGGGTGAGAGATATACCGAGTGATCCGTGTCCTCCGGTCTTCTCGTCGTCGTCCCAATCTCCCGCGGAATCTCCGGTCTTCATCTCCTCTCCGGAAAGGGCACCACGTAGCCGGATTCTTTTACGGGCTCCCACCTCTGGACCGAGGCAACTCGGGCGTGAAGCTGGCTAGCCGACGCGTCCAAGGGTTGCTGTAGACAAGTGTAGAATCCATGTCTCTTTGGGGTTTAGTGTAGTTGCCATAATATGATGGAGGTATGAAGAACTTTAGAGAGATCTAGAATTTGTGTAGCAAGGGAAAAATTGAGAGATGAATAATTTCCCTCATCCAAATGAAATCTCTCTCTCTCTCTCCCATGAAGTGGTCGGCCCCCCCTCAAGGAAATGGTGGAGAAAAAGCATAATACATAAGGGAGGTGAGTGTAGGAGAAGAATAATGGTGACCACACCCAAAAACCATGATAACAATATCATATCAACCTCAAAGCCTTTCTCATCTCAAAAAGCAAAGGAAAAGACTAATAAAGAATCTCATCATGATGAAGCTACAAATGCAAGAAACCCCCTTCCATCAATGTTATTTGCAAACTTGCAAATAACCCCCTCCATCGTAAAGTCCGGCCGTGAAAGAACAAAGGAAAACCGGCCGGAACGGAATGCAAACTGGCAACTTCAGAAAACTGATCCCGTAATAAATTACAGGAAAACCCTACTACTGCATATACATGCCCGCATTTGTATTCCCACTGAATACAAATGCAAAGAGACAAAATCTACACTGACTAATACTAGGATCTGACTTAAAACAAAGCCGGCTAGTAAAAACCGTCCGATCACGATCCGTGCAATACCGCACGTATCTGATCGAACCCTGCCATATCTCCATACGGCCTCTACAGCGTTTTGCCCGAAACTTGAGTAACTGAGTGTGTGGTGGACTCTAAAGACTCGTCAATACTATGGCTGTGGATTTAACCAGTAGCACGTCAGAGGTATTAGCCATACGTGACGGGCCCCCAGCTATTGACCAAAAGGGACGTCGATGAGTGAACTCATCCTGACACCCTACTGAGCCTGTCAGTGACAATATCCGTACAGTCCGGTCCGTTTGTCTATGAGTATCGCATGGCGGGCCTAGGGGATTGGTAAAAGTTAGACCCCCAAAAGCGGTACAAGTCGTGTCGGAGTGAAGCCCAGAACACCCTGAGATACTACTGGAATACCTACCAGTAAATCTCCTGCCTCGGCCGAGGGCTTTGTGTAATGGCTCTCCTAGACACAGCGCGACCTCACCCCCAATACCGGAAGAGACGAACCCCTGCAGATCCGCTCACTACCTCCATGTGGCTCGGGACTGTACCCAACTAAAACCTGTTTGCACGACTCCTTTGAGCCGTGGTAGGGTAGTAATCAAAGTACAGTGGGAACTCACACGATACAAATGACGATCTCAGGTCGATGAACTAACCTGTACACATGTCACCAGGGAACTGCTATCTAACGTCTGGTATAATCCCAACTAGCATGTTCCCGGTGAGTCCTGTCCGGTGTACTCATAACCCAATGAGCACCTGTATACATCTTAGGTGAACCAACTGACACCAGTGGCTTGTGAGACCGGGCAGCGCCCCTCGTCGGGGTCTCGACTGTATACACTAGTCTACTAATGGAGTATCGATGCCCAGTCTCGAAACTCTCACGACTAGGGACCTTTTAAGAATGTGCTTATAGACCACCAGCTCCCATGTATATCATCGCCCTCATACTGCTGGCAGTCAAGCAAGAATCATAGGGGCTCTATCAACGTGTAATAGCGACTCGTAAGGTCACCTAAAGCAGTACATGATGATAAAGATAAACCATATAGCATACTATCATCTTGAGTAAGATTGTCCTACCGGGATAGGTCCTCCCTCAATCATTGCAATCACGTGCCTATGATCCAATAATTGACTCTGAGGGCATTATCTCCAACAATACCTCATGTTACATGTCCTTCGGGTCTTCATCGCTGTCCTCCACTCCTCGTAGGCTCCTTGGAACATCGGCACCTCAACGGCCTTCTCGAATCAAAGAAGATCCACCCGAAAGCTCCTATGCCAAGCTTGATCTCAAACTTGAGATAACTAGGTTGCTTAAAGTGCTAATCTAAGCTACCTAGGGGATATAAAGTGAGGTTATGGATGTATTAGTCTAGCTAACCCTTGATCTCAACACATGAGAGGTTAGGGTTAGGGTTTGAAGTGAGAGTGAGCTTGAGGAGAGAGAAGGTGAGCAATAATAATGAAATGAGATAATGATCTATCATAATATATATGAAGCATTGTTTATTTACCAAAAATGAAATAATAGAATTTACAACCATGCTTCATAAATATCTATGAGTGATTCATCTCCATGAGTCATTAAGCATTTATGATGCTTTAATGACATGGATGAATCACACAAATTAGTCACTAATCTCATTTAATGCAATGCCACCTTACCCCCCAAGTCACCATGCTTCTAGAAGCTTCCCGACAAATTATGAGAACGCCCCTCCAATCCGTGAAAACATGGAAAAACTTTAGACTGTATAAATCCAATAACCCAATACTAGAATCTGGCTTAAACCAAAACTGGCTAGTAAAAACTGTCCGAAAAGTCGTACGTGCGTAAACACACGTACGCGTCCGAACCCTTGTCGTAAAACCATATGACCTCTATATCGTTCCGCCTGGAGCAGGAAAACTCTCTGTGTGGGACTCTAAAGACTCGACACTACGCTGGCAGTGGGTTTAACCACAGACCACAAGCGGCACTAGCTGTACGTAACGGTCCCCACATAGATGTCGATAAGAAGGCCAATGAGGAAAACCATCCGAACTCCTACTGAGCCTGATGTGACAATCTCCGTACAGTCCGGTCTGTTCGTCTTAGACTATCGCATATCAAGCCTAGGGGGAGGCAAGCGTCAGTCCCCTAATAGCTGTATAAGTCGTGTCGGAGCGAAGCCCATTACACCCTGAGAAGCTACTGGAACCTACCGGTATATCTCGCTTGCCCTGGCCAGGGACGTTGCATAATGGCTCTCTGACACAGCGCGATATCATCTCCAAATACCGGGAGAGACGAATCCTGTCTAACCACTACTGCCTCCAAGTGCTCGGGACTGCACCCAACTGCTATCTGTTTGCATGACTCCTTTGAGCCATGGTAGGGTAGCAATCTAAGAATAGTGGGACACACTCGAGGCGAAGTAGCAGTGTCAAGTCTGCGGATTATGCTGTACTCATGTCACCTGGGAACTGTTAACTGACGACGGGTATAATACCAACTAATCAGTTCCCCTGCGAGTCCTGTCCGGTGTACCCGTAACCTAACGAGCACCTGTATACTATCTCCAGTACGACGTACTGATGGCTATGGGACAGACCATCTCCCCAACTGGGATGAGAAGCATACACACTGGTCTACTCTGGAATATCGATGCCCTATCTCGATAATCCAACGACCAGGGACCTGTATAGGATGTTGCTTACAGACTACCCAGCCCCCACTAGTGTGGCTGCCATCACAACGCTGGTAATCAAGAAAAGAACCTATGGGCTCTACTAATATGCATAAGTGATACGTTACAAGAAACATATGCACATATTGAAGTAGACACAAACCAAGTAGCATACTACCATTTTTAGCAAGACTGTATATACAACTGTGAATATCCCAAGCTTCCATTAAGTAATATACATACAAGTATGATACAATAATGGCCCCTAGGGCATATACACTAACAATCTCCCACTTGCACTAGGGCCATGAGCTGGAATATCGTAGACCTATCATCTCGAATAGCCTCTCGAACTGCGTCTGAGGAAGGGCCTTTGTGAATGGATCAGCAATGTTATTCTCTGTCTCTACTCTTTTCACCTCGATCTTCCGGCGATCTACGATCTCCCTGATCAGGTGATACCGCCTTAAGATGTGTCTGGACTTCTGATGGGACCTGGGTTCTTTCGCTAAAGCTATAGCGCCGTTGTTGTCACAATACAGAGGTATTGGACCAACACTGGAAGGAACCACCTGAAGTTCTATGAGGAACTTCTTCATCCAGACAGCTTCTTTTGCGGCATCGCAAGCAGCTATGTACTCCGCTTCCATCGTTGAGTCTGCAACAGTCTCCTGCTTGGAACTCTTCCAACAGACCGCCACTCCATTGAGGGTAAAGACATAACCCGACATAGACTTGGAGTCATCTTTGTCACTCTGGAAGCCGGAGTCAGCAAAGGCCTCCATCTGGAGGTCTTTTCCGCCATACACCAAGAACATCTCCTTAGTCCTCCTCAGGTACTTGAGAATGTTCTTTACTGCTATCCAGTGATTCTCCCCTGGGTTTGATTGATACCGGCTTACAACGCTCAATGTGTATGCTATATCTGGTCTGGTACATAACATCGCATATATTATCGAGCCTACTGCTGAAGCGTAGGGTATAATTGACATGTGATCCCTTTCCAAATCAGTCTTGGGAGACATCTCTTTGGAGAGGGTGATTCCGTGACAAGCCGGTAAGTTACCGCGCTTAGAATCTTCCATACTGAATCTCTTCATTATGGTGTCTATGTACCTGAACTGCGAAAGTCCCAACATCCTCTTTGATCTATCATGATAGATCCGGATCCCCAGAATGTAGGTGGCATCACCCAGGTCTTTCATGGAGAATTTATGTGACAAGAATCTTTTGACTGACTGTAACATAGGAATATCATTTCCTATTAGGAGAATGTCATCCATGTACAAGACGAGGAATACTACAGCTCTCCCTACAATCTTACTGTATATGCATGGTTCATCTGGATTTTTGATAAAGTCAAATTCTTTGACAGCATCCTCAAAACAGATGTTCCAACTCCGCGATGCCTGTTTTAGTCCATAAATGGACTTAAGCAGCTTGCATACTTTACCGCTGCTCCTACTCTGAATGAATCCCTCTGGCTGATCCATATAGACGCTCTCTTCCAAATTTCCATTTAGAAAAGCCGTCTTTACGTCCATCTGCCAGATCTCATAATCGTGGAAGGCAGCAATAGCAAGAAGGACCCTAATGGATTTTAGCATAGCTACTGGAGAAAAGGTCTCGTCATAGTCCAAACCAGGTCTTTGACGGAAACCCTTTGCAACAAGTCTAGCTTTATAGGTTTTAACCTGTCCATCTACACCAATCTTCTTTCTGAAGATCCATTTGCATCCTACGGGTTTTACCCCATCTGGAGCAAAGTCCAAAGTCCATACTTTGTTTGTGTACATGGACTCCATTTCGGTCCGCATTGCATCCAGCCATTTTACTGAGTCACCGCTCTGAATGGTTTGCTGAAAGCTAGTAGGCTCATCATAGTCAATAATGCAATCCTCTCTATCCCCGTCTATGAGAAAACCATAGTATCTCTCGGGCGGATGAGATTGCCTACTACTCCTGCAGAGTGGCGTCGGGATGTCCTTTTCTTCTGAAACCTCCGGTTCTACCATACTTTCAGTTGTAGTTTGTGGTTCTGGAATTTCTTCTTGTTCTATTTCGCTCCCACTTATTTCCTTTTCTACAAACTGATGTTCTAGAAAATGGGCATTACGAGAAACAAAAACCTTTTGTTCCTCTGCGTAATAGAAATAATATCCTTTGGAATTCTTCGGATATCCCACAAACTTACACTGTACTGATCGTGCCTCGAGCTTGTCCATATGCTGCTTTTTAACAAAAGCTGGACATCCCCATATTTTCATATGCTGAAGATGGGGTTTCTTTCCACTCCATATTTGATATGGCGTGGTGGGCACAGTCTTGGTAGGAGCCCTGTTTAGAAGATATGCTGCTGATTCTAGCGCATAACCCCAGAATGATCGTGGTAACTCAGCGTTACTCATCATGGAACAAACCATATCCAATAGGGTTCGATTCATCCTTTCCGATACACCATTGTGTTGTGGTGTGTATGGAGGCGTAAGCTGAGAGAGAATTCCATTCTCTTTTAAGTAACCCAGGAACTCGGCACTTAAGTATTCACCACCTCGATCAGATCTCAGTGTCTTTATACTCTTGCCTGTTTGTTTTTCCACTTCATTCTTGTATTCTTGGAATTTCTCAAAAGTCTCGGATTTATACTTCATTAAGAAGACATATCCATACCTAGAGAAATCATCCGTAAAAGTAATGAAGTAGGAATAACCACCTCTCGCATGCGTAGACATTGGACCGCACACGTCACTGTGTATGAGCCCCAAGAGCTCGCTTGCTCTTACTCCGTGTCCAGTAAACGGAGTTTTTGTCATCTTTCCTTTGAGACAAGATTCACAAGTAGCATAAGATTTATATTCGAACGGATTCAAATATCCTTCTCTATGTAACTTAGTCAACCTTCTCTCATTGATGTGACCTAGTCTATAATGCCATAAGAAAGCCTGATTTATTTCCGGAGACTTTCTTTTAAGTGTGTTCTGGACATTGAAAACTTGAGCTTGACTCAATACGTATATGCCGTTATCTAATGTACCGGACGCAATCAGAACTTGATTTAGGTGGATGTAAACTACATCACTTGCGAATGTAAAATCATATCCCTCTCTTGAAAGTGAGGACACTGATATGATATTACAAGTCATACTAGGTACATATAGACAGTTACGTAGAATCAATATCTGCTCATTTGTCAAACCTAGGCGATATTCTCCCACGGATTCAGCGTCCACACTCATTCCGTTTGCAACTTTGAGAGACCAATCACCTACCTTTATAACTCTACGATTTCTCAAAGCATGTAATGAATTAAAGATATGAGATCTTGCTCCGGTATCTAATACCCAGGAAGTAGAGTTAATTGACAAACAGTTCTCAATAACAAACACACTTGAGGCTGAAGCCACAACATGCTTCGTATCCTGGCTACTGGCTTCTAAAGCCCTGCAATCTTTCTGCCAATGCCCAATTCCATAACAATAGGAACGTCCCTCTTTTACTACATTCAGTCCCGAAACTTTTACCCTTCTCTTTCCTTCTACTTCCCTAGTTTCCTTTAGGGTAGAAGGTAGAGACAATAGAATCAAGTCAATATCTGACCTGTTTCCCAACGTGGTCTTTAGGTCCTTGAGCTCATCAATACAGCTAGTCATTGTAAGGACGTTGTTCCTTACAGATGAACCGCCAGCCAATCTCGCTTGAATTAATTCGTTCGATGTCTCATATCTTATGATATGAGATTGCTCTCCATATAAATCTTTGTTATGGAGAAAGATGGAAACTAAGTCCATCTTCTCGTGCTGCTTCTGGTATACACCATCAACTGAAGCTAACACGAGGCATTTGGCTTTCGCTTTATCTTTTTCCCTTGTCTGACGAATATCCATATCCGCGAAAGTGGAAACTGAACCTGGGACGGCGGGATCTTGAGTAGTAATAGGGTGGTCCAGCTTATCATAGGCAATGGACATCTGGACAGACCTTTGCCAGTCATATAAGTCAAATTCAGTCAAATTATTATCTAGATGTAACCTATGTATGGTCACAAGGTCGCTGCAATTAAGAGAGAGAGAAGAAAACATTTTAGTATGATGCTATTGCAAGTTTAGATTGGTTTTTAATTTATCTAAACAGGATGGCTCCCACTATTTCTCGAATCCTTCCTCAAACCATAAAAGAAGAATTAGCCAGGACTATTCTCACCGTACAATACTTGCTTAACCGTTCAGCCAGGCCAGTGTCGATACTTCGAGGGAGGTTTTCCAATGCTTTCGCGAAGTTCCTTAATTAAAGAACCTCTTTTCTCTGGGGGCGTAGCCCCGCTGACACCTTTCTAGGCACCTACTTGGTTTATAGCATTGATCGTTAATTGACGAATCTCCTGATAAGTAACATGTACTCACAGTAGGATCGGGATCCAAAATATCATCGTATGATAATGTTGAAGGAATCCTACCAACATTCATCAAACTCCAAAATGGTATGCTCTCACTGCAAATTTCAGTTTCTTTAGAAATTCCCGATATAAATTTTTGCCCCATACTCTTATGACCTTGGCTTTGGTCAAAATGTCATAAGTCACATGTCAAGTTCTACTCGTCATTATCCAGGTTAATTTGAACCCGTCCGTACATACCCGTGACTTTGGTCAAATGATAATACGACTGTCCCAAAATAACTCATCTAACTATGCAACAAATGAATACCCAGCAGCTACCAAACACTATGCCTTGACTTTGGCCAAAATAAATACATAGCTTGAATACTACTGAATACCCAAATGAAATGACGGAGGGCTACGAATGGTTTTAGCAAAAACCGTGAACGTAGTGAACTTGATATAATCGAAGGAACCTGATAGCTTTTTAAAAGGAGTGGTTAAAGCTCCGCAATTAAAAAATTCTGCTCTTTTTAAAATAACCGAGTGGTTTCTTTTAAATTTGTTCCAACGATTAAACTTTGGTTTATTTTCTTTGCATTATAATAATGTGTCCCATCATTTATCCTATCATTGCAGAAAACAACGAAAATACCACGTCCTCTTATGCCATCCGCATTCGCCATGGGGTCCCGTCATCACCCGTTAGGTTACTTAACTAACGACAGAGCGGGGGCTGGGCTAGCGCGGGTGTAAAACATAAGTGACGTCTAATAGCTATCATATATAGATATTGTACATTCGTCAGATGCAATAATAAGCATTCCAGATCACAGATGAACTTTATTGGATTTATTAGCAATCCGCATTTGCTTTGAGCCTGCAATAAAAGACAGATTACACAGTTGTGATGAATAGCCATTACCCCACCCTAGACCCCTACGGGTACGGAAAACTACCCGCCAAGTACCCAAAGTGAAGCGGTCTCCCTCAACAACGTGAGTAGGCCACTAAACACTTCGACGTACCCGGTAGTTTATGCACCCCACCTTGGGTCTGTCCTAGGAGCAAAAACAGTAAAAAGAAATAATACAACGGTGGCTACAACCGCAACCTGGATGTGCCCTGCAAAAGAATATTACATCATATTACATTTACATTGAATGAATGAATATTAAATACATCTCAAACCCCGGCTAATCATCACAACAGTCCAACACAGTTCATATACACAAACAGTAAACATTACAGAAATGTGAAACCCCCTGCCAACCGACATACTAGCAGTTAGGGGAGGTTTACGAACACATTAAACATTACAGATAAAATCCCAATTAGCAAATATCTTAGAATATCGATCGATTACCATATTCCGTGTCTACCCAAAAAGCAAACCTATACTGAAGCAACCTGGGTAGAAACAGAACATACAGGAAGACAGAAACCCAAAAATTATGAATTACTGTGAAACTCCGAGTCAACTCGGCATTGACTCGGCGGCGGATCCGCGGCAGAAGCACTCTATTGCCGCGGATCCGCGGCCGTTTTGCCGATTCACTGGCTCGTATTTTCCCAGTATTCATTAATTTCCCTGCTGTGAATTTTAAGGTATGTCAAATATTTTTTCAGACAGTTTTAAAATTAACAGAAACTTAGGGTTTTGGTTTTCCGTTTTTCGTATTTTTCGTCGATCGAACTTCTAATCAGTTGCTAACAAGCTAGTAATGGTTTAGTTGGCTCTGATACCACTGTAAGTCCATATCACGCACCCCACGAACTTGCGGGGAGGCGGAAAATATGAAAAACGATTATCAAAGCTTCGTAACACGGACTTGAGTACATGAATCGTTATCTAAACCATTGCTAACAACTACTAGAGGTTTAACTACTCGGATTCGAAGTTATACCTCACGTTACATGTCCTTCGGGTCTTCATCGCTGTCCTCCACTCCTCGTAGGCTCCTTGGAACATCGGCACCTCAACGGCCTTCTCGAATCAAAGACGATCCACCCGAAAGCTCCTACGCCAAGCTTCATCTCAAACTTGAGATAACTAGGTTGCTTAAAGTGCTAATCTAAGCTACCTAGGGGATATAGAGTGAGGTTATGGATGTATTAGTCTAGCTAACCCTTGATCTCAACACATGAGAGGTTAGGGTTAGGGTTTGAAGAGAGAGTGAGCTTGAGGAGAGAGAAGGTGAGCAATAATAATGAAATGAGATAATGATCTATCATAATATATATGAAGCATTGTTTATTTACCAAAAATGAAATAATAGAATTTACAACCATGCTTCATAAATATCTATGAGTGATTCATCTCCATGAGTCATTAAGCATTTATGATGCTTTAATGACATGGATGAATCACACAAATGAGTCACTAATCTCATTTAATGCAATGCCACCTTACCCCCCCCCCAAGTCACCATGCTTCTAGAAGCTTCCCGACAAATAACAAGAACGCCCCGCCAATCCGTGAAAACACGGAAAAACTTTAGACTGTATAAATCCAATAACCCGATACTAGAATCTGGCTTAAACCAAAGCCGGCTAGTAAAAACTGTCCGAAAAGTCATACGTGCGTAAACACACGTACGCATCCGAACCCTTGTCGTAAAACCATACGACCTCTATATCGTTTCTCCTGGAGCAGGGAAACTCTCTGTGTGGGACTCTAAAGACTCGACACTACGCTTGCAGTGGGTTTAACCACAAACCGCAAGCGACCCTAGCTGTACGTAACGGTCCCCAGGTAGATGTTGATAAGAAGGCCGATGAGGAAAACCATCCGAACTCCTACTGAGCCTGATGTGACAATCTTCGTACAGTCCGGTCTGTTCGTCTTAGACTATCGCATATCAAGCCTAGGGGGCGGCAAGCATCAGTCCCCTAATAGCTGTATAAGTCGTGTCGAAGCGAAGCCCATTACACCCTGAGAAGCTACTGGAACCTACCAGTATATCTCGCTTTCCCTGGCCAGGGACTTTGCGTAATGGCTCTCTGACACAGCGCGATATCATCTCCCAATACCGAGAGAGACGAATCCTGTCTAACCACTACTGCCTCCAAGTGCTCGGGACTGCACCCAACTGCTATCTGTTTGTACGACTCTTTTGAGCCGTGGTAGGGTAGCAATCTAAGAACAGTGGGACACACTCGAGGCGAAGTAGCAATGTCAAGTCTGCGGACTATGCTGTACTCATATCACCTGGGAACTGTTAACTGACGACGGGTATAATACCAACTAATCAGTTCCCCTGCGAGTCCTGTCCGGTGTACCCGTAACCTAACTAGCACCTATATACTATCTCCAGTACGACGTACTGATGACTATGGGACAGACCATCTCCCCAACTGGGATGAGAAGCGTACACACTGGTCTACTCTGGAATATCGATGCCCTATCTCGATAATCCAACGACCAAGGACCTGTATAGGATGTTGCTTACAGACTACCCAGCCCCCACTAGTGTGGCTGCCATCACAACGCTGGTAATCAAGAAAAGAACCTATGGGCTCTACTAATATGTATAAGTGATACGTTACAAGAAACATATGCACATATTGAAGTAGACACAAACCAAGTAGCATACTACCATTTTTAGCAAGACTGTATATACAACTGTGAATATCCCAAGCTTCCATTAAGTAATATACATATAAGTATAATACAATAATGGCCCCTAGGGCATATACACTAACATGTTTGTGGTTGCCCGTGGATTGTATACGGAGACTAATTTATGTCGTCGCCCGTAGGACGTAGATTAGTCCAAATCCGTATTTTCTTAGATTTGGGTTTGGGGTTTTGGTTTAAGGATACGTTAGCCGTATTTGAGGCTAAGATCAACTTAAACGTTTGTTAAGGATACGTTAGTCCAGTTTGAGACTAAGATCCGACAAAAGAGCGTTTGGGCTCTATTGTTCCAGCTTAGGGATATAGTGGTCCATCATTCCCGTTTTGGGGACAGATGTTAGTTTAAGGACGCGTCAGTCCATGAGTTTAAGAACCCCACAGTCCATATTGATGTGTGGTTATCGGGACCCGTCACCTCTCTAACGACGTTGAAGAATTACAACAAATATCAAAGGAGTTCAGAGATGTACCCTTGAACCGGGTGTAAATTGATTTGAGAGAGCAGTTATGCTCGGTTCAATTTAATTTGAGGACTTACGGCCAGAATTGGGCTAAGTCCAGTTGAAAATGTTCAACATTTTATTTGCATTTGGCCTGTTAGGCCTTTACTAGGGCTCTGCCCCTGTTTAATAATGCATGGCATTTTTGTTTGGTCTATTAGACCTTTATTTGGGCTCTGCCCTTTTTTAAATGATGCACAGCATCTGTTTTGGTCTGACAGATCTTTGTTTGGGCTCTACCCCTTTTTTAATAATGCATTGCATTTTTATTAGGCTTGTTAGGCCTTTTAATTGGGCTATGTCCCTTCTTTTTAATAATGCACTGCATCAATTAGTCTGACAGAGCGCCACGTAGCTTGTCAGGCGTTTTGCGCCAATTAAAGAGCGCAAGGCGCCAGCGCATGTGGAGGTGACACGTGTCACGCTCTGGTGAGGGCAAGTCTGTTAGCGCAGTGCGCTGCGCCAGTGCGCTACGCTAGCGCGCTGCTGACACGTGGCGTGCTCTGATAACTTGCGCCAATTTATGAAAGCAGTGCTCTGTTTTAGAAGCGCATAGAACAGTTTGTTCTGGAGCTGACACGTGGCGCTTCCTGGTGACTTGCGCCAATCCAAGGAGCGCAACTGTACAAATTTCAAAAGTGCAAGGCACTGTTTAATATTTTGATCAAATTTAGATCAAAGAAAACAAGTTTTTGTTTTCTTGTTTTCAGAGAACCAGTGGTTCATCAAAAGGCAATGCCTTTATACAAAAGTAAATTACTTCTTCTTTTTTATTATTATTTTTTTATCCAAGATCTTGATCTTATTCTTAGATCATAGATCTCTTTTAGAAGAAATTCTTCTTTTATTTAAAGGTTTTTACCTTTTCTTTCTCTGAGCTCTTCTCAAAAATTTTTTAGAGGAGTTCTCTGTGTGTTTTAGACTTGGAGTCTAGGGGCCTTTATATAGTGCCAATTAATTTGTTAAATCAGTTATGGAGATCTTTCTCTGGGTGATTTAGGGATTTTTCCCTACCGCTGGATCTTTGATCCAAGGGCTCCTGTTTTACAGAAGAGAATTTTATTGTTTTAATAAGATTAGAAAGATCTTTCCAGAATTTTTCTGTTTAAATGCTGGCATAACTGGCGCAACTGCGCTAACACGTGTCGCGCAGCGCAGAGCGCAGCGCAGAGCGCAGCGCAACTGCGCTGACACGTGTCGCGCAGCGCAGTGCGCAGCGCAACTGCGCTGACACGTGTCGCGCAACGCTGAGCGCAGATTAGTTGAAGCGTTGCTTCCTTTTTTAAAATTTGAATTTTAAACAGATCCTTGCTCTGATTGGGTGCGCTGCCTTGGGCGCTGAGCTGGCGTATCAGCTTTTGACACATAGCGCGTTGCGCGCAGTGCAAGGAATCTGAAGCGTTGCTTCAATTTTTGAATTTTTGAAATTCAAAAAGAGCTTTGCTCTGATTGGGGAAACAATCATGTACTATAAAATTACATCCTTCTTTACTCAATAAAGAAACTGATATAATATTGCATATCAGGGTCGGAATGTAATAGGATTCGTTCAGAATCAATGTATTACCATTTGGTAATACAAGTTGATATTCGCCAACTGCTTTGGCTGCAACATTTGCACCATTCCCTACTCTTATGGAATGATCACCCTCTCCCAGTTTCCAACCTTTCCGTAGCCCATGTAACATATTACATATATGGGATCCCGATCCGGTATCTAATACCCAGGATGTAGAGTGAACTGAGAAACAGTTCTCGATAACTAACTCATCCGAAGAAGATGCATCAACATGCTTATTCTTCATTTGGGCAGCGTGGGAATCCGGATATTCCCCTATTTCCTGTTGTCTTATAACAGTTATAAGAAAGAACGGAACCAACGTTCCTCTGCTCAGTATAATAAGCGGGTTCGATCAATGCATCCATATTATTATCTTGATTAAGGCCTGACACGGTTGCTACCTGGAGAGAGAGAGAAGAAAACACTTTACCGTGCGCTCTTACAAGATTAGATTGGTTATTATCTTATCTAATCAGGATGGCTCCCACTGTTTTCATCAAATCTTCCTTCAAACCCTAAAAGGTAAGACTAGCCGGGATTAATTAAACTTTACAAGTTCGCCAATTTTTCAGCCAGGCCAGTGTTGGTACTTTGAGGGAGGTTCCCCGTGCTTTCGTACGGACATAATTAAAATAAACCTCGTTTTCCCAGAGGCATAACCCCATTAACACCTTTCTAGACACCTTCTTGATTGGCTAATTGTTATGTGTAAAAATCTCTCAGGAGTAACTCTTACTCGCAGTGGGTATCGGGATCCAACTATCCCATAGAAGGTATGCAATCTCATTGCAAATTTCAACTCTTGAAATTCCCGATAATGCTTTTGCCCCTAGCGTCCTATGACCTTGACGGAGGTCAACAAACCATAGGCTACTAGTCAAGTTCAACCCGTCATTTCCTGATTAAATTAAACCCACCCGCATGACCTTTGACGAAGGTCAACAAGGTCGTACGACTACCCTAAAACAACCGCATCATATGCAGCAGATAAATACTAGTCAGCTACCGCACACTACGTCTTAAATGAGGTCAACAAACGCAGCACGAATACTAAGTAGGACTTATCTGAAATGACGGAGGGCTACGACAGGTTTTTCTGAAAATCTTTTGCGCAATGAACTTGATATCGTTGTAGAAACAAGTGATTTTGAAAAGGAGTGTTTTTTAGGCTTTTACTAGTTTCTCTAAAAAGGTCACTCCCGGTGAAGGGATCTCGGCTCTTTCCATATCGAATAAGGTGCAGGATATTTCATAAATACCGTTGTGCAAAGCAAGAACTATAAAAGAAATCAAAAACCAAACCGAGTGAGTTGTAGCATCTGCCAGTTATTGCAAAAGAGGTCATTCCCGGTGAAGGGATCTCAGCTCTTTCCTCATCGAATAAGATGCAGGATATTTCATAAATACCGCTGTGCAAAGCAAGAACTGTAGCTACCCTTTTTTTGAAAATTTGATTCTACAACATTTTTTAGGTTTCTTTTCATTCATTAATCTTATTAATGAATCCCATCATTTATGTAGGGTTCCTATGAACGACAGCAAGGTTTCGAGAGGTATCGTCCATGCCATTTTCAAAAAATTTCCATTTTAAAGAACCCTAAACTAGAATCGATAACTAGAGAATCATACGAAATACAGAGTAAACTACTTTACTTCTAAGTGAACTAGAAATACAACCTTTGTAGTTCGGTCCTTCACTTCAATAGCTCCTTGTAGTAGTCCCTTCGCTGCGATGAAATGATCTTGCGGACTCTTGAATGGCTCCATGAGAAGAAAGCAACGGTCTTGCTTGAAGTCTTCGAGGCCGAAGATGATCTACATCGAGGAGATACTAACTCAAGCTACCCTCTTCACTAATGAGAGATTAGTGAAGCAAACACCCTATACTAAAGTACTAATCTAGTAGAGGATGATGAAGTAGGAAGTGGGCTCACTTTAGTTTTATTTTTCCCACAATATTTTCTCTCTTTTAGAAAACCCTAGCAAGCTCTTTTGCTCAAGGAAGAAGAAGATGAGCAAAAGAAATGAGAATGAACTAATGAGATGAGAGAATGAACCATGGGTGAGTTTGTATCATATACTAACTCATGTAGAGACATAACCATAGCTAAATTATAATGGTTAGGTTAATAAATATCTTAAGTAAAACAAAAATAGTGGACTAAGACAATGCATCCATAAGCTTCATGAAGCTTCATGCATGTGAGCTCATTATCCACTAATTTTGGAATTACTTTAAATATTAAAACTCAACATTATAATTAGTGTGGTGTAAGTCTCATACACCCATGTAGATGTAGTGTGTATCAACAACCATGATACAAAAAGAACACAATTAATATATATCACATATATAATAAGTGTGCACATGTGAGAATAAATAAATACTTAAGTGAGCTAATATTAGTTAATGTAAATTAGTATATCAAATATACAATTATACACTAAATTATTAAATCAACACTTGATTTAATAATCCGGCTATATCACATATAACCGACTAATATTAATGTACCAACTTATCGAATCAACACTTGATTCGATAACCCAGCTATATCACATATAACCGTCTGATACAAATATCGCGAGAATAGAATACGGTATCACATACTCGCATTATTCTCGGTCCCGCACATATCACATATGTGCTCCTATTTCGTTTTTCCTGAGCCAGTAAAACCTCTATGTAGGACTCTAAAGACTCATCAATACGCCGGAAGTAGGTGATGATCACATCAAGCACCCACAAGCCGTCAGCAGTACGAGCTGGATGTAACGGCTACCCAGGTATTGAGCGATCAGAAGATCAGCAAAGAAAGCCCGCTCTAACTCCTGCAAAAGACTGACAGTAACACTAACGTACAGTCCGGTCTCCTCGTCTGATATGTTGCATATCCAGTCTAGGGGTGGTAAACGTCAAACCCCAATAACCGATAAGTCATGCCGATTTGAGGCTCATAACGGGTCGAGAAACTACTGATAACACTTACCAGTAAATCTCTAAATCATCCCTGGCCAGGGACTTCCCTGTTATGGCCAATCGAGCACAGCGCAACATCAACCCCCAATACCGGAAGAGATGAAACCCCTTCTATCGCTCATTGCCTCCATGTGATTCGGGACTGTATCCAAAAACCACCGTTTTTCACGTCCTCTTGAACGTGGTAAGGTGGAAATCAAAGCACAGTAGGAATCACACAAGACTCTATGACAATCTCGGGTCTACAGACTAACCTGTACCGGTGTCACCAGAGAACTGCTATCTGACGTGAGGTATAATACCATCTAGGAGTTCTCTGCAAGTCCGTCCAGTGTACTCAGTCTCCACTGAGCACCCGTATACCATCTCTGATGTCAAACACCAATGGATATAGGATCATCCATCGCCCATCATATGGGTCCAGAAGCATATATGCTAGTCTACTCTGGTATATCGATGCCCTGTCTCGATGCACCCACGACTAGGAACATTAAAGGATGAACTTATGGACTACCATGGCCCCACTAGTATGATCTACATCATAATCCTGGTAGTCAAGTACACATCCTAAGGGCTTTACCAACATGTAACCATAAGAAAGTATCAAGAGGCAAGTATACATGTTAAGATAAAGAGCAACCAGATAGCATACTATCATGTCAAGCAAGAAATTCCTCTCTATATATGTCCAATCATCCAATATAATATACATCATATGTACAATAATGGCCTCTAGGGTATACATACAACTAACAATCTCCTACTTGCACTAGGGCACGCAGCTGTAGTATCGCATACCCAGCATCCCGAAGAGTCTCTCGAACTGTATCTGGGAATGGCCTTCGTGAGTGGATCTGCAGTGTTATTCTTCGTGTCAACTCTCCTGACCTCGATCTCCCGGCGATCAACTGTCTCCCGGATCAGCTAATACTGCCTCAGAATATGCCTGGATCGCTGATGGGACCTGGGTTCCTTGGCCAACGCCACCGCTCCATTGTTATCGCAATACAAAGGTATTGGATACTCAATGGAGGGAACCACTCCAAGTTCAGTTATGAACTTCTTCATCCAGACAGACTCTTTGGCAGCATTGTTGGCAGCGATGTATTCAGCCTCCATCGTCGAGTCTGCCACGGTTTCCTGCTTGGAACTCTTCCAGCATACATCCCCTCCATTGAGGGTAAAGACAAATCCCGAGTGCGACTTAGAGTCGTCCTTATCACTCTGGAAGCTCGAATCGGTAAAGGACTCCACTTAGAGTTCTCCGTTACCATACACCAAGAGCATCTCTTTAGTCCTTCTCAAATACTTGAGAATGCTCTTCACGGCTGTCTGGTGACTCTCTCCAGGATCTGCTTGATACCTACTCACTACACTTAATGAGTGTGCTACATCGGGTCTAGTACATAGCATCGCGTACATGATAGAGCCTACTGCCGAAGCATAGGGTATCCCTTGCATGCGAGCTCTCTCAAAATCAGTCTTGGAAGACATCTCTTTGGAGAGAGTGAGTACTGAGATCGTGGGTAAAAACCCACACTTGGATTCTTACTAAACCTCTTTAGTATGGTGTCAATGTATCTGGATTGGGACAATCTCAGTATCCGTTTAGATCAATCTCTATAGATCTTAATCCCCAAGATGTAGGAGCCATCCCCTAGATCTTTCATTGAGAATCTTTGTGATAAGAAGAGCTTAACCGATTGCAGCATAGGAATGTCATTTCCTATCAAGAGTATGTCATTCACGTACAATACGAGGAAGAAAACCTTACTCTCTGCCACCTTCGTGTATATACAAGGTTCATCTATGTTTTTGACGAAATCAAACTCTTTGATAACGACATCAAAACAGATGTTCCAACTCCGCGATACTTGCTTTAACCCGTAGATGGATTTAAGCAGCTTGCATACCTTTCCGCTGCTCCCACTGTCTACGAAGCCCTCTGGCTAAGTCATGTACACGCACTCTTCCAAATCACCATTTAGAAAGGCCGTCTTAACATCCATTTGCCAGATTTCGTAGTCATGGTATGCAGCAATGGCAAGTAGGATCCGGATGGACTTAAGCATAGCCACTAGAGAAAAGGTTTCGTCATAATCCATACATGGTCGTTGACGAAAATCCTTTGCAACAAGTCTAGCTTTGAAAGTCTCAACCTTTCCATCTACACCAAGTTTCTTCTAAAAGATCCATTTGCTCCAAATGGGTTTTACCCCTTCAGGAGCAACTTCCAAAGTCCATACTTTGTTGGTGTACATGGATTCCATCTCAGATCACATTGCATCCAGCCACTTCACAGAGTCTCCACTCGTGATGGCCTGCTCGAAGCTAGTTGGGTCATCATCCTCCATAATGCAATCCTCGCTTCCACCATCAATGAGAAAACCGTAGTATCTCTCAGGTGGATGAGAAACCCTACTAGATCGGCGGAGAGGCTGAGGTTCGTTGGGAGCTATCGAATCCTCTGGTTCAACCAAATCTTTTGTTGTAGTTTATGCTGCTGGAGCCTCTTCCAGTTATCTCTCCTTGCTACTAATTTTCTTTGCAAGAAATTCCTTTTCTAAAAAGATGGCATGTCGAGAAACAAACACCTTTTGTTCCTCGGTGTGGTAGAAGATATACCCTTATGAGTTTTTTGGATATCCTACAAACTTGCACAGAACAGACCTTGCCTCGAGTTTGTCTGAATTGTGCCTTGTTCCCCCAATCTGAGCAAGGCTCATTTGAATTTTGAAAATTCAAAAATTTCTGAAGCAACGCTTCAAATTCCGTGCGTTGCGCAGTGCGCAAGCGGTCCACAGTGCGACACGTGTCTGCGCAGTTGCGCAAGCGCACCACTGCGCGACACGTGTCTGCGCAGTTGCGCAAACACTGTTGCGCAAGTGCACAGATGCGCGACACGTGTCTGCGCAGTTGCGCAATCACTGTTGCGCAAGCGCACGCCTGCGCGACACGTGTCTGCGCAGTTGCGCAACCACTGTTGCGCAAGTGCACGCCTGCGCGACACGTGTCTGCGCAGTTGCGCAAGCACTGTTGCGCAAGCCTCCCGCTGCGCGACACGTGTCATTCATTGGGGGAGTTGCGCAGAAACAGAATGAAAATTTAATGAATCTTTTCTGTTCTTTCCAAAATCAGAAGATTTTCTTCTGCCTTTGGATCAAAGATCCAATGGTGGGAAAATTCCCAAAATTATTCAGAAAATATCTTGGTAACAAATTCAACAAATTTGTGAGCACTATAAATAAGACCCCAGACCTCATTCAAAGGGAGGATCATCAGGAGAAGAATTAACTTCTGGTAAAAAAAAAAAGAAGAGAAAGAACTCTTGAAGATTAATCAAGAACACAAAAAAGAGGTAAAAACTTCTTTTTTGAAGAGGAGAAAGAGAAAAATCTCTGAAGAACAGAGGATAAAAAAATGAATAATTAAATAAAAAAAAGAAATAAATAGTGCCTTGCACTTGATATGAACCCTTGGTTCTGTGAAATCACGGAAAACAAGAAGAAAAACTTGTTTTCCTTTGATCCAAATTTAGATCAAAAGTGCTATGCACTTTTGTTCTTAAATCTGGAAAATTCTTGAGTTTCTGCACAAGTGCAACTCATTATTTAAAAGGGCCTGGCCCAAATCAAATCACAAAAATAATAAAAGGGCAGAGCCCTGTTTGGAAAACTCTTGAGGGCCTGGCCCAAATTAAATTGCAAAAATAATAAAGGGGCAGAGCCCTGTTTGGATTGATTCTTTTAGTCAGGCAGAGCCTAAAATAAATAAAAAAAATTGGACTTAACCCAATCCTGGCTGTAAGTCCTTAAATTAAATTGATTGAGCAAAATGGCTCTCCTAAACCAATTCACGACCGGTTCGAGGGTACATCTCCGAACTCCTTTGACATCCCTCGTTGTAATTCCTCGACGACGTCAAAGAGGTGACGGGTCCCAACGACCACACATTAATATCGGACCGAAACGTCCTTAAACTAATATCGGACCGAAACGTCCTTAAACTAATATCGGACCGAAACGTCCCTAAACTAATATCGGACCACTACGTCCTTAAACTGGCGATGGACCACTACGTCCCTAAAACTGGCGACGGACCGAAACGTCCCTAAACTAATAATGGACCACCACGTCCCTAAAACTGGCGATGGACCGTCATGTCCTTAAACTAGCGCAATCGAGCCCGAACGCTCCTTTGCCGGATCTAAACGGTCCCATCTAAGTTGATCTTAGCCCCAAATACGGTTAATGTGTCCTTAGATCTTTAAATAAGCAATAAAACTCCGAATCAACTTTGGTTCAAGGGTACATCTCTGAACTCCTCTGACGCCTGTCGTTGTAATCCCTCAACGACGTTAGAGAGGTGACGAGTCCCGACGGCCAGATAATGAAATCAATCACTACGTCAAGTCGATCTTAGTCTAAAACAGGACTAACGTATCCTTGACGAACGTTTAAGTTGATCTTAGCCGCAACGCGACTAATGCATCCTTAAACTAAAAACACCAAACCTAAATCTAACTAAATACGGATTTGGACTAAAACACGTCCTACGGGTGACGGCATCACTCAGTCTCCGTATACAATCCACGGGCAACCACAAATAGAACAAACACACACGACACGAAGTGAAATTCTGGAGAAGGAGAAAGTTGTTACCGCGACGCGGTAGCGTAATTAACTGCAGGGGCTTGCGCCTGCAGGGAAGAGCGTCCCCACAATCAAAAACCCTTCACCTTGAGGGGGAATCTGACGAAGTCTGCTACATCGGCCGCATCCGTCTAAACCTCCGATACAAGGTGCCATAAATCAACTTGGCACCTTCGGGAAGATAGACGGATAAAACCAAATGGCATCTGCCCCGAACCTCAGGCACGGACGTCCTAACGTCTCGGCCGCCGTTCGGAGGGGAACAGATTCTGGCACGCCCGGTGGGACCTCTTCCTCTTTCCACTCCACACTTCGTGTGTCGTGTTCGCGAACAAATCGCGGTTTGATGTGATTGCCTGTGGATTCAAGGTACTAAGATTTGGTGTCTTGCTTTATGCAGAAAACAGAAAATCGATGGCTTTGAACTGCACCGCCCGCAGCGATAACTCTTGCTCCGTCATTGCTGGAGGAGGGACTTATGGGCCCCAAGCGGCCTCCCTTTTCAAAATGCCGGTGGAGCAGATGGCTCAAGCCACCACTGGACTATTTTTTGGGACCATGCTCCCACCAATGAGCTTCAACGCCCCAATGACATTGCAAGAAGCTCCAAAGAAGTCGGTCTTCGATCGACTTACTACTGCCGCGACCCCTCTCAGCGGGTCGTCCAACTCCACTGCTTCAGTTTTTAACGGACTAGGCCAGAGCTCTAACTGGCTCATGAAGAAGCCTGCCATACCAGAAGGCGTTATCCCGAAACGGATAGCCATTCCAACTCCCGTTCCTGGTAAAATCACCAAGGTTGCTTCCCATGTTCAGAAGTCCGCTTCTAACAAGTTGGCCGTCCCCGTTCAACGGACGTCGATCTTTAAAAGGCTGGTACCAGCATATTCTGACCAACACAGGGGGCATGAGGAGGTTACCCCTATAGCTGAAACAACTCCATCAGCACGACACGCTCGACGTCGCCACTGGCGTCGGGTAAGGAAGGCTGGGGGCAACTCCCCCTCTGGGATAACTCCATCAGCTCCGATGGTGAGAATCGATACTGCTGTTCCAACCAAGAACAGCTTTGAACTGCTCAACAAGGTGCGCAGAAATTCTCCTACTGCGATGTTGAAACGAACTCATTCACCTGTGGAGAATACTCCAGAGAAGAAGTTAGAGCAGCCCCCTCAACGGCTGCCCTCTAAAATTTACAAAGTCTGGCGACAGGTCCAAGAGTCGGTGATCGATCAAGACTGCCTCCGACGACAGAAAAAGATGAAGGTTCGGCAGGGGAAGGATTACTCTGTCAAACCACAAAAAGCAAAAGCTACTTGGGTGCCCACTACAATGGCTCCCTTAACTCCGATCACTCAAAAAAGGAGGCCGCAAAAAGCCCATGTGTCTTCGGCAAATCGCAAAGACACCGAACACAAACGCCCCAAGTCTGGGGGCATGGTGGTGCACATTGTTTATATGGCTTCTGGAAAGGAGGAAAGCCGCACTTCTACGGGCCACCGACCGCTCACCCGATCCGTGACGAAAGCCCAGGAGCAACAACAAAAGCTTCAGGAAATGATGACTACAATGGCTGCACTCACTGAGCCAAAAGAAAGCTCTGAAATATCTTCGGATGAGCGTCAAGAACAAGAAACCGACGCTGACTTTTTACGCAGAGTCCTCGAAAAGAGGGACAAAGAAGCTGCAGAGCAAGCGGCTAACATAAAACAGATGGCGCTCCTCTTCAAAGATATGGTAGGGATGATGTTACAGCCGGACCCTCCTGCTGAAGATCCTCCGATCGTCCTTGAAGACGACAGGGGAGAAACGTCAAATCCTCCGCCGGCTCTATCAACAGCTAAGGAGGAGGCAATCTCCAAAGCTGACTTGGACGAATATATAGCTCAGCAGATCCGGGTTCATCAGGTGAATGAAGCGGCTGGGCAAATTGCTAGAACCGGACGACCGTATCCGAGCTGGTACGACCAAATCAATTACCCGCCAGGATATACGATCCCTAAATTCCACGTATATAAAGGGACAGGGAATCCGCATCAGCATGTCGCTCAATTCAGGGCCTTATGCGGCAATACTGGAGGTGATGACAAATTGTTGCTACGTCAATTCGTCGGCAGCTTAGCAGAAACAGCCTTTGAATGGTATTCGGAGCTACCTAACGACTCTGTCAAAACATTTGCAGAGATGGAACTGCTGTTTACACAAAGATTCGCAAGTGCTAGTGAACGCACCCCGATTACAGCACTGATAAACGCCAGGGTAAAGCCCGGCGAGACGTGGGTCCAGTACGCCATACGGTGGCGTAATCTATGGTCTAAGTGTGAACAGCGCATAGAAGAAGCCCCTGCGGTGGGAATGTTTGTTGGGACCCTTGATCCACAAGCAACCATTTCACAGTTTATGATGTTCTTCAAGCCGACTTCCTTCCAGGCTTTGATCGACAAATTGGCGCAGATGGACCAGATGGGCCATAAACCCCCTCTCCAGAAGCCGGACTCCCGAAACGATAAAGGAAAGGGAAAAGCGATCATCGTCGCTAATGCCCAACAACAACCGAACGATTCGAAGCCGGTTGCTCGCCCAAACAATACGTGCCCATACGTACCCCTTGAGGACAGGATGGGACGTGCATACTCCTTCCCCCGTGATAAAACGAGGAGGCTATTCGAGCTGGCATTGCGCAACAGGCTCATAAATCTGCCAGATCCAAAACGCCCGTCGCAACCAAGTGACGTCAACGAGCCTAATTACTGCCCTTATCATCGAGTGCTAGGACATCCGATCGAAGACTGTTACGTTTTCAAAAATTGGCTTGAAAACCAGTACCGCCAAGGCAAATTTGCGCTATCCGACAAATGGAAGGTGAATCCTCCACAGCCCCACACCTATAAGGGGACAAATACGCCGGGGGCAACATGCTCCATCATTGAAGAAGCTCCCTGGGAGGTTGTATTATCAGCCAAAACGAGGAGAATGCTAAATGATCTTCAGACTTGTCCAGCGGTCAAGTGGAAGAACCCCTTGGAGCCGCGGGTTATTGAGGGGATGTTGAAGCCACGTCCGACTCCGAAGGCCGATGGTGGTAGTTCAAGCGTTTATAACCAGCCGTCAAAATCTTCGAAAAAGAAGAAGAAGAAATCTAAGAGGCCCGTGAAGCCTGGCGGCAAGCGCACGGACTTACAAAAGCAAATCGACGCGCTGGATGAGTACAACCAAAAGGCGCGGACTCCCATTACGCTCCAAGATTTCCTTGATCACGTCTTTCAAAAAGAAGATGAGGGAGAAACTTCATCGGATGAATCCGACGAATATGTGGCAAGCTGTCATATGATCTCCCATGTGACCACGAACGATGAAGGGACTTCTGACACTGAAACGCCGGGGGCAAATGCCGAATCAGGGGATCCAGGGTTATCAGTTGAAATGATTGGCGCGTTTCTTAACGAAGCTCGATTGAAAAGTAAGGCTGATCGAGAACGCGAGACAGCTATATTCGAAAGGGCCAAGCGCCAGCGACTTGAGGAAAGAGCTGAGATGATCCCGCTGGAGCAAAATGCCTCCACCGCTGACAAAATCCAATTCAGGATAAAACAGAAGTTTGCTAAGGCCATGTCGATGGGCATGAAGCTACCGCCCTCCGAAGAAAAAGTTACTGGCGCGGTAGAAATACACCCCTCTTATTGCTTATATCATCAGAAGGTCTCGCATTCCACTCAAGGTTGCAAAGCTTTCAATAGATGGTGGCAAGGATACGTCGCCAATCAACAACGCTTTAAACGGGAAAAGCGTAAGATTCGTCGGGAGCAAAGAAGCACAACCAAAGAGCTTGAAAGAACTGCCGGCCATTGTTGCATGGTTAACACTGGCGGGTCGCAGGTGCGTACATTTGGAGCGACTCTGATGAGGAGTTGGAACTTGCCCCTCTCTTTAGAGAGTCAACTTCGGGAAAAGAAGAAGAACCGAAGTCTTGCGAAAATATACAGCTGCGGAATCGGACACTGCCTGAAAAGAACCTCGGACCCTCGAATAGAAAAGATAAAGGGAAAGAGAAGGTCCCTGAAGACATCGCTTTGGATGACCAAGTCGCGGAAGAGTTAACCGCCAAAAATCCGCCAAAGAGGAGTAAAGTGGATTACAATGTCTTGGCGCATCTGAGGAAGCTACCCTCACAACTCAGCATTCTCGATGCCTTGTTACTATCAAAGGAGGCGAGAGACTCTTTGATTAAGGCGCTACAAGATCCGGACCAGTTCCAAGCCTTCTTAGCCGAAGAAAAGATGAAAGACGAATTAGAAGAAGTGCACACAGCCGACGTTGCTTTTGGTGATGAAGACCTTCTCCTCGGGACGTGTGAACACAATCGCCCCCTTTATGTCTCAGGATACTGCCATGACATAAAGATAGGCAAAATCTTGGTTGATAACGGATCATCTGTCAATTTACTCAATGTGCGAGTGTTAAAGGAGATTTGCATGAGTGTCCAACACCTCGCCCGAGACAAGATCACTATCTCCGGTTTCGACTCTCAATCCTCAAAGACTCTTGGATCTGTGATATTGACGCTACGCTTCGGGTTGCTCGTCACAGACATCAAATTCCATGTTATAGATGCCAAGACATGCTATAATGCTCTGCTCGGCCGACCATGGCTACACGAGTACAATATCATCCCTTCTACGCAGCATCAGTGCATGAAGTATTGTAGGGATGGCCTCGAGTACACAGTGGCGGGAGAACTGAATCCGTTTTCCGTAAACGAAGTTCGCAAGTATGAAGATGCCAAATACTTTTTGCCGAGCTTTGAGGATACGGAAAGGTGTCACAAGCCGGAGAACAAGGCTAGCGCCACCATCCCTATCTTCGGCAGTGACACCGAGGACGAAAAGGATATAATTTATGCGGGTCCATCGCAATCCGCCAAGCCGGGACCATCCATTCCTTCATTGATCTTTGGTAGTGATTCGGAGGATGAAGTTCATGCTGTATTCCCTGCTCGGCTTTCAATACGGGCTTCCGCTGATGAAGAGCGAAGTTTACAGCTAACTATGGTGCCGCTCGAACATTACAAAGAACTGGATGCACTCGACACCAACAGCGTAGAAGAACTGCAGACATTCTATATCCCTCCTGGACGAAAAGGCGAGAAGGCAATCCTATTCTACCGTTCTGAAGAAAACAAGGTGGAAAAAGAAGTTTGGCATGGCGCGGATCCCACGCTTGACAGGCTTCAACCTATTCGTCTTCCCAAATATTATACCGAAGGTTTGAAGAAACTGTTGAAACGCCAAGGGATGTCCTTCACACAGACCGCTAGAAAAGCCAAATTCTATAACAAGGTCTGGAGCGTTCCCGGGACTCAATGCAAACTGCCTAACAGGAGAACGGAAACAAAAGGGCTCGGGTATGTTCGCTCAAAGAAACGGGAGCTAATAAACAGCTGTTATGCCATGTATGACTTCGATGAAGAGGCGGACGCTCAATGGGAAGACGCTGATCCTGAATCAGCAAAAGTTCCTGATGCAAGACCTCCCAACCCATCGTCCGAAGACCAAATGAACAAACTTACAAGGGATGCCAGTCAAAAAGCCCGAGATGATCACGATCGTGAAATGGCAATCTATGAGAAAGCCAAAACACAACGCCTCCTTCAACAGGCAGTGAAGGATGAAAATACCGCTCCTTGTCAACCCGCTACAAAGAAGGTTCGACGCGAAAGCGAAAACAAGTCGAAGGGCCGAAAAGGTACTCGACAACCACAAAGCAGAGCTAAGAAGCCACGCATCCGAGAGTCGAGCGTTATTGACCTAGCCCTCATGAAGAAAATGGGTCGAGCATACTCATTTCCTCAGAACAAAACGAGGAAAATACTTGATCTTGCTCTAAAACATCAAATGCTCACTCTGCCAGAGTCTAAACACCCTGAACAAGCAGGCGAAGTCTCCAACCCAAAGTATTGCTTTTACCATCGAGTAGTAGGGCATCCGCTTGAAGATTGCTTCACCTTTAAGAATTGGGTTGAGGACCAATATCAGCTTGGCAAATTCGCATTGTCTGAAAGTTGGAGGGTAGCACCGCCGCAAAAGCACGAACCCGAAAACACAAGGATAAAACCAACTCCGCATTGGGATTGGCAGAAAATTCGCACCTGCCATGTGATAACAATATTAAAAGAAGGGTCCGAGGACATGAACAACCTCCCTTGGTGCTTTGAAAGCGGCAGCGATGAGGTAATTTCAGAATTTCCCCCAGCTCCGAAAGAACTGGAAGATGGAATCCATACTACGGCAGATAACCTCAAGAAAATCGAGTTGGGGACAATAAATGATCCGCGACCGACATTCGTCAGCGAGCTGCTGTCTGAAGAGAGGGTGGCTGCGTTAAAAGATGTCCTTGTGCAGCATAAAGATTGCTTCGCATGGAACTATTCCGAGATGCCGGGACTAGATCCAGAAGTTGCTGTACATAGACTAGCAATATCCCCAGACGTCAAGCCGATCAAACAGGCGCCGAGAAGAATGCGACTCGAGCTTGAGATGAGCATCAACGCCGAAGTCAAAAAGCTGATAGACTCTGGCTTCATCCAGGAAGTTCAATACCCTGAATGGATCGCCAACATCGTCCCAGTGATGAAGAAAAACGGGACAGTGCGCATATGCGTAGACTTTCGGGATCTTAATAAAGCCTGCCCAAAAGATGATTTCCCAGTGCCAGTCACCGAACTGATGATAGACAACGCATCCACTCATGAGGTTTTCTCCTTCATGGACGGCTCATCGGGGTATAATCAAATAAAAATGCATCCGGAAGACCAGAAGCACACAGCCTTCAGGACTCCTCTTGGTATATTTTGTTATAAAGTGATGCCCTTCGGTTTGAAGAACGCCGGTGCTACTTATCAGAGGGCCATGACGAAAATCTTCGACGACCTTATACACGAAATCGTTGAATGCTATATCGAAGATCTCGTGGTTAAAAGCAAATCATACGAGGAACATCTCGAGCATCTGAAGACTGTATTTCAACGCCTTCGGCAATACAATTTGAAGATGAACCCTCTTAAGTGTGCATTCGGAGTTTCCTCAGGCAAATTCCTAGGATTCGTTGTTCGACACCGAGGTATTGAAATAGATCCATCAAAGATTAAAGCGATCATGGAAATGCCTCCGCCGAGGACTCTCAAACAGCTGCGGTCTATCCAAGGGAAACTCGCATACATACGGCGATTTATAGCCAACCTTTCAGGAAAGTGCCGTCCTTATAGTCACCTGATGAAAAAGGGAACCCTATTCGTTTGGGACCAAAAATGCCAAAGCGCACTAGATGAGATCAAGCAATACCTGCAGAACCCTCCGGTGTTGGCTGCTCCGGTTAAGGGGAAGCCTCTCATTCTTTATACAACCGCCCTCGAAGGTTCCTTAGGCGCATTATGGGCACAAGAGAACGATCAGGGGAAAGAAAGAGCGCTCTACTACTTAAGTCGAGTTCTGCTGGGGGCAGAAAGCAACTACTCTCCCATTGAAAAACACTGCCTGGCGTTAATCTTCGCAATAACAAAGCTTAGGCACTATGCGTTGGCGCACGAGGTCCGTCTTATTTCAAAAGTGGACCCTCTCAAATATCTAATGTCAAAAGCCATATTGACAGGACGACTCGCTAAATGGGCCCTGCTCTTGATGGAATTTTCGATAACATATCAACCTCTCAAGGCAGTAAAAGGCCAGGCCATCGCCGACTTCCTTGCTGAGCATCCCATACCTGCCGATTCTCCTTTAAATTGCGATTTACCAGACAGACATGCGTTTGACGCAATCGACAGTGGTGATACCCGTTGGGAGCTTTATTTCGATGGAGCATCTTCCATGAAAAAGCACAAACAAAGTACGCCAATGATCAAATCGGGGGTAGGACTCATTTTCGTGACTCCACAAGGAGGAATAATGCGCTTCGCCTTCTCCTTAACAGAGCCAAGAACGAATAATGAAGCTGAATATGAAGCTTTGATAGCAGGCCTCGAGATCGCCATTGATATGGGAATTGAAAGCCTCCTCATATATGGGGACTCCCAACTGGTCGTCAGTCAAGTGAACGGCGATTACCAAACATGCAAACTGGAATTGGTAAAATACGGTGAAAAAGTGCAGCAACTGCTAACCCAAATCCCCTCCTACACGTTGGAAAGTATACCGCGCGCGGAAAACAGCAAAGCAGACGCACTGGCCAAACTTGCTAAAGAATTGGCTGACGAGAACCTCGATGACGTTAGAATCGTGATACAAAGCCGTCGAGTGCTCGCCCCAGCAGAAATACATCCCAAATCATCCGAAGAAAAAGGAGCGAACGAGGAGGCGACCCTGCAAATAACGGACCATGAGAAGACCGAAGACTGGAGAGAAGTCTTCATAGATTACTTCAGGTTCCACCGGATGCCTGAAGAAGCGTCCATAAGACATCAGCTCGTGAAACGAGCTCTGTCTTTCACCTTCGTCAATGATACCCTATACAAGAGGTCATTCGATTCTCTGTGGCTGAGATGCCTAGGACCTGACGAAGCGAAAAGAGTCGTTCAAGAAGTTCATGATGGACTCTGCGGTTCTCACCAAGCAGGCCCTAAGATGAAGTTGAAGATAAAACGGATGGGCTACTACTGGCCCACGATGATGCAGGATTGCCTGGAATACGCGAGGCAATGTCATTCATGTCAAATTCATGGGGACTTCATCCATCAGCATCCCCATCCACTGCATCCAACAGTGGCTAGTTGGCCGTTCGAAATGTGGGGAACTGACATAGTCGGCCCCATCGAACCAGCATCGTCAAAGGGACATCGTTTCATCTTGGCGACGACTGATTACTTCTCCAAATGGGCAGAGGCGGTGCCGTTGAGGGAAGTAAAGACGGAGAACATCCTCCATTTCTTCAAAACGCATGTCATATACCGGTTTAGAACCCCGAGAAGGATCATCTCTGATAATGGGCCAGCCTACCGAAGTCATAAAATTAGCAGCTTCGCACAGCAGCACAATATAGACTGGAGATATTCCTCAGTTTATAATCCGCGAGCTAACGGTCTGGCTGAGGCCTTCAACAAGACCTTGACGAAGATCGTGAAGAAAACAGTGTCACGAAATAAGAAAGATTGGCACGAAAGATTGCAAGAGGCTCTTTGGGCGTATCGGACTACGTTCAAGACGGCCACGAACACAACGCCGTATGCGTTGGTGTTCGGCACTGAAGCAGTACTCCCTCTCGAGATAGAATTACCTTCTCTACGAGTGGCAGTCCACTACGAGCTGACTGACGAAGAAAATGCTCACCTCCGGCTTGAGGAGCTTGATGCCCTTGAAGAAACACGGCTCATAGCGCAACAAAATCTGGAAGCTTATAAAGCAAAGATGACGCGCTCATACGAAAGATTGACCCGACCGAGGACATTCCGCCAAGGTGAACTCGTGTTAGTGGTCAAAAGGCCTATGATCCCCAATCGCGCTAAGCGAGGAAAATTCGAGCCAAACTATGAAGGCCCGTACATCATAGATAAAGTTTACCATGGTGGGGCCTATCTACTCATCGACATGCACGGTGAAAGGCCTTTCAGGCCAATAAACGGTCGCTTCCTAAAGAAATATTACGCTTAATGAGTCACAGCCTAGGTCAATGATGGATGACGACGACTATGTCCGCTCGCTATCTTCCTAAGCTAGAACTTTATAAGCAGTAGCTGGCCTTCTCCGTGATGGACCGAAATGTCTTTAAACTAATAGCAGACCGAAACGTCTTTAAACTACTACCACAGCATCCTTAGGCTGACGAGATGAGTAAAAAATAAAAAAATAAATATAAAAAAATAAATATAAAAAATATATATATAAAAAAAACGGTAAGTCCATAAGCAAAATGGGCACGGATGAAAACCCGAAAGGGCTCCGTGAGTAAAAACAGCAGGACTACCGGCGAATGTTTGTGAAAACCCGAAAGGGCGCAACTTCGTTAAAGAACCCTTATGGAGTCCTCTCGACCCTGTAAGGAGAAACCACCCGCGTGAGATCCTTACGACTTACAAGGGAACAACACCCTTAGGAATCCCCACGATTCCTAAGCAGAAAATACGCTTGCGAGATCCTCACGACTCGTAAGGAGAACTCTCTTATGGGACCCTCACGGCTCATAGGATTTGAAAGTCTTAAGTCACAGAGACCTAAACCTGTGCTTAAGCAAACCCCCACAAACTTCCAATATTGCCCTACAAGTGGCTCAATACTGACCCTTGTATACAATCCACGGGCGCGAATAAACATTTCCCTAGCCAAATTTCATCCGTAATTGGGAATACGTTTGCATGGTGAACAACCCTTATAAATCCCCACGATTTATGAGGAGAAAATCTTCCTGTAGGATCCTTACGACTTACAGAAGAACAAAATACTTAGGAACCCCCACGGTTCCTAAAGAGAAAATACACCTACAAGATCCTCACGACTTGTAGGGAGAAATACCTTCACGAGACCCTTACGGCTCATGAAGTCAAAAGCCTTAGCCGACAGGACCCTAACCCTGGTCGCTAAGCCTCCTTTGTTCGACAACGACAGAGGCAAATGATGATTCGCTCCTGGTAATATCCCAGTTGTAGCGGTGCTGATGCCGAAATCGGTGTCCAATTTCAGGTTTACAGCGAAAAGCCAATAGGCCGCTCATGCATACGAAATAGCCGAAATGATAGGGCAACTTGCAATGAAAAGCAGCAAGTAAAATGTATGCATGCAAAATAGCCGAAATGATTGGGCGACTCGTAATAAAAAGCAACGAGTAAAAATAAAATAAAATAAATAGCCGAAATGATTGGGCACCGCGAAAAATAGCCGAAATGATTGGGCAATCGCAACCTTCGCGATATAAAGCTGAAATGATAGAGCATCGCGGAAATAAAACAAAAAAAATGATGATGAAGCTTTGGCCCTACAGTTAAGATCACATTGATCCCTGTATACAATCCAAGGGCATAAATAAAGAAGGAACCATACTTCCCCAGCGAATTCCGTCAAACGACGAAGCCAAACCTCAACGGCTCATTTCAGCCGAAGAAGCCAGTGACTTCAACAAAAAAAAAAAATCCTCGACTCACGGATACAAACACTCCTTGACGAGAGCCTTCTGATCCGCGTCGACTCGCAGAGCCACCAGCGCCTCCGTGGGAATCATCGACTCGTTTCAAACCCCAAGGACACAAATAATCCTTGGCGCTCGGGAAACAAATAATCCCGGCAAACTTCTCAACTCACGGATACAAACACTCCTTGACGAGAGCCTTCTGATCCGCGTCGACTCGCAGAGCCACCAGCGCCTCCGTGGGAACCATCGACTCGTTTCAAATCCCAAGGACACAAATAATCCTTGGCGCTTGGGAAACAAATAATCCCTCGCAAAACTTCTCAACTCACGGATACAAACACTCCTTGACGAGAGCCTTCTGATCCGCGTCGACTCGCAAAGCCACCAGCGCCTCCGTGGGAACCATCGACTCGTTTCAAACCCCAAGGACATAAATAATCCTTGGCGCTTGGGAAACAAATAATCCCTCGCAAAACTTCTCAACTCACGGATACAAACACTCCTTGACGAGAGCCTTCTGATCCGCGTCGACTCGCAGAGCCACCAGCGCCTCCGTGGGAACCATCGACTCGTTTCAAACCCCAAGGACACAAATAATCCTTGGCGCTTGGGAAACAAATAATCCCTCGCAAAACTTCTCAACTCACGGATACAAACACTCCTTGACGAGAGCCTTCTGATCCGCGTCGACTCGCAGAGCCACCAGCGCCTCCGTGGGAACCATCGACTCGTTTCAAACCCCAAGGACACAAATAATCCTTGGCGCTTGGGAAACAAATAATCCCTCGCAAAACTTCTCAACTCACGGATACAAACACTCCTTGACGAGAGCCTTCTGATCCGCGTCGACTCGCAGAGCCACCAGCGCCTCCGTGGGAACCATCGACTCGTTTCAAACCCCAAGGACACAAATAATCCTTAGCGCTTGGGAAACAAATAATCCCTCGCAAAACTTCTCAACTCACGGATACAAACACTCCTTGACGAGAGCCTTCTGACCCGCGTCGACTCGCAGAGCCACCAGCGCCTCCGTGGGAACCATCGACTCGTTTCAAACCCCAAGGATATAAATAATCCTTGGCGCTTGGGAAATAAATAATCCCTCGCAAAACTTCTCAACTCACGGATACAAACACTCCTTGACGAGAGCCTTCTGATCCGCGTCGACTCGTAGAGCCACCAGCGCCTCCGTGGGAACCATCGACTCATTTCAAACCCCAAGGACACAAATAATCCTTGGCGCTTGGGAAACAAATAATCCCTCGCAAAACTTCTCAACTCACGGATACAAACACTCCTTGACGAGAGCCTTCTGATCCGCGTCGACTCGCAGAGCCACCAGCGCCTCCGTGGGAACCATCGACTCGTTTCAAACCCCAAGGACACAAGTAATCCTTGGCGCTTGGGAAACAAATAATCCCTCGCAAAACTTCTCAACTCACGGATACAAACACTCCGTGACGAGAGCTTCTTTGACTCACATCTCGGGCGGTAAGAATTCAAAAACTTACTTCCTGAACAATGGGACCCTGCAAGTCAATCCTAAATGGTCTCTTGCATACTATTCACGGGTCTCACTCTCTGAAGTCGATTCTCGACAAAGAGGGAAACAACTGCTTATGAGCCCTCTCGACTCGTAAGAGGGAGAAATTCTCTTATAGGATCCTTTCGACTTATGAGAGAAAACCACACTTGGGAATCCTCACGATTCCTAAGGAGAAAATCCACCTACGAGATCCTCTCGATCCTTAGGGAGAAAAGTCTCTACGAGACCCTCACGGCTCATAGAGTTGAAAAGTCTTAGGCAGCAGATCTGAACCTGCGGCCTAAGCCATCGCTATATCTCGAAGAAACCAAAATGCTTACTCTTTTACCTGTCAATCATGTTTATCAAGGCAGCATGCTGATAATAAGAGAAGGGAGAGAGCAAAGAAATGATACAAGACATGGCAAAAAATGTGTATCTTTATTTATTAATTCAATCAAGTACATGGCGAATCGTACAAAAGAATAAAGAATGTATACATCTTATTCGAAAAAGAAAATTACAAGTATATTGATACAAGGGCAGCTACTGGGAAGGAAGCGTCTTAAATAGCCCTATCAATTGCTCGCGTACTTCCTCCCACGCCTTCTCCTGAGCAACTACCACTGCCAGTTCCGCCTCTACTTGAGCCCGCTGCTGTGTGAAGGATGCAAGCTCTTCCCCAACAACCTGCTGAGCTGCTTCTTGGCCTCGGGCATCACGTTCAACAGCATCAAGTTTCCGCCTCAGTGCTAGCCCATTAGATATACGCTTGAGAAGACCTTCAAAGGCAGCTTTCACCTCAGCAACATTCGTCCTAACTTCAGCACGAAGGCAAGCGGTCGCGTTTGAAGATTCCTGATGCGCCTTTAGCCGTAAAGCTGCCTCCTGCTCCAAATGGCGGAGATAAGAGGCGCTTTGCTCAAGCCAAGCTGTCCGTTCGGCGCTCGCAGCCAAAACCTCGGGGGAAGGGCGTATCGACTCCAACCGATGCAGGCGAGCCTCGATCTCTCTGCAGTGGTTAACCCACGATTCGACGACGCCTTAGTTATGAAAAGTTACGAGCGCCGCCAACATTGGGTTAACATCCACAGCGAAATCTACGGCAGAAGGAAGGGCATCCATGTTGAGCTCTTCGATGTACCCGCTCAGCATACCCAGGCTCATTACAGCACCCTTTGAAGACGGGCGTCTCAAGAAAGGACCCGCCGGTGAGAAGACACGAGACTCAAAAGAGATCAGAGCTGGAACAATGGCTGCAAAACGAAACATGGTCAAACAATGATTCGAAAAGTCGGTGAAAGATCATATAAAAAGGGGAAAGGAATATCTGTACCATTCGCAACGGACGGCAAAGCCGGAGGCGCCGGTGGCAGCGCAGGCCTGGTGTCCACTCCTTCGATTTGAGGCACTGCAATCAGGAAGAGGAAAAGTCAGATGTGATCCTGTATTACCTCAAAAGAGACCAAGACAGCACTTACCGGCACCCCTAGAGGGAGAAGCGAGCTCGGATGGGAAGGAGAAGTGTGGGAGCAACACTTGATACAGATGATCGAAGAACACTCCTGAAAAGAGCATATTGGTACAACGTTAGTGCATAGGCTACACGTTAAAAGATTAATGCATAAGTCATAAATTCATACCTTCCGACATCCGCGATGGCACAAGGGAAGACTGAGGAGCAACCACCGCCAAGGCAATGGTTGAAGGTGTGCCTTCAGGCAATGGAGCATCGGCACTAGCCGCACCTGCGTTTAAAACAAAGATAAACTGGTTAAAGGAGATCGTGAGGTATATATAAATGAAGAACATTGGCCATTTAAAATTTACCCGACAAGCTGCCCGCAGAAACAGAGGCAATCCCTTCCTCCACTGACGGAAGGCCACCGCCTGTAGCTTCATCACCCGACTCAAGGGGAACCGTTGTTATGCTCTCAAGCTTTACAGGCAGCGGGGGACCATAGGCGGGGAGGGCTATGATAGGAACATTGCCAGATTCCTGAGAAGGAGCGCCTAGCTTGTCTTCAGGAATCGTGGCCGCCTCACCCGCTGCTCCCTCAGGATCGGCGATTACAGCTGCCTCGTCCATCGGCACCACGAGGTCCCCAGCCTCAAGCACCTCGCCCTCTACCGCCTTCGGCTCGGTTGAGACAATCATCTCATCTACCGCCACTTCAGGTGCGGCATCAATGACCCTCTCCGCGGCAGGTTCCTCAATCTCGGCTCCAGACCCCATGACCCCGACAACGTTGCCCACTGTCGGTTCGAGTTCAGCAAGTATCGCTTCCTCCGCTCCCCTGGGTTCGACGGTCGTCTCCGCCTCCCCCTCAGTTGGACTTGACCCTGCAAAATGAGATACGTATAAGCCAATAGCTCTACAATTCGTACGACAAGATTCTGAAAGAAGTACTGCCTGAAGCAGATTTATCATTGGCGCTCCGAACCGCGCGCGCCACTTACCGACGAGCTGTAGACAGGGCAATGGGATGCTCTTCGGAAGGAGTACTAGCGTGAGGAATGGTGCTAGGGCCCGCTCCCGTGGCCAAAGCAGCTTTCCGCGCCTTTGCTTCACGTCTCAACCGCTTCCGCTCTTCTCGAGCCGTTGAGACGGATGCCATCAGAGCTTCCTTGAGTGAAGCATCCTCATCCGTGTAGAGGGATGCCTCCAGATTTTTCAGAGCATCCCTCGTCGTTGCATCAAGCCGAGGCTCTTGCGGCAGCTTCGACGGAGCCGGGGCTTCGGTGACGGGCTCGGAAAGGATCCTTGCGCCGATTAATACAACCCCTGTAAAGAAACAAGAGAAGGTCAGATTTACTATCATAAAGAGACAACAAAATTTCCGTATAAAAGAGAAAGGGACAAAACATACCGACGCTTGCCAGGGCACGTTTCTCCTCCTCCTCTTGGAAGGTCTTCAGGGAGGCAGCGATAGCCTCTTCAGTAGAGACACCTGTTAAAAATGGAGCAAACGTTAGTTAAATGTAATAATACAAAGTGCAATGAAATAACAAATAAAGCGTCTGATGATTACCGGACTCAGCAAGTTTACTCAGCATCGCTTCGAGCCTCGCCGATCGCTCCGAAGCTGCAATGGCGGCAGCCAAATTGGTGTCCGCAGGGTCCACCACAAAACCCTCATTGCTGTCGTACTCGCATATGGCCTCGGCAGGAGAAGCCGCAGGCTTTGAGCTGAGGATCGCATCGAGGGATAGGGCAGACTTCTTCTTCTTCTGTCCGCCAGCTTTAGATCCACTCGAACCAGCTTTGCGCTTGGCAGTCACTTTCGGGCGGCGAGTCCCGATATCCGCTCCTGCGCCCGACTCTGGCGATACCACTTTGACCGTCTTTGTCGGAACACGGGGCGCCGCTGGTGCGTCCGCCGTAGTAGGCAGTGGCAATCCACGCGGAGGGGCTAACACACGTGGTCGGTCAGCTCCGGCATCTTTTATCGGGAGAGTGACCTGGGTCCTTGGCTGCAAGGGAGCCTTACGATCACCGCCAGGCGCACCCCTACGGTCGACCAGCATGCGCTTCTCCATTAGAATGATTGGGCCCATAGCGTGCGCATACCAGGCCACATATGAATTAAGCATCTTGGGGACACAGCTGGGTTCACTAATGAAGAAATAGGAACCCGTATTAAGCCGTATAAAGTGATGCATCGCATTCCTTACCCCCTCTGGGCCAACCACGGGCGTTTCCAAGAAGGCTTCCATCGGGATCCCCTGATTGTAGCTTGATTGCTGGGCAAATCGATGCGGATTATACCTCATGAACAAAGCCGTCTCATTCTGCCGAAACACTAGGTAGCCCGGCCGAATGGAGTAAAGATGGACGATTTCCCGAGCCTTCAGCACAGAAGCCCCGCCCTTAAACTCGTCACGTAGGGGCACCACCGACTTAGTAGTCTCCGAGCCTATAGTGATGACCTTATCCACGAAAGAAGTTGTCGCTCCGACCAAATGTGGGCGCAGGAGGAGTCCCCTAGAATCCCGCGGGGATGCAAACACGATTGAAGCCCCGATTAACCGTATGACTCTCGGGAGTCTGTACTTCTCGAAGAATGGAGGAGTCTTGTGGGCGCCGAACACCCCTCGCACGTGCATCTCCATCCAAGAAACGAAGTAATGCATTTGGAAATTAGCAGGCTGTGTCCCAGGATCATTGGCGTCCGCCGCTACGCTGAGTCCATGATAAAGATAAGCTAACCCAGCAATCCCTACCGACAACTGCAGACCGGCCACCATCCGATGTGCCGGGTAAAAGACAGAGGGCCGCATGAAGCGCGGGTGCATAGGGAGCGCAAAGTTGCATAACCACAAGCCCAGGAACCCAATAAAGAAAGTTTCCTCATCCATGCCGGAGACGGCGATTTCCGAGAAAGCGACGACGGCAGCATTGGGGAGATAGAAAGCCCTCTGGTCATTCTCCGATACGGGTCGGCGATCCAAACCGAAGCCAAAAGGGTCGTCGAGCTGAGCGAACTTCTCGCTCTGCTCTGATAAGAACTCTGGGCGGATAAAACGAGCAATGAAAGCTGCGAAACTGACGCCCTTGTCTCCCGATTCCAAATGGAGTTCCTCGTAGATCTCCAACACTTTCACCAAACCCGGATGCTGATGCTGAATGCCATTCTCCGGGGTTAAGTCAAATACCACCTGCTTGGTGGCAAAGACATACTCGTCGGGAGGAAGCAACTCCTCGTAGTGCTCTCCCCTCATTGGCAGACCTGAAATTTCGGCGAATTCCTCCAAAGAGATAGAAGCCTCCTTATCCGCCATCAGGAAGGTATGGGTGGGGATATTCCATTGTTCAACGAAGGCCTTTATCCACCACGTTGGAGGAGAGGGGTACTCAAAAAGTGAGACGAAGACGGCTGAGTATAGACCAATCTTCGTTAGCTGGGTCCTCTTCGCCGATAGAATGTACCGGGCCCACTGCAAATATCCGGCGGGGGGTCGCGGGATCATTCCAATGTTATAAGCCTGTCCCCAAGGGCGTGCTTCGCCCTGACAGATTCGCCTCCCCAGAATATCTATCGCCGGCGGAGGCTACACGGGGATGGCGCCGATTGCAGGTTGAAGGAGGTCATCAGAATTCCAATTCTTAACCTCCACGGCATACTTCACCGGGGGTTCGTCCGCATAAGGAAGCGTGACTATGGGGTCAGAGGGCGCGGCGGAACTAAAACTGCGACGGCCTTGGATGATCTGGCTATACCACCTTCCCCACAGATGGAGTTTTTTGCACTCAGGATCGTGATCTTTAAAAAGAGCGAATACCACCCGATCCACTGGCGCATGGGGGAACCCTCCTTCCGAGCGAACGAAGGGAAAAGACAAGTCGTCAGACATGTTCTGTGAAAAGACAAAGAAACATACATCATTAGTGGCCTAATGCTTGGCATTTGAAAAAAATATATATATCTTGCTCCACACTGCGATGCAGTAGGTAGGGGACCAAAGGGGGACCCACAAAATCTGGATGATGTGCATCATTTAATAAGACAATCCCATCATTAGATGGGACTGTCAATTCATAAAAAAAAATTTCCCAATAGGATACACCCATTGGTGGGGAGTCCCCAGAGACAAAGAGAAAATCTCCTCTTTTAGAGCAAAGCTCTGTCACAGAGTGACATTTGTCAAACTCTGGTCTCAGGGGAACAAGATTCCTTAAAAGAGCTTGGCTCTGTGATAATGATGGAAATATCCATCAAAGGAAAATAAATTTTTGAAAATTAAAAATTAAAAAAAATTGGGATCTTAAAGACCCATGAAAACTCTTAAGAGTTCTTCTTTTTTTTTAGATCAAAAGATCTATGTTTTGCCAAAGAGCAAAGCTCTGTTCATGGGTTAAGAAACCCTGAAACAGATTCTTGAGAGCAAGGCTCTGTTGGTGAAACCCCAAAGGGGTTTTCCTTAGATCAAAAGATCTATGAGAGCAAGGCTCTATTAATTAAAATTAATTTAATTTAAGATTAATTTTACCTAAAGTTGTTCTAAAAAGTTCTACCTTTGGAAGCAAGAGCAAGGCTCTGAAGTTCTTGAAGGCAAGAGCAAGGCTCTGAAAATGAGAAATCTTGGAGATGGTAAAGAAATTAACAAAGACCAAGGGTCTTATTTATAGGCGCCTGCGCCCCTTCAACTGACCCTGGCCACCGTTGCGCTTACGTCGCGCCACGTAAGCACAACGGTGGGGGGGCATTTGTTCCCCCAATCTGAGCAAGGCTCATTTGAATTTTGAAAATTCAAAAATTTCTGAAGCAACGCTTCAAATTCCGTGCGTTGCGCAGTGCGCAAGCGGTCCACAGTGCGACACGTGTCTGCGCAGTTGCGCAAGCACTGTTGCGCAAGTGCACAGATGCGCGACACGTGTCTGCGCAGTTGCGCAACCACTGTTGCGCAAGTGCACGCCTGCGCGACACGTGTCTGCGCAGTTGCGCAACCACTATTGCGCAAGCCTCCCGCTGCGCGACACGTGTCATTCATTGGGGGAGTTGCGCAGAAACAGAATGAAAATTTAATGAATCTTTTCTGTTCTTTCCAAAATCAGAAGATTTTCTTCTGCCTTTGGATCAAAGATCCAATGGTGGGAAAATTCCCAAAATTATTCAGAAAAGATCTTGGTAACAAATTCAACAAATTTGTGAGCACTATAAATAAGACCCCAGACCTCATTCAAAGGGAGGATCATCAGGAGAAGAATTAACTTCTGGTAAAAAAAAAAGAAGAGAAAGAACTCTTGAAGATTAATCAAGAACATAAAAAAAGAGGTAAAAACTTCTTTTTTGAAGAGGAGAAAGAGAAAAATCTCTGAAGAACAGAGGATAAAAAAATGAATAATTAAATAAAAAAAAGAAATAAATAGTGCCTTGCACTTGATATGAACCCTTGGTTCTGTGAAATCAGGGAAAACAAGAAGAAAAACTTGTTTTCCTTTGATCCAAATTTAGATCAAAAGTGCTATGCACTTTTGTTCTTAAATCTGGAAAATTCTTGAGTTTCTGCACAAGTGCAACTCATTATTTAAAAGGGCCTGGCCCAAATCAAATCACAAAAATAATAAAAGGGCAGAGCCCTGTTTGGAAAACTCTTGAGGGCCTGGCCCAAATTAAATTGCAAAAATAATAAAGGGGCAGAGCCCTGTTTGGATTGATTCTTTTAGTCAGGCAGAGCCTAAAATAAATAAAAAAAATTGGACATAACCCAATCCTGGCTGTAAGTCCTTAAATTAAATTGATTGAGCAAAATGGCTCTCCTAAACCAATTCACGACCGGTTCGAGGGTACATCTCCGAACTCCTTTGACATCCCTCATTGTAATTCCTCGACGACGTCAAAGAGGTGACGGGTCCCAACGACCACACATTAATATCGGACCGAAACGTCCTTAAACTAATATCGGACCGAAACGTCCTTAAACTAATATCGGACCGAAACGTCCCTAAACTAATATCGGACCACTACGTTCTTAAACTGGCGATGGACCACTACGTCCCTAAAACTGGCGACGGACCGAAACGTCCCTAAACTAATAATGGACCACCACGTCCCTAAAACTGGCGATGGACCGTCATGTCCTTAAACTAGCACAATCGAGCCCGAACGCTCCTTTGCCGGATCTAAACGGTCCCATCTAAGTTGATCTTAGCCCCAAATACGGTTAATGTGTCCTTAGATCTTTAAATAAGCAATAAAACTCTGAATCAACTTTGGTTCAAGGGTACATCTCTGAACTCCTCTGACGCCTGTCGTTGTAATCCCTCAACGACGTTAGAGAGGTGACGAGTCCCGACGGCCAGATAATGAAATCAATCACTACGTCAGGTCGATCTTAGTCTAAAACAGGACTAACGTATCCTTGACGAACGTTTAAGTTGATCTTAGCCGCAACGCGACTAATGCATCCTTAAACTAAAAACACCAAACCCAAATCTAACTAAATACGGATTTGGACTAAAACACGTCCTACGGGTGACGGCATCACTCAGTCTCCGTATACAATCCACGGGCAACCACAAATAGAACAAACACACACGACACGAAGTGAAATTATGGAGAAGGAGAAAATTGTTACCGCGACGCGGTAGCGTAATTAACTGCAGGGGCTTGCGCCTGCAGGGAAGAGCGTCCCCACAATCAAAAACCCCTCACCTTGAGGGGGAATCTGACGAAGTCTGCTATATCGGCCGCATCCGTCTAAACCTCCGATACAAGGTGCCATAAATCAACTTGGCACCTTCGGGAAGATAGACGGATAAAACCAAATGGCATCTGCCCCGAACCTCAGGCACGGACGTCCTAACGTCTCGGCCGCCGTTCGGAGGGGAACATGCCTTTTGACATAAACCGGACAACCCCATATCTTAACTTAATTAAGACATGGTGTCTTCCCCTTCCATATCTCATATGGAGTGGTAGGCACAGATATGATATTCAATAGGTGTATGGTTGTTTCAAGCGCATACCCCCAAAAGGAAATAGGTAACTCAGCGGTGCTCATCATAAAGCGCGCCATATCTAATAGGGTGTGATTCCTCCGTTCTGATACACTGTTGTACTGTGGTGTATATAGAGGAGTAAGCTGAGAGAGAATCCCATTCTCTTTTAGAAAGTCCAGGAACTCTGTGCTCAAGTATTCACCTCCTCGATCAGATCGAAGGATTTTAATACTTTTACCCGTTTGGTTCTCGACTTCGGATTTATATTCCTTGAATTTCTCAAAAGTTTCAGACTTGTGTTTCATCAGGAACACATGTCCATATCTTGAGAGATCGTCAGTAAATGTAATGAAGTACGAAGAACCATTCCTGGCATGAGTATACATGGGACCATATACATCACTATGTATCAGTCCTAAAAGTTCCGTAACTCTTTCTCCATGTCCTGTAAATGGAGTTTTGGTCATCTTGCCTTTGAGACATACTGGCAAGTGTCATAAGATGAAAAATTGAACGGATTCAAATATTCATCCTTATGAAACTTAGCTAGCCGTGTCGCATTGATATGACCTAGTCTACAATACCACAAGAAGGATTCGTTCATTTCTGAACCCTTCCTCTTGTGTGTGTTTTGTATATTAAGAACTATGGTTTGATCTAGAATGTATATGGGCTATTTAACGAGCCTGATCCAATCAACTTTTGATTCAGGAAGATGTTCATAACATTATCCTGTACTAAAAAATTATATCCTTCTTTACTTAGTAAAGAAACTGATATAGGATTGCATATCAGGGTCGGAATGTAATAGCATTCGTTCAGAATCAATGTATTACCATTTGGTAATATAAGGTGATATTCGCCAACTGCTTTGGTTGCAACATTTGCCTCATTCCCTACTCTTACGGAATGATCACCTACTCCCAGTTTTCTACATTTCCTTAGCCCATGTAACATATTACATATGTGGGATCCTGATGCGGTATCTAATACCCAGGACGTAGAGTGAACTGAGAACAGTTCTCAAAAACTAACACACCCGAAGAAGATGCATCAACATGCTTATTCTTCGTTTGGGCGGCATGGGAATCCGGATATGTCCCTATTCCCAGTTCAGTCTTATAACAATTATAAGAAAGAACGGAACCAACGTTCCCCAGCACGGTATAACAAGCGGGTTCAGTCAATACATCCATATTATTATCTTGATTAAGACCTAACATGGTCGCTACCTGGAGAGAGAGAAGAAAACACCTTAGCGTATGCTCTTGCAAGATCAGATTGGTTATTATTTTATCTAATCAGGATGGATCCCACTATTTTTATCAAATCTTCCTTCAAACCCTAAAAGGTAAGACTAGCCGGGATTAATTACACCCTATAATTTCTCCAATCTTTCAGTCGGTCCAGTGCCGGTACTTTGAGGGAGGTTCCCCGTGCTTTCGCACGGACCTAATTAAAATAAACCTCGTTTTCCCATAAGCATAACCCCGTTGACACCTTTCTAGACACCTACTTGATCGGCTAATTGTCCTGTGTAAAACTCTCCCAGGAGTAACTCTTAATCGCAGTGGGTATCGGGATTCAACTATCTCATAGAAGGTATGCAATCTCATTGCAAATTTCAACACTTGAAATTCCCGATAATATTTTGCCCCCTAACATGCTATGATCTTGACAAAAGCCAACAAAGTATAGTCCGCTAGTCAAGTTCAACCCGTACATTTCTTGATTGAATTAAACCCACCCGCACGATCCTTGACGAAAGCCAACAAAGCTGTACGACTACCCTAATCCAATCGTATCATATGCAGCAGATAAGCAGTAAGTAGCTACCGCACACTACGCCTTGACAAAAGCCAACAAACGTAGCATGAATACTAAATATTACTTATCTGAAATGACGGAGGGCTACGACAGGTTTTTCAGAAAACTTATTGTGTAATGAACTTGATATCGTTGTAGAATCGAGTGATTTTTAAATAGAGTGTTTTTAAGGGTTTTACTAGTTTCACTAAAGAGGTCACTCCCGGTGAAGGGATCTCGGCTCTTTCCTTATTGAATAAAGTGCAGGATATTTCTCAAATACCACTATGCAAAGCAAAAACTATAAAAGCAATCAAAATACAAACCGAGTGTTGTAGCATCTGCTAGTTTCGCTAAAGAGGTCACTCCCGGTGAAGGGATCTCAGCTCTTTCCTTATCGAATAAGGTGTTGGATATTCTACAAGAAATACCTCTATGCAAAGCAAAAACTAGAGCTACCCTTTTTGAAAATTTGATTCTACAACATCATTTAGGTTTCTTTTCTTTCATTAATCATATTAATGAAATTCCATCAATTATGCTTCCTAAGCATCACCGAAGAAACGAAAATACAACGTATGCTTATGTCATCCGCATTCTCCTCAGTGTCCCGTTATGCACCGTTAGGTTACATAACTAACGGCATTCTCGGACGGGACTAGCGCGGGTGCAAAACATAAGCAACGTCTACTATATATCTCATATATAATATGTATCCATTTGTCTCAGAACCCACAGTGATCACAACACAGAGCAGCAGAAGAAACATATGAAATATTAGATATACTAGGAGGTCCGTGTTTTATTTTGAGCCTGTATAAAACACGGATTCCACGATCGCGATGAATAGCCAAACCCACAACCCTAGACCCCTACGGGAGCGGCAAGCAATCCTACCAATTCTAGAGTTAGGAGACCCGGACTCGACTCCTCGAGTTGGTCTCCCACTGGACTCTAGAACCCGGTTACTTGTGCTCCCCTCCTTGGGTCTATCATAATGCAGAAAAGTAAATAATATATAACAACGATGACATCTTCCTCAACCCGGAAGTGCCCCAATAAAAGAATATTATATACATTGAATTTTACATGAATGAAAATAAAAACTCTCATCTCACATAAAAACCCCAGCTATTCAAAACACGACGATCCAATATAACATATACAGCAACACATAACATCACATTTCATCAACGTAAGTAAATATGCGTATCCCAATTGTCGTTGACATATAGCAACGAAACCGGCGATACACCACATATTACACTTACGGTCGCAGAAAAAACTAGACGATATTAAACATTCCGATCGAATCAACAAACACCCATAATTACCCAAAAAGCTCAACACATGAGCGTAGTTTAAAATTATTCAGCACATGCCACAGTACCAATGGACCAGCCGTAGAAGGGTCAACCAATGCCTCACATGTGGCACCGCTGAACCACCACAAACCCGAGGGTTTAGTAGCGGTTCTGACGGTCACATAATCGAGTTAAGGTTTTGTTCTTCTAGAGGTTCCATCACATAATGTACATGATTTTTGAATGCTTTTTAACTACGGGAAAAATCCAACACTTGGAAAATTTTCTGGCAAGGGTTAAAGCGGGTATTTGATATCCGATCGAACTTTTTAACATCGTCTAAAGTAACCCGAAAACAATTAAAATTACGACTACGAAACACTCCGAGTTGCCTTTATAGTAAATTAACATCTCATTGTTAGTGTATATGCCCTAGAGGCCATTACTGTATCATACTAGTTTGTATATTACTTAATGGAAGCTTGGGATATTCACAGTTGTATATACAATCTTGCTCGAAATGGTAGTATGCTACTTGGTTTGTCTCTGCTTTAATATGTGCATGTGTTTCTTTTAGCATATTGCAGGTATACATATTAGTAGAGCCCTTAGGATCTTTGCTTGATTACCAGCGTTGTGATGGCGCTCGCACTCGTGGGAGCTGGGTAATCTATAAGCACATCCTTATACAGGTCCCTGGTCGTTGGACTATCGAGACAGGGCATCGATACTCCGGAGTAGACTAGCGTATGCGCTTCTCATCCCAGTGTGGGAGACGGTCTGTCCCACAGCCGTTAGTACGTCGTACTTGGGATAGTATGCGGGTGCTCGTTAGGTTACGAGTACACTGGACAGGACTCGTCGGGAACTGTTGGTTGGTAATATACCTATCGTCAGTTATCAGTTCCCAGGTGACATGAGTACAGCTTAGTCCGCTGACTTGACACTGTCACTTCGCCTCGAGTGTGTTCCCACTGCACTTTGATTACTACCCTACCACGGCTCAGAGGAGTCATGCAAACAGGTAGTTTTTGGGTGCAGTCCCGAAGCACTTGGAGGCAGTGACGGTTAGACAGGATTCGTCTCTCCCGGTATTGGGGGTTAACATCGCGCTGTGTCCAGGAGAGCCATTACACGAGTAGTCCCTGGCCAGGGCAAGCGAGATATACTGGTAGGCTTCCAGTGTTATCTCAGTGTGTTCTGGGCTTCACTCCGACACGACTTGTACCGCTATTAGGGGACTGACGTTCACCGCCCCCCTAGGCCAGCCATGCGATGTATCAGACGAACAGACCGGACTGTACGGAGACTGTCACATACAGGCTCAGTAGGAGTGCAGATGGGGTTCACCTCGTCAGTCTTCTTATCGACATCTACCTGGGGACCGTTACGTACAGCTAGTGCCGCTTGCGGTCTGTGGTTAAACCCACTGCCAGCGTAGTGTCGAGTCTTTAGAGTCCCACACAGAGAGCTATTCGCCTTTAGGCAAAACGAGTAGAGGTCGCATGGTTTTGCGACAGGGTTCGTTCGCATCCGCGCACTTGTGCACGTTTGCTGTCCGGACAGCTTATACTAGCGGGCTTTGGTTTAAGCCGGATCCTAGTATATGATTTGAAATTGGTTTTTCTCATTGTGTTCGTGTTCCTCGGATCACGAATGCGGGTGCGTATGCACAGTTGCTTGAGATTGAGGGAGAGGACCTTGTTTAGGGTTAATGACTATTGTCATTTTATTAATCCTATTGCTTTTGTGTGTATTATTGTTAATTAATAATTAGCTTAATTATTGTGCATGGTTGTTGTTGTTGACCTTTTGACTTCATTGACTTGTTGACCAAGTTGACAATTTGACCATGATCATTTCATTTGGAAGATGCTCTTTGATCCTTGCAATTTGCATTAAAAGTGAAATGATAATGGTCACCTCTTGATTAAACCATGACAATTTTCTTGCTAATTAATTAATTGAAATAACACACACATATTAGTGAGAATGGCTCACTAATAATTCATTCTATCATATCCTTTCTCTCTCTTGCTCATCCTCTCCCTCAAGCTCTCTCCCTCTCATGTGTTGAGAAACATAAAAAGCTTGAGAAAAACCTTCACTTAATCTTCTCTACTCACTTCTAGGGTTCAAGTCTTAGCATTTCTTGCACTCTAGTTACTCCTAGCTTGGAGTTGAAGCTAAAGGTCGAGGCTTTCGGGTGGATCCTTCTTTGACGGAAGAAGACAAGCAAGGTGAGGCCTTTCAACCATTCCGACGAGCAAGGCGAGAAGGAGTTCGAGCTCAAGGTATAACCTTTCTACAACTTTGTTAGTTGTTAGTTTACTTTAGCTAGTTTTGTTTAGTAAAGATCCTCACAAGCAAGGTCCATGTTGCCTAAGTCATTAAAAATCCAATTTTTATTATGTTTTCCGCCTCCCCGCAAGTACCGGGGTGGGCAACGTGGACTTACAGTGGTATCAGAGCCTAACTAAACTCAAACTAGCTAGGTAGTGAAGTGTAACGAAGTTTCGAAACCGAAAATCCAAAAACCGAACTTTTGAAAAACCCTAGTTTCTGTTGAAATTTTTTCTGCTCAAAATGGAAAACTTTATATTTGTAAATTCGTCTCTGGGATTTTTATGGACACCCACGAAATACGGTACAGTGATTCGTTCAAACCGCCGCCCTTCCGCGGCACGAGGTAGGCATGTGCCGCGGAAGCGCCGCAGTTTGTCGTCTTCTCTGCATCGTTTTTCGTGCAGTGTCTTTCTGTGTTGATTTTGGGATTTTTAGGATATATTATATGTGCCCAGATTTTCCAGAACTAAAATTTACTTTTGGGGGCCTATAAATCCGTATTTTTCGGAACTTCACTACACTTTAACTACATCGGTTATATCTGTAATGCTTGCATGTATTGAATGTCGGCTAATCGCTATAAGACGATTAGTCGGGGTTATACATGATCTGTGATTGTTATTGGTTTGTGGATATGAATGGATTGGATTGTCGCGGGTGAATGGCCGGGGTGGATGTGAGATGAGCGTTGTTTTTCTTTCATTCATTTGTAACATGTAAATTGATGTAATAATATTCTTTGTATGGCCGCACAACCGGGTCGGGGTTGTAGCCGTCATTGTATAATTCTTTTTACTGTTTTTGCTCCTAGGATAGACCCATGGAGGGGTGCACAAACTACCGGGTATCTCGAAGTGCCGAGTGGCCTACTCACGGTGGTGAGGGAGGTTGCTTCGCTTCGGGTGCTTGGCGGGTAGTTTGCCGCACCCGTAGGGGTCTTGGGTGGGGTATTGGCTATTCACCGCGACCGTGTAATCCGCTTTGCGTTGCAGGCTCGAACGCATTGCGGATTCCTAGTATATCCAATGTATTCATCTGTGATCTGTAATGTCTATCATTGCTATATATCTATATATAATAACTATTTAGGCGTTGCTTATGTTTTACAGCCGCGCTAGCCCAGCCCCCGCTCTGTCGTTAGTTAAGTAACCTAACGGGTGATGACGGGGCCCCGTGGCGAATGCGAATGGCATAAGCGTACGTCATATTTTGGTTGTTTTCTGCAATGGTAGGATTAAATGATAGGACGCATTAAAAGAACTAATGCAAGAAATAAACCAAGTAAAAGTCGATTGGAACACTTTGAAAACCACTCGGTTCTTTTCAAAACTAAACTTTTAAACGCGGAGCTTGAACCACTCCTTTTAAAAGCTATCTCGTTCCATCGATTATATCAAGTTCACTATGTTCACGGTTTCGCCAAAACCATTCGTAGCCCTCCGTCATTCTACATGAATGGTCAAAAGTATTCAAGCTGTGTATTTTGGCCAAAGTCAAGGCATAGTGATTGGTAGCGTTTGGGCATTCATGTGCAGCATAGATAGATGCGTTGATTTGGGACAGTCGTGCTGCCATTTTGGCCAAAGTCAAGGGTAGGTACGGGTGGGTCCAAATTAACCAGGAGAATGACGGGTAGAACTTGACATGTGACTTATGATATTTTGGCCAAAGTCAAGGTCATAAGAGCATGGGGCAAAAATCCACATCGGGAGTTTCATAAGTACTGAAACTTGCTAGATTTGCATACCATTTGGAGTGTGGTGATTCTGGTAGGATTCCTTCAGTTTCGTCACGCGATGATATTTGGATCCCGATCCTACTGTGAGTATATGCTACTCCTCGGGAAAACTCTCACTTAACGATCAATGCTATAAACCTAGTAGGTGCCTAGAAAGGTGTTAGCGGGGCTACGCCCACAGGGAAAAGAGGTTATTTAATTAAGGAACTTCGCGAAAGCGTTGGAAAACCTCCCTCGAAGTACCGACACTGGCCTGGCTGAACGGTTAAGCAAGTATTGTACGGTGAGAATGATCCCGGCTAATCCTTTTCTTTATGGTTTGAGAAGGGATTCGAGAAACAGTGGGAGCCATCCAGTTTAGACAAACTAAAAACCACTCTAAACTTGCAAGAGCATCATGCTAAAGTGTTTCTTTTCTCTCTCCTAATTGCAGCGACCATTCAACATGACCGGACTTAAGTTACTGTTAGATAAAAATATATTGACAGGGCCAAACTACAAAGATTGGCTCAGGAATGTCAAGATGGCGATCACTTATGACAAGCTGGGGTATATACTTACCACCAAAGCTCCCCCTGTCTCAGGTCCCACCTCCAGCGTCGCGGATGTAGAAATCCGTAAGACATGGGAGATAGATTGCGCGAGGGCCAGATGCCTCGTACTAGCCTCGATGGACAACGAACATCAGAGGAGGCACGAGAATATGGACCTAGAGTCCATATTTCTCCATACAAAAGAACTGTATGGAGAGCAGTCTCGTATCGCTAGATACGAAGTGTCGAAGAAGCTTTTTTCGGCAAGGTTGGCCGTCGGATCATCGGTAGCGGACCACGTGCTTAAGATGATCGGCTACATAGAGGAGCTCGCGGACCTTGGGACCACGTTGGAGAATGAACTCTATACCGATTTGATTCTCCAGTCCCTTCCTTCCACTTACGCCCAGTTCGTTCTTAACTTCAACATGCAAGGAAAGGAGGTTGAACTTGCCGAACTTCTGAACATGTTGAGGACTGCTGAGGGCACCCTACAGAAGGGTAGGGAGACATCCACTTTGTTTGTAGGAGGATCTTCCTCTTCTAGGTCCAGGGCGAAAGCCAAGGGCAAGAAGAAGAAAGCCCCCGCCAAACCAAGAGGCGGTGTCGGTAAAGTGGATACGAAGGGAAAGGGTAAAGCAACAAAAGTAGCGGGGGAGATGGTGGGGAAGGAAGAATGCTTCTATTGTCACAAAAGTGGTCACTGGAAACAAGATTGCAAGGCTTGGAAAGCCAGAACACAGGATTTGAAGCGAGTTAAAGCTTCAGCTTCAGGTGTGTATGTTATTGAAAACTGTCTATCAATAAACTCTACATCCTGGGTATTGGATACCGGATCAGGATCTCATATCTGTAATTCTTTGCAGGCGTTGAGAAAGCGTAGAGTTTTGAAGGCAGGTGACATGACCCTCAGAGTTGCGAACGGTGCTAGCATGGATGCAGAGGCCGTGGGGGACTATCACCTGGGATTATCAGATGGACACTTTTTGGTTTTGCGTAGTTGTTATTATGTACCAAATGCAACCTGTAATATCATTTCTGTATCTTTATTATCTAAAGAAGGTTATGAATTTGCATTTGTAAGTAATGTAGTGAACATTCACCTTAATCAAGTTTTGATTGGGTCAGGTACATTAAACAACGGTATTTACGTTTTAAACCAACCACAAGTTTTCAATATCCAGAATACACACAAAAGAAAGTCTCCAGAAATTAATAAAACTTTCTTATGGCACTGTAGACTGGGTCACATCAATGAGAGAAGATTGACTAAGTTACATACTGAAGAATATTTGGATCCGTTCGAATATCAATCGTATGCAACTTGTCAATCCTGTCTCAAAGGAAAGATGACAAAGGCTCCGTTTTCTGGACACGGAGAAAGAGCGAGCGAGCTCTTGGGACTCGTACACAGCGACGTGTGCGGTCCAATGTCTACACATGAGCGAAGCGGTTTTTCTTACTTCATTACCTTTACGGATGATTTTTCAAGGTACGGTTATGTCTTCTTAATGAAACATAAATCCGAGGCTTTTGAAAAATTCCAGGAATATAAGAATGAAGTAGAAAAACAAACCGGCAAAAGTATCAAGATCCTAAGATCGGATCGAGGAGGAGAATACTTAAGTGCCGAATTCCTGAACTACTTAAAAGAGAATGGAATTCTCTCTCAGCTTACTCCTCCATACACTCCGCAACACAACGGTGTATCGGAGAGACGGAACCGGACCCTATTGGATATGGTACGGTCCATGATGAGTAACGCTGAGTTACCGCGATCGTTCTGGGGATATGCGCTAGAATCAGCAGCATACCTTTTGAACCGAGTTCCAACTAAGACTGTGCCTACTACACCATATGAAATGTGGTGTGGGAAGAGACCTCATCTTAATCACATTAAGACATGGGGATGTCCAGCTTTTGTAAAAAAAGCAGCATGCGGACAAGCTCGAGGCACGCTCAGTACAGTGCAAGTTTGTGGGATATCCGAAGAACTCCAAGGGATATTACTTCTATTGCGAAGAGGAACAAAAAGTCCTTGTTTCTCACCATGCCCACTTTCTAGAACATCAGTTCATAGAAAAAGAATTAAGTGGGAGCGCGATAGAACTGGAAGAAGTTCCAGAACCGCAAGCTATTACTGAAAGCTTGGTAGAGCCAGAGGGTTCGAAAGATCATGACATTCCCATGCCACTCCGCAGGAGTAGTAGGCAGTCTCATCCGCCCGAGAGGTACTACGGTTTTCTCATTGACGGGGATAGAGAGGACTGCATCCTAGATTGTGATGAGCCTACTAGCTTCCAGCAAGCCATTCAGAGCGTCGACTCGGTAAAATGGCTGGATGCAATGCGGACCGAGATGGAGTCCATGTACACCAACAAAGTATGGACGTTGGACATTGCTCCAGACGGGGTAAAACCCGTAGGATGCAAGTGGATCTTCAAAAGGAAGATTGGTGTAGATGGACAGGTTGAGACCTATAAAGCTAGACTGGTAGCAAAGGGTTTTCGTCAGCGACCTGGTTTGGACTATGACGAAACCTTTTCTCCAGTAGCTATGCTGAAATCCATTCGGATCCTTCTTGCCATCGCTGCTTTCCACGATTATGAGATTTGGCAGATGGACGTAAAGACAGCTTTTCTAAATGGTCATTTAGAGGAGTGTGTCTATATGGACCAGCCAGAAGGTTTCATTCAGGGTGGGAGCAGCGGAAAGGTGTGCAAGTTGCTCAAGTCCATTTATGGACTCAAGCAGGCATCGCGGAGTTGGAACATCTGTTTTGATGAGACGGTCAAAGAATTTGGCTTTATCAAAAATCCAGATGAACCATGCATCTATTGTAGATTTGTAGCGAGAACTGTAGTATTCCTCGTTTTATACGTGGATGACATTCTCTTAATAGGAAATGACATTCCTATGCTACAATCTGTCAAGGGGTTCTTGTCACACAGGTTCTCCATGAAAGACCTGGGTGATGCCTCATACATTCTGGGTATCCGGATCTACCGTGACAGATCCAAGAGGATATTAGGACTCTCGCAGTCCAGGTACATCGACACCATACTGAAGAGATTCAGTATGGAAGATTCCAAGCGCGGTAATCTACCGGCTTGTCACGGGATCACCCTCTCCAAAGAGATGTCTCCCAAGACTGATTTGGAGAGGGATCGCATGTCTATTATACCCTACGCTTCTGCGGTAGGCTCTATAATGTATGCGATGTTATGTACCAGACCGGATGTGGCTTATGCACTGAGTGTGGTAAGCAGGTATCAGTCAAACCCTGGGGAGAAACATTGGATAGCAGTAAAGAACATTCTCAAGTACCTGAGAAGGACTAAGGAGATGTTCTTGGTGTATGGCGGAAAAGACCTGCAGATTGAGGCCTTTGCTGACTCCAGCTTCCAGAGTGACAAGGATGATTCCAAGTCCATGTCGGGTTTTGTCTTTACCCTCAATGGAGGGGCGGTGTGTTGGAAGAGCTCCAAACAGGAAACCGTTGCTGACTCGACTATGGAAGCGGAATACATCGCTGCATCTGATGCCGCAAAAGAAGCCGTCTGGATGAGGAAGTTCTTGAAAGAACTTCAGGTGGTTCCGTCCATTGTTGACCCAATACCTCTGTATTGCGACAACAACGGGGCTATAGCTTTAGCGAAGGAACCCAGGTCCCATCAGAAATCCAGACACATCTTGAGGCGGTATCACCTGATCAGGGAGATTGTGGATCGCCAGGAGATCGAGGTCCGGAGAGTTGCATCAGAGGATAACACAGCAGATCCATTCACCAAGGCCTTGCCCCAGACTCAGTTCGAGCGGCTGATCGAGATGATAGGTCTTCGATACGCCAGTACATGGCCTTAGTGCAAGTGGGAGATTGTTAGTGTATATGCCCTAGAGGCCGTTACTGTATCATACTAGTTTGTATATTACTTAATGGAAGCTTGGGATATTCACAGTTGTATATACAATCTTGCTCGAAATGGTAGTATACTACTTGGTTTGTCTCTGCTTTAATATGTGCATGTGTTTCTTTTAGCATATTGCAGGTATACATATTAGTAGAGCCCTTAGGATCTTTGCTTGATTACCAGCGTTGTGATGGCGCTCGCACTCGTGGGAGCTGGGTAATCTATAAGCACATCCTTATACAGGTCCCTGGTCGTTGGACTATCGAGACAGGGCATCGATACTCCGGAGTAGACTAGCGTATGCGCTTCTCATCCCAGTGTGGGAGACGGTCTGTCCCACAGCCGTTAGTACGTCGTACTTGGGATAGTATGCGGGTGCTCGTTAGGTTACGAGTACACTGGACAGGACTCGTCGGGAACTGTTGGTTGGTAATATACCTATTCTCAGTTATCAGTTCCCAGGTGACATGAGTACAGCTTAGTTCGCTGACTTGACACTGTCACTTCGCCTCGAGTGTGTTCCCACTGCACTTTGATTACTACCCTACCACGGCTCAAAGGAGTCATGCAAACAGGTAGTTTTTGGGTGCAGTCCCGAAGCACTTGGAGGCAGTGACGGTTAGACAGGATTCGTCTCTCCCGGTATTGGGGGTTGACATCGCGCTGTGTCCAGGAGAGCCATTACACGAGTAGTCCCTGGCCAGGGCAAGCGAGATATACTGGTAGGCTTCCAGTGTTATCTCAGGGTGTTCTGGGCTTCACTCCGACACGACTTGTACCGCTATTAGGGGACTGACGTTCACCGCCCCCCTAGGCCCGCCATGCGATGTATCAGACGAACAGACCGGACTGTATGGAGACTGTCACATACAGGCTCAGTAGGAGTGCAGATGGGGTTCACCTCGTCAGTCTTCTTATCGACATCTACCTGGGGACCGTTACGTACAGCTAGTGCCGCTTGCGGTCTGTGGTTAAACCCACTGCCAGCGTAGTGTCGAGTCTTTAGAGTCCCACACAGAGAGCTATTCGCCTTTAGGCAAAACGAGTAGAGGTCGCATGGTTTTGCGACAGGGTTCGTTCGCATCCGCGCACTTGTGCACGTTTGCTGTCCGGACAGCTTATACTAGCGGGCTTTGGTTTAAGCCGGATCCTAGTATATGATTTGAGATTGGTTTTTCTCATTGTGTTCGTGTTCCTCGGATCACGAATGCGGGTGCGTATGCACAGTTGCTTGAGATTGAGGGAGAGGACCTTGTTTAGGGTTAATGACTATTGTCATTTTATTAACCCTATTGCTTTTGTGTGTATTATTGTTAATTAATAATTAGCTTAATTATTGTGCATGGTTGTTGTTGTTGACCTTTTGACTTCATTGACTTGTTGACCAAGTTGACAATTTGACCATGATCATTTCATTTGGAAGATGCTCTTTGATCCTTGCAATTTGCATTAAAAGTGAAATGATAATGGTCACCTCTTGATTAAACCATGACAATTTTCTTGCTAATTAATTAATTGAAATAACACACACATATTAGTGAGAATGGCTCACTAATAATTCATTCTATCATATCCTTTCTCTCTCTTGCTCATCCTCTCCCTCAAGCTCTCTCCCTCTCATGTGTTGAGAAACATAAAAAGCTTGAGAAAAACCTTCACTTGATCTTCTCTACTCACTTCTAGGGTTCAAGTCTTAGCATTTCTTGCACTCTAGTTACTCCTAGCTTGGAGTTGAAGCTAAAGGTCGAGGCTTTCGGATGGATCCTTCTTTGACGGAAGAAGACAAGCAAGGTGAGGCCTTTCAACCATTCCGACGAGCAAGGCGAGAAGGAGTTCGAGCTCAAGGTATAACCTTTCTACAACTTTGTTAGTTGTTAGTTTACTTTAGCTAGTTTTGTTTAGTAAAGATCCTCACAAGCAAGGTCCATGTTGCCTAAGTCATTAAAAATCCAATTTTTATTATGTTTTCCGCCTCCCCGCAAGTACCGGGGTGGGCAACGTGGACTTACACTCATGCACATGTAGCAAAAATAAACAACACCTGAAACACCAAAACCCAAAGCACAGATCATGGAAAAAATTTGGGACCAAAATACTGCACCGGGGCCGGCCACCTCGGAAAAACCCTTCATTTGCTCGGCCAAAATCCGAGCAGATTCCCCCAAATTTCTTCCATGTTCTTCTTCTCTCTCAAATATGATTCTGCAGTTGTTTAAAAAAAAATTTAGAGCTCATATAAAAAAACGACAGAATATGGGTTCTAGGGTTTCAAGTTTCGGAGTTCGTTTCGGTTTCGTAATCTAACACAATCCGTCTAATTCTCTAGCTAGGCTCTGATACCACTGTAGGGTTCCTATGAACGACAGCAAGGTTTTGGGAGGCATCGTCCATACCATTTTCAAAATTTTGCCGTTTTAAAGAACCCTAAACTAGAATCGATAACTAGAGAATCATAGAAACACAAAGTAAACTACTTTACTTCTAAGTGAACTAGAAATACAACCTTTGTAGATCGGTTCTTCACTTCAATAGCTCCTTGTAGTAGTCCCTTCGCTGCGATGAAATGATCTTGCGGACTCTTGAACGGCTCCATGAGAAGAAAGCAACGGTCTTGCTTGAAGTCTTCGAGGCCGAAGATGATCTATGTTGAGGAGATACTAACTTAAGCTACCCTCTTCACTAATAAGAGATTAGCAAAGCAAACACCCTATACTAAAGTGCTAATCTAATAGAGGATGATGAAGTAGGAAGTGGGCTCACTTTAGTTTTATTTTTCTCACAATATTTTCTCTCTTTTAGAAAACCCTAGCAAGCTCTTTTGCTCAAGGAAGAATAAGATGAGCAAAAGAAATGAGAATGAACTAATGAGGTGGGAGAATGAACCATGGGTGAGTTTGTATCATATACTAACTCATGTAGAGATATAACCATAGGTAAATTATAATGGTTAGGTTAAGAAATATCTTAAGTAAAACAAAACTAGTAGACTAAGTCAATGCATCCATAAGCTTCATGAAGCTTCATGCATGTGAGCTCATTATCCACTAATTTTGGAATTACTTTATAAAACCCAACATTATAATTAGTGTGGTGAAAGTCTCATACACCCATGTAGTGTGTATCAACAACCATGATACAAAAAGAACATAATTAATATATATCACATATATAATAAGTGTGCACATGTGAGAATAAATAAATGCTTAAGTGAGCTAATATTAGTTAATGTAAATTAGTATATAAAATTTACAATTATACACTAAATAATTAAATCAACACTTGATTTAATAATCCGGCTATATCACATATAACCGACTAATATTAAATGTACCAACTTATCGAATCAACGCTTGATTCGATAACCTGGCTATATCACATATAACCGTCCGATACAAATATCGCGAGAATAGAATACGATATCACGTACTCGCATTATTCTCGGTCCCGCACATATCACATATGTGCACCTACTTCATTTTGCCTGAGCCAGCAAAACCTCTATGTAGGACTCTAAAGACTCGTCAATACGCCAGTGGTAGGTGATGATCACATCAAGCATCCATAAGCCGTCAGCGGTACTAGCTGGACGTAACGGCTACCAGGGTATTGAGCGATCAGAAGATCAGCAAGCAAGCCCGCTCTAACTCCTGTAAAAGTCTGACAGTAACACTACTGTACAGTCTGGTCTCCTCGTCTGATATGTCGCATATCCAGTTTAGGGGTGGTAAACGTCAGACCCCAATAACCGATAAGTCATGCCGATATAAGGCTCACAACGGGTCGAGAAACTACTGATAACACTTACCGGTAAATCTCTAAATCAGCCCTGGTCAAGGACTTCCCTGTTATGGCCAATCGAGCACAGCGCAACATCAACCCCCAATACCGGGAGAGACGAAACCCTTCCTATCGCTCATTGCCTCCATGTGACTCGGGACTATACCCAAAAACCACCGTTTTGCACATCCTCTTGAACGTGGTAAGGTGTAAATCAAAGCATGTTGGAATCATACAAGACTCTATAACGATCTCGGGTCTACAGACTAACATGTACCAGTGTCACCAGAGAACTGCTATCTGACGTGAGGTATAATACCATCTAGGAGTTCTCGGCGAGTCCGTCCAGTGTACTCAGTCTCCACTGAGCACCCGTATACCATCTCTGATGTCAAACACTAATGGATATGGGATCATCCATTGCCTATCGCATGGGTCGAGAAGCGTATACGCTAGTCTACTCTGGTATATCGATGCTCTGTCTCGATACACCCACGACTAGGAACATTAAAGGATGAACATATGGACTACCATGGCCCCACTAGTATGATCTACATCATAATCTTGGTAGTCAAGTACACATCCTAAGGTCTTTACCAACATGTAACCATAAGACAGTATCAAGAGATAAGTATACATGTTAAGATAAAGAGCAACCAGATAGCATACTATCATGTCGAGCAAGAAAGTCCTCTTTATATATGTCCAAACATCCAATATAATATACATCATATGTACAATAATGGCCTCTATGGCATACATACAACTAACAATTTATGCTTCCTAAGTATCACAGAAGAAACGAAAATACAACGTACGCTTATGCCATCCGCATTCGCCACAGTGTCCCGTTATGCACCATTAGGTTACTTAACTATCGGTATACTGGGACGGGACTAGCGCGGGTGCAAAACATAAGCAACGTTTATTATATATCATATATACAATAATAAAGCATTCGTCTCACGCATATAAAATGATCATATCACAATATATCAGCAGCAGAAGATAACATATGAAATATTGGATATACTAGGAGGTCCGTGTTTTGTTTTGAGCCTGTATAAAACACGGATTCTATGTTCGCGATGAATAGCCAAACCCACATCCCTAGACCTCTACGAGAGCGGCAAGAAACCCTCCCAATTCTAGGGTTAGGAGACCCGGTCTCGACTCCTCGAGATGACCTCCCACTGGACCCTAGAACCCGGCTACTTATGCTCTCCTCCTTGGGTCTATCCTAATGCGGAAAAGTAAATAATTTACAATGGTGATATCATCTTCAACATGGAAGTGCCCCAATAAAAGAATATTTGTCACGACCCGAAAGTACGGAACGTGACTGGCACTTAGATTACGAGACGTCTAAAGGCGTAACGTAACCTAAGTCAGCCAAAGCCCAGAAAAATCTAAACCAAAATCAAAAGAGAGTGAAGGAAAACCTTTCATGAAAACAACTTGAAATCAATTAAGTTGCATTGAACCCCTTTTTAAAAACATCAAAAATTTCCGAAAATTTCGGCAGAGTCTCCTTTGTAAATTCTATCCCCCAAATGGGTACAACAAGAAATATAACCTGTAATCACAAAATGGCATCCCCAAGCGGGAGCTAGCTCTTTGCCCGAGGCAGATCACAACCACACGCAATATATATATGTAATCTCGAGAAAAAGAGCATAAAGAAATGCGAAATGCAAGGAAACACAACGGCGGCTCAAGTGAGCTCGACCCAAAAGAACCCACATATACACAAATCTCTCAGTCTCATCACTAGGTCGAATATACAAATAAGAAGTGGTAGATGGAGAATACTAGATACAAAAAATAGTACAAAAAGAGATAATAGGGCTCACGCAACCCACCTACGAGCAATGTCGCGAGTCTGAGCAAAAGAAGTAACTAATAAGATAAGCCGCCGCTACTAGGCTGATGAGTCCGACCTGCAGGACACTGTGGCACAACAGGGGTGAGTTGCCAGCTCGTGAGTAGAATATAACATCTAGTAAGGCTACCGTAAGAATGCACGCAAATGCGTCACAGCATGTATGTCCAGATGTGATGTAATACCTCTAATATGAATGCACATGTATGCAATGTCAATACTAAATCTTTAGGTGTTTTAATTGCTATGAGTTCTGCATTCTTAACTTTAGAAAAAGAATATCTGTATAATAGCTAAATACCATCAAGAAATCATCTGAAACCCGTGTCAAGCGTCGACACCAAATATGAAAAACACATGTGTCTCAATGTCTCACTGTATCAATGTCTCAATACATCGGCCTCCGTCAATCCGGATCGGCCCAAATCATCAAATCTCACGACAACGGTCGGTATCCTCCGGATATCCGCCGCACCAGACATCACCGGTAGGTAGTCTTCCCCTGCCAGGCTCATCGTCTACAACTCGATCTTCTTGCCCCGGGGTACCATACCGGGCCCACCATGTACCCGAGACGGTTCATCCACTCCTCGAATCGGGTCTCGAAATCCAACAGAAAACATGAAAACTCATGGTGGACGACACATACATCATGAAAAAACCGCAACTTTGTTTTAAAAATGATAAATATAAGCTTTTAATAAATTCTTGCGGTTTTCCCCAAAATCCAGAAATCGCAGCAATACTGAAATCCTCAAGAAAATCATAATACCCAACAAGTTGTATATGATAAATTTCTATGACATCAAGGTATGCGATGTGATTTGTGGCTAGAAATCTATGTAAGTATGATGATGATGCGAGGTATATACATGCTATGCGATTTCATATATCATGTATGATGCAAGTGGTGATACTAAGCTAAACAGGTTCTATGGTGCTCGTGGCATGGCAATTACCAAAGGCGTGTGTGTCACATGAATAGTGCGCGTGCAATAGGAGCAAATGGTAATGGTGTTCATGTCCTGCGAAGTGATATCGCACATGTGTATATGAATATCCATGCAATCTAGCAGACGATTAGGTATAAGGGTATGCAATGTGAATGAGGGGGGGTTAGCTAACTAATAATGTAAATCTTGCAAGAAATAAAGTAATCCTAACTAGGGGGCGCTTTGCGCCATCCAGACGATCCCCCCATAGATGAATACATCTACTCACCTGAAAGCCTCGCTAATCCGATCCGACCACCGCCTAGCCTTTGAGCGCCGCGTCCGATATTTCCGCGACCGATCCTAGAATTGCATAACACACAATATAAGATTACATATTCCTAAAACGACACAAGTCACAATATTAAAAGATCGACGCTCATGAATTAGTCACAACGTGCACTCGGTGCGCGGAAAACACACGAAAATCGCTAAAACCTTAACTAAACTCGTCATTTCGGTGCAACCACCAAAGCTAAAACCCAACTAGACAAAACTATGCATTCTCATACCCTACAAGTCATATTAGATGCTAATAATATCATCATGATATCGCAAATAAATCGCTTCCTAATTTCGTAGAAAACCTAGTAAGCATTCACAGACAAATTTCGATGCAAATCTCGCGAATTAACGATTTAGCGATCGCAACAACGCATAAACGTTCGATCTAACCCACTAGATGGCCACAACACTAACTAAAACACACTTATCATATTTCAAACCCTAATTACAACACCAATCCTATTCTTGAATTTTTAAAACAAACCATTGCAATGAAATTGACACTTTAAACTTCTAAAATAGCTTATTTAAACTACAAATTTAACAACTAGATTAAAATTATACCTCCCAAGTGTTGATCCTCTTTCACTTAGCCAACATAGATGTCTTCTTTCTCCTTGTTTTAAACAACTTAGGGTTTGGAAAGAGGTGGAATAGGATTTAGGTTTCAATTTTGTGAAGAAATTGTGAATTTTTGTGGATTTCGGTGGATTTTTAATGGAAATTTGAAGCAAGAAAATGGGGAAAATGAGGGGTTTCCAGCAGGTGAGCTCGGCCTGGAGGTAGAGGAGGAGAGTGAGAGAGAATTGTGTGGAAAATTCTACACAAAAAGCTTCTTCAAAGGTCAATTAATGAATGTTACATCAATTTTTTACAAAAAAACCCATTTTAATGCATTTTTTAAACCATAAAACCAAATTTCTTGGAATGTTTTGGTAAAATTTTTGTTACAACAATATTTTAGTTTATAATGGTTCCTAATTATGTAATTTACCTAATTAAATTTGTAATTATCACTAATTAAATGTATTTTTAAAAGCTTAAAATAATATTAAAAATAATTAATTAAGGAAATTTTTTTATTTAACTAGAAAATTTTAAGTGATATTTTAGTGACCAATTTATAGTAATATCTTATCTAAATTTTGTATAATAAGGTCTATAATGAAAAATACCTATTTTGACTTTTTACGGAAAAAACTGCTAATTTAGCCGATTACCGAAAAACTGCCTAAACGATTTTCGAAGCCTTACAATATTACATACAATTAATTTTACATGAATAAAAATAAAAACCCTCATCTCAAATAAAACCACGGCTATTCAGAACACGACGATCCAATATAACATATCACAGCAACGCATAACATCACATGTCATCAACGTAAGTAAATATGCCTATCACAATTGTCGTTGACATATAACAATGAAAATGGAGATATACCACATATTACACTTACGGTCGCAGAAAAAAAAGTGAAAAACTACAACATTTGGACACAATCACCTTAGATATCGTAAACCCGAAATATCACATACTTCGCATTTCATGCCTAACTGTATGAATTCCACATATTGTATCACATTCCAGATAAAACCTAGACGACGTTAAATATTCCGATCGAATCAACAAACACCCAAAAATTCCTAAAAGCTCAACACTTGAGCGTAGTTTAAAAATACTCAATATATGCCACAGTACCAATGAACCAGCCGTAGAAGGGCCAACCAATGCCTCATATGTGGCACCGCTGAACTACCACAAACCCTAGGGTTTAGTGGAGGTTCTGATGGTCACATAATCGAGTTAAGGTTTCGTTCTTCTATAGGGTCCACCGAATCACTTGCACGATATTTGAACGTTCTTTAACTACGGAAAAATCCAACACTTGAAAATATTCCGGCAAGGGTTAAAGTGGGTATTTGATATCCGATCGAACTTTTTAACACCGTCTAAAATAACCGAAACAAAACCTAGAATTACAAATACGAAACACTCCGAATTGCCTTTGCTAAAAGATAACATCACATGCAAAATTAGCAAAAACAAACAACACCTAAAGTACCAAAACCCAGAGCCATGAACACTGTAAAAATTTCAACCCCTTCGAGGCCGATCCGGCTGGTTTTGGTGGTATTGGGCTCGGCTATTTTCCGAGGGAATAGGGTGAATTTTGTACAGTGTTCATTATGTATCTCATACATCATTCTGCAACTGTTTAAAAAAAATTTGACATCTGTAAAATTTCGACAGAAACTAGGGTTCGTATTCGGGTGTTTCGGAGTTGTTTCGGTTTCGTAATCCTACACTAATTCTCTAGCTAGGCTCCGATACCACTGTTGGGATACCTAGGACGGCAGCAAGGTTTTAGGTAGCATCATCCATGCCAATTTTAAATTTTTGCCGTTCTAGATAACCCTAACCTAGAATCGATACTAGAGAATCAAACAAAACTACATGTTAACATCTTAACATCTAAGAGATTAGGGATTAAAACCTTTGTAGTCCATTCCTTCGCTTCTTAAGCTCCGAGTTGAGGTCTCTTCGCTGCGATCATCAAGTTCCCATACCCTTGAGAGGCTCCATGAAGTGAATGATTCATGCTTGCTTGATGTCTTCACAATCCAAGATGATTTACCTTGAGGAATCACAAACCCAAGCTTTCACTTCACTAATGAGGTATTAGTGAAGCAAACACCTTAATCTAAGTGGCTAGAATAGATGAGGATGATGAAGTAGGAATTTTGCTCTCTTTAGTTTTCTTTTTCTCACAAACATTTATCACAAAAGAAAAAGCTCGAAAGCTTTTTGGAGGAAGAAGAAGATGAAGTGATAAAATGAATTCATGTGTGAGGTTAGAAATGGAACCATGGGTTAAGTATGGTATGCTTAACCCTTATAGAGAATAAACCATGGGCTTGGATTAAAAGGTTAGGTTAACATATATCTAGTAAATATCTAAAGAGTGGACAAAGTCAACATAATAAAATATCTTAACTTTAATTCATAATTTAGAATTAACTAAAAACAAAATGTTAACCCTAATCTAAACCCTAGCATGGTTTAATCTCATAAACCCTAGTTGCATTGTAACCTAGTATGTTACAATATTATATATCACATATATAATATTTAATGTAACAAAAGAAAATAATACAATTAATATATATCATATATATATCAATGTATCATCAAGTGAGAGAAAAAGAATCATTTAAGTGAGCTTATATTAGTTAATGTAATGTGATATATAACATATATAATTATACATTAAATTATCGAATCAACACTTGATCCGATAATCCGGCTATATAACATATAACCGACTAATATAATATGTATCATTTTATCGAATCACCACTTGATCTGATAACCCAGCCGATATCTCATATCGCGAGAATAGAATACGGTATCTTATATCGTATTAATCTCGGTCCCGCACATATCACATATGTGCTCCTACTCCGTTTCGCCTGAGCCAGGAAACCTCTGTGTAGGACTTTAAAGGCTCGTCAATACGCCGGCAGTGGGTGATGATCATATCAAACACCCACAAGCTGCAAGCGGTCAGCTAAACGTAACAGCCACTCGGGAATTGAGCAATCAGAAGATCAACAAGTAAGCCTATACATACTCCTGTGAATCCAATCGTAACACTACCGTACAGTCCGGTCTCTTCGTCCGATATGTCACATATCCAGTCTACTGGTGGTAAACGTCAGACCCTAGTAACCGATAAGTAGTGTCGATGTGAGGCTCGTAATAGGTCGAGAAACTACTGATAACACTTACCAGTAGATCTCCATATCAGCCCTGGTCAGGGACTTCCAGTTATAGCCAATCGAACACAGCGCAACATCAACCCCAATACCGGGAGGGACGAAAACCCCTCATATTGCTCATTGCCTCCATATGATTCGGGACTGTACCCAAAAGCCACCGTTTTGCACGTTCTCATGAACGTGGTAAGGTGGAAATCAAAGCACGGTGGGAATCACACAAGACTTTATGACGATCTCGGGTCTACAGACTAACCTGTACCAGTGTCACCAGATAACTTCTATCTGATGATAGGTATAATACCATCTAGGAGTTCTCGGCGAGTCCGTTCAGTGTTCCCAGTCTCTACTGAGCACCCGTACACCACCTTAGATGTCAAACACCAATGGATATGGGATCATCCATCGCCCATCATATGGGTCAAGATGCGCATACGCTAGTCTACTCTGGAGTATCAATGTTCTTGGAGATAGTGCCCTCAGAGTCAATTAGTGGATCACAGGCACGTGATTGGAATGATTGAAAGGGGGCCTATACCGTTAGAACAGTCTTACTCAAGATGATAGTATGCTATCTGGTTTATCTTTATCATCGTGTACTGCTTTAGGTGACCTTACAGGTCACTATTGCGTGTTGATAGAGCCCTTAAGATTCTTGCTTAACAGCCAGCAGTATGATGGTGATCATATACGTAGGAGCTGGTAGTCTATAAGCACATCCTTAAAAGGTCCCTAGTCGTGGGAGTTTCGAGACATGGCATCGATATTCCAGAGTAGACTAGTGTATACAGTCAAGACCCCGACAAGGGGCGGTGGACGGTCTCATAAGCCACTGGTGTCAGTTGGTTCACCTAAGATGTATACAGGTGCTCATTGGGTTATGAGTACACCGGACAGGACTCACCGGGAACATGCTAGTTGGTCTTATAGCAGACGTCAGATAACAGTTCCCTGGTGACATGTGTACAGGTTAGTTCATCGACCTGAGATCGTCATTTGTCTCGTGTGAGTTCCCACTGTACTTTGATTACTACCCTACCACGCTCAAAGGAGACGTGCAAACAGGTTTTAGTTGGGTACAGTCCCGAGCCACATGGAGGCAGTGAGCGGATCTTCAGGGGTTCGTCTCTCCAGGTATTGAGGGTGAGGTCGCGATGTGTCTAGGAGAGCCATTACACGAAGTCCTTGGCCAAGGCAGGAGATTTACTGGTAGGTATTCCAGTAGTATCTCAGGGTGTTCTGGGCTACACTCCGATACGACTTGTACCGCTTTTGGGGGTCTGACTTTTACCAACCCCCTAGGCCCGTCATGCGATGCTCATAGACGAACGGACCGAACTGTACGGATATTGTCACTGACAGGCTCAGTAGGGTGTCAGGATGAGTTCGCTCATCGACGTCCCTTTTGATCAATACTTGGTAGCCCGTTACGTATGGCTAATACCTCTGACGTACTAGTGGTTAAATCCACAACCAAAATATTGACGAGTCTTTAGAGTCCCCCACAGACCGTTTTCTCAAGTTTCGGACGAAACGCTGTAGAGGCCGTATGGAGATATGGCAGGGTTCGATCATATACGTGTGGTATTGCATGGATCATGATCGGACGGATTATACTAGCGGGCTTTGGTTTAAGCCGGGTCCTAGTATAATACAGTGTAGATTTTGTCTCATTGCATTTGTATTCAGTCGGAATACAAATGCAGGTATGTATATACAGTCGCGGGGTTTTCCTGTAATTTATTACGGGATCAGTTTTCTGAAGTTGCCAGTTTGCTTTCTGGTTTCGGCCATTTTCCTTTGTTTCTTTCTTTGGCTGAATTTTGGTGGAGGGGGTTATTTACAATTGTGCATGGAGAAGACTTTTTGTGATAGCTTTATGATGGTTTAACCATCATTTGACTTTTGGTTTATCATGGTTCTTGCCTCTCATGATTACCTTTTTGTTCATCATGGTTGTTGATGATGGGAATTGATTTGGATTTGATTGTGATCATTGTTTATCATCATCACCCTTTCTCTCTCTTGCATTATGTTGGGGCTCACTCTTTTTTTGATTATTCTTCTCTCCATTCTCTCATTCCTCATGTTGAGGCCGGCCACATTTGATGGGGGCTGTCCCAAATTTTTGAAGGGGGATTTTTGGTCTTTTTGGCTTTGCAAAAATCCTATAGCTCAATCTCCAAAAGTTTATCTCATTCCTCCATCAAATGGCAACTTCAAACCCCAATGAGACAAAACTTTCTACACTTCATCTACAGTATCCTTGGGCACGTCGACTCGCCAACTTCGTGCTCGAGTTGCCTCGGTCCAGAGATGGGAGCCCGTAAAAGAACCCGGCGATGTGGTGCCATTCCGACGAGGAGATGAAGACCGGAGATTCCGCGGAGAGATCGGGACGACGACGAGAAGACCGAAGGACACGGATCGCTCGGTATATCTCTCTACCCCTTCTCTAGTTAGCTAGGATTAGATTAATGGCCCGATCCGGGTTTTATAGCGCGCGGTGGTGCCGGTTCAAAAGTTAAAGAAAAGTATCGTTTCCGCATTTTGGCCTCGTACAGACGGCCGGGGCGCCGCCGTGCACTTACACTGATATCAGAGCCACGTCATTAACCTAGTCTAGCTTACTCTAACATGTTTACAAGTTCGATCGAACGGATTTTCAAAAAACCGTGTTTTCATGTTCAGTTTCTGTCGAATTTTTGCAGTGCTCAAAAAATTATTTGGTATATTGTAAAAATACGTGTAGGGTTTTTTATGCATTCTGTGAAAATTTGGTAGGCTGAAGTTACTGTAGCGCGGCGGATCAGCGGCCAAAACCATGTTGTGACCGCGGATCCGCCGCCGAAATTTGGCTTCACTGCATCAAATTTTTACAGTGGCTCTCTGACATGGAAATAGGGTTTCTGGTATATTCTTTTTGGGCCCAGATGTTTTTGAGTGCTACAGTTGTGCTTGGGGCCCACTTCGGAAAATTCAGTCGGTCGAAAATTTTAAACATGTTAATTCACAGTATTTACATTATATCTGCGACCGTGAATGTCACTTGATCGGTAAATCCTGTCTAACTGCTATAGCCCTTTTTGACGGATTTGCGAACGTGACATTCACGTTGATGTTCTGTGTTGTGCTGTGATGTTGCGGATTGTCGTGGTGGATAGCTTGGATGCAATGTTAGTACAGTTTTGTTGTTTATGTACATTTGATATTGCGGGGCGAGCGTCCGATATGTGGACTGTCGTCACTGCCTGTTTGTATATTATTCTTTTGGGGCACGACCGGGCTGAGGTCGATGTACCCGTTGTATGTATATTTTACTTTCTGTACTAGGATTACCCCGCGGTGGGGTGCACGGATAGCCGGGTTCTAGAGGGCAACAAGCCCGCATCTCATGGCTTTGAAACGGAGGGGGCTTTACTATAGAATTGGCAGGCTATTCGCCGCACTCGTAGGGGGTACAGGTTGACCTAAGGAGAGGTGCCCAAGTTACCGGATTCCGTGAAGTGCCGGGTGGTCTATTCACGTTGCTGAAGGGGGCTGCCTCGCTTCAGGTTTTGGCGGGTAACTTGCCGCGCCCGTAGTGGTCTAGGATTTCATTGCACATGCTATCCACACGACCAGGGGAACGTCAGGTTTCAGTAGCGGCTCTATGAAACCCGGGGATCCCAGATATCTGTATTGTTCTGTGATGATTATTACATTTCTGTGATGTTGCATTTTATCACGCCTTGAGCGAACATTATATATTGATATATATACTAGTAGATGTTGTATATGTTTTGCATCCGCACTAGTCCAGTCCCCGCTCTGTCGTTAGTTAAGTAACCTAACGGGTAATGACGGGACCCAGTGGCGAATGCGGATGGCATATACATACATCATTATTTTCTTTCTTTTGTGGTGTGATCAATTGATGGGACTGCATTGATTCGGATCAATGCAAGCTAAACAAACCTATTCTGATGTTGTTGGAACAATTTTCAAAAAGCTTTTATTGCAAGGGCGTTCTCTTTTGTTTTGCACAGTGGTATTCGGTTATGAATATCCAGCACCTCAGTCGACGAGGCAAGGGCCGAGATCCCTTCACCGGGAGTGACCCCTTGGACAGAAGTTTGCGTCAGGGCAATAACTTCACTATAGTCGATTACTTCTGCTTTGCATCGTGGTATTCAGTTGGAATATCCTGCACCTCATTCTACGGGGAAAGAGCCGAGATCCCTTCACCGGGAGTGACCTCTTTAGCAAAGGTTTTCGCCACTATATTTTTATAAAAGCTATCTGGTTCCTTCAACGATATCAAGTTCATTACGTTAAAGGTTTTTCGCCAAAAACCATTCGTAGCCCTCCGTCATTTCAAACGGGTAGCACGTAGTATTCATGCTATGTTTGTTGGCCTTAGTCAAGGCATAGTGTATGGTAGCTGCTTGTTACCTTTCTGCTGCATAGATAGATGCGTTGGTTTGGGACAGTCGTACAGCCTTGTTGGCCCTAGTCAAAGGCTTGTACGGGTGGGTTCAAATTAACCTGGACAATGACGGGTAGAACTTGACATGTGACTTATGATTTGTTGGCCATAGTCAAGGTCAAAAGAGCATGGGGCAAAAATCACATCGGGAGTTTCTAAAGAAACTGAAACTTGCCAGATATGCACATACCTTCTGGAGTGTGATAACGTGAGCGGATTCCGTCACGTTATCATGCGATGATAGTTGGATCCCGATTCCCACTGTTGAGTTGGTTTACTCCTCGGGTGATCCCGACTAATTCTTCTTTCAGGTTTGGAGGAGAATTTGACGTTATAGTGGGAGGTTTCCTGATTAGATAAAGTGATAACCATTCTGATCTAGGTTAGAGTGCACACTGAGTGTTTCTTTTCTCTCTCCCTTTGGCAGCGACCATGACCCAACCCTAGACTATGACTCAGTGACCAAATTAACCGAACCTTCTTAAACACTGACTTTTGGATTGTCAAAGTTGCATACCTCATTGCCACTCCTTCTTTTACCCTTTTCTTCAGAACACCCCGTATTACTATGAACGTCCACTTCCATTGGATAAAACCATCGTATAGTTATATACGAACTCGAAGGAATTTATTCGAGGATGGTTTCTGATTCTGGAGAAAACGAATAGGACTATTCAGTTGTCTTTTCCTTTTACCTTCTCTCAGGTTGCGAGTGCTCCTTGGATTAGGGGATAGTACACCCGTTACGCCTATTGGATAGTCTTCTTCCAAACCTTAGGCTGGTGCCGAACGGTAGGGAATGAAAAAAGCCGATTAGCCTAAGTGTGGTGTACAGAAGATATTAAGTTAAGACAAATAAAGGGATTAGAAGGAGGGCAAAGTAAATTGCGACTGCTATTCACGACCAAACCAAGTATTTCATTACTACTACCACTTCACCTTCGTATTTCTCCAGGACACTCCGTATCACTACGAAGATCCACAGTTTATTGGATACACCATCGTATGGTTATATACGAACTTGAAAGGAACTTGTTCCAGTTCGGGGATGGATTCTGGTTCAGGATGTAAGTCCACGTTGCCCACCCCGGTGCTTGCGGGGAGGCGGAAACGTTATGAAAAATTCGATTTTTACAACACTGGGCAACATGGACTAACCAAAGGAGGGATCTTTGCTAAACATAAACTAACTACTAAGCTATAAGAGTTAGCTACTCGATTAAGGGGTTATACTTAGGTCTTGAAGTCCTTCTCTTCTTGCTCCTTGGAATGAAAGAACGGGTTCTCCTTGTCGCTTTCTCTTGCCGAAGAAAGATCCATCCGAGGGCCTCTACCTTTGGCTCCAACCTCAAACTAGAAGTAACTGTGCTTAGTGTGCTAAACCTAGAACCTTAGAAAGAGTAGAGAGTAATTTAGAATGTTTTATCTCAAGCTTAATGGTTCTCAACTCATGAGAGGGAGAGCTTTGAGAGAGAGGAAGAGGAGGAGAGAGAATGAGAATGATAGAATGAGAAGAATAATGCCAACCTTCTCACATATATGTGAATTATGATAAATAAATAATTAGCTAAAGATAATTGTGATGGTTAATCTTGAAATGACCATTATCATTTCACATTAATTACTTTTGCAAGAATCAAAGAGCATCTTTCATATGAAAAGATGATGGTCAACTTGTCAACCTAGGTCAACAAGTCAAGCATAGTCAAATGGTCAAACAACCCTAACCATAACACAATTATAATTAACTAATATTGATAATCATATTTCACACATAAACATTAAGGTTAAGAAAAAGACAACGGTCATTAACCCTAATGGAAATCCTCTGCCTCTGCCTCAGTCAACTATGTATACACACCCGTATCCGTGTTCCGAGGAACACGAATACAAAAAGATAAAACCAATCCCAAAACATATAATAGGATCTGGCTTAAACCAAAGCCCGCTAGTATAATCTGTCCGGACACCAAACGTGCACAAGTGCGCGGATGTGAACAAACCCCGTCGCAAAACCATGCGACCTCTACTCGTTTTGCCTAAAGGCGAATAACCCTCTGTGTAGGACTCTAAAGACTCAACACTACGCTGGCAGTGGGTTTAACCACAGACCGCACGCGGCACTAGCTGTACGTAAAGGTCCCCAGGTAGATGCCGATAAGAAGACTGACGAGGTAAACCCATCTGAACTCCTACTAAGCCTGAATGTGACAGTCTCCGTACAGTCCGGTCTGTTCGTCTAAGAGTATCGCATGGCGGTCCAAGGGGGCGGTAAACGTCAGTCCCCTAATAGCGGTACAAGTCGTGTCGGAGTGTAGCCCAGAACACCTGAGATAACACTGGAAACCTACCAGTCTATCTCGCTTGCCCTGGCGTGGGACTTTATGTAATGGCTCTCCTAGACACAGCGCGATATCAACCCCCAATACCGGGAGAGACGAATCATGTCTAACCGTCACTGCCTCCAAGTGCTTAGGGACTGCACCTAAAAACTACCTGTTTGCACGACTCCTTTGAGCCGTGGTATGGTAGTAATCAAAGAACAGTGGGAACACACTCGAGGCGAAATGACAGTATCAAGTCAACGGACTAAGCTGTACTCATGTCACCTGGGAACTGGTAACTGACGATAGGTATAATACCAACCAACAGTTCCCGACGAGTCCTGTCCAGTGTATTCGTAACCTAACGAGCACTCGCATACTATCTCAAGTACGACGTACTGACGGCTGTGGGACAGACCGTCTCCCAAGCTGGGATGAGAAGCACATACGCTAGTCTACTCCGGAGTATCGATGCCCTGTCTCGATAGTCCTACGACTAGGAACCTGCATAAGGATGTGCTTATGGATTACCCAGCCCCCACGAGTGTGACTGCCTTCACAACGCTGGTAATCAAGCAAAGATCCGAAGGGCTCTACTAATGTGTAAAGGCGATATGCTAAAAGAAACACATGCACACATTAAAGCAGAAACAAACCAAGTAGCATACTACTATTTTGAGCAAGAATGTCAATACAAGGTGAATATCCCAAGCTTCCATTAAGTAATATACAAACTAGTATGATACAATAATGGCCTCTAGGGCATATACACTAACAATCTCCCACTTGCACTAAGGCCATGTACTGGCGTATCGAAGACCTATCATCTCGATCAGCCGCTCGAACTGAGTCTTGGGTAAGGCCTTCGTGAATGGATCAGCAGTGTTATCTTCCGTAGCAACTCTCCGAACCTCGATCTCCTGGCGACCCACGATCTTCCTGATCAAGTGATACCGCCTCAAGATGTGTCTGGACTTTTGATGGGACCTGAGTTCCTTCGCTAAAGCTATAGCCCCGTTGTTGTCGCAATACAGAGGTATTGGATCAACAATGGACAGAACCACCTGAAGTTCTGTCAAGAACTTCCTTATCCAGACGGCTTCTTTTGCGGCATCAGCAGCAGCGATATATTTCGCTTCCATCGTCGAGTCAGCAAGGTTTCCTGTTTGGAACTCTTCCAACACACCGCCCCTCCATTGAGGGTAAAGACATAACCCGACATGGACTTGGAATCATCCTTGTCACTCTGGAAGCTGGAGTCAGCAAAGGTCTCGATCTGGAGGTCTTTTCCGCCATACACCAAGAACATCTCCTTAGTCCTTCTCAGGTACTTGAGAATGTTCTTTACCGCCATCCAGTGCTTCTCCCCAGGGTTTGACTGATACCGGCTTACCACACTCAATGCATAAGCTACATCCGGTCTGGTACACAACATCGCATACATTATAGAGCCTACCGCAGAAGCATAGGGTATAATAGACATGCGATCCCTTTCCAAATCAGTCTTAGGAGATATCTCTTTGGAGAGGGTGATCCCGTGACAAGCCGGTAGATTACCGTGCTTGGAATCTTTCATACTGAATCTTTTCAGTATGGTGTCGATGTACCTGGATTGTGAAAGTCTTAATATCCTCTTGGATCTGTCACGATAGATTCGGATCCCCAGAATGTAAGAGGCATCATCCAGGTCTTTCATGGAGAACCTGTATGACAAGAACCCTTTGACAGATTGTAGCATAGGAATGTCATTTCCTATCAAGAGAATGTCATCCATGTATAAAACGAGGAATACTACAGTTCTTGCTACAAATCTACTATAGATGCATGGTTCATCTGGATTTTAATAAAGCCAAATTCTTTGACCGTCTCATCAAAACAGATGTTCCAACTCCGCGACGCCTGCTTTAGTCCATAAATGGACTTAAGCAACTTGCACACCTTTCTGCTGCTCCCACTCTGAATGAAACCTTCTGGCTGGTCCATATAGACACACTCCTCTAAATTTCCATTTAGAAAAGCGACCTTTACGTCCATTTGCCAAATCTCATAATCGTGGAAGGCGGCAATGGCAAGAAGGATCCGAATGGATTTCAGCATAGCCACTGGAGAAAAGGTTTCGTCATAGTCCAAACCAGGTCTTTGACGAAAACCCTTTGCAACAAGTCTAGCTTTATAGGTCTCAACCTGTCCATCTACACCAATCTTCTTTTTAAAGATCCACTTGCATCCTACGGGTTTTACCCCATCTGGAGCAACGTCCAACGTCCATACTTTGTTGGTGTACATGGACTCCATTTCGGTCCGCATTGCATCCAGCCATTTTACCGAGTCAACGCTCTGAATGGCCTGCTGGAAGCTAGTCGGCTCATCACTATCAATGATGCAATCCTCTCTATCCCCGTCTATGAGAAAACCGTAGTATCTCTCGGGCGGATGAGACTGCCTACTACTTCTGCGGAGCGGCGCAGGAATGTCCTGATCTTTCGAACCCTCTGGTTCTACTAAGCTTTCAGTAATAGCTCGTGGTTCTGGAATTTCTTCCAGCTCTATTGCGCTCACACTTATCAGATTTTCCAAAAACTGAGTTTCCAAGAAGTGGGCATGACGAGAAACAAAAACCTTTTGTTCCTCTTCGCAATAGAAGAAATATCCCTTGGAGTTCTTTGGATATCCCACAAACTTGCACTGTACTTAGCGTGCCTCGAGTTTGTCCGCATGCTGCTTTTTGAAAAAAGCTGGACATCCCCATGTCTTAATGTGATTAAGATGGGGTCTCTTCCCACACCACATCTGATATGGTGTAGTAGGCACAGTCTTAGTTGGAACTCGGTTCAAAAGGTATGCATCTGATTCTAGTGCATATCCCCAGAATGATCGCGGTAACTCAGCGTTACTCATCATGGACCGTACTATATCCAATAGGGTTCGGTTCCGTCTCTCCGATACACCGTTATGTTGCGGAGTGTATGGAGGAGTAAGCTGAGAGAGAATTCCATTCTCTTTTAAGTAATCCAGGAACTCGGCACTCAAGTATTCACCACCTCGATCAGATCTTAGTGTCTTGATACTTTTGTCTGTTTGTTTTTCTACTTCATTCTTATATTCCTGGAATTTTTCAAAGGCTTCGGATTTATGTTTCATTAAGAAGACATATCCGTACCTTGAAAGTCATCCGTAAAAGTAATGAAGTAAGAATAACCGCTTCGTGTATGCGTAGACATTGGACCGCACACGTCGCTATGTACGAGTCCCAAGAGCTCGCTCGCTCTTATTCCGTATCCAGTGAACGGAGTCTTTGTCATCTTTCCTTTGAAACAGGATTGACAAGTTGCATATGATTGATATTCGAACGGATCCAAATATCCTTCTGCATGTAACTTTGTCAACCTTCTCTCATTGATATGACCCAGTCTACAATGCCATAAGAAAGCCTGATTTGTTTCCGGAGACTTTCTTTTGTGTGTATTCTGGACATTGAAAATCTGTAGTTGGTTTAATATGTATATACCATTGCTTAATGTACCTGACCCAATCAGAACTTGATTAAGGTGAATGTTTACAACATTACTTACAAACGCAAATTCATAACCTTCTTTAGATATTAAAGATACAGAAATGATATTAAAAGTTGCATTGGGTACAAAAAAGCAATTACGTAAAACCAAAACATGTCCATCTGACATTCCCAGGTGATAGTCCCCCACGGCCTCAGCATCCATGCTAGCTCCGTTTGCAACTCTGAGGGTCATATCACCTGCCTTCAAAACCCTACGCTTTCTCAATGCCTGCAAAGAATTACAGATATGAGATCCTGACCCGGTATCCAATACCCAGGAAGTAGAGTTTATTGATAGACAGTTTTCAATAACATACACACCTGAAGCTGAAGCCGCAACATGCTTCAGATCCTGGGTTCTGGCCTTCCAATCCCTGCAATCTTTCTTCCAGTGTCCACTCTTGTGACAGTAAAAGCATTCTTCTTTATCCACAAGCTTTCCCACTACCTTTGTTGCCTTTGACTTTCCCTTCGTATCCACTTTACTAACACTGCCCCTTGGTTTGGCGGGGGTTTTCTTCTTCTTTCCCTTGGCTTTCGCCTTGGATCTAGAAGAGGAAGATCCTCCTACAAACAAAGTGGATGTTTCCCTACCTTTCTGTAGGGTGCCCTCTGCACTCCTCAGCATATTGAGAAGTTCTGAAAGTTCAACTTCCTTTTCCTGCAAGTTGAAGTTCAGGATAAACTGGGCGTAAGTGGAAGGAAGGGACTGGAGAATCAAGTCCGTATAGAGCTCATTCTCCAACGTGGTTCCAAGGTCCGCGAGCTCCTCTATGTAGCCAATCATCTTAAGCACGTGTTCCGCTACCGATGATCCGACGGCCAATCTCGCCGAAAACAGCTTTTTCGACACTTCGTATTTGGTGATACGGGATTGCTCTCCATACAGTTCTTTTGTATGGAGAAATATGGATTCGAGGTCCATATTCTCGTACCTCCTCTGATGTTCATTGTCCATAGAGGCAAGCACGAGGCACTTGGCCTTCGCGCAGTCGATTTTCCAGGTCTTACGGATTTCCCTATCCGCGACACTGGTTTGGGACCTGGGACAGGGGGAGCTTTGGTGGTAAGGAGATACCCCAACTTGTCATAAGTGATTGTCATTTTGACATTCCTGAGCCAATCTTTGTAGTTTGGCCCTGTCGGTATGTTTTTATCTAGAAGTAACTTAAGTCCAGTCATGATATTTGGTCGCTGCAATTAGGAGAGAGAGAGAGAGGAAACACTTTAGCATGATGCTCTTGCAAGTTTAGGGTGGTTTTTAATTTGTCTAAACAGGATGGCTCCCACTGTCTCTCGAATCTCTCCTCAAACCATAAAGGAAGAATTAGTCGGGATCAATCTCACAGTACAATTCTTGCTTAACTGTTCAGCCAGGCCAGTGTCAGTACTTCGAGGGAGGTTTTCCAACGCTTTCGCGAAGTTCCTTAATTAAGTAACCTCTTTTCCCTGTGGGCGTAGCCCCGCTAACACCTTTCTAGACACCTACTTGGTTTATAGCATTGATCGTTAAGTGAGAAAGTTCCGGAGGAGTAGCATATACTCACAGTAGGATCGGGATCCAAATATCATCGCGTGACAAAACTGAAGGAATCCTACCAGAATCATCACACTCCAAATGGTATGCAGCGCTAGCAAGTTTCAGTTTCTTTTGAAACTCCCGATGTGGATTTTTGCCCCATGCTCTTATGACCTTGACTTTGGCCAACATATCATAATTCACATGTCAAGTTCTACCCGTCATTCTCCAGGTTAATTTGAACCCACCCGTATCTACCCTTGACTTTGGCCAACATGGCAGTACGACTGTCCCAAACCAACACATCTATCTATACTGCACATGAATACCCAATAGCTACCAATCACTGTGCCTTGACTTTGGCCAACATACATAGCTTGAATACTATTGACCATTCATGTGAAACGACGGAGGGCTACGAATGGTTTTGGCGAAACCGTGAACGTAGTGAACTTGATATAATCGATGGAACGAGATAGCTTTCAAAAGGAGTGGTTCAAGCTCCGCATTTAAAAGTTGTTTTTGAAAAGAACCGAGTGGTTTTGAAAGTGTTCAAACGACTTTTACTTGGTTTATTTTTCTTGCATTAATTTTAATGCGTCCCATCAATTAATCCTACCATTGCAGAAAACAACGAAAATATGACGTACGATTATGCCATCCGCATTCGCCACGGGGTCCCGTCATCACCCGTTAGGTTACTTAACTAACGACAGAGCGGGGGCTGGACTAGCGCGGATGCAAACCATAAGCAACGCCTAAATAGATATCATATATAGATATATACATTCGTCACATGCAATGATAGCCATTCCAGATCACAGATGAACACATTGGATATACTAGGAATCCGCATTTCGTACGAGCCTGTAACGAAGAGCGGATTACACGGTCGCGATGAATAGCCAAACCCCACCCTAGACCCCTACGGGTGTGGCAAACTACCCGCCAAGTACCCAAAGCGAAGCAACCTCCCTCAACACCGTGAGTAGGCCACTCGGCACTTCGAGATACCCAGTAGTTTGTGCACCCTACCTTGGGTCTATCCTAGGAGCAAAAACAGTAAAAGAAATTATACAATGACGGCTACAACCCCATCCCGGTTGTGCGGCCATATAAATAATATTACATCAATTTACATATTACAAGAATTGAAAGAATAAGAAAACTCTCATCTCACAACCCCCCGGCTATTCATCCGCGATAATCCAACGAATTCATATACACAAACCATCAACATTACAGATCACAGATATGTATAACCCCCACTAATCGACGTATAGCGATTAGCAGACGTTCAATACATATAACACATCACAGATATAACCCATTAGCCAAAGTGTAAAGAAGTTCGATCAAAATACGGATTTGTGGCCACCCCAAAAACTAACTTGTTCTCTGGAAATTCTGGGCAGAAACAAACCATCTCAAAAATCACAAAACATCAGAAGAAAACTGCAAGAGAAACGATCCACAGCCGAGTCAACTCGGCCGCGGATCCGCGGTAGGAGCAAGCTCTTGCCGCGGAACCGCGGTGAGTCGGTCGACTTACTGGATCGTTTTTCTTGCCTGTTCTAACAAAATCCTTAGCCGATTTTTAGTACATGATTTATTATTTTTAGAGCAGAAATAAAAATCGGCAGAAACTAGGGTTTTAGAAAACGTGTTTTGCGATTTTTTCCGATCGAAGTTCTAGATACTTTGCTAACTAGTTAGTTTGTGTTTAGCTAGGCTCTGATACCACTGTAAGTCCACGTTGCCCACCCCGGTGCTTGCGGGGAGGCGGAAACGTTATGAAAAATTCGATTTTTACAACACTAGGCAATATGGACTAACCAAAGGAGGGATCTTTGCTAAACATAAACTAACTACCAAGCTAAAAGAGTTAGCTACTCGGTTAAGGGGTTATACCTAGGTCTTGAAGTCCTTCTCTTCTTGCTCCTTGGAGTGAAAGAACGGGTTCTCCTTGTCGCCTTCTCTTGCCGAAGAAAGATCCACCCGAGGGCCTCTACCTTTGGCTCCAACCTCAAACTAGAAGTAACTTAGGTGCTTGGTGTGCTAAACCTAGAACCTTAGAAAGAGTAGAGAGTAATTTAGAATGTTTTATCTCAAGCTTAATGGTTCTCAACTCATGAGAGGGAGAGCTTTGAGAGAGAGGAAGAGGAAGAGAGAGAATGAGAATGATAGAATGAGAAGAATAATGCCAACCTTCTCACATATATGTGAATTATGATAAATAAATAATTAGCTAAAGATAATTGTGATGGTTAATCTTGAAATGACCATTATCATTTCACATTAATTACTTTTGCAAGAATCAAAGAGCATCTTTCATATGAAATGATGATGGTTAACTTGTCAACCTAGGTCAACAAGTCAAGCATAGTCAAATGGTCAACAACCCTAACCATAACACAATTATAATTAACTAATATTAATAATCATATTTCACACATAAACATTAGGGTTAAGAAAAAGACAACGGTCATTAACCCTAATGGAAATCTTATGCCTCTTCCTCAGTCAGCTGTGCATACACACCCGTATCCGTGTTCCGAGGAACACAAATACAAAGAGATAAAACCAATCCCAAAACATATACTAGGATATGGCTTAAACCAAAGCCCGCTAGTATAATCTGTCTGGACACCAAACGTGCACAAGTGCGCGGATGTGAACGAACCTCGTCGCAAAACCATGCGACCTCTACTCGTTTTGCCTAAAGGCGAATAACCCTCTGTGTGGGACTCTAAAGACTCGACACTACGCTGGCAGTGGGTTTAACCATAGACCGCAAGCGGCACTAGCTGTACGTAACGGTCCCCAGGTAGATGCCGATAAGAAGACTGACGAGGTAAACCCATCTGAAGTTCTACTGAGCCTGAATGTGACAGTCTCCATACAATCCGGTCTGTTCGTCTAAGAGTATCGCATGGCGGGCCTAGGGGGCGGTAAACGTCAGTCCCCTAATAGCGGTACAAGTTGTGTCGGAGTGTAGCCCAGAACACCTGAGATAACACTGGAAACCTACCAGTCTATCTCGCTTGCCCTGGCCAGGGACTTTGTGTAATGGCTCTCCTAGACACAGCGCGATATCAACCCCCAATACCGGGAAAGACGAATCCTGTCTAACCGTCACTGCCTCCAAGTGCTTCGGGACTGCACCCAAAAACTACCTGTTTGCATGACTCCTTTGAGCCGTGGTGGGGTAGTAATCAAAGAACAGTGGGAACACACTCGAGGCGAAGTGACAGTGTCAAGTCAACGGACTAAGCTGTACTCATGTCACCTTGGAACTGGTAACTGACGATAGGTATAATACCAACCAACAGTTCCCGACGAGTCCTGTCCAGTGTACTCATAACCTAACGAGCACCCGCATACTATCTCAAGTATGACGTACTGACGGCTGTGGGAAAGACCGTCTCCCAAGCTGGGATGAGAAGCGCATACGCTAGTCTACTCCGGAGTATCGATGCCCTGTCTCGATAGTCCTACGACTAGGGACCTGCATAAGGATGTGCTTGTGGATTACCCAGCCCCCACGAGTGTGACTGCCATCACAACGCTGGTAATCAAGCAAAGATCCTAAGGGCTCCACTAATGTGTAAAGGCGATATGCTAAAAGAAACACATGCACACATTAAAGCAGAAACAATCCAAGTAGCATACTACTATTTTGAGCAAGAATGTCAATACAAGGTGAATATCCCAAGCTTCCATTAAGTAATATACAAACTAGTATTATACAGTAATGGCCTCTAGGGCATATACACTAACACAGGAGAAATAGGAATAAGGTTTATTCAGGTGTCTTTTATCTTCACCTTCTCTCGCATTGCGAGTGCTCTTAGAATTAGGACAGTACACCCATTACGCTTATTGGATAGTCTTCTTCCAAACCATAGGCTGGTGCCGAACGGTAGGGAAGGAAGAAAACCATTTAGCCTAAGAGGGTGTACAGAAGGTAATGACTAAAGACATATGAAGGGATGTGGAGAGAAGGCATAGAAATATACGGTTACAGTTGTGAATCTGGATAATGGAAGAGGCATTACTAGAAATACCCGGATACCCCTACGAAACATTTACATGTTTCAGTTTCACTGTGTATTGTTAAAAGAAAACCGATTTCCCAATTAACCCTTGCTCTAGGGTATGTATTTACCAGGTATGAATCTCACATCTGTATGGTTTTACAGATGATGAGTGGGAGTAAGTTATTAGAAATTAGGTGATCATCCTCATTATATCGGAATTCGTTGTAATTGGTGATATTTGAGGAAATCACCTGGGTCGTTTTGCCAGACAACAAATATTTGGTTTTGAATATCCGCTGTTATGCACCAATTTCAAATTGATATATCTGTACGTCTATTTTTATGGAGTGAGATATACCTTTTTGAAATTATGTCCATGACATTTACCTATATCAGTGGATGGTTAGGTAAGAAGCATTAAACAGCGATGTAATTCTTCTTAACCATAGGTACAGTTTTCAACCTACGACACACAGGGAATGAGTTATTAGACTCAAGGGACTTATACAGAGTATTGTATGTTGTCCAGCGTCCATGAGGACAGAAGGGTTGGTTCTCATACTATATTCGGTTTACTTATGACTTCTCTAGTTTTTAAACAGGTGTTTCATAGAAACACAGGGTCCAAGTTTTGAGAAGTTATAGGTATATGGATAAAGTAGAGAACCAGGTGTTGCAAGTATCGGGATTCTTCAGGGTGATCGAAGATGTGGATACTTGTGTATGGTATTCAGTTGATAGTAATGATTAAGAGAACTTGCTTCTCTTTCAGGTTATTCATAATTGGAAGCATTCCTAAGTTGAGTAACGCTGATAGGCCTCTTTCCATTTAGTTGACATGCACTGGAGACAGCTGCATGATTTGAATCTGGTTCAATTAAATCAGTGCCTCTGTTTCTGTATTGGATATAGAACAGTTCATATCTTGACATTGTTAAGGTACGGGGAGTTGTCTGACTTATACTTAAAACCAGACTCTGGACAACTCAAGGCACGTTTCTGTAATAGCTGTTTGTGGGTTGACCCAGGCTATGACGAGGGTTGACTTTCTACCATCTGGAGGATCAATAGTGATATTGTTCTAGACTCGTCACAGTTTTAAGTAAAATAGATTTTTTCAGAAAACAGTAGTGGGAGTATGGTAGAACTGGAAGTGATTCCAGAACCGCAAACGATTACTGAAGATTTGATAAGAACCTAAAGATTCAATCCGGTTTGACATTCCATTGGCCACTCCGCAGACATGATGGGTAACCTCAGGCACCCGAGAGGTACTCCGGTAGCCTCAAGGACGGTGGCAGGGAGGTTCTTGTTTACCCAGACTTGCCATTGCTGTTGTTCCAGACTGTAAGACCCGGCAGGAGGATGATTATAGCGTCATTCTAAACTGGCTTTAGAAGTGTACGTCTATATGACTCTGCCAGAGGGTTGTCATGGTCAGTGGGAGCAGCGGAAGCATAGTGGACAGGTGGCTTATGTCTATTTATAGACTAAAGCAGATATAGCGGAGATAGATCATCTATTTCTGATGTGACAGTCATAGGTTTGACTTCATCAAAATAGGGGATGGATCTGTTGAGAAGGTAGTAGGGTGTGATGTCCTGGTATTTGGATGACATACACAGAGTAGGAAGTGATGTTCCTATACTACGGTCGGTTATGCTTTGGTTGTCACACAGTGGTTTCTCCACAAAGGATATAGATATAATATCAGACATTCTGGTTACTAGATCTATGGTTTTAGATCTAGATTTGGGTAGTTTCCCAATCTGGGTACTTAGACAGCATTCTAAAGGTGCTTTAGAATGGACGACTCCTGGCACAGTAGTATACCTGCAGGTGATGGAGTCACCCTCTCTAAAGGTGTCTTACAGACTAAAGGGGAGAGGGATGTGCATGATTGGCAGATCACTTACTTAGGCAATTGAGTCAATCATGAGATGTCAAGTACCACACCAGATGTTGTTTTTTGCACGAGATGCAATATGTTGATATTGATCCGATCCTGAGGAACGAACGGAAGCAATTTTAGAACATAAGTGGATGTTCTAGGGATATGATAACGTCAGTCTAATTCGGGAGACGGTTATCATTCCAGGCTTCCAAGGTGACCTGGATGACAGAGTGACTGTCAGAGTTATAGTTTTCCCTCTAACGAGGGGCAGTGTTTTGGACAGGTGATCCAAGAGGACACTGAGGGAGACATGATGCAGGATACTGATTAAGTTCAGTTGACGATACAGTCTAAGAAGTTTGGATTTGGAGTTCATTTATGAACTAGGTCCCATCAGACATCCAAACATATTCTAAGACAGGTATTGCTCATTTTCGGGAGATGGGTTTCTCTGCGAACTTGAGATAAAGAGAGACATAGAAAGAAACATTAGGGCGGATCCACCCACTGAGGCTATTCCTCGAACGCATTAGTTTCGCAAACGGGTTTTGTGAGACTGAATAGAAGAGGAGTTGGGTGTTCGGTATCACACGGGCTGTGAGTATGCGACATCGCAATAATTAGCCTTGAGTGCAAGTGGGAGATTGTTGGAGATAGTGCCCTCAGAGTCAATTATTGGATCACAGGTACGTGATTGCAATGATTGAAAGGGGACCTATAACGTTAGAACAGTCTTACTCAAGATGATAGTATGCTATCTGGTTTATCTTTATCATCGTGTACTGCTTTAGGTGACCTTACAGGTCACTATTGCGCGTTGATAGAGCCCTTAGGATTCTTGCTTGACAGCCAGCAGTATGATGGCGATCATATACGTGGGAGCTGGTAGTCTATAAGCACATCCTTAAAAGGTCCCTAGTCGTAGGAGTTTCGAGACAGGGTATCGATACTCCAGAGTAGACTAGTGTATACAGTCGAGACCCCGACGAGGGGCGGTGGCCGGTCTCACAAGCCACTGGTGTCAGTTGGTTCACCTAAGATGTATACATGTGCTCATTGGGTTATGAGTACACTGGACAAGACTCGCCGGGAACATGCTAGTTGGTCTTATACCAGACGTCAGAAAGCAGTTCCCTGGTGACATGTGTACAGGTTAGTTCATCAACCTGAGATCATCATTTGTCTCGTGTGAGTTCCCACTGTACTTTGATTACTACCCTACCACGCTCAAAGGAGACGTGCAAATAGGTTTTAGTTGGGTACAGTCCCAAGCCACATGGAGGCAGTGAGCGGATCTTCAGGGGTTCGTCTCTCCCGGTATTGGGGGTGAGGTCGCTCTGTGTCTAGGAGAGCCATTACACGAAGTCCTTGGCCAAGGCAGGAGATTTACTGGTAGGTATTCCAGTATTATCTCAGGGTGTTCTGGGCTATACTCCGACACGACTTGTACCGCTTTTGGGGGTCTGAGTTTTACCAACCCCCTAGGCCCGCCATGCGATGCTCATAGACGTACGGGCCAGACTATACGGATATTGTCACTGACAGGCTCAGTAGGGTGTCAGGATGAGTTCGCTCATCGATGTCCCTTTTGGTCAATACCCGGTAGCCCGTTACGTATGGCTAATACCTCTGACGTGCTAGTGGTTAAATCCACAACCAAAGTATTGACGAGTCTTTAGAGTCCCCCACAGACCATTTTCTCAAGTTTCGGGCGAAACGTTGTAGAGGCCGTATGGAGATATGGCAGGATTCGATCATATACGTGCGGTATTGCACGGATCATGATCGGACGGATTATACTAGCGGGCTTTGGTTTAAGCCGGATCCTAGTATAGTACAGTGTAGATTTTGTCTCATTGCATTTGTATTCAGTCGGAATACAAATGCAGGTATGTATATACAGCCGCGGGGTTTTCCTGTAATTTATTACGGGATCAGTTTTCTAAAGTTGCCAGTTTGCTTTCCGGTTTTGGCCATTTTTCTTTGTTTCTTTCTTTGGCTGAATTTTGGTGGAGGGGGTTATTTGCAATTGTGCATGGAGAAGACTTTTTGTGATAGCTTCATGATGGTTTAACCATCATTTGACTTTTGGTTCATCATGGTTCTTGCCTCTCATGATTACCTTTTTGTTCATCATGGTTGTTGATGATGGGAGTTGATTTGGATTTGATTGTGATCATTGTTTATCATCATCACCCTTTCTATCTCTTGCATTATGTTGGGGCTCACTCTTTTTTTGATTATTCTTCTCTCCATTCTCTCATTCCTCATGTAGAGGCCGGCCACATTTGATGGGGGTTGTCCCAAATTTTTGAAGGGGGATTTTTGGTCTTTTTGGCTTTGCAAAAATCCTATAGCTCAATCTCCAAAAGTTCATCTCATTCCTCCATCAAATGGCAACTTCAAACCCCAATGAGACAAAACTTTCTACACTTCATCTACAGTATCCTTAGGCACGTCGACTCGCCAATTTCGTGCTCGAGTTGTCTCGGTCCAGAGGTGGGAGCCCGTAAAAGAACCCGGCGATGTGGTGCCCTTCCGACGAGGAGATGAAGACCGGAGATTCCGCGGGGAGATCGAGACAACGACGAGAAGACCGAAGGACACGGATCGCTCGATATATCTCTCTACCCCTTCTCTAGTTAGCTAGGATTAGATTAATGGCCCGATCCGGGTTTTATAGTGTGTGGTGGTGCCGGTTCAAAAGTTAAAGAAAAGTATCGTTTCCACATTTTGGCCTCGTACAGACGGCCGGGGCGCCGCCGTGCACTTACAAATGCCCTGTCTCGATACACCCTCGACTAGGAACAATTATAGGATGTACTCTTAGACTACTCTGGCCCCACTAGTATGATCTGCATCATAGTCCTAGTAGTCGAGTACATATCCTAAGGGCTTTATCAACATGTGAGAGCAAGACAGTAAACCAATACAAGTCAACATGTTTAGACAAAGTGAAACCAGATAGCATATTATCATGTCGAGCAAGAAAGTCCTCTCTATATATATCCAAGCATCCACTATAATATACATCATATGTACAACAATGGCCTCTAGGGCATGTATATAACTAACATTATACCTATCGTCAGATGGAAGTTCTCAGGTGGCATGAATACAGATCAGTCCTTTGACCTGAAGTCGTCATTTGTCTCGTGTAAGTTCCCACTGTATTTTGATTACTACCCTACCACGGCTCAAAGGAGTCGTGCAAATAGGTTTTAGTTGGGTACAGTCCCGAGCCACATGGAGGCAGTGATCGACTGTGAGGGATTCGTCTCTCGTGGTATTAGGATTCGATGTCGCACTATATTCGATTGGCTATCACCAGAAATTCATGGCCACGGTGGGAGAGATTTACTGACAGTTGATCAGTAGTATCTCAGTTGGTGATAAGCTAGACTCAGACACGGCTTATCGGGTTAGTAGGAGTCTGACGTTATCCACCCCTAGATTCGATATGCGATACTCTTTGACGAAGAGACCGGACTGTACGGAGATTGTCACATTCAGGCTCAGTAGGGTAAGGACGCACTTGATTGTCGACCCTCCTTTCGACAAGTACCTGGTTAGCCGTTACGTACAGCTAGTGCCGCTGACGTACTTATGGTTAAACTCACTGCCAGGGTATTGTCGAGTCTTTAGAGCCCACACAAAGGGTTTTCCCGGTTCAGGAGACAGATGTAGGAGCCGTACGTTAGTACGTACAGGGATCCAATTAAATACGTGTACGCGATACACGGACTTTAATCGGACGGTTGATAATACTAGCAAGCTTAGGATTAAGCCGAATTATTAAATCAGGTTTTGATTTAATAATTTATATATGTATTTTGATACATATATTTTAGTATTATTGTTCACTATTCATTTTCTCGCTTTGGTGCTATCCGTATTTTTATACGGATACGCGTATATGTAGCGATACATATACCAAGTGAAGCATTCCATATTTATACGGGAATGCTTCTAGAAGAATGACACATCATGTTTAATTTTCTATTTAGAAAATTAAAAGGGAAATGAGGTGGCATGTTGACTTATGAAGTATTGTGCTACAATGTAGAGAGGCATGGCTATGTATTTTTATATGTTATTTCATTTGGATGCACTATTGCATCATGGTTGATATTAGTAGCCATTTCTTTCTACACTAGTTGACTTGATGATATTTTTTTCTCATCTCCTCCACCATGCTCCATGCTTCATCTTCTCCAAGCTCTTCTCCTTCTTCTTCTTGCTTTCATTTTCAAGAAAGATTCTAGAGAGAAAAATATAGTGAAGTATTTCTACATCACCGGCCATCCAAACCTAGCAACTTTAGACCATCGGTTAGAGCCTCCTCCGCGTTCCCTTAGGTGAATCATCTTCGGCAAGGGTGATCAATGCTCAAGCGCGTTCCCAGCGGTTACGAGCTTGGAGTGGTTTTCTAAAATTGGGTGGACAAGCGACAAAGGTTGTATTTCTCAACCTTGTATATTTTAGCTAGCTAGTTTATGGTGTTTGGTTCGAATCCTCAGGTGTGAGCGTCCGGTGCCCGCAAAAAGTTTTTGCTTTTCGCTTCTTCCTCGTCCGCGGCCTCCGATGCGCGGACGCCGGATCCCAACATCCATCTACACTATCAACATGTAATAGTGATATGTAATACCATATTATACATGTACATGATAATAGAGATGAGCCAGATAGCATACTATTATCTCGAATAAGATTGTTCTACCCGTATAGGTCCTCCCTCAATCATCATAATCGCCTGCCTGCGATTACAATAATTTCCTTGAAAGCACTATAGCCAACAATACTTATTTTTTGGTTGGAATTAAACACAACTAAAGATCATCGTTTTCCTTTCAAATAAGGTTGTCCACGAACTTGAAACTTGTAATTGAATGGACAACAACACTCGAAAAGCTCATTGCTAGAGAAGGTTGAGAAAGATAAGCTGGTTTCCATGATCAATTTGAGAGATCTTTGTTCAAACCATAATCCTAAAGCCTATTTGACGAAAAATAAAGGAATTTTAGGAAAAGAAGAGAGCTTGTGAAGGTTTTAAAACCTTAACCCGATACTTATCGTTAGCCTCCTAACGGAGTAATGGAAAATACCAAAATGATTCTCTTTTTAGCATGTTAGGAAGAATTTTAGTGCAATTTAATTGTATGGTTTTTTTAATAACTAAATACGAAGTATGAAAGGGTTTTTTAGTAATTAGCAAAATATAACCCTACTGTGAGGGGCTTCTTAGTTAAAAGCCCAATTTTAAAATATAATATTCGGTTTGATTTCTTTGCAATCTTTTTATCTATGAAGAAAATGGAAGGTGTTCAACTCTTCATGAAAGAAATTCCATGATTATATGATTGCAACATATGTGACTCAACAGCTGACTGATTGACAGCAATCATCATATATTTTCTCCCTTTATTAAGATAAAAAAAAAAAGGAAGGTTGTATTAAATTTGATGGGTTGTTGCATACAAGTGCCAAGTTGCCAACCTAATGTTTCCAAAATGGAGGATAAATTCTATTACGCTACATATCTAGAATAAGAGTCGAATGATTGCAACTAATGTACAATAGCTTGTGAGAAAAGTGATAGATGGATGTTATTTTGATGCCCACGATGAGAAGTGATGTTGAGTTGTGGTGGGGTACCAACATTATAATAGAATCAAGAATTTTATGAACAGAACATATATATATATATATATGAGATTAATGGAGGAAAGAGGCCATAGGAGGGGATTTCCTTCTATGGCGTGGAAAAAATACAACCTCCATTATTTTTTCCAACGATCGGCACCCATCATCATCATCTTTATCATCTAAGATGTGCGTACACCAAATTTCATGTGATTCCACAACTTTTCACCGTTGATTTAGTGGGTTCAAAATTAACGGTTTACCGACAATAGAACTTTTTACATTACTAAATCAACCGTGAAAAAGTTGTAGAATCACATGAAATTTGGTGTATCCACATCTTAGATGATAACGATGAAGATGATGTGAGCCGATCGTCGAAAAAATTGGTGGAGGTTGCATTTTTTCCACGCCATTGGAGGAAATTTCCTCCTATAGCTTCTTTTCTCCATTATTCTATATATATATATATACCTGAAATGCTTTACCTACCCATATTTATCCGGGACATAAAATGGTGGGACTAATATTAGTGCCAGGGAGACCCATAATATTTGTATCTTGGATAAATACTTAGCTAGAATTATTGGGTAAAACAATACCATAATGTTTCAACTATTTTGCACTTATATACCTTATTGATTTTTTCACTGCACTTATATACCCTAAAGTACAAACTATTGATACTTTGCTCTCTTCAGTTGGCAGTCAAAGCAATTACTATTGTTATAAAAAAAAAAGTCCATACGGTTTGTATTTTAAGGTATCTAAGTGCAGCGATAAAGTCAATAAGGTATAACTAAGAAAATTATATAGCATAACAAAATAAGCATTTGTTAGTTTGTATGCCATTTGCTAAATTTCAAAGGCCTATGTATTTCACTACAGAAAATGTAAATATAAATGTTATACTGCCATATAGAGTTCTTACATAAATTTAATTATGAAAATCCAATCTTTAAAATGGCAATTTGACATGTAGAAAATTTCCAACCGTAATCTATGCATTTAAAAGAATATTATGAATATTATGACATTATTTTTCATTTTATATGCTATGCATTTAAACCATAAGCTTTTTTAAACCATAAGCTTTTTTGCTCATTTTACATGCTATGCATTTAAAAGAATATTATAACATTGTTTTTCATCAATTTTTTCACAATTTTTTTTTAAAATACACTAATTATACATATTTATTAATTCATATAATATTCATTTTCATGCAAATTTGTCTCTACCAAATATTTTTGAAGTCGTATTAAATAAGCATTCAATGAAATATCAATTAAATACACATTTAGACTTCACATTTATATTTGTTTTATATCGGATATTATTTATACAAATATCTGATTCGTATCCGTATCCGTATCCGTCTTTTTAATATCCGCTTCGTATTTGAATCCGTTTTTTCCGGATACGGATGTGAATATTTCTTACCGAACCATATCTGTATCCGTAGTCGAAATTAGAAAGCGGATACAGATACGGTAAATCTCATATCTGATCCGTATCTGATCCGGATGCAACCCTAAATGCGTTAGAGGTACCATCATGAATTTTGATGCATATATAACCTATCTAAGATATATAGATCACAATGACCGGTCGGATCGGTAAAGACACAACGGATTGGATGTTTGAGGAGTTGGTCTCATTATTTAAAATAAGACCCCACCTCAATGGATTTGGCTTCAGAAGTCTTTTCTCTCTCCCACTCTTATTCTTCACTAACATGACACGTGCTAAAAAAACTCTTGTAATCTTCGTGAAGATACTAAAACCCAAACTATGCTAATATGTAACAGGGAGTGCTCTATTGCAAACCGGTTCGTATTTTCTTGCGTACGATATATTTTAAGGATTCGATCCATTTAAGTTGATCATCCTAACTTCAAATCTTTGTGTGTGAAGAATTAAAGGATTTGAAAACCTCTATCTCATGCATCGAATGGGCGCAAAAATTAACTTCTTTCGATAATGCAACATAAATTTCATCTGATGCATAAGTTAGAGATATTCAAATCCTGTAATTTTTCATAAACATAGATTGAAGGTATGGTAATCAACTTGAACGGATCGGATCGTTAAAATATTTCGTAAATCGAGAGTTCCCGTTTTTAAAATAGTGAACCGATTTGCAACAAATCACTCCCCAATACGTAACTACCGCACTACACCGTTCATAAAACCACTCAAATTTTTTCAGAAACTAATATCTTTTTCTGTCTCATTCTCCACTCAGATGAATTTCACTCCAAAACCGAAACAATCTCCATGAAGATACTAAAACCCTAGCTAAAATATAATAAAGACGGACTGATTTTAGTCTCTCCTACTAGAAAGTAAAATTTTACCACATGAGCTATTCTCTAATTTCGGTGAAATTTGAAAGCATAAGCCATAAGAAGAAAGAGTCAAACAATTGCAGTAGGTACTCGTACTCGTATAGCTAGAAAAGAGAAGGAAAAAGAATGACAGGGATGGATATGATTTAGCTGCCTGTATAGTCATATAATTCGTGAATTATTTGACGAATTCGTGAATAATTCATGAATTATTGATATGCCAATTAAATCTGTGAATTATTCGTCATCGCCGAACGCAGCGTATTATTCGCGAATAATTATTCAAAAAAACAGCGCATTATTCAAAAAACAGCAAATAATTCACAAAATCAAAATCTAGCGTCATATATTAATTTTTTGCTCGAAATCCTTCCTGAATATTTCCCGAACACTTACCGAATGTTTCCCGAATACCTGCCGATTTTTTCCGAATAGTTCTCCGAATCCGAATTTTCGACCTCGCCGAATTATTGCTGAATCACGAATTTGTGACTATGGCTGCCTGCCCAAAGATGAGGAGGCACCATCTTCATATTCCTAATTCAACAGCAGCTAAATTGGGACATATTTCAAAAGGATACGATGAACTTGTATAATTAAATTAGAAAATCCAAGATTTCTCTTCCTTCCTTTTTTTGGATTTTTTTTTCTATATTGGAAACTTAGCCAATGCTAAATACAACCCTTAAAACTTACTATTTCTAAATACAACCCTCAAAACTTTTAACTAGATTAAATAACACCTCATGGTTAATTTCCATCCATCTTGGTGTTAGTTCTAACCGATAAAGGCAAAATGATCAAATACATTCTAATGGCTTTATTTTCCCCTTTAAATACCCTATCAAACTATTGATGCTGCACTTATCCTATTTCTAGCTGAATTAAAATTAACATCAATGCCGTCATTATGGATTAAAAAAATACCCTTAAAACACAACTAAAGACGCAGATTGTATAAAACCTTACTTTTAGTGATCGGTTAGGGTTTCCGTTTGAATCTTTTGAACAACTTCAATGGATTTGCAACGGTGAGATATCTACAAAGGAATGCATCGCCGCCGCCACCATCATCATCACACTGAAGAGTTCTGGAGATTTGAGGGAAGGAAAAGCTTTGGAGGGAAAAGGAGTGACATTGTAATCGTTTGAAGAAGTATTTGTTGAGGAAAGGATAGATGAAGATAATATTTATCAAAATCTAATCCAAGTTCCCTCTAACCCAAGCATGACTGAGGTTAAGTTAACAAAAGGTCTTATTTGATTAATGGAGAAGTTTTAAGGATTGCATTTAAAAATAGTAAGTTTTAGAGGTTGTATTTAAAATTAGCTAAGTTTTAGAGGTTAAATATAGAATATACCTTTTTTTGGCACAGCTCATTTTTAATTGAACGGACCGAGTGACAGAGAGTTTCCATAAATATGTTCATATTATAAATTTTAGATATGTAACCAGCATTGGTTTTATACTTTTACGAGAAATCACACAGCTCATTAGAGAAAAAAAACATCCTGCCATCCTGCCCTCAAATTTATTACAAAGAACATTTCTATCCTTAATCTTTAACTATCAAAATTGGGATATTATCCAAAAATATGCTTTGATAGTTTTCGCAAAAAACCGCCAAGTAAGATGATTTTTTGTTAATATGCCGTGGTTCAGGGTGATATTTATCCGAGGGAAAACAAAGGATGCAAGATCTAATTCACTCAATATTAGGGTGGATGTACATGAAATTTGATAAAATGATGGGTAAGAACAACGGACGAAATTGCATGTATAACATAATTGTAAATTAACCGCTATAATTATGGCAGGTGTAAGCTGTCGGCTTCTTAGCCGATAATCGGCAATGAGCAACGGTAAATTATTTTTCCTCTTCTGGTTATTTCATTTTACTGAGCTGATATTTATATCGGCCGCTGTTTTACACAACTCCTAGTCTGCTGGTAATAAGTTTTTTTGAACCAAACCCACAAAAGAAAGATTGTTCTTTCCCTTTTTTTTCTTTTTTTTTTCTTGATTATTATATTTAAGGAAACATGTGTTGCTTTATAATATTATGTTGCCCAGCTGCCAACTCTTTCTTAATCCAAGAAATATTTAGAGCCAGCAATTGGGCTTACCTGCTACCATCAAGAGACATATTATTAGTTATATTAAAACATTTCTCAGCTGAAAATTAGATTAGCAGATCAAAAAACCTCCTGTTGCTCTCCAAGTCAGTGTCCTGCAAAAGTTTTATACTATATTTAAGAAAAAGTGCCTATAAATTGTAAAGAAGGCCAACACCAAGAAACCTTTATTTATTTATTTTTTGATTGGTTTTAGATCATGGGGATGGTTTATATTAATTCCTAAGTCCAATCGTACGGTCGCATACTTAATCTGCATAAAGAGAAACATAGGATCCTTAGGATTTGTTGTGGCCTGAAACTGATTACACATTTTGATGCTGAGAAACTGTTTTCTTTGTCGGTCTCTTTGATGCAAAATAAACCAATAATGCATGTGATGGTATGTATATTTGATGGAGTGATCAGATTGAAATTATGCCAGTAGTTGGAAGCTTACCCAGTGACATCTAATAAAGCACCATATATCACTTTTACATATACATACTCTTACTCTTTTATATATAAAAACAAAATCTAGAAATTAAATTGGACAGGAATTTCTTTTTTTCATCCCATCATTAAATGTATTTTTATTACATAATTAATGGGGGGGAAATCAGTGGTCCCAGATCTCTAAAAAGATTTGAAGATCGCGAGACGACGCTCCTTCATATCTCATCCAGCGGCTATTAATCCTCGTTGGTTACAGTCATCGCCGTTGGTTAATATCAAGTGGTCCGCAATTGTACACGTGCGGGCACGTGAGCGAACGTTTTCGCGCCGTGACGTTTTGAAACGCTCAAGCAATGTGTCAAAAAATTCAACGAATTAAATACATGGAATTAAAAACTTATACGTAAAATACTCCACTCCATATGTTTTTCTTCCACGTATTTGGATACAAGTGTTTTCATGCTTGTTTTTTTTTTTCTTTTCAATTTCTACTGTTTATAAGTTAACCTTCAAGTAAAATTAAATTTTATTGTTTATTACAAATAAATTAAGAGTCAATTCATGAAGATGAAATCAGATGGTCATTGTTTTTAATAAATAGCACTAGAAAGTTGAAGAAATAAATAATGAGATATTATATTGGAAATTGTCAAAAAAAAAAAACCGGCAAAGTTGTTCACTCAACAAACCATCTAGAACAAAGATTTTCGTCAAAAGCCTCTGGAAAAATTTTCTGATTCCAAAACCCCCTAAAATAAATACTAGCGTCTATTCTTTTCTTCTCTTAGCTTATCAGCATTTAAGTAGCAATTAGCAATACAAATTCCTTTTTAAGCTAAGATTGTTGCATGATCAAACTAATAAGTGATCACGGGAGCAGATAAAAGACCAAATGAAAGATTCCAAGACACAGAGGAGATAACTAATTTAATGTCCCAACTAGAGATATGAAGAGATATGGAGGCAGCATTTGTTCAGCTAACTTGCTTCCAATATCCAGTTTGGTCATTTTGGGAACAAAAACTGTAGGGCCAAAAAAGTGGGGGATGAAAGGGATGGCTGGGATTTTGGATGCATATCTTTTGTCCTCCTCTTCTCATTTATTTCGAGAAGAAAAGGCATATTCCAATTTTGCACAAAGGTAAGAGAAATAGGAAAAACGGTAAGGCAAGAAATACAAAAAGAGAAAAAATTAGGGATGTGCCCTCTTGTCTTCCACTCATTTGAAACCGAAACCGAAACCTCAACCGCCATCGCCATGTGACTCAAATTATATATACATTAAGTATCTTTTATGAGAATACGACCGTTATCAAATATTTGAGTTTTAGTATGAATTACAATATATATATATATATATATATATATATATATATATATATATATATATATATATATCTCGTTAATCAGTAAATAGATGAATGTTAACAACATGTTGCAACATACGCTAGGTTACATATAGCTTAAAATTGCATCTTTTTATTTTTCACACGCTATATTGGATATTCCCTGCGATGCTTTGGTGGTGCTCTTGTGGAGGAGGATGCTTATATATTTGAATGCCCTTTTCCTATTCTCTATCGTCTACCTATTGCAATTGGCTAAATGCTTGAGCACCGTTCATAGCTCAGCAGAGCATTTGCCTCCCCTGAGATTTTACAATACAAGAAATCACTATTTCGATCTGTTGATGTAGTACCATATTATAAGCATAATGGATATAATATATAATTGGTTCATAAATCTCTCCCATGTTTATAAATTGAAGGGTGATTATTTTTTTTACCGGAGATTTATAGACTACTTAAAGGGTTTTTTTTTAGGATGAAATATGGAAATACAAATTTTTGGAGATGAAATATGGAAATATAAAAAAATATAAGATGAAATATGAAAATATCAATATTTGGGGGGGGGGGGGGGAGGGGATTTGGAAATATCAAAGTTTTGGAGGCGAGGTACGTTAGTTTGCAGTGGCAGTGGAATTAATTTTTTTGACCATTAATAGGCTATTGTATTTAGGGCATCTTCAGTTAGCAGCAAAAAAGAATTGCAACATTTCTTGCAGGTAACAAATGTTGCATGGGACGTTCATTTGTTGCAAAATAATGAGCTCAAATCTATTGTTTGGTTATCTTCAAGTTTTATAATTGGATTTCCAAATCCAAAACATTTTTTTTGTGTTTGGTTGAACAAAAAACTAAAGAAAATGCAACATTTGTTGCCAATCTGCACATGGGCATATACAAAGCTAATATGGCATCCCAAATTAATTACTATGTTCACTATTCCTAAAATTGCAACTCTTGTTAGAACAAAAATGAGTGCAACAAATATTATAAGCAACAGCAGCAGCATCATCATCTCCATTTCCATCTAAACCATGAAGCTCGTCCCAAATTAAACCCAAAGCTCCACCCCTCTGTTTTATTTTCTAGAGCTCCGGTTACCGCAACCCCATTAAACTCTTGCTTAAACTTGCGTATATCTTTATATTTTTTAAAAAGTTATACATTTCACCTTCTTTTCAAAATAATATCCAATTAAATGTTGCTATTCAAAGGAATATTCTCTTTCTAAGAAAATCGGGCACAAAATTTAGCATATATTGCATAATTTCCTTCCAATGTTTATTCAAATTATTCCTCTCCCTGTCACTGGCTTTGATTCAGACTTCTCTCCACAACATTACACCATCAGTTTTTGACTTCTCTTCACATGAAAACATTATTTAGTCATCTCCTCTGAAAAAAACTTTTCTGAAGGCTTTATTTTTTCCTACAACAAATTGTCAACAAAATTTTCAACAAAATGCCTAAACCATGCATTTGCTGCGTGATGATGCTCAATATTGGTCTATTGGATCACGGCACGTGCCCACGTGGCAGATGACGTGTCCAAGAACTCAGAAGAAAGACCTACAAGGAGCCGACCAGACCACCCATGTACCCGACCTGCAAACAAACGCTGGCTCACCTCCGAGCCCCCTGCACAATTGGCCTCCTCGGCCTCACAGCTCGTCTCCGGGCTACCGCGGAACCAAGATATCTCGGCTCTCCCGCTCGTCCGCGAGCTCTCCCGCCGAGGTCATCTTCCTCGGTCTCATCGACCGACCAATGACACCGCTCACAGGCTCAACCGCCGCTCCGCGAATCTCGCTATACGCAGAGTCTCCGCCAGCAACATCCCACGTTCCACGCCATCGCGATCCTCATTAATGGGCGATCCGCTCCTTATGCAGGCGTGACGTCGGGAGCGTAACTGCCAGCGAGATCTTCGCGCCTGCTGCTGCATGCTGCTATAAAAAAAACCCATCATCAGAGGGGTCAAGTAAGCCATTCTTCACTCTTTTAAGCCGTTACTCTGCTCGGATCTCACCACCACTGACTTGATCGTCGGAGGGTCCTTGGTGGTACCAAACCATCCCGGGACTTCTTTGCAGGTACTCGGCACCAAACTCCTCATACCACCTCTTCCTCCAAAACCCATTGAGACCCACACGCAACAGAAGATAACCATCCAAGTCCACCGGGAGATCAACGGAAGACAACATCTGACGGAGACCTGAAAAAGGAGCCCCATCAGTTGGCGCCGTATGTGGGAAGCGAAACTCCACAAAAAAACAAAGTTGGCCTTCCGATCTCCATCCCCATGGCAAGCGATCACCCTGAAGATCCAGATACCAGCCGCCGCCTCCGGTGAGTCCCCCTCACCGGAGGCGCAGGTGAACCTCCTCCGGCGACCGTCATCAACGCCCTCACCGACCGAATAGACCGACACCCCCTCCCTTGACGGGGTCGCACAGAGGGGGCTCGCCACGGCGGCTCGAGGGCCACCTCGCCTAAGGATCTAAGCCCTCACTAAGAGGCAACCCAGCAGCTACCCTGCTCGGCTATCCCTGGCAGGTAGCTTCCCTACCGCAACGCCAGGGATCAGAAAGCCCTCCCAGAGGCAGTCGAGCCCGAGGATCCCTCGCTCGGCTATCTCTGGCGGGTAGCTTCCCTACCGCAACGCCAGGGATCAGAAAGCCCTCCCAGAGGCGGTCGAGCCCGAGGATCCCTCGCTCGGCTATCCTTGGCGGGTAGCTTCCCTACCGCAATGCCAGGGATCAGAAAGCCCTCCCAGAGGCAGCCGAGCCCGAGGATCCCTCGCTCGGCTATCCCTGGCGGGTAGCTTCCCTACCGCAACGCCCGGGATCAGAAAGCCTTCCCAGAGGCAGCCGAGCCCGAGGATCCCTCGCTCGGCTATCCCTGGCGGGTAGCTTCCCTACCGCAACGCCAGGGATCAGAAAGTCCTCCCAGAGCCAGTCGAGCCCGAGGATCCCTCGCTCAGTTATCCCTGGCGGGTAGCTTCCCTACCGCAACGCCAGGGATCAGAAAGCCCTCCCAGAGGCAGTCGAGCCCGAGGATCTCTCGCTCGGCTATCCTTCAGGACAAAAGCCCTCGCCAAAAGGCACCGGGCAGTAACCCTGCCCGGCCAAGGGTCCTTGGTAGGCTTCTTACAGCCCTATAGCTCTTCCCGCGCCAAGAACCAAAGTCCTTCCAGAGGCAGTCGGGTCCTTGCTCGGCTATCTCCGGCTTGTAGCTTCCTACCACAACCGACAGGGATCAAAGTCCTCGCCAAGAGGCACTGGGCAGCAACCCTGCTCGGTCCCCGTCCTAAAGGATCAAAAGCCCTCGCAAGAGGCAACCGAGCCCGACCCTCGCTCGGTCATCTCCGGCTGGTAGCTCCCTACCCACGACGCCAGGGATCAAAGCCCTCACAAGAGGCATCCGAGCGGCTACCCCGCTCGATCATCCCAAGCTGGTAGTTGCCTACCCACGACGCCAGAGATCAAAGCCCTCGCCAAGAGGCAACCGCGCAGCTTCACTGCCCGGTCATCCTTCGCAGGTCTCTCATGGCCTCTCCAGCATCAAGGATCAAAGCCCTCGCCAAAAGGCACCGAGCAGCTACCCTGCTCGGCCATCCTTCGCAGGCCTCTCACGGCCCCTCCAGTGCCAGAGATCAAAGCCCTCGCAAGAGGCAACCGAGCAGCTGCCCTGCTCGGTCATCTCCAGCCGGTAGCTCCCTACCCATGACGCCAGGGATCGAAGCCCTCGCAAGAGGCATCCGAGCGGCTACCCCACTCGGTCATCCCAGGCTGGTAGTTGCCTACCCACGACGCCAGAGACCAAAGCTCTCGCCAAGAGGCAACAGCGCAGCTTCACTGCCCGGAAATCCTTAGCAGGCCTCTCACGGCCCTTCCAGCGCTAAAGGTCAAAGCCCTCGGAAAGAGGCACCGAGCAGCTACCCTGCTCGGCCATCCTTAGCAGGCCTCCCACGTCCCCTTCGACGCTGATGGTCTGAAGCCTTCATCGCGAGGCCGTCGAGTTCCTTCTTGCTCGGCGCATCCCCAGCGGACATCCTCCTGCCCATCAGACTCTGAGGATCTCAAGCCCTCACCGTGAGGCCGCCGAGTTCCTTCTGCTCGGCGCATCCCCAGCGGGCATCCTCCTGCCCATCAGATGCTGAGGATCTCAAGCCTTCATCGTGAGGCCGCCGAGTTCCTTCCTGCTCGGCGCATCCCCAGCGAGCATCCTCCTGCCCATCAGATCCTGAGGATCTCAAGCCCTCATCGTGTGGTCGCTGAGTTCCTTCCTGCTCGGCGCATCCCAGCGGGCATCCTCCTGTCCATCAGACGCTGATGGTCTGAAGCCCTCATCGCGAGGCCGTCGAGTTACTTCCTGCTCGGCGCATCCCCAGCGGGCATCCTCCTGCCCAACAGACGCTGATGGTCTGAAGCCCTCATCGTGAGGCCACCGAGTTCCTTTCTTCTCGGCACATCCCCAGCGGGCATCCTCCTGCCCATCAAACGCTAAGGATCTCAAGCCCACATCGTGAGGCCGCCGAGTTCCTTCCTGGTCGACGCATCCCAGCAGGCGTCCTCATGCCCATCAGATGCTGAGGATCTGAAGCTCTCTTCGCGAGGCTGTCGAGCCCCTTCCTACTCGGCGCATCCCGGCGGGTAGCTTCCTACCCAACAAAGACAAGGATCAAAGTCCTTCCAGACTCGACCATCCCTGGTCGGTAGCTTCCCTACTCGCAATGCCAGGGGTCAAGGCCCTCACCAAGATCAACCGAGCAGCTTCCCTACTCGGTCATCCCCAGCAGACATCCTCCTGCCCAACAGACGCTGCGGGTTTGTAGCCCTCATAACGAGGCCACTGAGCCCATCACATGCAGCGGATCCGAAGCCCTAACAAGAAACATCAGGTCTATCCAAGTCTAAGTAATCCCCCCTCGACTTCGGGGCCATGAAGATGCCTCCTTCTCAACAGCGCTTGGCACACTCGGCAAGTGATCGAAATCAACTCGACGGTCGATCGCTCCACTTGTCATTCCCGCACTGGACCGCGCCCTATCAGACGCTACAGGTCTGCACACGTCTCGTCGGCCAACCGACGCTTGACGCGTGGACCGTCGTTTCAGTGGCAGGATGCACGAACCGGCGCACCTTCCTTAAATGCAGAGATCTCGTCCTAATTCGCTGGCAGAAAAGAAAGCTGACAGCCCGGGGACGCGTCCCGACGAAACCTTAGGAGGGAGCTTATTCCGGGCGGCCCGGCAGTCCACTCCTAACCCGACCCGCTAGCTGGTCGGGACAAGAGTGGGGGGCTAATGATGATGCTCAATATTGGTCCATTGGATCACGACACGTGGCAGATGACGTGTCCAAGAACTCAGAAGAAAGGCTTACAAGGAGCCGACCAGGCCACCCCTGTACCCGAGCTGCAAACAAACGCTGACTCACCTCCGAGACCCCTGCACAATTGGCCTCCTCGGCCTCACAGCTCGTCTCCGGGCTACCGCAGAACCAAGATACCTTGGCTCTCCCGCTCATCCGCGAGCTCTCCCGCCGAAGTCATCTTTCTCAGTCTCATCGACCGACCAACGGCACCGCTCACAGGCTCAACCGCCGCTCCTCGAATCTCGCCATACGCAGATTCTCCGCCAGCAACATCTCACGTTCCACGCCATCGCGATCCTCATTAATGAGCGATCCGCTCCTTACGCAGGCGTGACGTCGGGAGCGTAACTGCCGGCGAGATCTTCGTGCCTGCTGCTGCATGTTGCCGCTGCTATAAAAAAAACCCATCATCAGAGGGGTCAAGTAAGCCATTCTTCACTCTTTTAAGCCGTTACTCTGCTCGGATCTCACCACTAACTTGATCGTCGGTGGGTCCTTGGTGGTACCAAACCACCCCGGGACTTCTTTGCATGTACTCGGCACCAAACTTCTCCATCTCTTCCTCCAAAACCCATTGAGACCCACACGCAACAGAAGATAACCATCCAAGTCCACCGGGAGATCAACGGAAGACAACATCTGACGGAGACCTGAAAAAGGAGCCCCATCACTGTGGTTCCCATTGAAGGCCTCTTCTGTACTGAAAATAGCTTTATTTTTTCCTAAGACTTTTTTTAAATTTTTTTTTATTTACAGTACTAAGAGAAAAGGAATAATACAAATGTAGTGTTCATGTTTGCATAAATCCCTACCTATTGTTGTAAGAATGCAGCGTGTTCCAGGTTCCACTGCATAATTTTGGTCAGATGCAGTGATTATTGGATGCAAAAAGAAAATATTCATACAATAAAGAAATCTTAGCTATTGCAATTGATATTGATTTCATTTTGTTTGGTAAAACCACAATATTCCCATTTAGTGCATGCAACATTTTTTTCAATATCCTGTTATGATGAATAAATAAAGAGTTATATGGTCCTGAGAAATGTTCCCCTCCTAAGAACGGCTTAATAGATCAATATCAACATTTTTTGGCTGATCGAATTTGTTTATCTTGATCTTCAAGCGTTGGTGTATGGATACATTCAGGGGGTTTAGATACCCTTTGCATGTTGATGTAGAGGTAGAATTTTTTCCCCTATGAATCTGTTCGGGACGAATTTTTTCACAAGTGATGCAAACAACAAGTTGTATTTTAGGTATTCAAAGAATCTGATCCGAGGGAATATGAAATTGTAGGAGCAAATTTACAGAGACATGAACCCAAAATCTTGAAATGCTTTAATGCATGCATGCTAATAATCAGTATACATCGAAGACCTGGATTAGTGCATCATCATTATCTTAACATCAAACACATTCGGACCAAAATAATTACAGAGAAAACTTCTAAAATGACCTCACGAGTCGGAAATAGCAAAAGGATGCACCTTAAGAAAAGGATTAACTGCTTAAAACACCTTGGAAGGAAAATTTTGCCTTCTACATGAGGGATAAGTGCAGGGTGTCTATGCACAAGAAGAGGAAAAAATAAAAAATAAGAGATAATGAAAAAAAAAGTGCTGTGGTGCTGCTACACACCAGAAAATTCTCCATCAGCTAAGGATTGCTTCGACTTCTTTGAAGTTCTTTTCCTCTTATTTTCAGTTGCAGGTTCTTTCCCTTTCAATTCTTGAGAAAAGGATCGCAGTAGCCCAACTAAATTTTCATTCCTATGAGCTAATGGGAGAATTTACATAATGAGTAGTTATTTGAAGCTGATATGGATACAAATTTAACATGGCATGGCAATCATCGAAGGCTATGTGATACAAGAGTTATTTCTGAATATTTTTATTATTAATAATTAAATATTAATAGGCGAAAAATGATAGTATAGACTACATGGTATGAACATTGTCAGAATAGATCAAGATCAAATAGAAAGGCACACTAAAAATAAAAACTAAAAAAAGAAGAAAAAAACAATATAGTGCAAATTAAGGTAAAGATCAGAGAAATGATTTATAAACTCCTGATACTATATGCAATTCGGAAGAATGATATATTTGCTAGAAGGAATTATGTTCTATTGTAAGGACAAAAAACATCAAGAGTCTGAAATAGAAAAAGAGATCAACAAATATGAATCAGTAAGAAATGATTGATGAAAAAACCGAAGGAGAATGACTCAGCCGTTATGAGCCAATGTTGAGTTCTTCACTAGGGTCAAAAGAGGTAATGCTTAACAGAAAAGGGGTAAAGAATGTTGTGTCAATAGATGCAATGCCCATGAGAATTGATTTATCAGAAAGAATTAGCAAAGCCAATCTCCAAGTAATATATGCACAATTTTCCAAACACAATATACAACAACTGAAGAAACAAATTCGAAAGTAATTTGATAACATACCTGATACAATGACATCTTCCACGTTGACAGATTTGCGACCAGCGTGCTGGGAGAACAACTCTACATCCCTCGCCAATTGTTCTGCTTTTCCAAAAGAAGAGCATTTTAAAAAAGAAAGATCCAGAAAGAGGAACATAATGGAATAAAATAACTAATAATTTGAATGCTGCAATGCAAGACTCCAATTCCTTTGATTTTGGGCAGATGTTAGTATGGAAAATTTTCTCTTCCATAAGAACTAACTTGCATCCTAAATCTCAGTGGGAAAGGTTTTTCCACTATCGGTTTTCTCTGCGCCTTAAAGAGTTCGAACACATTTCTGATATCAACTTTATCTTCTCTTTCTTTCTTCCAAACTTCCCTCAATTTGTTCATAGTTTCCTTGGTTAAGTATTTGTTACTAAGAAAGAGAAGATTAATGTCAAATCAACTAAATTTGCCAAACTTTCATGAAAACATGGTAATGGCTGATACCAGCTGCAAAGAAAAGGCTTAGTTGACATCACAGTAGCAAATAAAAAGCATAATACATATTAGGACTGGCAGATGCCGAGGTCCTGAATATTAAATGATTCAAAGATGTAATGCATGTTCCCAGTGTATATTAATCAATAACTACATATTGACAGAATTGTGTTGCAGTTCAATTACATGTTATATAAGCACGAAACTATATTCCAAAAGATTGCATAACACTAAGTAGTACGTCTTCACACACCTTATTCTCTCTTACATAAGATTCGGTTACATTGAAGAAAACACTATATCATAACCTCCATTGAAAATTCCAATGGATCGTCAACAACGCTGCATGGACACGGACACGACACGATGCAACAAGGGGACACGGCTATACATTTCTAATATTATAAAAGAAATAAAATACCAAATTACTAGAACATAAAACAACAAATTATCAAGTCTAATGTCCAAATAGACATTTCATGAATATAACATGCAACCAAAGCCTGAAGACAACCACCATATTTCCATCTACTCTCTATCATCAACAATAACACTGATTGCAACTCCAGTCCATCCAAAAAGGGATTAATAATCTCCAAAAGACAAGCACCATCGAAGGAATCAAACACACCTCCACAAAGATCCCATAATTTCTTATTCTCATTCTTCATATTGCGTGGAGTGTTGATATAACAGATCGAGACTAAACACGTGCAGGACATACGTCTTCTAAAACAAGAAAAATTGAAGATTATAACATTTGCATAGACATAATACGACAAAAACATACTAAAGACATGTCGAAGACACATAGGACATGCATACAACACACATGACCTACATATATGTTGTCTTTAGCATGTATACGGTGTGTCTGATGCGTGTCGTGCAAGAGTCAATGTTTGATACATGTCGGACATAGACATGGCAACCCGTCGAAAGTGTTTGTGCAACTAGATCATCATATTAGCCTATTAGGCATGTGCAATTGAAGGGTTACCTTGCAGTGTAAACATAATAAGCGATTACGTTATTTGGGTAGAAGCACTCGCCTTGTTGAGCTGCCTCATATTGCAACATGTGTGCCAATTTTTAAAGTTGGTGTAGGATTTGTTTGGTTAGTTTCATCTGAGGAAAAATGACTCACTTAGATTTGTGCTTAATAAGATAGTATTTATGTGGGTGATTTTGTTTAGAAGTATGTTGAATTGAATTTGTTTAGAGTCAAAAGCTAGACTACGCCACATCTATGAGGGTGACTAACATAAGGAAATGTTGGTGATGCATTTTTTATAGCATGCTCCTTAAGTCATTCTTAAGTGCTCTTCCTTAGATTTACCGTTGTAGATAACAAATTGAAATAGACCTAGATAGTTAAGGCTATCAATGTTGAGCATCAACAAAGACATTTTTAAAGTTTGTTGTGTATGTGGATATGTGATCTATACCATATATAAAAATAATTTAAATGTCTTCACTATAATATTGCATATGTGATAGGGTATCCATTCCCTAGCCACCCAATTATCAATCTTACAAATATGTTTATGCATTTGCACATCAAATCCATGATTAATGGGTTGAAATTAGGATCAAGATTGCTTCTAGTAAGGAAACCAAAAAAAATCTTGCGGACGCTTATAATCAAATTAATAATTTAATATAGGGAAATATTGTATTATGTTATGATTCGGTTTATCCTTGAGCTCTCTTTCCATGATATGGCTATCATCTTCTGATTTTAAAATCATCATAACATCTATCGTTGTGCTCAGGAAACTTAGTTATTTGATCACTAAGAAAACTCTTGAAACTTTGTAATTGCTAAGCATGTTCTCATCAGTTAATGAGACCAATTATAGTGTTATTAAAGGTCCATTCACCCAATCAGACTCTTCCTATTGGAGCATTGAAATTTTCAACATACAACTATAGTCAAGAGTAAAGTTTGTAAATTTACAGTAATACAGCAAAAACTGAAAAATAAAATCCAATGTGAGAGAGACGAGGACACATAGAAGTGACAAGATACAATCATTATTATTCAATTAGGAAGAAATTCGTTCACACCATGATTTGAAATCTCAGCATTCTTGATTATAGACGGCCGATTCCAATCTCAAAAATGACTGTCTGATTTGTGATTCTAAGATTGTTCCTGTGATTTTAAACTTTGGCATTGGAATTTTCAATTGATAATAAAGGTTTTAGTATTAAGTTTAGTAATGGGTTCATAGATTTATTAACGTGTTAATATTTATTGACAAATTACTGATTTATTTGACATTTTTAACTAGCCAAAAAAATATCAAAGATTTATAGTTATATTTCTAATATATTTAAAATATCCATTTAGAGATCACCAATTACTAAAAACGTATGTCAAATTGTATAGTTATTTTTAATATATATTTAAACGATCCCGTAACTTTTAGAAAATCTATAGTCAAATGATATTTAAAAAATCGAATTTTCCAATCTGAGATGGTTATTGATTCTGATCCTAAAAATAACTGTACAATACCGAAACCGATGCCAAGACTGTAAACTCTAGCTCACACATCCCTTGTAAGGCAGGGGGTCTATAAAAATCCTCCACCAACCACTCAGACTCCAATTACTGGTGGGGCTAGGGTTTATAGAGGTAATTTGGGAATTTAACAAGGTCACTTCTTCGAAAATTATTCCATGTATCGGTCGTATACACCCGGGCAAAAGAGAAGTAATAAAAGTATGGGCCCCACACGCTGCCCGAAACTCTCCCCTCTCTCTAATCTCCTGCCCGGCACACCGAATAATTCCTCCACTTCTTCCAGTCATCCAATGTTGTATATATTTTTACTCATTCCATTCATCCTTAAAAACAGAGCCTTTTATCCTTTTGGGTTATCTAAATGCATCATGTTTTTTTCCCCAATCACTGTTAAGAACCAATGTCACCCATTCAATTTGCTGAAATTTATGCAAGCAATCACAAATCACTCCAATGCAAGCAAATATTAGGGTTAGGGTTATGAGAGACGACCTGTGAATTTGAAGGCTAGGTCGGCGATGCACGCAACCACTGGTTCGGCGATCTCCATTCCCTGCTTCTTAGCTGTCTTGACAAAAAAGTATCACACGAATCAAATCAATGGCGTCAAAATGAGAGATTTGGGAAAGAAAATGGAGAGAACTGAAGAAGAAGAACCTTCGATCTCAGCGATGGAGATGGCGGAGAGGCGAAAGCGGTCTCTGAGAATCTCAGCCTTCTCTTCTGCCTCTTCGTCTTTCTCGAATGCCTTGTTGACGCCATTCAGATCGGCTCCTTCTTCCATTTGAACACAGAAGAAGAGCGGGGAGAGATAGAGAGAGAGGGTTCTGAAAAAGAAAGGGTTTTCTCTATTGGTCCCAAATTTTCAGCATCTATAATTTAGCACCCCGCATTAAGAAAAAACTTCTATGCAAGGGTTTGCATGGTGCAAGCCACTTGCAAGCTTTTGGATGTCTTTTCTTATCCAAATCCCAAAGTCATCCAAAGGCTGGCAAGTGGCTTTGCATACTAGTTTTTTGCCCCGCACTAAAACTTTGTTTATCAATCCGCTTGAAATTCTATCACAATCTATCCAAACGGCAAAATGTGGGGACGCACACCACCTAGATACTAGTACGGAACAAATGGGCCCCTTGGTGTTTGTCTCTAAGGTAGGTTTTGATATATATTTCAAGTGGGTTGATTAAGCATCCCCTATATGTTTTTACCATTAGCTTTTCCGGCTTTTTTTGGGAGCAAAATGAAGATAAATACTCTAGCATTTCATTAATGAAAGTTTTAACTAAAATACATAGAGTAAAAAAGAAAGGAAAAAACAGATAAAGATCATAAAGATGCGAAACAAAATCCGACAAAATCATAATGAAAGGAACGCACTCCTACAAAAGCCATACATAAATAAAACCTCTCGGAAAATGGCAAAATAGTTGATCGATCTGTTTAAAGAGAAGTGTTTGTAAATAAAGTAACCGTAATCAGGACGGTTTCGCTAGTAGCTAACCGCGATGAGTACGGGTCGTCCGCAGGGAAACGTGAACCTTTTTCTTGCTTTAAACGTGTTGATAGAAGAAGAATGATTGGTTGTAGTTACGGATATATAACGGATGTTAGATTTATGAAGAAAATGCTTGTAGGGTTCATATGACTTAGTAGTAATGGATGACTAATTAAAAATGACTCTTTTTATCTTTTAATAGTTTAAAACTATATCGATAGTGATGAATGTAGATTATGGTTCTTTTGGAAGAAACTAAGGTTTCCCCACTCTTAACCCTTGTTCTTGCATTGATCTCTATTCATGTCTAGCCTTTATCAAAACAAGTGTTAATCCAATCTCAAATCGTAGTCGTGACTAGGAATAAATTGGTAGCGCCCGCGATAAGAATGTTAACATTTATTTTGGTAAAGTTTATAGACTTTAAAATGTATAAAAGAAGTTAAATTATTTTATCATCCATTGATCTACCATAACCTACGAACCCTAGCAAGCTAGGAATTACTCGCTCATGGCTTGAAATAGAAGAAAGGATGAAGAAGAAAACATAATTAAGAGGCAGAAATTAAATGCAGAAATTAAATGCGAAAAGACTAATAAAAAGACTACTTTTATTAATCAACTATTTCATACAACTCTCCGTACAAAGTTGTAGGTTTCCGTAGCACGACAGCAAGATTTCGGGAGGTATCGTCCATACCATTTTCAAAAAATTGCCATGCTAAACAACTATAATCTTAGAATCTTTAACTAGAGATTTAGACAATACCAAATGTAAACTACTTTACATCTAGAGACAAGAATACAACCTTTGTATACCGGTTCTTCTCTTCACTTGCTCCGTGTAGTAGTCCCGCGACTCCACTAGGCTTCTCTTGAGACTTTGAACGAGCTTCCTGTAGGACTACGGTAGCGCCCCGGCCGTCTATCCGAGGCCAAAATGCGGAAACGAAAATTTTTCTTGACTTGAAAACCGGCACTACCGCATCCTAAAACCCCGGATCGCAACCATTAACCTAATGCTAGCTAACAAGAGAATGGGTAGAGGGCTATACCGAGCGATCCGTGTCTTTCGGTCTTCGGCCACCATCCCAAGCTCCACGCGGCATCTCCGGTCTTCATCTCCTCGTCGGAAAGGGCACCACATCGAGAAGTCTTTTTACGGGCTCCCGCTTCGTCCGAAGCAATTCGGGCGCGAAGTGTGCTAGCCGACGCGTCCAAGGTGTTGTAGAGAATGTTGTGATCACTTTGTCTCTTCGCATCCATGGATTTAGATGGAGGTAGAAGGTGTTGCCATTGGAGGAGACAATGAGCTAGAGGAAGAAGAAGAAAAAGAGAAGCATTCTCATCTTTTCTTTTACTTTTGTTGTGATGTTATCATAGAATGAGAGAGAGTGTTATCAAAAATAATATGAGAGCTAACCATATGCCCATGGCAGCCCCTCTCTCTCTCTTCCTCTCATATCATCACAAATCAATCCATTAATGTGACACTTTTGCTAAAAAAGAGACCATGACTCGTGATATAAGTCTATGCCACATTTAATGCATTGCATAATGATTTCTAGCTCATTATTTCCATAAGCAAACATTAATCCAAATGTTTGCCATAACAAAGAAAATCCGGCAACATCTAAAGTAAACTCGTGACGGATCACGAGGATACCCCTCACCTGTATATACATACATGCATCCGCATTCCGACTGAATGCGAATGCGATGAGACTAAAGTAATCCAACAAATCTAATACTAGGATCCGACTTAAACCAAAGCCCACTACTAGTATGATCCGTACGATCATGATCCGTGCAATACCGCACGTATAAGATCGAACCCTGCCATATATCATACGGCCTCTACAACGTTTCGTCCGAAACTTGAGAAACTGTCTGTGGGGGACTCTAAAGACTCATCAATACTTTGGCTATGGATTTAACCACCAGCACGTCAGAGGTATTAGCCGTACGTAACGGGCTACCAAGTATTGACTAAAAGAGAGGTCGATGAGCGAACTCATCCTGACACCCTACTGAGCCTGTCAGTGACAATATCTGTACACTCCGGTCCGTTCGTCTATGAGTATCGCATGGCGGGCCTAGGGGGTTGGTAAAAGTCAGAACCCCAAAAGCGGTACAAGTCATGTCGGAGTGTAGCCCAGAACACCCTGAGATACTACTGGAATACCTACCAGTAAATCTCCTGCCTCGGCCGAGGGCTTTGTGTAATGGCTCTCCTAGACACAGCGCGACCTCACCCCCAATACCGGGAGAGACGAACCCCTGCAGATCCGCTCACTGTCTCCATGTGGCTCGGGACTGTACCCAACTAAAACCTGTTTGCACGACTCCTTTGAGCCGTGGTAGGGTAGTAATCAAAGTACAGTGGGAACTCACACGAGACAAATGACGATCTCAGTTCGATGAACTAACCTGTACACATGTCACCAGGGAACTGCTATCTGACGTCAGGTATAAGACCAACTAGCATGTTCCCGGCGAGTTCTGTCCGGTGTACTCATAATCCAATGAGCACATGTATACATCTTAGGTGAACCAACTGACACCAGCGGCTTGTGAGACCGGCCACCGCCCCTCGTCGGGGTCTCGACTGTATACACTAGTCTACTCTGGAGTATCGATGCCCTGTCTCGAAAACTCCCACGACTAGGGACCTTTTAAAGATGTGCTTATAGACCCCAGCTCCCACGTATATGATCGCTATCATACTGCTGGCCGTCAAGCAAGAATCCTAAGGGTTCTATCAACGTGCAATAGTGACCTGTAAGGTCACCTGAAGCAGTACATGATGATAAAGATAAAGCAGATAGCATACTATCATCTTGAGTAAAACTGTCCTACCGGTATAGGTCCTCCCTCAATCATTGCAATCATGTGCCTGTGATCCAATAATTGACTCTGAGGGCACTATATCCAACAATCTCCCACTTGCACTCAAGGCTAATTATTGCGATGTCGCATACTCACAGCCCGTGTGATACCGAACACCCAACTCCTCTACTAATCAGTTTCACAAAGCTCGTTTGCGAAACTATTGCGTTCGAGGAATAGCCTCAGTGAGTGGATCTGCTCTGATATTTCTTTATATGTCTCTCTTTATCTCAAGTTCGCGGAGAAACCCATCTCCCGAAATGAGCAATACCTGTCTTAGAATGTGTCTGGATATCTGATGGGATCTAGCTCATAAATGAACTCCAAATCCAAACTTCTTAGACTGTATCGTCAACCGAAACTAATCAGTATCCTGCGCCATACCTCCCTCAGTATCCGCTTGGACCTCCTGTCCAAACTACTGCCCCTCGTCAGAGGAAAAACTATAACTCTGACAACCACTCTGTCATCCAGGTCACCTTGGAAGTCTGGAATGATAACCGTCTCACTGAATGAGGCTGTCGTTATCATATCCGTAGAACATCCACTTATGTTCTAAAACTGCTTCCGATCGTTTCTCCAGGATTGGAACAATATCAACTTATCGCATCTAGTGCAAAAACAATATCTGGTGTGGTACTTGACATCTTATGATTGACTCAATTGCCTAAGCAAATGATCTGCCAATCATGCACATCCCTCTCCCATTTAGTCTGTAAGACTCCTTTAGAGAGGGTGACTCTATCACCTGCAGGTATACTACCGTGCCAGGAGTCGTCCATTCTAAAACACCTTTAGAATGCTGTCTAAATACCCAGATTGGGAAACTACCCAAATCTAGATCTAAAACCATAGATCTAGTAACCAGAATGTCTTGATATCATATCCAAGTCCCATGTAGAGAAACCACTGTGTGACAACCAAAGTATAACCGATCGTAGTATAGGAGCATCAATTCCTACTCTGTGTATGTCATACAAATACCAGGACATCACACCCTACTACCTTCTTAACAGATCCATCCCCTATTCTGATGAAGTCAAACCTATGACTGTCACATCAGAAATAGATGATCTATCTCCGCTATATCTGCTTTAGTCTATAAATAGACATAAGCTACCTATCCACTTTGCTTCCGCTGCTCCCACTGACTACGACAACCCTCTGGCAGAGTCATATACACGTGCACCTCTAAAGCCAGTTCAGAACGACGCTATACTCATCCTCCTGCCGGGTCTCACAGTCTGGAACAACAGCAATGGCAAGTCTGGGTAAACAAGAACCTTCCTGTCACCGTCCTTGAGGCTACCGAAGTACCTCTCGGGTGCTTGAGGTTACCCACCATATCTGCGGAGTGGCAAACAGAATGTCAAATCAGATTGAATCTTTAGGTTCTTATCAAATTTTCAGTAATCGTTTGCGGTTCTGGAATTACTTCCAGTTCTACCATACTCCCACTACTGTTTTTCTGAAAAATCCATTTTTATTAAAAACTGTGGCGAGTCTAGAACAATATCACTATTGATCTTCCAGATGGTAGAAAGTCAACTCTCGTCATAACCCGGGTCAACCCACAAACAGTCATTACAGAAACGTGCCTTGAGTTATCCGGAGTCTGGTTTTAAGCATAAGCTGGACAACTCCCCGTACCTTAACATCGTTAAGATATGAACTGTTCTATATCCAATATAGAATCAGAGGCACTGATTTAATTGAACCAGATTCAAATCATGCAGCTATCTCCAGTGCATGTCAACTAAATGGAGAGAGGCCGATCAGCGTTACTCAACTTAGGAGTGCTTCCAATTATGAGTAACCTGAAAGAGAAGCAAGTTCTCTTAATCATTACTATCAACTGAATACCATACACAAGTATCTACATCTTCGATCACCTTGAAGAATTCTGATACATGCAACACTTGGTTCTCTACTTTACTCTTATACCTATAACTTCTCAAAACTTGGACCTTGTGTTTCTACGAAACACATGTCTAAGAACCAGAGAAGTCATAAGTAAACAGAATATAGTACGAGCACCAACCCCTCTGTCCTAATGGACACTGGACAATATACAATATTCTGTATAAGTCCCTTGAGTCTAATAACTCATTCCATGTGTGTCGTAGGTTGAAAACTGTACTTATGGTTAAGAAGAATTATACCGCTGTTTAATGCTCCTTACCTAACCATCCACTGATATAGGTAAATGTGATCGACATAATTTCAAAAAGTTATATCTCACTCTATAAAAATAGACGTACAGATATATCAATTTGAAATTGGTGCATAACAACGGATATTCAAAACCAAATATTTGCCGTCCGGCAAACAACCCAGGTGATTTCCTCAAATATCACCAATTACAACGAATCCCGATATAATGAGGACAATCACCTAATTCCCAATAACTTGCTCCCACTCATCATCTGCAAAACCATACAGATGTGAGAATCATACCTGGTAAATACATACCCTGGAGCAAGGGCTAATTGGGAAATCAGTTTTCTTTTAACAGTACACAGTGAAACTGAAACATTGAAATGTTTCGTAGGGGTATCCGGGTATTCCTAGTAATGTCTCTTCCATTATCCAGATTCACAACTGTAACCGTATATTTCTTTGCCATCTCTCCAAATCCCTTCATATGTCTTTAGTCATTACCTTCTGTACACCCCTTTAGGCCAAATGGTTTTCTTCCTTCCCTACCTTTCGGCACCAACCTATGGTTTGGAAGAAGACTATCCAATAAGCATAATGGGTGTACTGTCCTAATCCTAGGAGCACTCGCAATGCGAGAGAAGGTAAAGATAAAAGACAACCGAATAAACCTTATTCCTATTTCTCCTGAACCAGAATCCATCCCCGAACTGGAACAAGTTCCTTTCGAGTTCGTATATAACCATACGATGGAGTATTCAAATAACTGTGGATCTTCGCAGTGATACGGAGTGTCCTGGAGAAATACAAAGGTGAAGTGGGAGTGGTAATGAAATACTTGGTTTGGTAGTGAATAACAGTCGCAATTTACTTTGCCCTCATTCTAATCCATTTATTTGTCTTAACTTAATACCTTTTGTACACCACACTTAGGCTAATCGGCTTTCTTCATTCCCTACCGTTCGGCACCAGCCTAAGGTTTGGAAGAAGACTATCCAATAGGTGTAACGGGTGTACTATCCCCTAATCCAAGGAGCACTCGCAACCTGAGAGAAGGTAAAAGGAAAAGACAACTGAATAGTCCTATCCGTTTTCTCCAGAACCGGAAACCATCCTCGAATAATTTCCTTCGAGTTCGTATATAACCATACGATGGTTTTATCCAATGGAAGTGGACGTTCGTAGTTATACGGGGTGTCCTGGAGAAAAGGGTAAAAGTAGGAATGGCAATGAGGTATGCAACTCTGACAATCCAAAAGCCAGTGTTATAAGAAGGTTCGGTTAATTTGGTCACTGAGTCATAGTCAAGGGTCGGGTCATGGTCGCTGCCAAAGAGAGAGAGAAAAGAAACACTCAGCGTGCACTCTAACCTAGATCAAAATGGTTATCACTTTATCTAATCAGGAAACCTCCCACTGTAACGTCAAATTCTCCTCCAAACCTGAAAGAAGAATTAGTCGGGATCACCCGAGGAGTAAACCAACTCATCAGTGGGAATCGGGATCCAATTATCATCACATGATAACGTGACGGAATCCACTCACATTATCACACTCCAGAAGGTATGTGCATGCCTGGCAAGTTTCAGTTTCTTTAGAAACTCCCGATGTGATTTTTACCCCTAAGACCCAAGTGACCTTGACACAGTCAACAAATCAAAGAGTCCTAGTCAAGTTCAACCCGTATCTATCCTGGATTGCATTAAACCCACCCGTACAAGCCCTTGACACAGTCAACAACGCCGTACGACTGTCCTAACCAATCCCATTAATATGCCACAAACGAACACTACTTAGCTACCGTACACTACGCCTTGACACAATCAACAAACGCAGCACGAATACTAAGTAATATTTGTAAGAAATGACGGAGGGCTACGTCTAGTTTTTGGCGAAAAACTTTTAACGTAAAGAACTTGATATCGTTGAAGGAACTGCATAGCTTTTTATAAAAATATAGTGGCGAAAACCTTTGCTAAAGAGGTCACTCCCGGTGAAAGGATCTCGGCTCTTTCCCCGTAGAATGAGGTGCAGGATATTCCAACTGAATACCACGATGCAAAGCAAAAAGTAATCGGCTATAGTGAAGTTATTAGCCTAACGTAAACTTCTGTCCAAGGGGTCACTCCCGGTGAAGGGATCTCGGCCCTTGCCTCGTCGACTGAGGTGCTGGATATTCATAACCGAATACCACTGTGCAAAACAAAAGAGAACGTTCTTGCAATAACAGCTTTTTTTGAAAAAATGTTCCAACAACATCAGAATAGGTTTGTTTAGCTTGCACTGATCCGAATCAATGCAGTCCCATCAATTGATCACACCAATAAAGAACGAAAATACGATGTACGTATATGCCATCCGCATTCGCCACTGGGTCCCGTCATCACCCGTTAGGTTACTTAACTAACGACAGAGCGGGGACTGGACTAACGCGTGTGTAAAACATATACAACATCTACTAGTATATATATCAATATATAAAATTCGCTCAAGGCGTGATAAAATACAACATCACAGAAATGTAATAAGTATCACAGAACAATACAGATAATCTGGAAGCCCCGGGTTTCACAGAGCCGCTGCTGAAACCCGACGTTCCCCTGGTCGTGTGGATAGCCTGTGCAATGAAATCCTAGACCCCTACTGGCGCGGCAAGTTACCCGCCAAAACCTAAAGCGAGACAGCCCCCTTCAGCAACGTGAATGGACCATCCAGCACTTCACGGAATCCGGTAACTTGGGCACCCCTCCTGGGTCAACCTATACCCCCTACGAGTGCGGCGAATAGCTCGCCAATTCTAGAGTAAAGCCCCCTCCGTCTCAATGCCATGAGATACGGGCTCGTTGCCCTCTACCACCCGGCTATCCGTGCACCCCTCCGCGGGGTAATCCTAGTACAGAAAGTAAAATATATACAACGGGTATATCGACCTCAGCCCGGTCGTGCCCCAAAAGAATAATATACAAACAGGCAGTAACGGCAGTCCACATGTCGGACGCTCGCCCCGCAATATCAAATGTACATATAAAACGAAACTGTACTAACATTGCATCCAGTCTATCCACCACGACAAAACCGCAACATCACAGCACAACACATAACATCAACATGAATGTCACGTTCGCAAATCCGTCTAAAAGGGCTATAGCAGTTAGACATGATTTACCGATCAAATGACATTCACGGTCGCAGATATAATGTAAATACTGTGAACTAACATGTTTAAAATTTTCGATTGACTAAATTTCCCGAAGTGGGCCCCAAGCACTACTGTAGCACTCAAAATAAATCTGGGTCCAAAAAGAATATACCAAAATCCCTATTTCCATGTCAGAGAGGCACTGTAGAAATTTGGTCCAAAGAAGAGCTATAACGGCGGCGGTGTTGGAGATAGTGCCCTCAGAGTCAATTATTGGATCACAGGCACGTGATTGCTATGATTGAGGGAGGACCTATCCCGGTAGGACAGTCTTACTCGAGATGATAGTATGCTATCTGGTTTACCTTTATCTTCGTGTACTGCTTTAGGTGACCTGACAGGTCGCTATTGCATGCTGATAGAGCCCCTAGGATTCTTGCTTGACTGCCGGCAGTATGAGGGCGATCATATAAGTGAGAGCTGGAGTCTATAAGCACATCCTTAAAAGGTCCCTAGTCGTGGGAGTTTCGAAACAGGGCATCGATTCTCCAGAGTAGACTAGTGTATACAGTCGAGACCCCGACGAGGGGCGGTGGCCGGTCTCACAAGCCACTGGTGTCAGTTGGTTCACCTAAGATGTATACAGGTGCTCATTGGGTTATGAGTACACCGGACAGGACTCGCCGGGAACCTGCTAGTTGGTCTTATACCTGACGTCAGATAGCAGTTCCCAGGTGACATGTGTACAAGTTAGTTCATCGACCTGGGGATCGTCATTTGTCTCGTGTGAGTTCCCACTGTGCTTTGATTACTACCCTACCACGGCTCAAAGGAGTCGTGCAAACAAGTTTTAGTTGGGTACAGTCCCGAGCCACATGGAGGCAGTGAGCGGATCTTCAGGGGTTCGTCTCTCCCGGTATTGGGGGTGAGGTCGCGCTGTGTCTAGGAGCGCCATTACACAAAGTCCTTGGCCAAGGCAGGAGATTTACTGGTAGGTATTCCAGTAGTATCTCAGGGTGTTCTGGGCTTCATTCCGACACGACTTGTACCGCTTTTGGGGGTCTGACTTTTACCAACCCCCTAGGCCCGACATGCGATGCTCATAGACGAACGGACCGGACTGTACGGATATTGTCACTGACAGGCTCAGTAGGGTGTCAGGATGAGTTCGCTCATCGACGTCCCTTTTGGTCAATAGCTGGTGGCCCGTCACGTATTGGCTTATACCTCTGACGTGCTAGTGGTTAAATCCACAGCCATAGTATTGACGAGTCTTTAGAGTCCACCACACTTTCAGTCACTCAAGCTTTCGGGCGAAACGCTGTAGAGGCCGTATGGAGATATGGCAGGGTCCGATCAGATACGTGCGGTATTGTACGGATCAGGATCGGACGGGTATTACTAGCCGGCTTTGGTTTAAGCCGGATCCTAGTTTAGTACAGTGTAGATTTTGTCTCATTGCATTTGTGTCCGGACGGAATACAGATGCGGGTGTGTATGCACAGTATCGGGGTTTTCCTGTAATTTATTACGGGACCAGTTTTCTGGAGTTGCCAGTTTGCATTCCGTTCCGGCCGGTTTTCCTTTGTTCTTTCCCGGCCGGACTTTTCCGATCGAGGGGGTTATTTGCAAGTTTGCAAATAACACATTATGGAGGGGTTTCTTGCAATTATATTTATTATGAAAGCATCTTTTGATACCATTCTCATCCATCATCATCACTTGCTTTTTGTTGATTTGAGGTGATTAGAGTTTGATGTAGATTTGTTATCATGATGTTTGGCTATGGTCACCCCTTGCTTTTACTACCATTACCTTCCTTCTAAGGTTGTAGTTTTAGTATTCCTTCCTCCACTATTCTCATTTTGATATGGAAGAACTCACTTGAGAGAAAGAGAAGATGGGAGCTTCATTTTTGAGAGGGTAGCATTTTGATCTCTTTTCATGTTAAGAAAAATGCAAGCACTATTTTTCTTATCTTGTTTCCTCCATCATCTTCAAATGGCAACAAACCCAAATGAGACATAGCCTCTACACTACACTTCCTACAGCAAATCTTGGACGCGTCGGCCAGCCAACTTCGCGCCCGAGTTGCCTCGGTATTGAGGTGGGAGCCCGTAAAAGATGCAGGCGATGTGGTGCCCTTCCGGCGAGGAGGCGACGACCGGAGTTTCCGCAGGAGATCGGGACGACGACGAGAAGACCGGAGGACACGGATCATTCGGTATATCTCTAACCCGTCTTGTAGTTAGCTTAGACTAGTTAATGGTTCGATCCGGGTGTTTAGTGCGCGGTAGTGCCGGTTTGCTAAGTTCGCAAAATTAAAGTTTATCACCGCTTCCGCATTCGGCCGTCGGATTGACGGCCGGGGCGCCGCCGTGCACTTACAGTGGTATCAGAGCCTCGCCATTAACTTCGTCTAGCTTTGTTTGATGTGTTTTGCATTTCCGATCGACCAAAATTCCAAAATCTACGTTTTTCCTCACATCAGTTTTCTGTCAATTTTTTCCTTGCTCTAAAAATTTTTCAGGTTGTAAAAAATTAATGTACTGGAAATTCTAAGACTACTGGAAAAATTCGACACAGTCAGTCCACTACGAGAGCGCGGAACCGCGGCCAAACCCCCCTTGGGCCGCGGTTCCGCCGCACATTGGTGTCGTCACTGTATCATTTTTTTTCCAGTGGGCTTCTGGGCTAATTTTAGGGGTTTTGGAATATTAATATTGGGCCCAGATTTTCTTGATCTGCTACAGTATTGTTTGGGGGCCCACTTGTTAATTTTTGATCGATCGGATATTTTAAACACATTTTTCACAGTATTTACATTATATCTGCGACCGTGAATGTCACTTGATCGGTAAATCCAGTCTAACTGCTATAGCCCGGTTAGACGGATTTGCGAACGTGACTTTCACGTTGATGTTTTGTGTTTTTGCTGTGATGTTGCGGATCGGTCGTGGGGGATAGCCTGGATGCAATGCTAGTACAGTTTTGTTGTATTATGTACATTTGTTATTGCGGGGCGAGCGTCCGACATGTGGACTGCCGTCACTGCCAGTTTGTATTATTCTTTTGGGGCACGACCTGGTTGCGGTCGATGTACCCGTTGTATGTATATTTTACTTTCTGTACTAGGATTACCCCGCGGAGGGGTGCACGGATAGCCGGGTTCTAGAGGGCAACAAGCCCGCATCTCATGGCATTGAGACGGAGGAGGCTTCACTCTAGGATTGGCGGGCTATTCGCCGCACTCGTAGGGGGTACATGTTGACCCAGGAGGGGTGCCCAAGTTACCGGATTCCGTGAAATGCTGGGTGGTCCATTCACGGCGCTGAAGGGGGCTGCCTCGCTTCAGGTTTTGGCGGGTAACTTGCCGCGCCCGTAGGGGTCTAGGATTTCATTGCACAGGCTATCCACACGACCAGGGGAACGTCGGGTTTCAGTAGTGGCTCTGTGAAACCCGGGGATCCCAGATATCTGTATTGTTCTGTGATGCTGTACATTTCTGTGATGTTGCATTTTTATCACGCCTTGAGCGAATATAATATATTGGTATATATATTAGTAGATGTTGTATATGTTTTACATCCGCGCTAGTCCAGTCCCCGCTCTGTCGTTAGTTAGCTAACCTAACGGGTAATGACGGGACCCAGTGGCGAATGCGGATGGCATATACGTACATCAGTATATTTTCGTTCTTTGTGGTGTGATCAATTGATGGGACTGCGTTGATTCGGATCAATGCAAGTTAAACAAACCTATTCTGATGTTGTTGGAACACTTTTCAAAAGGCTGTTATTGCAAGGACGTTCACTTTTGTTTTGCATCGTGGTATTCATTTGGAATATCCTGCTCCTCAGTTGACGAGGCAAGAGCCGAGATCCCTTCACCGGGAGTGACCCCTTGGATAAAAGTTTGCGTCAGGGCAGTAACTTCACTATAGCCGATTACTTTTGCTTTGCATCGTGGTATTCATTTGGAATATCCTGCACCCCATTCTACGGGGAAAGAGCCGAGATCCCTTCACCGGGAGTGACCTTTTTAGTAAAGGTTTTCGTCACTATATTTTCTAAAAAGCTATCCGTTCCTTCAACGATATCAAGTTCATTACGTTAAAGGTTTTCGCCAGAAACCATTCGTAGCCCTCCGTCGTTTCATATGGGTAGTCAATAGTATTCAAGCTGTGTTTGTTGGCCATAGTCAAGGCACAGTGTTTGGTAGCTATTGGGTATTCATATGCTGCATAGATAGATGCGTTGGTTTGGGACAGTCGTATAGCCTTGTTGGCCCTAGTCAAGGGCTTGTACGGGTGGGTTCAAATCAACCTGGACAATGACGGGTAGAACTTGACATGTGACTTATGATTTGTTGGCCTTAGTCAAGGTCATAAGAGCATGGGGTAAGAATCACATCGGGAGTTTCAAAAGTACTGAAACTTGCCAGATATGCGCATACCTTCTGGAGTGTGATACCGTGAGCGGATTCCGTCACGTTGTCATGCGATGATAGTTGGATCCCGATTCCCACTGATGAGTTGGTTTACTCCTCGGGTGACCCCGACTAATTCTTCTTTCAGGTTTGGAGGAGAATTTGAGGTACAGTGGGAGGTGTCCAGATTAGATTAAGTGATAACCATTCTGATCTAGGTTAGAGTGCACGCTGAGTGTTTCTTTTATCTCTCTCTTTGGTAGCGACCATTGAACCGACCCTAAGACTACGACTCAGAGACCAAGTTGACCGAACCTTCTTAACACTGGCTTTTGGATTGTCAGAGTTGTAGACCTCATTGCCACTCCTACTTTTACCCTTTTCTCCAGGACACCCCGCATTACTGCGAACGTCCACTTCCATTGGACAAAACCATCGTATGGTTATATACGAACTCGAAGGAATTCGAGGATGGTTTCCGGTTCTGGAGAAAACGAATAGGACTATTCAGTTGTCTTTTCTTTTCACCTTCTCTCAGGTTGCGAGTACTCCTTGGTTTAGGAGTAGTACACCTATTACGAAAATTGGATAGTCTTCTTCCAAACCTTAGGCTGGTGCCGACCGGTAGGGAATGAAGAAAACCAATTAGCCTAAACGGTGTACAGAAGGTATTAAGTTCAGAAAAAGCAAGGGATTAGTAAGAGGGCAAAGTAAATTGCGACTGATATTCACGACCAAACCAAGTATTTCTTCGCCAATCCTAAATCACCTTTGTATTTCTCCAGGACACTCCGTATCACTACGAAGATCCACAGTTTATTGGATACTCCATCGTATGGTTATATACGAACTCAAAAGGAACTTGTTCCAGTTCGGGGATGGATTCTGGTCCAGGAGATATAGGAATATGGTTTATTCGGTTGTCTTTTATCTTCACCTTCTCTCGCATTGCGAGTGCTCCTAGGATTAGGACAGTACACCCATTATGCTTACTGGATAGTCTTCTTCCAAACCATAGGCTGGTGCCGAACGGTAGGGAAGGAAGAAAACCATTTGGCCTAAGGGGTGTGCAGAAGGTAATGACTAAAGACATATAAAGGGATTTGGAGAGGTGGCAAAGAATTATACAGTTATAGTTGTGAATCTGGATAATGGAAGAGGCATTACTAAGAATACCGGGATACCCCATCGAAACATTTCAATGTTTCAGTTCAACTGTGTACTGTTAAAAGAAAAACTGATTTCCCGATTAGACACTTGTTCCAGGGTATGTATTTACCAGATTTGATTCTCACATCTGTATGGTTTTACAGATGATGGGTGGGAGTAAGTTATTGGGAATAGGGTGATCATCCTCATTATATCGGGATTCATTGTAATCGGTGATATTTGAGGAGATCATCTGGGCTGTTTGCCGGTCGGCAAATAGTTGGTTATGAATATCCGTTGTTGTGCACCAATTTCAAATTGATATATCTGTACGTCTATTTTCATAGAGTGAGATATACCTTTTTGAAATTATGTCTATGACATTTACCTATATCAGTGGATGGTTAGGTAAGGAGCATTAAACAGCGGTGTAATTCTTCTTAACCATAAGTACAGTTTTCAACCTACGACACACAGTGAAAGAGTTGTTAGACTCAGCGGACTTATACAGAGTATTGTATGTTGTCCAGTGTCCATTAAGACTGAGGGGTTGGTCCTCATACTATATTCTGTTTACTTTTAACTTCTCTAGTTCCTAGACATGTGTTTCGTAGAAACACAGGGTCTGAGTTTTGAGGAGTTATAGGTATTTGAATAGAGTAGAGAACCAGGTGTAGCAAGTATCGGGATTCTTCAAAGTGATCGAAGATGTAGATATTTGTGTATGGTATTCAGTTGATAGTAATTACTTCTCTTTCAGGTTACTCATAATTGGAAGCATTCCTAAGTTGAGTAACGCTGATCGGCCTCCTTCCATTTAGTTGACATGCACTGGAGATAGCTGCATGATTTGAATCTGGTTCAATTAAATCAGTGCCTCTAGTTCTATATTGGATATAGTACAGTTCATATCTTAACGTTGTTAAGGTACGGGGAGTTGTCTGGCTTATGATTAAAACCAGACTCTGGATAACTCCAGGCACGTTTCTGTAATGGCTGTTTGTGGGTTGACCCAGGCTATGACGAGGGTTGATTTTCTACCATCTGGAAGATCAATAGTGATATTGTTCTTGACTCGCCACAGTTTTATTAAAAATGGATTTTTTCAAAAACAGTAGTGGGAGTATGGTAAAACTGGAAGTGATTCCAGAACCGCAAACGATTACTGAAGATTTGATAAGGAACCTAAAGATTCATTCTGATTTGACATTCCATTGGCCACTCCGCAGATAAGGTGGGTAACTTCAGGCACCCGAGAGGTACTCCGGTAGCCTCAAGGACGGTGACAGGGAAGTTCTTGTTTACCCACACTTGCCATTGTTGTTGTTCCAGGCTGCGAGACCCGGCAGGAGGATGAATATTGCGTCGTTCTAAACTAGCTTTAGAAGTGCACGTCTATATGACTCTGCCAGAGGGTTGTCGTAGTCAGTGGGAGCAGCGGAAGCATTGGTGGACATCAGGCTTATGTCTATTTATAGACTAAAGCAGATGTAGCGGAGATAGATCATCTATTTCTGATGTGACAGTCATAGGTTTGACGTCATCAGAATAGGGGATGGATCTGTTGAGAAGGTAGTAGGAAGTGATATTCCTATACTACGATCGGTTATACTTTGGTCGTCACACAGTGGTTTCTCCACAAAGGACTTGGACATTATATCAGACATACTGGTTACTAGATCTATGGTTTTAGATCTAGATTTGGGTGGTTTCCCAATCTGGGTACTTAGACAGCATTCTAAGAGTATTTAGAATGGACGACTCCTGGCATGGTAGTGTACCTGCAGGTGATGGAGTCACCCTCTCTAAAGGTGTCTTACAGACTAAAGGGGAGAGGGATGTGCATGATTGACAGATCACTTGCTTAGGCAATTGAGTCAATCATGAGATGTCAAGTACCACACCAGATGTTGTTCTTGCGGTAGATGCAATAAGTTGATATTGATCCAATCCTGGGGAAACAGTCGGAAGCAGTTTTAGAACATAAGTGAATATTCTAGGGATATGATAACGGCTGCCTCCTTTAGGAGACGGTTATCACTCCAGGCTTCCAAGGTGACATGGACGACAGGGTGATTGTCAGAGTTTTAGTTTTCCTTCTGACGAGGGGCAGTATTTTGGACAGGTGGTCCAAGGCAATACTGAGGGTGGCATGGCGCAGGATACTGATTAAGTTCAGTTGACGATACAGTCTAAGAAGTTTGGATTTAGAGTTCATTTATGAGCTCGGTCCCATCAGACATCCAGACATTCTAAGACAGGTATTGCTCATTTCGGGAGATGGCTTTCTCCGCGAACTTGAGATATAGAGAGACATAGAAAGAAACATCTAGGCGGATCCACTCACTGAGGCTATTCCTCGACCGCTATAGTTTCGCAAACGGGATTTGCGAGACTGACTAGTAGAGGAGTTGGGTGTTCAGTATCACACGGGCTGTGAGTATGCGACATCGCAATAATTAGCCTTGAGTGCAAGTGGGAGATTGTTGGAGATAGTGCCCTCAGAGTCAATTATTGGATCACAGGCACGTGATTGCTATGATTGAGGGAGGACCTATCCCGGTAGGACAGTCTTACTCGAGATGATAGTATGCTATCTGGTTTACCTTTATCTTCGTGTACTGCTTTAGGTGACCTGACAGGTCGCTATTGCACGCTGATAGAGCCCCTAGGATTCTTGCTTGACTGCCGGCAGTATGAGGGCGATCATATAAGTGAGAGCTGGAGTCTATAAGCACATCCTTAAAAGGTCCCTAGTCGTGGGAGTTTCGAGACAGGGCATCGATTCTCCAGAGTAGACTAGTGTATACAGTCGAGACCCCGACGAGGGGCGGTGGCCGGTCTCACAAGCCACTGGTGTCAGTTGGTTCACCTAAGATGTATACAGGTGCTCATTGGGTTATGAGTACACCGGACAGGACTCGCCGGAAACCTGCTAGTTGGTCTTATACCTGACGTCAGATAGCAGTTCCCAGGTGACATGTGTACAGGTTAGTTCATCGACCTGGGGATCGTCATTTGTCTCGTGTGAGTTCCCACTGTGCTTTGATTACTACCCTACCACGGCTCAAAGGAGTCGTGCAAACATGTTTTAGTTGGGTACAGTCCCGAGCCACATGGAGGCAGTGAGCGGATCTTCAGGGGTTCGTCTCTCCGGGTATTGGGGGTGAGGTCGCGCTGTGTCTAGGAGAGCCATTACACAAAGTCCTTGGCCAAGGCAGGAGATTTACTGGTAGGTATTCCAGTAGTATCTCAGGGTGTTCTGGGCTTCACTCCGACACGACTTGTACCGCTTTTGGGGGTCTGACTTTTACCAACCCCCTAGGCCCGACATGCGATGCTCATAGACGAACGGACCGGACTGTACGGATATTGTCACTGACAGGCTCAGTAGGGTGTCAGGATGAGTTCGCTCATCGACGTCCCTTTTGGTCAATAGCTGGTGGCCCGTCACGTATTGGCTTATACCTCTGACGTGCTAGTGGTTAAATCCACAGCCATAGTATTGACGAGTCTTTAGAGTCCACCACACTTTCAGTCACTCAAGCTTTCGGGCGAAACGCTGTAGAGGCCGTATGGAGATATGGCAGGGTCCGATCAGATACGTGCGGTATTGTACGGATCAGGATCGGACGGGTATTACTAGCCGGCTTTGGTTTAAGCCGGATCCTAGTTTAGTACAGTGTAGATTTTGTCTCATTGCATTTGTATCCGGACGGAATACAGATGCGGGTGTGTATGCACAGTATCGGGGTTTTCCTGTAATTTATTACGGGACCAGTTTTCTGGAGTTGCCGTTTGTATTCCGTTCCGGCCGGTTTTCCTTTGTTCTTTCCCGGTCGGACTTTTCCGATGGAGGGGGTTATTTGCAAGTTTGCAAATAACACATTATGGAGGGGTTTCTTGCAATTATATTTATTATGAAAGTATCTTTTGATACCATTCTCATCCATCATCATCACTTGCTTTTTGTTGATTTGAGGTGATTAGAGTTTGATGTAGATTTGTTATCATGATGTTTGGCTATGGTCACCCCTTGCTTTTACTACCATTATCTTCCTTCTAAGGTTGTAGTTTTAGTATTCCTTCCTCCACTATTCTCATTTTGATATGGAAGAACTCACTTGAGAGAAAGAGAAGATGAGAGCTTCATTTTTGAGAGGGTAGCATTTTGATCTCTTTTCATGTTAAGAAAAATGCAAGCACCATTTTTCTTATCTTGTTTCCTCCATCATCTTCAAATGGCAACAAACCCAAATGAGACATAGCCTCTACACTACACTTCCTACAGCAAATCTTGGACGCGTCGGCCAGCCAACTTCGCGCCCGAGTTGCCTCGGTATTGAGGTGGGAGCCCGTAAAAGATGCAGGCGATGTGGTGCCCTTCCGGCGAGGAGGCGACGACCGGAGTTTCCGCAGAAGATCGGGACGACGACGAGAAGACCGGAGGACACGGATCATTCGGTATATCTCTAACCCGTCTTGTAGTTAGCTTAGACTAGTTAATGGTTCGATCCGGGTGTTTAGTGCGCGGTGGTGCCGGTTTGCTAAGTTCGCAAAATTAAAGTTTATCACCGCTTCCGCATTCGGCCGTCGGACTGACGGCCGGGGCGCCGCCGTGCACTTACAGGCGGAACCGCGGCCAAAATAGGGTTTAGGCCGCGGTTCCGCGGCATTCCTAAGGAATTAGTCCACCAAATTTCTGCAGTGCCCATACAAAACCCTGCCTGATTTTCTGCAGCACACCAAATAATTTTTTGACCACAGAAAAATTTCGACAGAAACTGATGAAATGAAAACGCGGTTTTTTGAAAATCCGTTCGATCGAACTTTAAACACCTAAGAGCAAGCTAGACTAGGTTAATGGCATGGCTCTGATACCATGTAGGACTACGGTAGCGCCCCGGCCGTCAATCCGAGGCCAAAATGCGGAAACGAAAATTTTTCTTGACTTGAAAACCGGCACTACCGTATCCTAAAACCCCGGATCGCAACCATTAACCTAATGCTAGCTAGCAAGAGAATGGGTAGAGGGCTATACTGAGCGATCCGTGTCCTTCGGTCTTCGGCCACCATCCCAAGCTCCACGCGGCATCTCCGGTCTTCATCTCCTCGTCGGAAAGGGCACCACATCGAGAAGTCTTTTTACGGGCTCCCGCTTCGTCCGAAGTAACTCGGGCGCAAAGTGTGCTAGCCGACGCGTCCAAGGTGTTGTAGAGAATGTTGTGATCACTTTGTCTCTTTGCATCCATGGATTTGGATGGAGGTAGAAGGTGTTGCCATTGGATGAGACAATGAGCTAGAGGAAGAAGAAGAAGAGAAGCATTCTCATCTTTTCTTTTACTTTTGTTATGATGTTATCATAGAATGAGAGAGAGTGTTATCAAAAATAATATGAGAGCTAACCATATGCCCATGGCAGCCCCTATCTCTCTCTTCCTCTCATATCATCACAAATCAATCCATTAATGTGACACTTTTTCTAAAAAAGAGACCATGACTCATGATATAAGTCTATGCCACATTTAATGAATTGCATAATGATTTCTAGCTCATTATTTCCATAAGCAAGCATTAATCCAAATGTTTGCCATAACAAAGAAAATCCGGCAACATCTAAAGTAAACTCGTGACGGATCACGGGGATACCCCTCACCTGTATATACATACCTGCATCCGTATTCCGACTGAATGCGAATGCGATGAGACTAAAGTAATCTAACAAATCTAATACTAGGATCCGGCTTAAACCAAAGTCCACTAGTATGATCCGTCCGATCATGATCCGTGCAATACCGCACGTATAAGATCGAACCCTGCCATATATCATACGGCCTCTACAACGTTTCGCCCGAAACTTGAGAAACTGTCTGTGGGGGACTCTAAAGACTCATCAATACTTTGGCTGTGGATTTAACCACCATCACGTCAGAGGTATTAGCCGTACGTAACGGGCTACCAAGTATTGACTAAAAGAGAGGTCGATGAGCGAACTCATCCTGACACCCTACTGAGCCTGTCAGTGACAATATCCGTACAGTCCGGTCCGTTCGTCTATGAGTATCGCATGGCGGGCCTAGGGGATTGGTAAAAGTCAGAACCCCAAAAGCGGTACAAGTCGTGTCGGAGTGTAGCCCAGAACACCCTGAGATACTACTGGAATACCTACCAGTAAATCTCCTGCCTCGGCCGAGGGCTTTGTGTAATGGCTCTCCTAGACACAGCGCGACCTCACCCCCAATACCGGGAGAGACGAACCCCTGCAGATCCGCTCACTGTCTCCATGTGGCTCGGGACTGTACCCAACTAAAACCTGTTTGCACGACTCCTTTGAACCGTGGTAGGGTAGTAATCAAAGTACAGTGGGAACTCACACGAGACAAATGACGATCTCAGGTCGATGAACTAACCTGTACACATGTCACCAGGGAACTGCTATCTGACGTCAGGTATAAGACCAACTAGCATGTTCCCGGCGAGTCCTGTCCGGTGTACTCATAACCCAATGAGCACCTGTATACATCTTAGGTGAACCAACTAACACCAGTGGCTTGTGAGACCGGCCACCGCCCCTCGTCGGGGTCTCGACTGTATACACTAGTCTACTCTGGAGTATCGATGCCCTGTCTCGAAAACTCCCACGACTAGGGACCATTTAAGGATGTGCTTATAGACCCCAGCTCCCACATATATGATCGCCATCATACTGCTGGCCGTCAAGCAAGAATCCTAAGGGCTCTATCAACGTGCAATAGTGACCTGTAAGGTCACCTGAAGCAGTACACGATGATAAATATAAACCAGATAGCATACTATCATCTTGAGTAAGACTGTCCTACCGGTATAGGTCCTCCCTCAATCATTGCAATCACGTTCCTGTGATCCAATAATTGACTCTGAGGGCACTATATCCAACACTTCCTCCGATGACCTTCGTGCCGAAAATTTCCACGTGAAGTCCCTCCAACTCAAGCTACCTTTACACTAAACTCTTTAGCGTATAAAACACGCTACACTTGATCGCTAGTCAAGTGTAGGATGGTGAAGAGGGGATGTTAAGAGCTCACAAGTTTGTGTTCAAGTTTCATGATTCACATCACATATGAGGGTTGAAGCTTGAACCATGACATGAGGAGGAAGAAGAAGTTAGAGAGCAACCATAGGAGAAACTCAAGAAAATTGGCTAAATGTTGAGAATGAGCTAGAATGAATGGCAACTCTTGACCCCTCACTCATTCAAGTATGGAATTATGCAATATAAAATTGCAACCATGCTTGAATAGTGAGTCAAGATGAATAAATAAAAGTAAATCCCATGCTTGCAACCATGCTTTCACTTTCCACCTCATTTCTATTTTCACAAAATAGAAATTTAAATGTCATGCTTCATTATTATTATTATTATTATTATATATATATATATATATATATATATTAATATATACATAATGAAGAATAATTTGTGAGCTAATGATATTAGTTAAGATATAATTATATCATATATAATATATATCACATTATTAAATCAACACTTGGTCTAATAATCCGGTTATATCACATATGACCGACTAATATCATTTATCTGTATATCATATTATTGAATCAACACTTGATTCGACAATCTGGTTATATCACATATAACCGAACCGATAACAGATGACTGCCAAATTACAATACGGTATCACATACTCGTATTTAATCAGGCCCACACACATATCACATATGTGTCCTACTTCGTTTCGCTTGAACCAGGGAACTTCTGTATGGGACTCTAAAGACTCGTCAATACGCCAGCAGTAGGTGATGATCATATCAGTCACCTACAAGCCGTCAGCGGTACTAGCTGGACGTAATGGCTACTCGGGTATTTAGCGATATAAAAATCAACAAGCAAGCCTATCCACAGTCTCCATGAAGCTTATCAGTAACACTACCGTATAGTCCGGTCTCTTCGTCTGATATGTCGCATATCATGTCTAGGGGTGGAAATCGTCAGACCCCGGTAACGTGATGAGTCATACCGATGTCTGGCCTATAACGGTTCGAGAAACTACTGACAACACTTATCAGTAAATCTAGGCAGCAACCCTAGCCAGGGACTTCTAGTTATAGCCAATCAAGCATAGCGCAACATCAACCCCCAATACCGGGAGAGACGAAACCCCTCTTATCGCTCATTGCCTCCATGCGACTCGGGATTGTACCCAAAATCCACATGTTTGCACGTCTCCTTTGAGCGTGGTAGGGAGAAAATCAAAGCACAGTGGGAGCCGCATAAGACTCTATGACGATCTCGGGTCTACAGACTAACATAAACCAGTGTCACCAGAGCACTGCTATCTGACGATAAGTATACTACCACATAGGAGTCCTCGGCGAGTCCTGTTCAGTGTATCCAGTCTCCACTGAGCACCCGTATACCATCTTTGATGTCAAACACCAATGGATGTAGGATCATCCATCGCCTATCATATAGGTCAAGAAGCGTATACGCTAGTCTACTCTGGAATATCGATGCCCTGTCTCGATATTCCCTCGACTAGGAACAATTAAATGATGTACTTGTGAACTACCCTGGCCCCACTAGTATGATCTCCATCATAGTCCTGGTAGTCAAGTACATATCCTAAGGGCTTTATCAACATGTGAGAGCAAGACAGTATCGCAATACAAGTCTACATGTTAAGACAAAGAACAACCAGATAGCATACTATTATGTCGAGCAAGAAAGTCCTATCTATATATGTCCAAGCATCCACTATAATATACATCATATGTACAATAATGGCCTCTAGGGCATGTTGGTTATATGTATGCCCTAGAGGCCATTATTGTACATGTGATGTATATTATAGTGGATGCTTGGATATATATAGAGATGACTTTCTTGCTCGACATGATAGTATGCTATCAGGTTGCTCTTTATCTTAACATGTTGACTTGTATATATGATGTTGTCTTGCTCTCACATGTTGATAAAGCCCTTAGGTTGTGTACTTGACTACCAGGACTATGATGTAGATCATACTAGTGGGGGCCAAGAGTAGCCCACAAGTACACCCTAAAATTGTTCCTAGTCGAGGGTGTATCGAGACATGGCATCGATATTCCAGAGTAGACTAGTGTATACGTATCTTGACCCATGTGATGGGCAATGGATGATCCCACATCCATTGGTGTTTGACATCAAAGATGGTATACGGGTGCTCAGTGGAGACTGGGTACACTGAACGGACTCGCCGAGAACTCCTAGTTGGTATTATACCTATCGTCAGATAGCAGTTCTCTGGTAACACTACCGTACAGTCCGGTCTCTTCGTCTGATATGTCGCATATCTAGTATATGTGTGGTAAACGTCAAACCCCAATAACCGATAAGTCGTGCCGATATGTGGCTCATAACGGGTCGAGAAACTACTGATAACACTTATCAGTAAATCTCCGTAGCAGCCATGGCCAGGGACTTATAGTTATGGCCAATCGAGCACAGCGCAACATCAACCCCCAATACCGGAAGAGACAAATCCCCTCCTATCGCTCATTGCCTCCATGTGATTCAGGATTGTACCCAAAAGCCACCATTTTGCACGTTCTGTTGAACGTGGTAAGGTGGAAATCAAAGCACAGTGGGAATCACACAAGACACTATGACGATCTTGGGTCTACAGACTAACCTGTACCAGTGTCACCAGAGAACTGCTATCTGACGATAGGTATAATACCAACTAGGAGTTCTCGGCGAGTCCCTTCAGTGTACCCAGTCTCCACTGAGCACCCGTATACCATCTTTGATGTCAAACACCAATGTATGTGGGATCATCCATCGCCCATCACATGGGTCAAGATGCGTATACTCTAGTCTACTCTGTAATATCGATGGCCTGTCTCGATACACCCTCGACTAGGAATAATTTTAGGGTGTACTTGTGGACTACCCTTGGCCCTAACTAGTATGATCTACATCATAGTCCTGGTAGTCAAGTACACAACCTAAGGGCTTTATCAACATGTGAGAGCAAGACAACATCACATATACAAGTCAACATGTTAAGATAAAGAGCAACCAAATAGCATACTATCTTGTCGAGCAAGAAAGTACTCTCTATATATATCTAAGCATCCACTATAATATACATCACATGTACAATAATGGCCTCTAGGGCGTACATATAACTAACAATCTCCCACTTGCACTAAGGCCAGTTGTTGTAGTATCTCATACCCAACATCTCGAAGAGTCTCTCAAATTGTATCTGAGGAATGGCCTTGGTGAATGGACCCACCGTCTTGTCCTTCGTGTCAACTCTCCCGACCTCAATCTCCCGGCGATCAACTATCTCCCGGATCTGGTGATACCGCCTCAGAATATGCCTGGATCGCTGATGGGACCTGGGTTCCTTGGCCGAAGCCACTGCTCCATTGTTATTGCAATACAAAGGTGTCACGCCCCGCTTCCCAAAATACGGAATACGAGGGGTTGACAAGGCTAGCCATGCTCCTACGGTCAAGGAAATATCCTGCCGTAGTCACACTTCGGCTTTTAGCTTTACGTGGTAATCAGTAAACAATGCACAGGTAATGAGAAATGCAGTATATAAATCAAAACAAATACAAAAGAACTAACCAGATGGGGATCAAGAGAGTATGGTTCTGGGTAGCTGATCAAGATGTCCGCGATGTCCTCGAGGTACGTCTGGTCCTGGTCCAAGCTAGGTCCACTTCTCACTCTGAGCATGCATACTCAGGTCGTCAGAGCGACACGATAGCAATATATATATATGGATACAAATGGTAACTCGTACATTAATACTGAATATTTAACATTAAATCAAGAGAGTAAAGACATGAACATGAAGTAGCCTATGCGGGTGTCTAAAAGAGCAGGTGAACATGAAAGGAGTAAGGTAGTATGTCAGGTGTGTTGATTCAGTAAGCAATGCATGTCAATGTCACTATCCCTATCAATCTCTATGTCTCACTGTACCGGTCACTAAGCCTATCGTCAGTCCAAGTGTGAGAGTCAACCACTCATGAGTATCCCCCACCCAAGGGTAGGACCCAAGGGCAAGGGGCAACGGGCCCGAAAAACGCATGGTAATAATCAGTGATATCCCTATATATATCTCCATATGTGCCGGCATGGGACTCCATAGATTCTGTTGAACTCACACTCAAACTACCCCACACCCCGTGGTCTACATCAAACGCCAACCATAAACTCAAATACCGGTCGGTCCATGACAAGTCTGCGCGAGAACTGGAGACAGGATCTCCATCAAGCATGTCCCGACTGATACCCAAGATAAATGGACAGTATTTGTTGCCTTACCTGTGACACCCATACAAGTGCTTCCATAATTGCCCCATACCGATTATAGTGACACTTATACACGTCCCACAGACGTCGACAATGCAATAAAACAATAGGGTCCACTGATTGTGTACAAGTACGTGTCACTTTCACTTATCCATTCATGCTCAACCACTAACGTACTTGCCACAATCAGACGCTAAAACCTAACACTGGGTAATGCACATGATCACTAGGTTACCAATGCAATAACATATATGTAATGTGATGAGAATACGATAATTCAGGCATGATTAAGATGTCATCACTCGGTGTCTTACCACTTGCATAATTCTTCATAAATCATACGTGAATAATTTAGCAAAACAATAAAAAGGGGGTAAGCAGTATGTCTAATTATCTATCCATCAAAATTAGTTTCACGTTAATCGGGTTTCAGGATCACTAGATATGGCCAATTCATTTTAAGCGTTCACTGCTGGAAATCCGGTTTCAGAATCGGAAGTCTGTTTCGTAACGCATTTCAATCCCAGTTGAGATCAGAATTTAGCATCTATACAGTTGAATGAAATATAGGTTTTTCAATAAGGTTTCTAAATCACTAGACGGATTCTCAATCGCGTCTCTACGTCAGAAGTTATGCACTGTTCAACACTAGAGTATCAGTTCTGGTTCTGTTTGGGACTGCTATACGTCCCGTTCCTTTAAATTGCAGTTTAAATAGTAAACGACGATATAATGGGGTGAAATCACTTGAATTATTTATCTAACAGATTGATATTCAATAAAATGCAGGGTTCCGCCACAAACAAGTTCAGGCAGAGGAGGGGTAAGCATCATGAGACATAAAACAACAACCAGAGCTGCTCTGGACTGCAGTCCAGAGCCGCTCTCTGAACCAATTATCGTCATAATTTCAGTACAGAAACAATTAAGAACCTGCATAGGATTACAGGTTGTCGAGTAGGCTTCGATTTGAGCCCTCGAACCCAACATTTCAATATGTACACAATTAATTATAATTTTAATAAGTTTCAGGTTCGGGAAATTCCCAGTTTTTACGGGTGTAGTTGGGGGTGTTCGCTTAAGCCTTTAACAATTGTATTTTCCAGTAAAATTTCTACACAGTGCTCATTGCCACACGGGCCAGAATATGCAATCGAGTTCCGTCAATTTAAGGAAAGTTTTTTGTTCGAGTTTTGCATCGAACACATACATTGTTATGAGTCGCACTAAATGTTCATGTGAATTTTAACGGTATTTCAAGTTCTAGTAAAATAAATAGCATGAAGCAAGTAGTTAACTTGCCTGAAGGTGTGTCGATGACGGTGCAGCAGCGGCAATGGCACGATCGCATCACGAACGCAGCACAGGTTTAGCCTCGTCGGATCTTGCTTCTTGTACTTGACGGCTCGATGGGTGCGACGGGCGTTGCGACGAATGGCGTGTTGGTGATGATGACGGCTTAAGGGACCAAGGCCACAGATTTGATGGCGACGTCGGTGACCCGAATAGCGGCAACGGCGATCACTGAAGATGTTCGACGAAATGCCGGGGCTCGACCGCGGAGGCTAGGGATGCAGTGAGGGGGTGCCGGTGGTAGGTGTCGCTGGTGCTGTCGAGGTCGGTGGAGAGGGGTGCGGAGACGCGGGGTCGAAGCTCCGGCGAGGTGATCGGCGTGAGTGCAGAGGTGAGGCCGGCTAGGGTTCTTTTTTTTGGAGAAGAGTTGAGAGAGAGAGATGCTTGGTGTAAGAGAGAGAGAGAGCGGAGAGATGTTGCTGAGTGAGAGAGAGAGGGGTTGCAGAGGGAGAGAGGGGGAGAGAGAGAGAAGTTGCAGAGGGGGAAGAGAGAGAGAGAGAAGTTGCAGAGGGAGGGAGAGAGAGAAAGGTGATGTGATAAGGAGGGGGAATTGGTAGTGACGAGGAACTCGTCGGCGGTAGGATGGGTCGGCGACGGAGGTGGCCGGTGCGGTGCTCGGGGTGAGGCTCGGTGGCGGCTGAAGGGGAGAGGTAGTGTAAGGGTTTGAGTTTTAGGGAGAAGAGCGAGGGAGGAAGGATGAAGGGGGTGTAGTCGTCGTCGTAGTCGAGGGCAGCGGGGTGCAGGGGTTTTCTGTGGAGAGTGAGAGAAGGAGGAGTTTGAGGTCGAGAGTGTGAGGGAGGGAGGAGAAAGGAGTTTGAGAACTCGAGGGGTCGTGGTCGAGGTCGTGGGCACGCAGTCGATGCGTCGGCGAAGTGGACGGCGACGTGGGGAGCTCGGGGACGTAGGTTTGTGACGCGGGAGAAAAGAGGCGGGAAAGAATAACGACGTGGGGAAGAAGGGGTGGTAACGGGTCGGGTCGGGTCGGGTCGTTGGGGCGCGAGGAGGGGAGGGCGCGGGCTTAGGCCAGTTAAAGAAAAAATAGAGGAAAAGAGATGGGCCGGGCTCTAAGGATTTAAATTGATTGGGAAAGAAAAGGGTGGGCCGACTCTAAAGATTTAAATTGATTGGGAATGAATAGGGATGGGCCGGCTCGGGGTTTAGGAATGGAAAAATATAAAGGAAATAGATAATAGGGTTTTGGGTTAGTTTAGGGAAAACTAAAAGGGTTTAAGTATTAGAATTAGTTTTAGGAAAAAATAGATTTAAGAAAGGAAAGTAGAATAAAAGAATTAGGATGTTCAAATACTTAAATAATTATAAATACAAATAGGTAAATTTGTAAGTGACCCATATTTAATAAAATACGGCTATTGGCCTATAAAAGAACCGGGTATTACATCATACCACCCTTACAAAAATTTCGTCCTCGAAATTTAAAATAAACAATAACTTGTAAAACAATAAGCGAAAAAACTACCACCTCGAACACTAACACATAGTGATTTACTTAAAACATCTAGGTAAAAATCGAAGGTCTATATATGCATAAAAATAACGCACTAAAAGGATAGGTCTAAATAAGAATAAGGCAGAAACAACTATAAGGGCAACTATATATACAAGAGGATAAAATAGTAATAACGAACAATAACATTCGAGGCATGCTAGATAAAATCGAAAATCCTAGATATGCATACATACGTATATCAAAATAGCGCAGCTAAAATAATAGTATCAGGCACAACCATTTATAATAGCAAACGATAAGCACCATACCCGGGAAAATAAAGTAACAATAATAAAATAGTGAAGGATTTGTCGATAGGCCAAAGTATTTTAGAATAACTGTATCGATTAAACGATTTAAAATAACTTAGAAATCCACGTGGTGAAACTAAGAGACATAGAGCAACGTAAAATGCGCGATATATATATAGGTGCACTATTGAAAATATATGAGGAATAGTAGAGCATCTAAAAAGGGTAAAACGGAAATAATCAATAACACACAATTTATCGATAAATACGAAATGATAAAAACTAAATTTTTCGAATGATGATGACCCTAGATATAGTTAGGGTAATAGGAGATAGCACAAGGATGCATAGTGGCTAGCCAGGGTAGGGATTATGATGGAGTATGGCTCACTCAAGAGGTCGGAGTGTGACACTTTAAACTGAAGGTCGAAGAGACTAGGGTCGGGTCAGCACAGGTTGCAAGGGTGCACAGTCAAGAATCTCAGGAGGTAAAGAAATGTATTGGAAGGGAAAAACAATCCATGCATCAAGCGAACCAAAAAATCAAAAGATTAACGAACTCAAAATTTTTATTTCATTTCAGAAAAGTCCGAACAAGGCATCCACGACGAATAAAAGATAGCCCTAAACTATACATAGATTTTATTTGACCAGAGGAGACGAAAGCTCAATCACGTCAGTCGCGGTTGTGGAGGGTCAGCAGGTTATGGTAGGCTCGCGCGCTCAGATAGGGGCGTCCATTCCCATATCGCCTCGCAGGGATCGCCACTGGAAGTTCTTCTGCCATGTGGTCTTCTTCTTCTGGCCCTTCTTCCTCGGCTGGAGCTTCTTCATCGAGGTCTGATTCTACGTGATCTTCTTCTGCTGGATCCTCTTCCATAAGATTTTCTTCCACTGGATTCTCCCTAAGGTTTTCCTCTCCGGGATTTTCTTCTATCGGGTCCTCCTCGGAATCTTCCCCTATTGGGTCTTCTTCGAGGTCCTCTTCTTCGTCGTCAGAGTCGCTGACTATGTCGACTTCTGGGGCTGCGAATCCCTCACCCTCAGAATCGCCATTTCCGAAAATAACCTGTGGGCCGTTGACCTCGTCATCTGATTTTACCAGCGTGTAGTCCGAGAAAACGCACGACCGTGTGTCCTCATCTAGAGGCGGCGCTTCTCCAAGGTGGGCCATGACCTGAAAAGAGAGAATCATGATTAGATGGTGGGACACATTAAGAAGATATCCAAGGATACGGTGGCACAGGGAGGATATGCTGGAGGCAAGGACGGAAAAATTAAAATTCAAAAATGCTGATGCAATGAATAGTATAAATAAAGCGAGAAGCAAGAGAATGATATATACACCACAACTCAAGGTTTTATTGCATTCGGCTAAAAGTGCGACGGTTACAAGATTCCAAACAAAAAGAAATATTTACAAAGGAGTGACAACATTTTTATTTTTTTTTGAAAGCAGAAAACACGATAACTCTTCTTGGATTTCTAGACCGCTGCAATCTCGTCACGCGAGTTGAATCCTGCGCCGGGTCCGCACTATCTTCGAAACTCGAACTACGAAATAACCATCATTCAACGGGAGTGGAGGGTGTGGACGAATTTACTCCTTGTAGCTCCTTCCTTTTAGGGCAACCCTTAACAAGGTGTTCGCTGGATCCGCAGATCAGGCATTTCCCTTTGGCGCGGCGACAATCCCTCTGAAGGTGTCCTGGCTTCTTGCAGTACCCACAACATTGGGTCTTCTGCTGCTTCTGTCGCGGGGGAACAATTGGGCGCTTCATCTTCACCTCTTTTCCTCATCTAACAGGGGCCCCTTTACGATTGGAGACTTCCGCTGGTGCCTGAGTCATCTGCCTTCTTAGTCCTTCAGCTAACAGGTCGTTTGTTCGCTCCTGGGCTTCCTTCAGACTTTGCAGTGCATTCAGAGTCTCTACGGTCTGATTCTGGGGAGTGGAGATAGAGGAAGGGTCGTTGGAAGACATGGTCCTGAAATAACCATTTTAGGACGGCATAAGATACAAGGAAAAATCAGAACAAGATATAAAATTGACAATGAAACAAGAATATCGGGTGAGGTGAAACTCATTCAAACGGAAAAACAAATGTAGAACTCCAAGTTACCCAATAGAGTACAGTATTGTAGCTATGCTGCAGTTCATAATTACAACCACGTAACTCTACTAAGTCACCCAAAAACTCTAACGGATGGAGTCAAAATATGGCATGACGAATAATAAAGATTCAAGTCAAAGATAACAGTTCACAATCTGGGCCGAAAGAGCGATCTAAATTGTCAAGCTCTACTCGGAAACTGCAATCCCAATCATAGCAAAACCTGGCTCTGATACCAACAAAACCATGTCACGCTCCGCTTCCCAAAATACGGAATACGAGGGGCTGATAAGGCCATCCATGCTCCTACGGTCAAGGAAATATCCTGCCGTAGTCACACTTCGGCTTCTAGCTTTACGTGGTAATCAGTAAACAATGCACAGGTAATGAGAAATGCAGTATATAAATCAAAACAAATACAAAAGAACTAACCGGATGGGGATCAAGAGAGTATGGTTCTGGGTAGCTGATCAAGATGTCCGCGATGTCCTCGAGGTACGTCTGGTCCTGGTCCAAGCTAGGTCCACTTCTCACTCTGAGCATGCATACTCAGGTCGTCAGAGCGACATGATAGCAATATATATATATGGATACAAATGGTAACTCGTACATTAATACTGAATATTTAACATTAAATCAAGAGAGTAAAGACATGAACATGAAGTAGCCTATGCGGGTGTCTAAAAGAGCAGGGGAACATGAAAGCAGTAAGGTAGTATGTCAAGTGTGTTGATTCAGTAAGCAATGCATGTCAATGTCACTATCTCTATCAGTCTCTAAGTCTCACTGTACCGGTCACTAAGCCTATCGTCAGTCCAAGTGTGAGATTCAACCACTCGTGAGTATCCCCCACCAAAGGGCAAGGGACCACGGGCCCGAAAAACGCACGGTAATAATCAGTGATATCCCTATATATATCTCCATATGTGCCGGCATGGGACTCCCGAGATTCTGTTGAACTCACACTCAAACTACCCCACACCCCGTGATCTACATCAAACGCCAACCATAAACTCAAATACCGGTCGGTCCATGACAAGTCTGCGCGAGAACTGGAGACAGGATCTCCATCAAGCATGTCCCGACTGATACCCAAGATAAATGGACAGTATTTGTTGCCTTACCTGTGACACCCATACAAGTGCTTCCATAATTGCCCCATACCGATTATAGTCACACTTATACACGTCCCACAGACATCGACAATGCAATAAAACAATAGGGTCCACTGATTGTGTACAAGTACGTGTCACTTTCACTTATCCATTCATACTCAACCACTAACGTACTTGCCACAATCAGACGCTAAAACCTAACACTGGGTAATGCACATGATCACTAGGTTACCAATACAATAACATATATGTAATGTGATGAGAATACGATAATTCAAGCATGATTAAGATGTCATCACTCGGTGTCTTACCACTTGCATAATTCTTCATAAATCATACGTGCACAATTTAGTGAAACAATAAAAAGGGGGTAATCAGTATGTCTAATTATCTATCCATCAAAATTAGTTTCACGTTAATTGGGTTTCAGGATCACTAGATATGGCCAATTCATTTTAAGTGTTCACTGCTGGAAATCCGGTTTCAGAATCGGAAGTCCGTTTCGTAACGCATTTCAATCCCAGTTGGGATCAGAATTTAGCGTCGCTACAATTGAATGAAATATAGGTTTTTCAATAAGGTTTCTAACGTATTAGACTTATTCTCAATCGCGTCTCTACGTCAGAAGTTATGCACTGTTCAACACTAGAGTATCAGTTCTGGTTCTGTTTGGGACTGCTATACGTCCCGTTTCTTTAAATTGCAGTTTAAATAGTAAACGACGATATAACGGAGTGAAATCACTTGCGTTATTTAGCTAATAGATTGATCTTCAATAAAATGCAGGGTTCCGCCACAAACAAGTTCAGGCAGAGGAGGGGTAAGCATCATGAGACATAAAACAACAACCAGAGCTGCTCTGGACTGCAGTCCAGAGCCGCTCTCCGAACCAATTCTCATCATAATTTCAGTACAGAAACAATTAAGAACCTGCATAGGATTACAGGTCGTCGAGTCAGCTTCGATTTGATCCCTTGAACCCAACATTTCAATATGTACACAATTAATTATAATTTTAACAAGTTTCAGGTGCGGGAAATTCCCAGTTTTTACGGGTGTAATTGGGGGTGTTCGTTTAAGCCTTTAACAATTGTATTTTCCAGTAAAATTTCTACACAGTGCTCATTGCCACACGGTCCAGAATATGCAATCGAGTTTCGTCAATTTAAGGAAAGGTTTTTGTTCGAGTTTTGCATCGAACACATACACTGTTATGAGTCGCACTAAATGTTCATGTGAATTTTAACGGTATTTCAAGTTCTAGTAAAATAAATAGCATGAAGCAAGTAGTTAACTTGCTTGAAGGTGTGTCGATGACGGTACAGCAGCGGCAATGGCACGATTGCGTCATGAACGCAGCACAGGTTTAGCCTCGTCGGATCTTGCTTCTTGTACTTGACGGCTCGGTGGGTGCGACGGGCGTTGCGACGAATGGTGTGTTAGTGATGATGACGGATTAAGGGATCGAGGCCACAGATTTGATGGCGACGTCGGTGAGCCGAATAGCGGCAACGGCGATCACTGAAGATGTTCGACGAAATGCCGGGGCTCGACCGCGGCGGCTAGGGATGCAGTGAGGTGGTGCCGGTGGTGGGTGTCGCTGGTGCTGTCGAGGTCGGTGGAGAGGGGTACGGAGACGACGGGGTCGAAGCTCCGGCGAGGTGATCGGCGTGAGTGCAGAGGTGAGGTCGGCTAGGGTTTTTTTTTTGGAGAAGAGTTGAGAGAGAGAGATGCTTGGTGTAAGAGAGAGAGAGAGAGGAGAGATGTTGTTGAGTGAGAGAGAGATGGGGGTTGCAGAGGGAGAGAGAGGGAGAGAGAGAGAGAAGTTGCAGAGGGGGAAGAGAGAGAGAGAGAGAGGAGAGATGTTGTTGAGTGAGAGAGAGATGGGGGTTGCAGAGGGAGAGAGAGGGAGAGAGAGAGAGAAGTTGCAGAGGGGGAAGAGAGAGAGAGAGAGAGAGAGAGAAGTTGCAAAGGGAGGGAGAGAGAGAAAGGTGCTGTGATAAGGAGGGGGAATTGGTAGTGACGAGAAACTCGTCGGCGGTAGGATGGGTCGGCGACGGAGGTGGCCGGCGTGGTGCTCGGGATGAGGCTCGGTGGCGGCTGAAGGGGAGAGGCAGTGTAAGGGTTTGAGTTTTGGGGAGAAGAGCGAGGGAGGAAGGATGAGGGGGGTGTAGTCGTCGTCGTCGTCGAGGGGAGCAGGGTGCAGGGGTTTTCTGTGGAGAGGGAGAGAAGGAGGAGTTTGAGGTCGAGAGTGTGAGGGAGGGAGGATAAAGGAGTTTGAGAACTCGAGGGGTCGTGGTCGAGGTCGTGGGCACGCAGTCGAGGCGTCGGCGAAGTGGGCGGCAACGTGGGTTCGTGACGCGGGAGAAAAGAGGCGGGAAAGAATAACGACGTGGGGAAGAAGGGGTGGTAACGGGTCGGGTCGGGTCGGGTCGTTCGGGCGCGAGGAGGGGAGGGCGCGGGCTTGGGCCAGTTAAAGAAAAAATAGAGGAAAAGAGATGGGCCGGGCTCTAAGGATTTAAATTGATTGGGAAAGAAAGAGGTGGGCCGGCTCTAAAGATTTAAATTGATTGGGAAAGAAAAGGGATGGGCCGGCTTGGGGTTTAGGAATGGAAAAATATAAAGGAAATAGATAATAGGGTTTTGGGTTAGTTTAGGGAGAACTAAAAGGGTTTAAGTATTAGAATTGGTTTTAGGAAAAAATGGATTTAAGAAGGGAAAGTAGAATAAAAGAATTAGGATGTTCAAATACTTAAATAATTATAAATACAAATAGGTAAATTTGTAAGCGACCCCTATTTAATAAAATACGGCTATTGGCCTATAAAAGAACCGGGTATTACAAAAGGTATTGGACGCTCAATGGATGGAACTACACCAAGTTCCGTTATGAACTTATTCATCCAGACAGACTCTTTGGCAGCATCGTTGGCAACGATGTATTCAGCCTCCATCGTCGAGTCTGCCACGGTTTCCTTCTTGGAACTCTTCCAACAAACCGCCCCTGCATTTAGGGTAAAGACAAATCCCGAGTGCGACTTAGAGTCGTCCTTATCACTTTGGAAGCTCGAATCGGTAAAGGATTCCACTTGGAATTCTCCGTTACCATACACCAAGAACATCTCTTTAGTCATTCTCAAGTACTTGAGAATGTTCTTCACAGCTATCCAGTGACTCTCTCCTGGATCTGCTTAATACCTACTCACTACACTTAGTGAGTATGCTACATTGGGTCTGGTATACAACATCGCATACATGATAGAGCCTACTGCCGAAACATAGGGCATCCCTTGCATGCAAGCTCTTTCCAAATCAGTCTTGGGAGACATCTTTTTGGAGAGAGTGAGTCCTATGATCGTGGGTAAATTCCCACGTTTGGATTCTTCCATACTAAACCTCTTTAGTATGGTGTCTATGTACCTGGATTGGAACAATCCCAGTATCCGTTTAGATCTATCTCTATAGATCTTAATTCCCAAGATGTAGAAGGCATCGCCTAGATTTTTCATTGAGAATCTATGTGATAAGAAGAGCTTGACCGAGTGCAGCATAGGAACATCATTTCCTATCAAGAGTATGTCATCCACGTACAATACGAGGAAGACAACTTTACTCTCTGCAACCTTCTTATATATGCAAGGTTCATCTACATTTTTGATGAAGTCAAACTCTTTGACTACCACATCAAAACAAATGTTCCAACTCTGCGATACCTGCTTTAACCCGTAGATGGGTTTAAGCAGCCTGCACACCTTCCCGCTGCTTCCACTGTCCACGAAGCCCTCTGGCTGAGTCATGTACACGCACTCTTCTAAATCACCATTTAGAAAGGCGGTCTTAACATCCATTTGCCAGATTTCGTAGTCATGGTATGCAGCGATGGCAAGAAGGATCCGGATGGACTTAAGCATAGCTACTGGAGAAAAGGTTTCATCATAGTCCACACCTGGTCGTTGACGAAAACCTTTTGCAATAAGTCTAGCTTTGAAAGTCTCAACTTTTCCATCTACACCAAGTTTCCTCTTAAAGATCCATTTGCTCCCGATGGGTTTTACCCCTTCAGGAGCAACTTCCAAAGTCTATACTTTGTTGGTGTACATGGATTCCATCTCAGATCGTATTGCATCCATCCATTTCACAGAGTCCCCACTCGTGATGGCCTGCTCGAAGCTAGTTGGGTCATCATCTACCATGATGCAATCCTCGCTCCCACCGTCTACGAGAAAACTGTAGTATCTCTCAGGTGGATGAGGAACCCTACTAGATCGGCGTAGAGGATGATGTTCGTTGGGAACTAATGAATCCTCTGGTTCCAATAAATCATCAGTTGTAGTTTGTGCCGCTGGAACTTCTTCCAGCTCTACCTCTTCGCCACTAATTTCTTTTACAAGAAATTCATTTTCTAAAATGGTGGCGTATTGAGAAACAAACACTTTTTGTTCCTCAACATGGTAGAAAATATATCCATAGGAATCCTTTGGATATCCCACAAACTTACATACAACTGATCTTGCCTCGAACTTGTCCGGATTTTGCTTTTTAACATAGGCCGGACAACCCCATATCTTAACTCGTTTAAGAGATGGTCTCTTTCCATTCCATATCTCATATGGAGTGGTAGGCATCGATTTGGTTGGAACTCTATTCAATAGGTATGCGGCTGTCTCTAGCGCATAACCCCAAAAGGAAATAGGTAACTCAGCAGTGCTCATCATAGAGCGCACCATATCCAATAGGGTGCGATTCCTCTGCTCCGATACACCGTTGTGCTGTGGTGTATATGGAGGAGTGAGCTGAGAGAGAATCCCATTCTCTTTTAGATAGTCACGGAATTCCGTGCTCAAGTATTCTCCTTCCCGATCGGATCGCAGGATTTTAATACTTTTACCCGTCTGGTTCTCGACTTCATGCTTATATTCTTTGAATTTCTCAAAAGCTTCAGACTTGTGTTTCATCAAGAACACATGTCCGAACCTTGAGAGATCGTCAGTGAATGTAATGAAGTACGAGGAACCATTCCTGTCATGTGTAGACATGGGACCGCATACATCACTCTGTATCAGTCTCAAGAGTTCCGTAACTCTTTCCCCGTGTCCACTAAACGGGGTTTTGGTCATTTTACCTTTGAGACATGACTGGCAAGTGTCATAAGATGAAAATTTGAACGGTTTCAAATATCCATTTTTATGTAACTTAGCTAGTCGTGTCGCATTGATATGACCCAGTCTACAATGGCACAAGAAGGATTCGTTCATTTCTGAACTCTTCCTCTTGTGTGTGTTTTGTACATTAAGAACTGTGGTTTGATTTAGAATGTATATGCCATTATTTAACGAGCCTGATCCAATCAACTTTTGATTCAGGAAGATGTTCATAAAATTATCCACTACTACAAAATTATATCCTTCTTTACTTAATAAAAAAACTGATATAAGATTGCATATCAGGGTCGGTATGTAATAGCATTCGTTCAGAATCAATGTATTACCACTTGGTAATACAAGGTGATATTCGCCAACTGCTTTGCCTGTAACATTTGCACCATTCTTTACTAGTACGCCTACTCCCAGTTCTCTACCTTTCCTTAGCCCATGTAACATATTACATATATGGGATTCTGATCCAGTATCTAATACCCAGGACGTAGAGTGTACTGAGAAACAGTTCTGGATGACTAACACACCTGAAGAAGATACATCAACATGCTCATTCTTCGTTTGGGTGGCGTGGAAATCCGGACATTTTCCTACTTCCTGCTCGGACTTATAACAATTATAAGTTGGAGCGGAACCAACGTTTTCCTGCTCAGCATAAAAAGCGGGTTCGGTTAATACATCCATATTATTATCTTGATTAAGGCCTGACATGGTCGCTACCTGGAGAGAGAGAGAGAGGAAAACTTAGCGTATGCTCTTGCAAAGATCAGATTGGTTATTTATCTTATCTAATCGATGTCTCCCACTGCTATTCTCAAATTTTTCTTCAAACCTTTAAAAAGAAAATTCATCCAGGATTAATTGCATTCTACAACTTCGTTAACCGTTCAGCCAGGCCAGTGCCGGTACTTCTGAGGGAGGTTCCCCGTGCTTTCGCACGGACCTAATTAAAATAAACCTCATTTTCCCAGAGGCGTAGCCCCATTGACACCTTTCTAGACACCTAATGAATTAGCTAATTGTAAAGTGCAAAATTCTCCCGGGAGCAACTTTTGCTCACAGTGGGAATCGGGATCCAACTATTTCATAGAAGGTATGCAATCTCATTGCAAATTTCAACACTTGAAATTCCCGATAATACTTTTACCCCTAGTGACTCATGATCTTAACTATGGTCAACAAATCATAAGCACTAGTCAAGTTCTACCCGTCATTTCTTGATTAATTAGACCCACCCACGTGACCCTTAACTATGGTCAACAAAGTCACATGACTGTCCTATTTAATCGCATCATATGCTATGTAGAAAGACATCGCTTAGCTACCGTACACTGCGCCTTAATTATGGTCAACAAACGCAGCATAAATACTAAGTACTCTACTTCCTACAATGACGGAGGGTTACGACAAGTTTTTAAGAAAACCTTTTGCGTAATGAACTTGATATAGTTGTAGAAACAAGTGATTTTTGAAAAGGAGTGTTTTTGAGGCTTTTTACGAGTCTTGCTAAAGAGGCCACTCCCGGTGAAGGGATCTCGGCTCTTTCCTTATTGAATAAGGTGCAGGATATTTCACAAATACCGCTATGCAAAACAAGAACTCAAAGATACAATCAAAAACAAAACCGAGTGGATTGTAGCATTTGCTAGTTTCGCTAAAGAGGTCACTCCTGGTGAAGGGATCTCGGCTCTTTCCTTATCGAATAAGGTGCTGGATATTCTACAAGGAATACCGCTATGCAAAGCAAAAACTAGAGCTACTCTTTTTGAAAATATGATTTTACAACATCTTTTAGGTTTCTTTTCATTTCATTAATCTCATTAATGAAATCTCATCATTTAAGCTTCCTAAGCATTACAGAAGAAACGAAAATACAACGTACGTTTATACCATCCACATTCGCCACAGTGTCCCGTTATGCACTGTTAGATTACTTAACTAACGGCATGGCGGAGCGGGACTAGCACAGGTGTAAAACATAAGCAACGTTTATTATATATCATATATACAATAATAAAGCATCTGTCTCACGCATATAAAGTGATCACATCACAGAATATCAGCAGCAGAAGATATCATATGAAATATTGGATATACTAGGAATTTTGTGTTTTAATTTAAGTTCCGGGGTCTTAGGAAGGGTAATGAAATCCCCACCCAATCTTAATTGGTGTTATAGCCTCTTAGATTCCGTATTAAATATGCAAAGCAATAACACACCAAAATCTAAAACACTTGCCAAAAAATATTTTTTTATCTGCGGCGCAAAGAATCCTGTACAAAAACAATTTATTGGAGAGGGAGAAGAGCTTGTTGTGCAAAGAAGCCTGCAGGAAAATTATTTCAGTGGAGTTCAGGGGTGGGAGAGAAGGAAAAAAATTACTCACAGAAAAAAAATTAGGTGCTGACGTCACAGGTTGACCGCGGTTCCGCGGTCAAAGGCCTGATTTTGCCGCGGTTCCGCGGCAGAGAAGTAGGTTTAGATCTCCAAAATTCTTCTTTGTGCTGAGTTGGTTCTCCTATGTCTATTCAGATCCCCTGTTTCTGAATTTGTTCACTATATTTGCTCCAGATCTGAACCAGTCCGTCTTCCTTTCCTGCACAATTCGCACAAAAACTAATCAAAAATAACAAGATGATTTTTTTAAATTTTTTTGTTTTGGTTTTCCAATTTAATATTTTCAACTTCTATATTTTTTTAATTAACCCGAAATTACACAAAGAATTAAACTACCGTCTCCCCGGCAAAGGCGCCATTTGATTGTCAGAGTTTTTCTGTGTTTAAATTTACTGCAATCAAGACGGTGTCGCTTGGTAGCTAGCCGGTTGAGTACGGGTCGATCCACAAGGAGAAAGAATCATTTTCTTTATGTTCTAACGAGTTAAGTCCAAACTTTGGTAGGGTTTTTGTTTTAAGATCTATAAATGAGAATAAGTTGATAAAAAGGCTTGTTAGGATTAGGATTAGGTCAGTTCGAAATAGGGATCTTCTCACTTCTTTCAATGCCTTAGTTGTGAATAAAGATGTTAGGGTAATCGGCAACAACGGGGATTAGCACGATTATGAAGAAACTTAGTTTCTTCCTTTTGGTCCTTGTCCGTCTGTTCTTGGCTTTTAGCCCTAACCTTCGATTAATTCAACCACAACCGGTCTAACTAGGGAATCACCGCTATCATGTAGGATAGGGTGTCGTAGTGAGCGGATTATGGTTGAATTAAAAAGAGTCCGTATTAAAATTATTTAGGAAAAGAAAGCAGTGAGAGAGATTTCCTTCTCTCAAACCTTCCCTATCTTACCCCTAACAGTGAGGAATTACTCACTCATTAGGAAGATAACAATAAAATTCATTTTTTTATTTTAATTGATGGCCTAAATTGCAGATAAATAAAGAACAAATAAAAGTGCAGATAATAAATTGCAGATAAGAAGAATGCGAGATAAAATAAAATAAAAGACTTACTTTATTGATGAGCTCTCAAGAACGCATTACAATTGAATTTAAAATTTAGATCTAGAATATAAAAAAAAAGAGGAATAAAAAATAAAGAGAGGCATGCCTTCATTTGGTTTTGAACCCTCCTATTTATAGATAGGAAAAACCGTAGGTTTACATTCTGATCTATACATGAAATTACAAAACAACCCCAAACACTGAGTCAAAGCACCGACACCCCATCGACATGTGCAGAGCACGGCCTTGGAACCACGGCAGAATAGCCTGTTTGGCCGCGGTTCCGCGGCCATTTGGTGGGTTCATGGGCCCATTATTTTAGGGTTTCTTCAAGTTGCTTTTATTTTCTGTTTTCTTTACTTGGTTTCTCAGAATCTCTTCAGTTCTCTTCCAGATATTCAACAGTGGACTTTTGCCAAGAGCTCCGCGTTTGAAGTCTTGGATTTTGTGCTGCCCTTGTGCTTTGCGCATTGAAATGCTCAATGATTTTCCATTTGTTCCTTGAACTGGTAGGCGGCATTATACGGATAGTGTGCGGAAACCTGTATTTCTCTGTTTTTTGGTCGGAGTCCCATATTTGTAGCGACTTTTCATGAATTTCACTGTAAATAACCGAGAACCTGTAACCTGTAACTATTTAGCAGATATGGATCAAAAGTACCTACTTATATGCAATGTGATTAAGAATGGGCGATATAAAAATGCAAAAATCTGATATGAACACGGGCTCCGACGAAATATCATGCACAGAAGATGTATATAGCGGAGATGCGTATACTTCGTTGGATGTGTGGTAACACTAGAAAAAATAAGGTGCAAAATGAGGATATTCGTGCAAAGATTAGTGTAGCACCTGTGGAAGAAAGATGCAGGGAAACTGTCTAAGATGGTTTGATCATGTGCGACACGGACCTACGGAAGCAACGGTTCGATGAATGGATATTATCGATTTAGGCCAAGTCAAAAGAGCGAAAGGGAGACCGAAGAAAACGTGGATGGAGGCTATACGAAAAGATATGCATGCCAAAGACCTTAATGAAAGTATATCGTTCGATAGGAGCGAGTCGAGACGGAGGATTCATGTGCTCGATCCGGCGTGATTCTCATGTTGGTTCATGTAGCCTTACCCCATATGATTGGGATAAAAAGCTCAGTTGTTGTTGTTGATTGTTTAAATCTGTAATTAAGGTTTTACAAGTGCTTCCTTTTTTTTCTTTTTGGATGCGACCCTTTTCGAAAATCGAACTAGCGAGTAACTTTTGGAGCGTAGGTTAATCCCAAGGCTATAATTTAGGTTTTATGGATGTTGATTGTATAGAATTTTCTCATGAAAAAAATCTAAGACCTGGACCATCTTAGAATTAAGGCAACACATTTCAAAGATATTTTATTTGAATTAAACGGAAAAGGTTCCCAATAACCCTTTTGGTTATAGCGGTAATAGAGAGATATTAGTGAAGGAAAAAAATCAGCAGAAATGTAGCAAATTAAATTAAAATGGTGAGAGATTTAGGTGCAGATGCAGAGTTTGCGAAGAGCTCAAACACCAATTATACAATACATATCAGATTTCTGAAATAAACAGATGCTTTATTCAATTCAATAATATGCAGCAACATGCTATATATACCAATGTCTAGCTAGTTAATGCAATGTTTTTTCTGGTTCTCTTAGGGCATGTTTATTTGCACGGAAGTAATATGGAAATACCGGAAGTAAGCCTACTTCAAGTACTTCCTTTGTTTGTTTGCACGTAAGTAGAGCTTGAAAATTACTTCAAGATGATGATATAGATCATGTGGCACGGTTACTTCCAAAATTTTACTGCCTTTATTTTGGATTGGAAGTAACCATGAAGCACAAGGAACGAGAAAAAGAAATAATTATTTAATACTTCTCTTTATTACTTTCAATAGAAAATAATTTATTGCTAATAAAGAAATAATTTTTTTATTTGTTTTACTTATCAAGGAACATTGTTTCATTTTTACTTTCATCTTAAAAAAATATACAAACAAACATTAAAAGTATGATTTAAGTTTACTTCCATGACATTTTTTGAAAGCTATTTTAAGATTTCTTCATGCACTTCCGGACAACCAGGACAACCAACAAACCAAAATCTCAATAAACCATCCAGTTAAGTTCCCAACAATGCTTGAAGTTAAAAGGGCAGCAGTAGTAATAGCTTTTACTCATTGCATACAGATCACAAGCTGAAAAACACAGATCACATACTAGATAAGAAAAAGACACTGCATTGCCCGTGATAACAAAATCCAAACATGAAGGCATATAATAGTCATTGATCAAACCAACCATTCACTCCTTATTTTGCTCCTTTTGCTGCCCAACCTTTCGACGGTTCAACAGGTAAGCTTCCTCCTCTTGTATTTGACCATCACTTCTCCTTTCACCCCAACAACCATCGCGTTCCAATCAATCTCCGGGAAGGGCGACACCAGCTCAAACTCAAAGTTCCTCAACAAATGGCTCCATATCGCCTTTATCTGCAGGTAAGCAAACGGCTCCCCTAAACACCCGTGCCTCCCACCTCCGAACGAAATGTACGAAAACGCTCCCGCCGCCTTGTCCTCCTCTCTCCCGGGCACATACCTATCCGGGTCGTAACTATCCGGGTCCTTGTAAATGTAAGGCAACCGGTTCGCAAAGGCGGGAGATGTCGCGACCACATGTCCCTTTGGGATGTCGTACTCGATTCCTTCTTTAGTTTTAACAGTGAAGTCACTGTGAGAATGGCGAAGCAGCATTATCAGAGGTGGGTGCAGCCTCAGAGCCTCTTTGATGCAGCGGAACAGCATGTCCATTTCGGATAAGATATCATGATCAATCTTATCACCATGCTTCTTCAGAATATCCTTCTGCTCTTGAACGGCAGCATCGAAGAACTTGCGGTTTTTTAAGAGGTAGGCCCCGGTCCATGTGGAGGTTATAGAACTGGTGTGCTGCCCAGCAAATAGAGCGGCAATTAAGAGCCCAGTGATCTCACCTTCAGTAGTGGGGCGCCCGTCTTTGTATTTGGAGTCGATGAAGCATTGCAGCATGTCATCTTCGGTTTTGCCAGAGCTTTTACGGGAGTTGATGATGGTGGAAAAGATCTGGGCTATGCGGGCACGGGCTCGGTCACGACGGCGATGGGCAGGGATGGGGAGGTAGGGGAAGATTACGCTGATGGGGCGCATCCCGTTGTCGAGGTCATGGAAGAGGGCTGAGACATCATCGAAGAGCTTGTCACGGACCTCACGGCCTAAGAGGCATCTGCTTGCTGTTAGGATGATGAGGTGCTCAAGTTCGTATTTGAGGTCGACTGTGCCGCTCTCCCCCCACTTCGAGAAGTAGTCCTGGAGATGGTATAAGGAAAGATTAAGCATGCTTTGCTTGAATGAAAAAGATATTTGCAATAATTTTTAATTGGCATCACACAAATTTCCAATAGAGAATATTAGCCAACATCTGTTATGTACAAGGAGTCATCATGGTTGGCAAGTAATCAGATCTCATTGAGGTTCAAGAGATTCCATCTTTTATGTACTTTTTGAAACATGTAGAGTTGGAGACAAATGACAATATTAGAAACACGCTTTAATCATCAGCTAAATACATTAAGAAAAACATAGGATCCGTCTTTTCCGGTGCCATAGCTTGTTTTTTCCCCCCTTCTTACTTTGGTTTATATATGGCATATAACTTGCAGCTTTTCGATGCAAAGACTGAGAAAAGGAAATATGTTTGATTCATTAAATTAGTGTAAGAAATATATTTGCATTCAGTCTTTAGACTGTGTGCAAAGGGAACAGATACACTGTCCAGCATTGTGCACTGATGGATGGTCTCCAAGAATTTCATGCATGCCCAAGTGCTCTCTTTGCTTAAAAAAATTTTAGAAACCCGTAATAGAGGAGAGCATGGAGGTCTTCTTCTGTCTCAAATTAGAGTAATCCTGCTAGTAACCAAACTATGCAACAAATAAATAACAATTTATACTGTGAGTTCCTACTTCCTAAAGATCAAACAATCAGGTGATAACTTTTAAGAAGATATCCTTCGATCCATAAAATGCATAAACCTTTTACCTACATCAAACTTGAATAGCTAATGATATATTTGTAGGCATAAAATATATAACCAATCAATAAAGCATTGGAAGTATTCTTCCGCTTGTACCTCATATAAATCCTCAAAACCTACTCAGTTCAGCTTATAGAAAAGGATAAATTGTCTAAAACACTATCAACATCCACACAAAAAAACACACTAACCCCTGTTGAAATACCACATCTGTCTGCATACATTAGTCATGAAGATTTTTCATTAGAGTTCCAGAATTAGTGGTGATTTTAGGTAGGATTTCAGGAGAGCATATGTGGGATTTGAGGATGTATTTTCGTCCTGACGTCTCCCCCCCCCCCCCCCCCACCAACGCACGGGGAGGGGGGATAGTTCTGAATTGTTGCTTATTATATAGGCTTTTGTTTGTATAGGCCATTCAGGGGTCTTGGGGGCTTATATAAAGACCATTTTGAGGTGTTTCGTGTATGTAGTGTCAGATGAGAGGCATGCAGCTTGAACTAACGTTTGCAAATGGATATGGTAGTACAATGGGGTTCTAATGGAAGTTTTATAGTTTAGTTTTGTTTTCAATGAAAATTAAGTAATGGCCATTTTATATTTACCCTATAGAAAACAGCAGGCTTATGACTCTATCTGCCACCTACTACAAGAATTCCTTCACGTCTAGCCAATGTCCTCCCCAGTTGACATCAATGCTACTTTCTCCTCTATCATAAAGAGATCTTTGCAGATGCAGATTTAGTTTATGGATTCATCGATATAGTCTTAAGAATCTTAACTAATTGACGTGATAATTCATATAAGACTTTCAATGTAAGATATTGTTGTTTGGGTGGCGATATTGCCAAACCTTTATTTGATAAATCTACATCAAAACTTGTGTATGAACAAAATTAACCCCAAGTACATCGGCCTTTAATTTTTGTCTTATGTTGTCCTTCCTCTTGATCCGGATCAGGATCCCGTTCATGACGTCGATGTAGCACATCCCTATGTCGATCATAAGATGGTCGTCTTCAGCGAGATCACGAAGATCCGCAGCCTTGCATGAAGATCCGCAGCCTCGCGGCTCGTCGGCAACGCAATCGAGCTCTTCTATCATGTTGACGAGCGTTGAGGCCCTCGTCAGGGACATGCTTCTTGACGCCGCCGATCTTGCCTCCGAACACGCCGCCGATCTTGGCCACTAGATCCGCTAGGGTCGTTTCAAACGCCGAAGCGAAAGGATCAGTTGGAGGAGAGGGCAGAGCTTGTTGGAGAGGTTGAGACATTGGAGGTGGGAGAGGAAGGAGATTGGGAGGGAGGGGATGTGGCCGGTGAGGTTGGAGGAGACGAGGTCGAGGGTCATGACGTGGCGGGTGAGGGGTCGTAGGCGGAGAAGAGACGATGGGATGCTAATTGGGGAAGGAATTAAAGGCTGATATAGTTGGGGTTAATTTTGTCCATACACGTGGATTTATCAAATAAGGTTTTGGCAATATCGCCACCCTTGTTGTTTTAGGTAAACAGACTTACGGGCATACAAAAATCTACCGATGGAATTGACACAAAACCTCTAGGAATCTTATGCTTCTTATAGCCTCTTCATAAAGTTTCCCGCAACTAGTCAAAATCTAATGCATACGGACGGCAAAGATGTAAAAGGATGCAAAATGCAACAATGATTAAACCACAGTATACTGAAAACAAAGCCGATTTTGCTCAGTTAACTTCATTGGATACTGTTTATAGTGTCTAATAACATGGTATAATTTAAGTGTATCATGATATGAACTAAATTTTCATAAATAGACTAAATACCGCAAATAACTCAAGAACCGAAACAATAAAATTGAGCATAAGAGAAAGGGCCAGTGAGATAATTTATACCTCAGCCTCAACAACCATCTGATCAACATAACTCCTCAACTTCGACACCCTCAACGCTTCCGTAAAGAAGCGGAACTGCTCCTGCCTCACAGAATAGTCCACATCAAACACAACCCCAGGACCAAACGTTGGTACATTGAACTGATACACTTCTTGCTGGCTAAGATCTGCTTCCGGGGCCTTAAAGAAGTGCGAAGAGACTTCAGGCCCAACAAAAAATGTGATCTTTCGGTTCAACAAGTTCACAGTGAAAACACTACCAAGCTTCCTGTACTCCTCTCTGATCATTATGATGGGTCCTTTCATGAATCGAAGCAGACCTCCGATCACCGGAAAAGCACTTACTGATGGGGGAAGCCGTTTCTTGCCTGAACCAGGGGTGAAAACGGCCGACACGAGCTTTATTAAGACGATGGTTCCGAGAAACAGGAGCCCGGCGGTTAAGAACTTGTTCTCTGTTAGATCCATAGCTTCCAACAGAAGCTACAATACTATTATTGCTAGAGAACCTACAACAGAACAACAAGTGATTCGTTACCGATTTTCAGGCTAATGAGAAATTACCAGATAACAGAATGGAATGACACTATCAAAATAACCAAACGCTGAAGGAAAAAATCAGTGAAATTTAAACAATTCCTTATTATTAAGGAATTGAGTTCGAATCCCGAACTACGCTATGATTAGTACAGTAGGGAGAGACAAGTCGAACTAGATCGAGATCAGTGAAATCTATGTCTCAGATTTTGACTAGATACTAGAGAGATACAGAAAAAATAGATGAGTTCGAATCTTGAACTAAGCTATAATTAGTTGAATTCAATAGAAATCAACGAACTTTATTTCTCAGATCTGGCTATATTTCAAAAAGATTCAATGAGAAACGAAGTCCAAACCTACAATTTCCTCTAAATTAAGCACGATCCTAGCTCAAATCTGAAGAACTTCAGAAATGAGCTAAATGCAGCATGGAGCTAACGAAAAAAAAACCCTCAAATTTGAGATTTTTTTTGGTTTACCAATAATATCACTACACTTAGATTTAGTTCAAAAAATCTCAATAACTTTCAGAAACAACACATAATGCAGTTAAAAGAAGAAGAGAGATCACAGATTGAACCTTTTTGATTACCGATGGAGCTCGATGCAAGATCCGGCGAGATCCGAGGGTTTTTTCGAAACCCTAGAGATTAAGAAGGGAGACGAAAATGGCGAGACTTTTATAATAATAAGAGGAGAGAAAGCATCTTTCTCTCTCTTGGATCTTTCTCTCTCTAGAGGCTCGTGGGAGGAGAGGAGGAATATTTAAAGGAGGCAGTGAACAGCGGGCGGAACAAAGGTAAAGCAAAATTTTGTAGGGGGGAAAAAATTAGGAAAATATACGAGGCTGGAGATGCGCTGATTGATTGTTAACATTGGATCCGATATCCAATATGCAATATGAATTTGATCCGATATCCACCATCAGATCCGATATCTATGGTATACTTGTATTAATACCACCATCAGATCTATGGTATACTTGTATTAATATGGTATACTTGTATTAATACCACCATCAGATCCGATATCCAATATGCACAACGACTAAAGTTCAATAGTACGAATATACTTCTCATCCATTTATCCAGCTTTTTTCTATAAATGTTCCATAGAATGAAATGATCGATTAACACATGAGGACTAAAGAGAGAGAGGACCGACTTTGTTTAATTGATAGGAGAAGAGAAGAGTCCACACCTCATAATTTAAAAATATAAATTTTTAGTACAAATAGAAAGAAGTGCAGGAGGCACGGTCATCAGCAAAACACAGAATTAGGATGGTGATTTCTTGTTTTAAGTTGGGATAAGACTTATCCCAAGCGGAGTCACGGCGTCACGCGACCATAGTCATGAGACCTGGTCGATCCAACCCCATTTTATGAATTTGATATCTATGTAGAAAGCTATTCTTATATGTAACATTAAATTTCAAGCAAAATTGGCCAGTTCAAATTTTCTTCGGCTCCGGATACTTATTCAACATCAAAATGAGATTATATGTATAAGAATATATTTTTTATATAATGAAAATAGATCTCAAGAAAGATATGAAAAATAAAAATAGAAGACCGAATGAAATACGTGGTGACAATCATTCGATGCATGTCCATGTCCAGCACAAATTGACCTTCATGAAATGGAACGAAAATTCAAATAATATTAGGGGTGAGCGTGTCCCACGAGCAAGGGACATTGGTTTATTATAAAAATGGCTTCATTTAATTATTCCCCACGTGAGGCAGGAGCATCTATTTTTTAATGTTTAACTAATCTTGGGATTTTGCTATTGCCTATGGACCCCGCAACCGTGGCCCTCATAAATAGGCGCAAATGAACAACTAGGTTTATTTGCATGTATGTGGACCAAAGTGGCAAACGGGCCAGGCCGGGCCGGACTGATCAAACCGGCCTGGATGTCCCAAACCCGAGCCCTGCCCGGTCTTAGGGCCGACGTGGGTCAAGCCAGGTCGAGCCGAATCGGGCCTGCCCAAACGCAATTTAAATATTAGTTATTCTAAAATTTTGTTTTTTTCGAGATTATTTGGTATTTTTTTTCTAATAATAAACATGTAGTTGCCGTATAAAATAAATATTAATTAATAATTTTGCTAACATAAAACAATTGTTCCACTCATAAACATATAGCTGACTAGTAAACACCAGATAAAGTTTTGATTGCAATATAAAATATTTCTAAAAATGCAATAATATATCCATAAACAAATCAATCAAACTCCTCTAAATCATTACCAGGCATTTGAAATTTTGAAAATCCTCCGCTCCCCGTTACATCACACAGTTATCTCTATAAATTTAAGGGAATTTCTTCTTTCAAATTAACTTTCTTCATTTTCTTCCAAAATCTTGTCACGTCCCGAAAGTACGGAATATGACCGGCACTTAAACTACGAACGTCTCGAGGCGTACGTAATCTAAGTAAGCCGAAAACCCAGAAATCCAAACCAAGAAAAGTAGTAGAGTGAAGGAAAACCAATTTAAAACAAGTAGTTTTAATAGCATAAGCCGAATTATGCGTTTTTAAAAACATCAAATATTTCCTGAAAATTTCGGCAGAGTCTCCTTTGTAAATACTGGCCCCCAAACGGGATACAACATGAATAGTATACGAAATCAATAAAAATGCATCCCCAAGCGGGAGCTAGCTCTTCGTCAATCGACAGTCACAACCACACAAGCAATATGATATACAACGCCAAGGGCGAGGATCAAAACTCAAAAGGAAACTCAAAACCACAAGAAAACCACAGAAATAAAACGCGCGACTCTAAGATCGAAAGAATAATATCGCCGGTCTCTATCTCAAAAATAAATACGTGTTTGGTTGATGGAACTTCTAGATACAACAGAATAATGATATACAAGATATATAATGGGGGTACGATACAGGTAACCCACCTACTAGCAAATCACCCGAAGGAAACTATGCCCGCAAAGCCGTAATAAAACCTGTACGGCAAACCTGCAAGAAACTGGGGCACAACGGGGGTGAGTTGCCAACTCGTGAATAGAAAAACATCTACGAAAAGAAATCGCATAAATAACGCAATCCTAGGTCAATGATCATAATATATCCTCAAATATAAGAATAACATGCAACCTATAACAAGGCTGGGATAGATATCTAACCCGAGTGTAATCACATGTGCCCGTGTCAGTGCCTCAGGTAGCAATATATCATATGAATGAGGTATGAATATATGAAAACAGAATACATGTAAATGAAGAACTGTTTTCATAATTTAGTGAGATTTCCTTTGTATTTTTAAAATGAGATATCATAATGAAATCAGCATAAAACAGTGCCTAGCATCGGCACAAAACGTAATCCCAATATCTCGATATCTCTGTATCACAGTCTCTGTACCTCAATATCTCGAAATCTCAATATCACAGTCTCAATATCTAGGGCGCCGTCAGTCCAGACCGGCCCCTACCATCCATCTCAAGACCACGACGGAATCCTCCGGATATCCGACGCGTCGGGTAAAATCACCGGTAGGTAGTACTCCCCTGCCAGGCTCACATCGTCATCATCACGCGCTTCTTGCCCCGGGGTACCTTACCGGGTCCACCATGTACCCGAAACGGTTCATCCGTCTCCTCGAATCGGGTCTCGAAATCCATCAGCAAACTCATGGTGGACGACTCATACATCATGGGAAAACCGCACTTTTTATTCTAAAAGAGAGAAAATGTTTATTTATGTTTTTGCGGTTTTCCTCCAAATCCAGAAAATCTCATGGAAATCCGAATCCAAAACCTCAATAACACGTAAAATAGTGAATATATGCATGAGAATCCATGAATGTGGCATAACAATGAATAACAGTATGCATGAGCAGCAGGTAATAACTACAATGTCTAAACTGACATATGAGGCAAGTACACTAATATCATGTCTAAACTATTAGCTAACAGGCTATGTCAAACAATAATATTTTCTAAGGTGTACGTGACATGGCAATTACCGATGAAGATGTGTGTGAGCCGGCAAGTAAGTGTACGTGGTACATACGCATCATCGGTAATGGTGCTGGTGTCCTAACAATATGATATGAACAATGCAATAAGAAATTATAACATAAGTATGCGATGCGGAGCGAACAGCAATAATGAACGGAATACTAGACACACCGATAACTAAACTGCATTACCCTAATATAAATCCTACAAATGGTGCCTTTTGAAATAACACGAATCATGGGGTTTTGAAAATAGGGGCTACGGTGTTTTTATGAAAAGATACGTCTTTTGAAATATCCGTAGGATCCCTTGGGCTGTCCTTTAAAATACCCACGATTCGTTAGTTTTTGAAATAGGTAAGAATCGAATCTAATCTAACAACTAAACTAAACTAAAGGACTAAGTTAACAAGCTGGACTACAGGTAGGGAAACCGCCTAACATCTGAGTCGATACATATACACACCTGTATATATATTAGTCGGCGATCCCGCCTCAATAATATCATATCCGATACCATATCTATAATCAGACATCCCAAGTCAAGAGTGCCGATCAATCATCAAAATCTAGCTCGTACGTAAATCCGTCGTACGGCATCCCCAAATCTGGGTACGGGTTAATATCATATTCATCACACTATTCATCTGGTATCCTCTTTATCCAAGATCATAGTCCAGGGTACTGACCTATGTCTAGTACAATACTAATATCATCAATATAGTCATGATCTGACCACTGATCGACAGTCTCGTACAAACCGATATCACAACCACAAAACAAAACTCATCGACTCAGCTCAATCCCAAGTATCGTCCTCATATCCGTATGTGAACACATAGTCCCATACCCATGTGAACACATAACTATAAAGAATCCCATGAGCACATTTAAATAAGAATGTATGCAAGTATGTATGTGTGTATGTATGTGTATATGTGTAGTGCAACACTACCCTAGGGTTCGCAACACTAAAGTAATCCAACACACCAATATCCATTCTAACATCGTTATTAATCCCAAATAACATATAATAATTGTTGGTGTATACGCATCCGTATACACCACCACGGACTGCGGGGGTGCTATACGCCATCCACCCGACTTCTCCCCGTAGATATAAATCTACTCACCTGGTCCTCGCTCGCCGGTGCCGACGTCGCCATGCGCTTGCTTGCCGTCTCGAAGTCCACATGGGGGTACCTACATATCATAACGCACCGCATCGCATTAAAATCCGACTCATGACCAAAACGACACACGAATCCCACATAGGTCAAAACCTATGGTTGCTTCCACAAATCAACCCAAAAACCCTCGACATCGGCGTACAAACGCCAGACCATCGAGAAAAACCCAAATACACTCATTTGCACATTCACAAACACTAATTTTAATATAAAATAGGTTAAAACTCACAAAAACCCCAAATTCACTTTAAAAGCCGTTTTTCCGAAAAACTAGCAAGCAAAATTTCCCGTTTTAGTACAAAACTCGACGTTTAAACAATTCTAGCGGCCATAATTCTTATTAAATAACTTAAATAAGTCATATAACCCATAACCACAATTTAATCTCATCAAACTATATACGTTCAAAAAAACTAGTTTGAAATTTTACCCAAATTTCAACCATTTTAGCAAAAATGCATAAACAACAATTTAGTTTGGATTTGCATGATCTAAAATATTAAAATACAATTTAAAATGTTAATAATACCAAGGATACCCTAATTAGATTTTTATCCCAATTTATTAATTAAATTCCCAAAACATAGTTAACCAAATTAACACAATTAGCAAAATTTTAGACTAACAAATAGCAACTAGTAACCAATTTGGGTTTTTCATTCAATTAACATGCTAATCTACCCATTAAAACCATGATCAAACACTACAAACCCTAACTTGATCACAACTCACTCTCTTGAATTTTTCAAAATGAGCAATTCCAATCCAAACTATACATGAAAACACTAAATTAACACTAATACAACTCAATTAAAGAAATCTAACAATAAGAATTTAAATGGGTAGAAATTATACCTTAAAAATCTAGTGATCTAGCAAGAAGAATTTGCCTCCAATGATGGCTTCATAACACCATGATTCAAGTGATAAAAGCTAAGAAGAATGGGATGAAGAATGGAAATTAATTTGTGAGATTTAAATTGGATTTTGGAGCAATTTTTTGATTAAAATTGAAGGAAATGAAAAGAGGAAAGTGAAGGGGGAGGGGCTGCAGAATTTCGGCCAGGGGAGTGATGGGGGGGATGGTGTGGGTGTTGTGCAAAATTTTCCAAGTCAACCCCCCTCAAATCAAGGTACACTAAGCCTCCAAAACAATACATCTTTACATATACCTTTAAACTCTATTTCACACATGCAAATGAGATGGAGAAAAATTTTGAAGGGGGAAAGTGGGCTGTTGATGGTGGGCTCGGCCATGGAGGGGTGAGGGGGTGTGTGAGTGTTTACAAAAAGAATTCCATGCAAAAAGACCCCCCACAATATCATATTTGCAAGTTTTAGTTCAAATAATTAAAATTTTAATTTTCCATCGATTATAACTAAATAGAACTTAAAATAAAATACTAAAAATTTATATTACAAACTAGATTTTAGTTGTCATGGTTCTATAGATTAAAATTAGCCCAAAGAAATTTGTATTTATCGCTAATTTAATGTATTTTTACCGGCTTAAAATAATATTAAATAATTGAAAAATTAGGGAAAAATTTTAAATGACCAGAATTTTATAAGTAACTCATTAGCTATTAAAAACTAGCAATTACCTATCCAAATTAGGTATAATTAGGCCTAAACTGCAAAATAACAAAAAGACGATTTACGGAAAAATACCAAATTTTCACCGATTTTCGGGAAAATACCAAAACGACTTTTCAAGGCATTACAATCTTCCCCCTTAAAGAAATTTGGTCCCCGAATTTAAATTAAAACTCCCCCCAAATACTAAAACATCTAAGCAAAACCATCCAGTCGTCGGGGCTCCGAAATCATAAGTACATAAAACAAATCGTAGCGCGGCGCATGCGCATGAAAAATGAGCATATAACTCAAAATCAAAACTCCGTCAAGTATCCTGCAATCATCGGAGTCATGGGGAAGACATCAATACCAAATCCAAAGCAAAACCAATATGATATAACTCGAAACTATACATGTAAATATCGAATATATATATGTAAGTATCCGAAGGAAATGCATGCCAAATCTCTTGAAGTTGCTGTGCAACGCGTATAACACTGCACCGTGGCGGACGTCTATCATAAGAAAATAACTATATACATATATACCCTCGTTTGAAATGTACGTTCCGCCGTTTTGGAAACAATTTAGAAGGGTCTCCTTGTTTTAAACATTTCGTGTCGTATCAGACACGTAGGTAAATACTGAGGCTATAGCTCGCTTTTTTTGGAAATCCCTTTAATAACTATCAATGCATGCAACATATTTTCAGGTACTGTCCTCTGACTAGTCCTGCTCAGTACGAAAACACATAGCAATATCATAAAAACGTACTGCTCTATAAGAAAAAATCAATCGCAAAATACGCGTATGAATACTACGTGCGTCTGGTGCGCACGGAAATCAAAATCCATATATGTGCCATACATATGCACATAAACAACATCCAAGTGCATCGGGTGTGCACGAAACATCAGTCATAGGCAACATGTGTGCCTGACAGCAAAATCAGGTGCATCTGACATGCACGAAAAATCTCGATTTAGTGCATCTGGTGTGCACCAAAATCACATCTCAAAACATGCGCTCAACATGCGTGAAATCAAATCAGGTGCACAAGGTGCATGAAACAAATATCGAGTATCACAATCGTAATCGAAGTCCAGTGCATCTAAGTGGACAAAATGCGTATCACTGCACTGCAAGCATATGTGAATCATACCGAGTGCAAAAACCAAATCGTGTGCGCAACTCAAATGTCTAAAACCGTAAAATCACAAACATATGAAACCAAAGCACGAAAACGATATCAAGTGCAACACTGTGCAAAGATCGTAAATCCTCAATCATCAAAATCAAATCATGCGAATAAATCACCCAAAACATCGAAATCAATAATGGCGGAATAGTACCGCTCAAGCGCATCCTCTAAGAATCTCGGCCAACTGTCGCGGTCACTAGTGGGATGTCTCGTCGATGATCATGAACTCTGGCCTGCTGGTGTGCATAACATGACCACTCATGGGTCCAAGTCTTCTCTTAATTTATTCCAGAAAGGTCCTGTCGAAATCTATCCCAAATCTCGTCTCTGCCGAACTGTCCGGAAGTCATCGTCTCTTACTAGATCTGTTCTCATTCCGGAACGGCTGCATACTCATCGCGACTCCTTCTGGAAGGTATATCCAAGTACAATGCCTTGGCATGCGTATCGCATCTCTGATGTCGGCGGAGGGGAACGTCATCATATCCAGATCTTGTATGAACCTCTTACTCTATTTCTCTCTAATGTCGACCGCTTCGGACTCGTCTCGTCATGGCTGCATGGACTGAGCTCCAACGGTTATCCTCGTATCGGGAGTCTCCCAAGAAATGCATCTCACCCCTAGCATCCGAATTAAGTCGAGCCATCCGATCGAGTCGTCAAAACCTCATAATCCCCCAAGAGCTCAACATCTTGGCACAGTTTAATAGTATCGAGTACATACCACAGCATCGGTGGTCCAGCCGTAGAAGGGCAAACCCAAGCCTCACTAATGGCGCCGTAGAATTGCCGCAAACCCGAAGGTTCAAAGGCTTTCACACGGTCATTAAGTCGAGTTAGGGTTTCATTCTTCTAGAGGGACCATAGAATTGCCTGCATGTCTTTCCGACTACTTTAAACTTGGAATAATAGGTTTCTGACATTCGATCGTCTCTGTCGACTCCCAATGTCTCCGCGTGAAGTCGTCTCTAGCTGGAATCAATCTATCTGATGACCTCGCATCGGGGTAGGCGAACGGTCTACATGTCCTAGTCATTCATCCTCGATGACTAGCGACCTTCTATCATCTCTTAGTACAAACTCATTCTGCACTAACTCCAGCATCTGGGGCAATATCTCGTCGTTCGCAGCAATAATTGGCTCGCTCATCTGCACGCTGAACGGTGCCTCAATCATCAGGAGTAAGCAACACACCAACGGTCATCAAAATCTGGCTGGCCTCTATCATTGGCTCAATCCTCCAGTGTCGATCAGCACATCCGAGTAACCTCATAAAGGCGATCCGCCAAACGTTCGTGGCGCGGAAACACAGTAAAAAGACACATCTCTGCAATCGTGTGTTGCCGGAATTTCGCCCTGGTCAGTCCTCGTGACGAGCTCGTGCTGACCGCAACTCTAGCTGTAGCTCTCCCTGCCCGTAATCGTGGCAGCAAAACCATAACTGGTACTGATGAGGCTAGATCGGAATGAATATAATACTGAGCAAAGAAATGTACATCCTAAGGCTTCTTAAGTAGAGTAGCGTATCGTAAGTATGCCGCGGAACATACCCATGGTACGTCACTCTACTTTAGTCACCTATTCCATCAACCAAGGGTCATCCTACGCTCGGAAGGTAAAACCTAACGCTCTGATACCAACTTTGTCACGTCCCGAAAGTACGGAATATGACCGGCACTTAAACTACGAACGTCTCAAGGCGTACGTAATCTAAGTAAGCCGAAAACCCAGAAATCCAAACCAAGAAAAGTAGTAGAGTGAAGGAAAAGCAATTTAAAACTAGTAGTTTTAATAGCATAAGCCGAATTATGCGTTTTTAAAAACATCAAATATTTCCTGAAAATTTCGGCAGAGTCTCCTTTGTAAATACTGGCCCCCAAACGGGATACAACATGAATAGTATACGAAATCAATAAAAAGGCATCCCCAAGCGGGAGCTAGCTCTTCGTCAATCGACAGTCACAACCACACAAGCAATATGATATACAACGCCAAGGGCGAGGATCAAAACTCAAAAGGAAACTCAAAACCACAAGAAAACCACAGAAATAAAACGCGCGACTCTAAGATCGAAAGAATAACATCACTGGTCTCTATCTCAAAAATAAATACGTGTTTGGTTGATGGAACTTCTAGATACAACAGAATAATGATATACAAGATATATAATGGGGGTACGATACAGGTAACCCACCTACTAGCAAATCACCCGAAAGAAACTATGCCCGCAAAGCCGTAATGAAACCTGTACGGCAAACCTGCAAGAAACTGGGGCACAACGGGGGTGAGTTGCCAACTCGTGAATAGAAAAACATCTACGACAAGAAATCGCATAAATAACGCAATCCTAGGTCAATGATCATAATATATCCTCAAATATAAGAATAACATGCAACCTATAACAAGGCTAGGGTAGATATCTAACCCGAGTGTAATCACATGTGCCCGTGTCAGTGCCTCAGGTAGCAATATATCATATGAATGAGGTATGAATACATGAAAACAGAATACATGTAAATGAAGAACTGTTTTCATAATTTAGTGAGATTTCCTTTGTATTTTTAAAATGAGGTATCATAATGAAATCAGCATAAAACAGTGCCTAGCATCGGCACAAAACGTAATCCCAATATCTCGATATCTCTGTATCACAGTCTCTGTACCTTAATATCTCGAAATCTCAATATTACAGTCTCAATATCTAGGGCGCCGTCAGTCCAGACCGGCCCCTACCATCCATCTCAAGACCACGACGGTATCCTCCGGATATCCGACGCGTCGGGTAAAATCACCGGTAGGTAGTGCTCCCCTGCCAGGCTCACATCGTCATCATCACGCGCTTCTTGCCCCGGGGTACCTTACCGGGTCCACCATGTACCCGAAATGGTTCATCCGTCTCCTCGAATCGGGTCTCGAAATCCATCAGCAAACTCATGGTGGACGACTCATACATCATAGGAAAACCGCACTTTTTATTCTAAAAGAGAGAAAAGGTTTATTTATGTTTTTACGGTTTTCCTCCAAATCCAGAAAATCTCATGGAAATCCGAATCCAAAACCTCAATAACACGTAAAATAGTGAATATATGCATGAGAATCCATGAATGCGGCATAACAATGAATAACAGTATGCATGAAGCAGCAGGTAATAACTACAATGTCTAAACTGACATATGAGGCAAGTACACTAATATCATGTCTAAACTATTAGCTAACAGGCTATGTCAAGCAATAATATTTTCTAAGGTGTACGTGACATGGCAATTACCAATGAAGATGTGTGTGAGCCGGCAAGTAAGTGTACGTGGTACATACGCATCATCGGTAATGGTGCTGGTGTCCTAACAATATGATATTAACAATGCAATAAGAAATTATAACATAAGTATGCGATGCGGAGCGAACAACAATAATGAACGGAATACTAGACACAACGATAACTAAACTGCATTACCCTAATATAAATCCTACAAATGGTGCCTTTTGAAATAACACGAATCATGGGGTTTTGAAAATAGGGGCTACGGTGTTTTTATGAAAAGATACGTCTTTTGAAATATCCGTAGGATCCCTTGGGCTGTCCTTTAAAATACCCACGATTCGTTAGTTTTTGAAATAGGTAAGAATCGAATCTAATCTAACAACTAAACTAAACTAAAGGACTAAGTTAACAAGCTGGACTACAGGTAGGGAAACCGCCTAACATCTGAGTCGATACATATACACACCTGTATATATATTAGTCGGCGATTCCGCCTCAATAATATCATATCCGATACCATATCTATAATCAGACATCCCAAGTCAAGAGTGCGGATCAATCATCAAAATCTAGCTCGTACGTAAATCCGTCGTACGGCATCCCCAAATCTGGGTACGGGACAATATCATATTCATCACACTATTCATCTGGTATCCTCTTTATCCAAGATCATAGTCCAGGGTACTGACCTATGTCTAGTACAATACTAATATCATCAATATAGTCATGATCTGACTACTGATCGACAGTCTCGTACAAACCGATATCACAACCACAAAACAAAACTCATCGACTCAGCTCAATCCCAAGTATCGTCCTCATATCCGTATGTGAACACATAGTCCCATACCCATGTGAACACATAACTATAAAGAATCCCCTGAGCACATTTAAATAAGAATGTATGCAAGTATGTATGTGTGTATGTATGTGTGTATGTGTAGTGCAACACTACCCTAGGGTTCGCAACACTAAAGTAATCCAACACACCAATATCCCTCCTAACATCGTTATTAATCCCAAATAACATATAATAATTGTTGGTGTATACGCATCCGTATACACCACCACGGACTGCGGGGGTGCTATACGCCATCCACCCGACTTCTCCCCGTAGATATAAATCTATTCACCTGGTCCTCGCTCGCCGGTGCCGACGTCGCCATGCGCTTGCTTGCCGTCTCGAATTCCACATGGGGGTACCTACATATCATAACGCACCGCATCGCATTAAAATCCGACTCATGACCAAAACGACACACGAATCCCACATAGGTCAAAACCTATGGTTGCTTCCACAAATCAACCAAAAAACCCTCGACATCGGCGTACAAACGCCAGACCATCGAGAAAAACCCAAATACACTCATTTGCACATTCACAAATACTAATTTTAATATAAAATAGGTTAAAACTCACAAAAACCCCAAATTCACTTTAAAAGCCGTTTTTCCGAAAAACTAGCAAGCAAAATTTCCCGTTTTAGTACAAAACTCGACGTTTAAACAATTCTAGCGGCCATAATACTTATTAAATAACTTAAATAAGTCATATAATCCATAACCACAATTTAATCTCATCAAACTATATACGTTCAAAAAAACTAGTTTGAAATTTTACCCAAATTTCAACCATTTTAGCAAAAATGCATAAACAACAATTTAGTTTGGATTTGCATGATCTAAAATATTAAAATACAATTTAAAATGTTAATAATACCAAGGATACCCTAATTATATTTTTATCCCAATTGATTAATTAAATTCCCAAAACCTAGTTAACCAAATTAACACAATTAGCAAAATTTTAGACTAACAAATAGCAACTAGTAACCAATTTGGGTTTTTCATTCAATTAACATGCTAATCTACCCATTAAAACCATGATCAAACACTACAAACCCTAACTTTATCACAACCCACTCTCTTGAATTTTTCAAAATGAGCAATTCCAATCCAAACTATACATGAAAACACTAAATTAACACTAATACAACTCAATTAAAGAAATCTAACAATAAGAATTTAAATGGGTAGAAATTATACCTTAAAAATCTAGTGATCTAGCAAGAAGAATTTGCCTCCAATGATGGCTTCATAACACCATGATTCAAGTGATAAAAGCTAAGGAGAATGGGATGAAGAATGGAAATTAATTTGTGAGATTTAAATTGGATTTTGGAGCAATTTTTTGATTAAAATTGAAGGAAATGAAAAGAGGAAAGTGAAGGGGGAGGGGCTGCAGAATTTCGGCCAGGGGGGTGATGGGGGGGATGGTTTGGGTGTTGTGCAAAATTTTCCAAGTCAACCCCCCTCAAATCAAGGTACACTAAGCCTCCAAAACAATACATCTTTACATATACCTTTAAACTCTATTTCACACATACAAATGAGATGGAGAAAATTTTTGAGGGGGGAAAGTGGGCTGTTGATGGTGGGCTCGGCCATGGAGGGGTGAGGGTGTGTGTGAGTGATTGCAAAAAGACCCTCCACAATATCATATTTGCAAGTTTTAGTTCAAATAATTAAAATTTTAATTTTCCATCGATTATAACTAAATAGAACTTAAAATAAAATACTAAAAATTTATATTACAAACTAGATTTTAGTTGTCATGGTTCTATAGATTAAAATTAGCCCAAAGAAATTTGTATTTATCGCTAATTTAATGTATTTTTACCGGCGTAAAATAATATTAAAAAATTGAAAAATTAGGGAAAAATTTTAAATGACCAGAATTTTATAAGTAACTCATTAGCTACTAAAAACTAGCAATTACCTATCCAAATTAGGTATAATTAGGCCTAAACTGCAAAATAACAAAAAGACGATTTACGGAAAAATACCAAATTTTCACCGATTTTCGGGAAAATACCAAAACGAATTTTCAAGGCATTACAAATCTACATTTACATTAACTATGTCAAAGAGAACCATGTTAACAAGGAGCACTCCCATTCTCGCCCCATTATCAAGAAAGGGTCATCTTCATCAAAGAAACTTGATATCAAGAAAGAGCTCGTTTCTCGTATACGACTGACACCGAATCCTTCACGGATTCTACCGTTCACTCTGTCTCATTCTCCTTCGAGTTTATCTACTGAAGACCCTTCGGAGAATTCGTCAGAAGAACCCTTTAAGGAGTACACCTTCCTGAAAGTGTGTGTTAGCACCACCACTGTGTTTTACAAGCATCAAGCATGCCAATTTTAAAAAATTAGGGGTGCTAATCAACACTAACAAGGATCTTAAACTAGATGATTAGGGTTTAACTATGATATTATAAAAACTATACTAAGAGATGGATGACTACAACCTTTGTAGACCGTGTCCTTCTCTTCCAAAGCTCCGGGTTGTAGTCCACGCGACTCCACTGTTAGGAATATGTATGTCCTAAAGGCCATTATTGTACATTGATGTATATTATAGTGGATGCTTGGACATATATATAGAGGAATTTCTTGCTCGACATGATATTATGCTATCTGGTTACTCTTTATCTTAACATGTACAATTAGTATTTTTATACTGTCTCTCAGATACATGTTAATAAAGCCCTTAGGGTGTTGGCTTGACTACTGATTGAGTGATTTAGCGTACTTGCGCTTTCTAAAAGATAAATCAAAAATATTTGTAACCGCAATCAAGAACGGCGTCGCATGAAGCTAGCCGGTGAGTACGGGTCGGTCCACAGGGATTTTGTGAATTTCCGATTCGTTCTTACGAGTTAATTCCGAAGGGTGTTCGGTTGATTATTAAATCTAAAAGTCTAATTAACCTAGGGCAATTATCTAGATCTACTCTTGCTAGGGCTAGGTTTAGGGATGGTTTGGAAATGTAATTAAATCTCACCGCTTTCTATACCCGAATGAAGATCTAATTAGGTGTTATGGTAATTATCAATAAAGTGGATTAGATCCGTTCGGGAAGGTGTTCCTTCCTCTAGGTTCTTGTCCTTCCTTTAGAGATCCTTACCCTAACCTCCATGGAAAACATCACACCCGGGCCTTTATACTACGGTATCACCGCTACCTCGAGGGATAGAGTGCCGTAGGGAGCGGTATGTGCATGTATGCATGGAGTCCTATTGTAAATATTTGGTGGGTAAGAAAGGGATGAGAGATCTCATCTCTCAAAATCCTTCCCAAAAGCTAAACCCTAAACAAGTTTCTAGGGCATGAAATTAAATCTACCTAGGGCAAGGAATTTAAATCTACACTAAAGCAAGAAATTAAATCACTTACAGATGCATCCCTCCAATCATCCATGCAGGGTTGTCAGATCTGAATTTCTGAATGGAGAAGAAACACCGATGCTCTCCAAAAGATTTCTAAATTTTATTCATTAAAGGGAGGCATGAAAAGAATACAATGATTTGGGCTTCTATTTATAGGAGATAGAAACCCTAGGTTACAATTGATTTGCATGTCTACATTTACCAAAATATCCTTAGGATGACCTAGTCAAAGTAGACTTCAAGCTTTAGTAAAATTTTATGTCTCTTTAAAAGAAAGTATTGGGCCTTGGATCTTTGGGCTTCCTTATTATTTGGTTCTTTATTAAAATAGCTTCTATGTTTCTTCCAGATCTCCAGTGAATAATTGCGGTGGGCTTTTAACCGTACTCTTTGTAATCTTGGACCTTGCATTGCCTTGTACTTTATGAATTTTATCTTTGATGCAGGCTTGATCAAGAGTCTTCTATTTGTTTGTCAAAAGTCTCTTTTTGTATCATCTTTTGTCTTTTTCACTGTTTTCGCTCCAAGAACCTGTAACCTGTAATATGTAGCAGACATGTATCAAAAGCACCTGTTTATTTATAAAAACGAATAAGAATGGGGAATATAAAATGCAATATTATGATATGAACAAATACCCCCAAACTTATCTTTTGCTCGTCCTCGAGCAAGCTTATTTTTATTCACTAAAATCCTAACCGCACTTTCGCAGGGAAACGCGATTGCACTGAGCTCGTGCAACAAGCCGTTAAACCTCTAGGTGTCCCTAGTAGGAGGAGTGTTGTCTCCTGAGGGTTTTCAGCGGATTACACCCACAAAATCCTATCAACTCGGCCCATTGACTTTTGTTCTCCAATTAGGTTTTCTAACAAGGAATTCTATTATCTTTTACCCGTAAATTATCCACCCGCATTATTCACACTTCCTCATTATTTAACTTAAGATTATATATATCTTGCAGACCTACTTAGCTTTCGGCATTTCTTAAGTTTTCCTTCTAGGGTTCCATCTCCACTTAGGAATTTTTATCAACTCTACTAAAGATACAAGTTCTATTCTTCACTCCTTTCTCTCATCTAAACTCCAATCACATACCCCTACGTGTGTGTATAGATCACCCCTACACTTGGAAATTCAAATCAAGCAATCATACTGTCGTCCTTTGTCCAAAGCACTTATTAATTGGTGAATTTTTAAATGAAATTTGCTTACACATCCTTCATGTGACCGTTAATACTTCTTGAGGTACCAACAACCGATTACAAGATATGTTTGCACTTTAAAGCGTAATTCCTATTCTTGCAACACCCAAGGCTTTTAGCAGTGACTCCCAAACCAGTTGGTCTAAGGCACTAGGTGATGAAGCACCCTCGCTAAATATTTTTCTATTTTTACAGCCTTAAGTAATCACAAAAACCAGTGTTCATTTTTTTCTTTTCTTTATTCACTATTTTTTTCTTTTATTTTCTTCGTACTAAGGACTTTAGACAAGAGCATTTCAATGTCTCCTCTACTATTCCAAGTTTCAAGGTGCGTGATTGTGCAGATTGTAGGGTATACATTTTCAGAATTTAGACTTAACCTAGGAACTATTTTTCAAACTTATACTCTAATAAAAGCTTGAATACTTTTCCTTCGTTTCGACTTAGCCCAAGAAGTGAACCCAAAATTTGCCTATTTCTAAATAAACTACAAGGCATATACTTTCTACCGTTAAACTTTAAGGAATGTTATTTTTAGGGTTTTTAATTTACTAAGTCTAAGATCTAGTTGTTCCTAGCCAGTTAACCTATTTGTCAAATTCAAGTCAATTAGCCAAAATTGAATACAATAATTTTTATAATTTTTGAAATTTTTCAATTTTTATGGGTTTTCAAAATAAGTATGCAAATGCAAAAATGTACATATGAATGCTAAGGAAGAAGACGTACCGAGCATACCCCCAAACTTGAACTTGACAGTGTCCTCACTGTCATACTAAACCAAGAGGGTCAAAAATACCGGTACTCCCCTGTTTATTTATTTATAAATTTTTTTTTATTTTTTTAATGTTTTGAAATTTTTTTTTTATTTTTTTATAGAAAAAGAAAACAAAAATATATATACATATATACAAAGGTTCCCCCCAAACTTAAGCTTGGCCTTGCACAAGCCAAAAGTTAGCACCAACCATTCAAAAATCTTATCGTGGAAATGGTATAGTTGGTGCAAGAAAATGAGAAGCACGCGAGGCCGTGTGGAAAGAAGAATGGTATAATATGGTCTCGGTGGGGGAGAAGAATGGCGAAAAGAAGAAGAAAGTGGAGTACGATCTTGAGGGTGTAAATTGAGTGAATAAATTAGCGCAATATGTGATGACCGATATGTTAAGAGCGATTGCGCTAACCTATCAACTCGTCGAGAAATGGGATCAAATCCCTCAAGATTCGCAAGAAAACATGGGTACACCGAACTTGGTATTTGAGATGAAAGCGTCACGGTCACTTGCACGATCGGAACAATAGGAAGGACGAAAGGAAGTGAATTAGGGATAGTATCATTCTTACCGTAGTAAACTGTGTCGAACTGGAAAGATTCCATCAATGGTTCGAAACGACTGTAAGCAACCGAGTCTGAAGGATTAACTAACTCATCTGAAAATGCAAAGGACTCAAACTCGGGCGGTGAGACTTCAATATCATCCGAAAAAGTGAAACACTCGTAATTGTCATCGGCTGTGGGAACTGTGTCAGATTCAAAGGAAAATTTTTCAAGCTCACAGTCGTCAAGCGTGAAATGAAGTGTGGTCGGAACGATGGAAAAGAGGGAGGGTGATTTAGGTAAAGGTTCAAGAGGATGAATTGGAAAATCCGACATATCAAAGAAAAATGGTTCAACCTCAATATGATCCTCACTACTCTCCTCAATATTATCCTCATAATTCTCCTCAATATTCAACTCATCCATGCCATTATCATCAAAATCAAGACGCATATGAGATTCGGGAGAAACATTTAATAACTCGGGAAGATGATTTGAACATAAAATTTCAATTAAATTGATAGGTTCATCATCCGAAATATTCCCGGCGTCTATATCCTCAATCAAGTGAAAGCCAATTTTTTTAGACACCTCCTCAAAAGCATGGATGTTTATCAATGTAGGTTCTAGAGTGGAAGTGTAAAGGTCAAACGGATTAGGTGCTGTTTCACTCGAAGGGGGTTCCTCACAATTTGGCAAATCAAGCACTACAAAATCACACAACTCATCATTTTGGACCCATGTTTGAAAATTGGAGTTGTTGGATTCAATAGGGTATGGGTAGGTTTGATTTGGAAATCCTCTCGCATTCTCTCTCTGTCCAACCGCCTCCTCATACATTGGAAAATTTGGAGCTAGTTGGAAACTAGCTACCGGTTCAGCAGGTTGCATAAGGGTGGCCACGGACGCTTCCACATTCCTAACCATTTTGTTTGTTGCTGCGATATACGCCTCTAACGCCTCTTCCAAACTAGACTTGGGTGGTAAGGGGGTTTCGGTAAAACATTCGAAATTGTTTGGATATGTGAAACTCCCTAATGGCTGTGTAGAAACATTGTCTAGTGACGGTGGAAAAGTCGGGTAGGACTGGTAGGAAGTGGGTGATTGGACAGGGGTAGGGTCAACATATGGATAAAAAGGTGAATAGTTGTGCGGATCCCTATAACTAGATGTGTGGAGAGGGATGAAAGGTCGGCTGCGAGATTGAGCAATATACTCAGCAATGGACATCGGCTTAGGAGTGACAGAAGGACTTGAAAAAGTGGTATCAACATATGGAGGTGGTAAAGATTGACTTGGTTGACACAAAGTGGGTTGAAAAGTCGAATTGTTTCTCCTAGACGCCTCTATTTGATCTTTCAAAGATATTTTAGGCATGGAAGGATCGTCTTTAAATTGATCGAACAAATTGCCGAACGACGCAAAATTAGGCTCGGGATACCAAAGTTCGGCAAGTGATTTATTATGTGGGGTACCCATGATAGAAGAAAGAGAAGATGAAGAAGGTAGGTGGTGCAAGGATTTCTCAGCGACAAAAGTTGCAAGTCTTTTTTTTTTTTAAAATTCCTCTTATTATTCTTTTTTATTTGTTTTGCAAAATTTTTCGATAAAGGGCTAAGACACAAATGCAAATAACCAGAAATGCACAATCAGGCCTAGATCTAGGGTCACCTAGGTCAGCTAGACAGCTCCTAACTGTTCCAAAGGGCTAGAAATAGGACTTCAAACCGCCTCTTCACTGGCAAGTATGGCCAGGTAAGTGGGAAGGAACCACCACTACAGTGGGTCTAATTAATAACCACTAGCCTAGACACCGCAATGTCAGTTAGGATAAACGGTCGATGCCTATACTAGTCTTTTTCCTATTGAGCTCGATGTCCTTAGGTCTGAGTCTAATATTTTTTAATTAATTGTGGTCAATGCACATGCTTTAGGTGTTTTCTGGGGTCCTGGGAAGGGTGATGAAATCCCCACCCAATCTGAGTTGGTCAAAAACCCCTTAAAATCCGATTAAAGATATGCAAAACAGTAAATCACTTGCAATCAAATCTTTTTTGTGTGAATTTCAAAGTTTGCAAGTTTTCTAATTAAAACTTTCCTTTTTTCTCTTGCTCTTTATTTGGAAAGATATTTTTAGCAAAAAAATTAAGGATATGCAAATCAGAAAAGATCACTTTCAATCAATTATTATTTTAAGCATAGCGCAACGAATCCTGCATAAGATTTGTTATTTGGAAAGGAATATTTTTAAAGCGCAAAGAAATCCTACAGGCAAATTTACAGAAGATATATCAAGATTTGCAGAGGAGGAGAGAAAACTCACAGAGATTTGCAATGGCGGAAATCTGCACAGGATAGTTTTTTTTTTACTGAACCGCAGAGCAAATCTGGCGAATTGAACCGACCAAACGGCCGCGGCTCCGCCGCCGTAACCCTCCTTCGACCGCGGTTCCGCCGCGGGTTGGTCGGCTCGGAAGGTTTTTTTTTTTTGAACCAGATCACCACGATTTTTCTTGTTGACTCAGTCCTCTAAATTTCTTCTGTTGTCTATTGTGATATTCCTCTATTTATTCGGATTTGATATTTGCTGTTCTGATCTCTGTAGATTTCCAGATCCGAATTTCTTTGTAGATCCTGCAAAAAATTCTCACAAGAATACCCTTTCCAAAAATAACAGAAGATATATTTTTTATATTTTTATTTGATTTTTCACATTTTTATGATTTTTTAAATTTAGATTAACCCGAAATTGCAAAAAGGAAAATTCTACGCCATCCCCGGCAACGGCGCCATTTGATTGAGTGATTTAGCGTACTTGCGCTTTCTAAAAGATAAATCAAAAATATTTGTAACCGCAATCAAGAACGGCGTCGCATGAAGCTAGCCGGTGAGTACGGGTCGGTCCACAGGGATTTTGTGAATTTCCGATTCGTTCTTACGAGTTAATTCCGAAGGGTGTTCGGTTGATTATTAAATCTAAAAGTCTAATTAACCTAGGGCAATTATCTAGATCTACTCTTGCTAGGGCTAGGTTTAGGGATGGTTTGGAAATGTAATTAAATCTCACCGCTTTCTATACCCGAATGAAGATCTAATTAGGTGTTATGGTAATTATCAATAAAGTGGATTAGATCCGTTCGGAAAGGTGTTCCTTCCTCTAGGTTCTTGTCCTTCCTTTAGATATCCTTACCCTAACCTCCATGGAAAACATCACACCCGGGCCTTTATACTACGGTATCACCGCTACCTCGAGGGATAGAGTGCCGTAGGGAGCGGTATGTGCATGTATGCATGGAGTCCTATTGTAAATATTTGGTGGGTAAGAAAGGGATGAGAGATCTCATCTCTCAAAATCCTTCCCAAAAGCTAAACCCTAAACAAGTTTCTAGGGCATGAAATTAAATCTACCTAGGGCAAGGAATTTAAATCTACACTAAAGCAAGAAATTAAATCACTTACAGATGCATCCCTCCAATCATCCATGCAGGGTTGTCAGATCTGAATTTCTGAATGGAGAAGAAACACCGATGCTCTCCAAAAGATTTCTAAATTTTATTCATTAAAGGGAGGCATGAAAAGAATACAATGATTTGGGCTTTTATTTATAGGAGATAGAAACCCTAGGTTACAATTGATTTGCATGTCTACATTTACCAAAATATCCTTAGGAAGACCTAGTCAAAGTAGACTTCAAGCTTTGGTAAAATTTTATATCTCTTTAAAAGAAAGTATTGGGCCTTGGATCTTTGGGCTTCCTTATTATTTGGTTCTTTATTAAAATAGCTTCTATGTTTCTTCCAGATCTCCAGTGAATAATTGCGGTGGGCTTTTAACCGTTCTCTTTGTAATCTTGGACCTTGCATTGCCTTGTACTTTGTGAATTTTATCTTTGATGCAGGCTTGATCAAGAGTCTTCTATTTGTTTGTCAAAAGTCTCTTTTTGTATCATCTTTTGTCTTTTTCACTGTTTTCGCTCCAAGAACCTGTAACCTGTAATATGTAGCAGACATGCATCAAAAGCACATGTTTATTTATAAAAACGAATAAGAATGGGGAATATAAAATGCAATATTATGATATGAACAACTACCAGGACTATGATGCGGATCATACTACTGTGACCTAGGTAGTCTATTGGCACATCCTTTAATTGTTCTTAGTCAAGGGTATATCGAGACAGGGCATCGATATTCCAGAGTAGACTGGTGTATGTTTCTTGACCCTGTATGGGAGCGATGGTTGATCCCATAGCCATTGGTGTTTGACATCAAAGATTGTACATATGTGCTCATTAGAGAATGGGTACACCGAAAAGGACTCGCCGAGAACTCCTAGATGGTACTATACCTATCGTCAGATAGCAGTTCTCTGGTGACACTGGTATAGATTAGTCTGTAGACCCGAGATCGTCATAGAGTCTTGTGTGGTTCTCACTGTGTTTTGATTTTCTCCCTACCACGGCTTAAAGGAGTCGTGCAAACAGGTGGATTTTGGGTACAGTCCCGAGTCACATGGAGGCAATGAGCGATATGAGGGGTTTCGTCTCTCTCGGTATAGGGAGTTGATGTTGCGCTATGCTTGATTGGCCATAACAGGAAATCCCTGACTATGGCTGTTGATGAGATTTACTGGTAAGTGTTATCAGTAGTTTCTCGTACCGTTATAGGCCACATGTCGGCATGACTTATCAAGTTATCGGGGTTTGACGATTCCACCCCCAGACTCGATATGCGACATATCAGACGAAGAGACCGGACTGTACGGTAAGTGTTACCTATAGGCTTCATAGGAGTTTGGACAAGCTTGCTTGTTGATCTTCTATTCGCTCAATACCTGGATAGCTGTTACGTCCAGCTAGTACCGCTGATGGTTTGTGGGTGACTGATGTGATCATCACCTACTTCTGGCGTATTGACGTGCCTTTAGAGTCCCACATAGAAGTTTCCTAGTTCAAGCGAAACGAAGTAGGGCATATATGTTGATATGTGCGGGGACCTGATTAAATATGAGTATGTGATATCGTATTCTAATCTGACGGTTATTTGTTATCAGTTAGGTTATATGTGATATAACCGGATTGTCGAATCAAGTGTTGATTTGATAATGTGATATACGGATAAATAATATTAGTCGGTTATATGTGATATAGCCGGATTATTAAATTAAGTGTTGATTTAATAATATGATATATATATATATTTATATTTTATATAATTATATATTAACTAATATTATTAGCTCACTAATTGTTTTAAATATATATATATATATATATATATATATATATATATACATATGAAGCATGGCATGGATTTTCTACTATTTTATATATATATATATATATATATATATATATATATATATGAAGCATGGCATGGATTTTCTACTTTTAGAAAATAGAAAATAATGAGGTGGAAAATGAGGAGATGTGGAGGGTATGGTGTGGCATGGCTTTTATTATTTTTATGTGTGTATGCTAACACTATTGAAGTATGGGTGTGATTTTTTATTGAAAAATCAAGCATGCTTCAAAAAGTGAAAAGGAAATATATTAGCCATTCAACACTTAGCCATTTTGGAGTTCATTTTTCTTGAGTTGAGCTCTTGCTCTCTTTCTCTCTACATTTTCCTCATCTCCACCTCCAAACTCAATCCTTCACATGAGTTGTGAAACCTTGAGCTTGTGAGAACTCTAGTAAGCAAACAAAACCCATATTTCACCATCTTATACTTGATTAGTAATCAAGTGTAGTGTGTTACCTTCACTAAAGAGTTTAGTGAAGAGGTAGCTTGGATTAGTGGAGCCTTGGATGGATTATCTTTGGCACGAAGATCATCGGAGGAAGCTCGTTTATTCTCTCAAGTGGAGCCTTGAGGAGTCGCGTGGACTTCTATCCGGAGCATTTGAAGAGAAGGACTTGGTCTACGAAGGTCGTATACTCTTTCTCTTATTGTAGTTTTTGATATCATCATGCTAACCCTAATAATCTAGTTAGTTCCTTGTTTAGTGTTGATTAGCACCTCTAAAATTTGAAAATAGCATGTGTGATGCCCGTTTTAACCCTATCGTGGTGCTAGTAAACACTTTCATGGTATCAGAGCCAAGCTAGACAATTAGGGAAAGTCTTTACGGTGTTAAAGTGTTCGATCGATTTTTTGAAGCCGAAACTTGTGAAGTTTCTGTCGATTTTTCAAAAGTTGGAATTTTTAAAATTAAAAATATACAGAAAATCGTGCAGGGCTTTTAATGGAGCCTCAAGAAATTTGAGGACCCAACTCCTTCAAATGGCCACAGAACCGCAGCCAAACCTCATGTTTAGCCGTGGTTCCGCCGCAAGTTAGTGGAGTTGAGGTGTCTTTTTTCTTATGCTGCTCCATTTTATCATTTTGCACTCTCTGGGTATTTTTGATGAGACTCAAGTTGTTGAGGTCTCTGGAATTTGAGGGTGTTTGAAAATCGATCGAAATGTTTAGCGTCGTATAGATTTTGATGATATGTGATACAATTTTTAGAATCCAAAATAATTGGTTTTGTGAAAACTAGTTAGTATTTTGTAAATCTAGCATTGTAGTCTCTTTTGATCTATTGCCATGAAGTTTCGGATCGAAACTCCGTCGCAATCGCGTATCGTACGTGAATACTCACCGAATAACTTTACCAGGTAGCCACTGTTGGCTATAGTGCCTTCAAGTCAATTATTGGATCGCAGGCACGTGATTGCAATGATTGGAGGAGGACCTATACCGGTAGAACAGTCTTACTCGATATGATAGTATGCTATCTGGTTTGTCTTTATCATCGTGTACATGCTTCAGGTGACATTACAGATCACTGTTACATATTGATAGAGCCCATAGGATTCTTGCTTGACTACCAGCAGTATGATGGCGATCATATATGTGGGAGCTGGGTGGTCTGTAAGCACATCCTTAAAATGTTCCTAGTCGTAGGAGTTTTGAGACTGGGTATCGATACTCCAAGAGTAGACTAGTGTATACGGATTGAGACCCCAACGAGGGGCGGTGGTCGGTCTCACAAGCCATTGGTGTCGGTTGGTTCACCTAAGATGTATACAGGTGCCCATTTGGTTATGAGTACACCGGACGAACTCGCCGGGAACATGCTAGTTGGTATTATACCTATTGTCAGATAGCAGTTCCCTGGTGACATATATACAAGTTATTCTATCGACCTGAGATCGTCATTTGTCTCGTGTGAGTTCCCACTGTGATTTGATTACTACCCTACTACGGCTGAAAGGAGTCGTGCAAACAGGTTTTAGTTGGGTACAGTCCCGAGCTACATGAAGGCAGTGAGCGGATCGTCAGGGGTTTCGTCTCTCCCGGTATTGGAGGTTGATGTCTCGGTGTGCACGGGTGGCCATCACCAGAAATGCTTGGCCAAGGTAGTCGAGAATTACTGATTCGGATCAGTAGTTTCTCTGGTGGTGATGGGCTTCATACCGACACTAAATATCGCGTTATTAGGGGTCTGACTTTATCCACCCCCTAAACTCGATATGCGATACTCATAGACGGACAGACCGGACTGTACGGATATTGTCACTGTCAGGCTCAGTAGGGTTTCAGGATGAGTTTGCTCGTCGGCCTCCCTTTCGCTCAATACCTGGGTAGCCGTTACGTACAGCTAGCGCCACTGACGTGCTTGTGGTTAAACCCACTGCCAGCGTATTGACGAGTCTTTAGAGTCCTACACAGAGGGTTTCCCTGCTTCGGGCGAAACGTTGTAGAGACCGTATGGTTTTATGGCAGGGTTCGATCACGTACGTGTACTTGTGTACGGATAATGTTCGGACGGATAATACTAGTGTGCTTTGGTTTAAGCCGGATCCTAGTATTATATTGTTGGATTATTTTCGTCTCGTTGTATTCGTATTCAGCCGGAATACGGATGCGGGTATGTATATATGGATGATGCGTATTCTTGTAATTCGTTACAAGATTTCTTTAGTTGATGCCATTTCTTTTTTGGATTAAACATTTAGGGTTTTAAATGTTTATGTGAGTGGAAGTGTGACTCATGGCTTGGCATTGTTTCATGCACATGGACTTGGTGATTCATGGTGACATGGGTTTTTTTTTTGGCTAAGATATTTGTGAGATATTATTGGGAGCAAAGGCAGATCTTTTTCTTGGTGGGGCTTTTCTTTAGTTTCTCACTTGCTCACAATATATATAACACAAAACACTTAGCAAAAACAACACCAACTAGAGAAAAAAGGCAGCAGCCCATTTCCTTTCTTAAGTTGCCTTTTTCTTTTGCCAAGCTTTTGCCTCACACTTCTTCTCCTATGGAATCTTCTTCAACCTCCACCCAAACCCTCTCATGATTTGAGAATCCTTGGGTGTATTGAGACAAAATATTCACACACACTCTCTACTTTATTTTGGCTATCTAGGTTGGAAAACTAGATACCTGAGTTGCTTCGGTTTTGAGGCGGAAGCTCGTATTACTAACTCTCGACGTGGATCTTCTTCGATGTCGGGAGACCGGAGATCAAACTTGATCGAGAAAGCCATGAGGAGCTTGTGACAGAGGTTGAAGACCGAAGGACACAGATCGATCGGTATAATCTCTCTAAACTCCTTTTATAGAACTAGTATAGGGTTAATGATATGATCCGTAGATTAGGGTTCCGTTAGCGCCGGTTTCTAAAAGTTTTTGTTCCGCATTTGGCCACAGATTGATGGCCAGGGCATTACCGTAACCCAACAGCCACGCTCCATAACCCCGACTAAGTGACTGCAGGAGAACCCCGTTGCCAAAAGCATCCACTCGGGTGCTCGGGGCCACGATGTTCCATCTAAGTGCACTTCGTCGACGGCATTGGGGGTGCGGCCATCTACTAAAGTTTCCGACGAGCATTCGATCGGGTAGTCGGGAATCTTGTTGAATTGTCCGACTAAGTTATTGAAATTGTTTTCGATTGGAGACTAAAATGCAAGGTATATAGGTTAGGCATGAAATTCGGAATATGATATGTTCCGGGTTTACGATGTCTAAGGAAATACGGATTCTAATTATTGTATATTTTCATTTCTTTTCTGCGACCGTAAGTGTAATATGTGGGGAATCCCAAATCTCGTTGCTATATGTCAACGGAATTTGGGATACGCATATTTACTTACGTTGATGACATGTGATGTTATGTATTGCGGTGATATGTTATATTGGATCGTCGTGATTGAATAGCCGGGGGTTTTATGTGAGATGAGAGTTTTTCAATTTTCATTCATGGAAAAATGTATGTAATATTCTTTTATTGAGACACTTCCGGCTTGAGGATGATGTCACCACTGATTTATATTATTTACTTTTCCATATTAGGATAGACCCAAGGCGGAGAGCATAAGTAACCGGGTTCTAGAGTCCAGTAGGAGACCATCTCGAGGAGTCGAGACCGGGTCTTCTAACTCTAAAATTGGCAGGGTTGCTTGCCGCTCTCGTAGGGGTCTAGGTGTAACATTTTGGAAAATTATAAATATTAATTTATAATTTTAAATATGAATTTAATAAGTTTACAAAAAAAATGATATCGCTTATGAAATTGGGTATCGGAATTATATCCGAAAAATATAGTTATTTCGATAAATATGAAGAAAATGTGTGATATCATAAAAATAATATTTTGATTGTTCTAAACATGACGTGAGATGTTATTATAAGATAATGGTATTTAAGTGTTGTAAAAAGTATTGTATTTTTTTTTAAAAACATGGATTTAGATTTTGTGACATGAAGGATTTAATTAAGGGAAAAGAGTTTTCTTTAATTATTGCATTCTTTTAAATCATGGTTGGTATATGTTAGTTAGTTTAAACCCTCACCCTCAACACACCCTCACCATGCTCACATCTCTCCACCTTATGTTTAAACACTCACACAACCACTTCACAAATCCTCCACCTCCTCCTTTCACCATGCCACCTCCATCTCACCACCCTCCACCTCATGCTTTCTCTACACAAACCTAATATCTCTCACCTTATCTTATTACAATACTTAGCAAATTCTTTTAGCTTTTCTAAACTGAACACAACTAATTTCTTCAGCTCCAAAACAAGAAAAATTCCTAAGTGTTCATCAATCCAAATAAAGAAAATCTTAACCCCTTCATCAACTTATGCACCTTATCAAACTTGATCCACTACAAATCTGTAACGTTCTGAAAAATCGTTTAGGTGAAATTTCTGATAATCGGTAAAATAACCGGTGTTTTCCGTAAAAACCAAGATATAATTATTTTTCAACATAGACTTAAATATACCTATTCTAGCTATATAATTGCTAGTATTTGGTTTTTAATGGGTCACTAATAAAATTTTAGTTAATTTAAATATTTTCCTTAATTAATTATTTTAATTATTATTATAAGCTATCACTAATACATTTAATTAGTGATATTTACAAATGAGAATGGGTTAATACAAGTTTTGTGCATCATGAAAACTTAGAACCAAGATTTGTAACATGTTTTCTTTCTCTCACATTGTCTCTATATTTCTAGAGAATTCTAGGAAAAATGAAATTTGAAAATAAATTAAGTTGAATTATGAAGAGAGGTGCATTTAATGAGGCTTGAATGGTTGTATTAACCTAGAAAATTCCACTCACATCCACACACCCCCCTTCCCTAGTCATGGTCGAGCACAATGGCAATTGCAACCTATTTCCCAATGTCCCCACTTCTCTTTCCACTTCTAAAAATAATAGAAAAAGGAAAATTAAAAAGGGAAAGTATTAAACAATGAGGTATGGGTATTTGACTTGAGGTGTGGGATTTTCATGACTTGTCCACAACCTCAAACCCCACTCTCTCTCCTCTCTCCCTCACTTGGCCGAGCCCTCCCCATGAGCAGCCCCAACTTCCTCCACCTCATTCTCACATCAAAATTCATCATTTTTGCTTAAAAAATTCTTACAAATTCCCACTAAATTGCAATTAAACCTTTAGCCTATACTCTTTAGCCCAAACTAGCTTGGATATTAGAAGCAAGGAAGCATTTTGGAGGTTATGAATTTGCATGCTAGATCTCAAATTTGTGAGGTATAAATTCTAACCTTATGGTTAATTGGTTAGTTAATTACTTCAATCCAAGATAATTAGGTGTTTAATTGTGGTTTTAATTGAAAGTTAGAAATCTAAAGAGAATGAGTTTGAATTAAAAAGTTAGGGTTTTTATCAATAAATCAAGTTAGTAAAGTGTAGATTAATATCTTAAGACTTGAAAGAGTTAACCTAGTTGTTAGTTTGCTAATTGTTACTTTAATTTGTCCTGATCAAATAACTATGCAAACTAATTTCTTGTTTAATGTTAATATGTGAGATTAAAAATCTAGTTAATAATTGTGTGGCCTAATTAAGATATTAGGTGAGCTATGTGGCCGATAAAATTGCTAAAACATCTAGATTAGTATTAAAACGGGTAATTGTTGCTTACTAGGTTTCAGAATAAATAGCGTTTCTTCGAGTTTGAGGTTTGGATGATTTACAACCTATTTGTTATAATATTTAGTGTGTTGTGAATGCGGGAATGGTGCGATTGGGTCTTTGGTTTAGTAGTTGCCACGTATAGCGACCCTAGTTGTAGTTTGTGGCGTTGTCGCGAGCGCGTTTTGTGCACCAAGTGCGTGCACGTTTAGTTAGTGCGCGTGGTTGACTTGTATTGTTGTGTCCTCGACTGTATATATATTTATTCTCTTTTTTTTACTTGTGTACGTTTCTAGGATCGGGTACAGAGGCATCGGATGTGGCGCGGAAATGGAAGAGTTGGAATCGGATCAGATTAGCCGAGGCGTCTAGGTAAGTAGATGTATATCTACGGGGGAAGTGGGGTGGATGGCGTATAGCACCCCCGCAATTTCATAGGGTATGATGCGTTTATTATATATATACATATGTATTATTATAAAATGTGAATACTTAGCAAGAAAGGTTTTAGGAGACTATGAGTTGGATTTAGCGTAATTGGAAAAAAGTGCTTTTAGTTAGTTCCTTAGTCTTGAACCCTAGACTAAAGGTTGACACACACACACACCTGCACACACGTGATATGTTTTGGGGGTGTGTGTGTGTGTGTGTGTATAGATGCGTTGGTATATATATACATATACGTATACATGGATGATGAGCTCAGTATATGATACTTGGAGGTGAGCCGATATGATCGGGCATGATGCCGTGATATGTGATATGTGATTGGGTTGTGATATGATACGACATGATATTATAGCGGATCGTTGGGCAGTGTGTTTTCATACACACGAGGATATATGTTTGATGATATTGGGATGTTCTAGATTTTAGAAAAGTACCCATAATTCATGATTTTACGATGATGATATCATATGAATAATGAGTTATATGTGATATTTGACCCGTACCCCGATTTTGGGATTCCGTACGATGGATTTTACCGTACGAGTTATAGATATGATGATTGATCTACACTCTTGACTCGAGAATGTCGTACTATATATTTTACCATACGTGACGCTATTGAGGTGGGATCGCCGACTACTAGATATATTGACTCGGACTTTAGGCAGATTTTCTTTACCCTTTAGAATGGGATCGAGTCATACTTATTTTCAAAGCTAATGAATCGTGATTATTTTAAAGACAGGCCAAGGGATACTACATACTTTATAAAAGACGTATCTTTTCTCAAAGACCCAGTAGCCCCTATTTTTCTAAAACCACGATTCGTGCTATTTCAAACACCAAGAACTGTATGACTCGTATTTGGAAAGGTATATTCTTAAATATTGCGGTTACTACATCTTTTCTGTATATTCATACTGTTCTCATCGTATTGCATGCTTATAAATGTATTTCTTTAGTTATTGTGAACCCGTGTTGTCAGGACACCAGCACCATTACCGATGATATGTATGCTCCACGTACACTTGCTAGCCGTCTCACACACATCATTATCGGTAATTTCCATGTCACGTACACATTAGAAAACATTACTTCATTTGTATCAATTGCTAACTGGTAGTTTCAACATAGTACTAGTACGCTTGCCTTCATATGCTAGTTTTGATATTGCATTTCTTACTCAGATACTTAATGCTTTTATGCATTCATTCTGTTATGCAATATCATGGGGCTGTAAGTCTACGGTAGCGCCCCGGCCGTCTAACAGACGCCAAATGCGGAACAAAAACTTTTATACAACTGGCGCTATCGCATACTATAACCCGGATCTGCCATTAAAGCTAAACTAACAAACTACAAAGTGGGTAGAAATGTTATACCGAACGATCCGAGTCCTTCGGTCTTCAACTATCATCCCACGCTTTGTTGCGGCTGCTCCGATCTCCTTGATCTCCGGTCTCGTCGTCCAGGTGGCACCACGTCGACGGATCTTTAAACGGGCTCCCGCCTCTGAACCGAGGCAACTCAATCATCAAGTTTGCTAAAAGAGATTACCAAGATTGATGTAGAGAATGAGTAGAACACTTTGTCTCGTTACGTCCAAGGCTATGGACGAACGGTTAATGAAGTTTCCATTTGGAATCGGGTGATGGAATAAAATGAGCTGAAATTATATGTGTCACGACCCGCAGGGTACGGAACGTGACTGGCACTTAAGTTTACGAAACGTCTAAAGACGTCCGTAAAATAAGTAAGCCAAAGCCCAGAAAACAAAACCAATTAAGCAAAAGAGTGAAGAAAACCCAATCAATTGAAAGCGAGTTTATCAAATAAGTCATGTAAAACCCTTTTTTAAAAACAATACCAATTTTTCCGAAAATTTCGGCAGAGTCTCCTTTGTAAATACTGACCCCCAAAATGGGTATAACAAAAATATATATGAATCCAACAAAATAGGGCATCCCCAAGAGTGAGCTAGCTCTTCGCCACAAGGCGGTCACAAATCCCACGCAATATAAAGCAACAACATGCGAAAATAATCATAAGGAAGCATGAGAAAAGCAGCATGTCGGCTCAAGTGAGCTCGACCCCAAAATACAGCATAAAAAGTCCACAAACCTCACAGTCTCATCTCTAGGTCAATATACAATAATGCTGGTAGATACAGTAGATGGAGTGTACTAGATACAAAGAATATACAAGGTGGTACAAAAATAATGATATAACCCACCTAGGAGCAAAACCTCGAGTCCAGGCAAAAGAGGCAAAAGAAGCAAGCGCACCCGCCGCTACTGTACTGACGGAGCGGACCTGCAAAAGGCTATGGCACAACAGGGGTGAGTTGCCAACTCGTGAGTAATAAATAACATCTACACAGGCTATCGAATGCATGCACACAAACATCCTAGCATCTAAATACAGGTAAGGCAGGACATAATGGCAAGTATGTATGCAATATGGATATACTAGCAGGTATGAATGCAATGCGAATCAACTCGTGATCTGAATGTGTAAGTATAAGAAATCATGTTTTTCCCTTTAAGAATGTCTTTTGAAATACCAGCACAATACCAATAGAATCAACAAGAACCTGTGTCCAGCATCGACACCTCAAAACTGTCTCAAATCTCATATCAATGTATCTCTGGCCTCAGCCGTCCGGCTGACCCATCTCAAATATCAATATCTCATCATCTAGCGGCCACGGTCGGTATCCTCTGGATATCCGCCGTCCCAAACAGTCACCGGTAGGTAATCCGTCCCCTGCCAGGCTCAATGTCAACACCACATTCCTCTTGCCCCGGGGTACCTTACCGGGCCCACCATGTACCCGTGACGGTTCCTCCACTCCTCGACACGGATCTCGAAAACCACAGCAAACTCATGGTGGACGACACTTACATCACTAGAAAACCGCAATTTACATATTTTAAAAAAATATAATAAGTTTAGAAATTTTGCGGCTTTCCCCCGAAATCCATAAATATCATAAAATCTCAAGAAATCCTCATAAGTGTATATGTCAATGGTGATGAATGCATATGGTATCAATAATTAAGCTACGATGTATGATTAATAGACTAGGCATGAACAAATAATATGATGAGGTACATGCACATGAATAGCAATCCTACGATTTCATTTTAAGGAATTAAAGGCAATAGCACATGTTTAAGCATCAATTAGTAAAAGGTTTCAATTTAAAGGTTATCTAGTGTGGTGGCATGGCAATTACCAGGATGTGTGTGTAAGCATGAATAGTGCTCGTGCTGCATATAAAAACCCTGGCAATGGTGCAGGTGTCCTATAGAATGGTTTCGTATAGGTATGTCAATATAGGGCATGAATGCAGCAAATAATCATATACGTATTTCACCCCTAATTACTAACATCACTAAGAATCTTGTAAGTTACTAAAACTATCGGGCGGCTTGCGCCATCCAACGATAGTCCCCCGTAGATGTTACATCTACTCACCGGAATTCCTGGCTAGCTGTGTCCAATCACCGCTTTCCCCTTTCGTGCCGCGTCTGACGTCTCCTTGACCGAACCTGGAATTTACATCAATACCAAACATAAGGCTACATATCGAGAACGACGCAAAACCCAAACGAAACTACTAATGTTCACTAGCTAGGTACAACGTGCACAGGGTCCGCGGAACACACGCGAAAATCGCAAAAACTGCCAAAAATCGCCGATTTGGTCGCCCGGCAAAACTAAAACCCGACTACTCAAAACTCCGCACTCACGCATCCTAAACGTCATAGGAGATGCTAAAAACATCCCCAAGGTATCACAAATAATTCACCAATTAATTTTAATAAAAACTTAGTAAGCACAAAACTTGCAATTTTGGTGCAAATATCGAAAATTAGCGATACGGTTATCACAATCCAACACAATATCCAACCACACAACAAGCAATCTACAAACACTATAATTACAACACATTAGCAATGATTCAAAACCTATTTTCCATAAACAACCATTACTTGAATTTATAACTTAGCAAATCTTAATCCAAACTATATATGAAAAACCTTAAATTAACACTAATTTATAGCCCAAATAGCAAGTTAACCTCCTAGATTAGCTTAGCAAAACAACTAGATAACAAATTAGATTTAATTAACCTAATAATGGATTTCTAAACCCTAATTCAATTCAAACCATTCACTTTAAAAAACAAGATTAGAAATTAGCAATGAAATTTAACACTAAAACAATTTCATTCAAGGAATCAAACCATAAGTATTTAAATGGGTCAAAATTATACCTCAATTAGAGATCTAGAAAGAATAAATTTGCTCCAAATGATGGCCTCAAGCATCAAGATCCAAGCTAGGGAGGTGAAGGAAAAGAAAGATGAAGGATGGGTTTAATTTGTAAGCTTTAAATTGCAATTTTGTTGAATTAAATATGAAGAATTTTGAAGAACATGAAAAGAAAAGAGATGAAGTGGAGGAGGAGCAGGTTTCGGCCAGAGGAGAGGTAAGGGGAGGGTGTGGGTATGTGGGAAAAGTCATTGGTCAACTCCCCCAAAAGTCAATGCACCATACTTCAACAAACTATATTTAAAATAAATTCCTAAACAAACCAATTCAACACATGAAAGAAAATCAAGGTGAGGCCAGAAATTTCTGGATCTGAATAAGGTGGGGATGTCCTAGGGCTGAGGGAAGAGAGAGAGGGGTTTTACAAAAGAAATTTTATGCAAAAAGACCCCCTACAAGTCAAAAATTGCAAGTTTTAGCTTAAAATTCAATAATTTCGCTTCCTATACTAAAAATTAGTTAAAAATCAAAATAAAATACTAAAAATTTATGTTACAACTAGATTTTAATTATCATAATTTTAAAGATTAAAATTAGCCCGGAAAAATTTGTATTTATCGCTAATTTAATGTATTTTCTTACCGGTTTAAAATAATATTAAAAAAATTGAAAAATTAGGAAAATTTTTTAAACGACCAGAATTTCATAAGTAACTCATTATATACTAAAAACAAGCAATTATCTATCCATTTTAGGTATAATTAGCCCTAAACTGCAAAATAACGAGAAAGACGGTTTTCGGAAAAATACCGAATTTTCACCGATTTTCAGGAAAACACCAAAACGACTTTTCAAGACGCTACAATCTTCCCCCCTTAAAGAAATTCGGTCCCCGAATTTAAAAATATAACTACGCGTACCTTCGAAGAGATGGGGATATTTCTTCCTCATCTCGCCCTCGGTCTCCCAGGTAACCTCCTCGCTGCTCGGGCTACGCCAAAGGACCTTGACGGTTGGTATAATCTTCGACCTCAACTTCTTCACCTGCCAATCCAAGATAGCCACCGGCTGCTCTGCAAAAGAAAGGTCGCGCTCTAGCTGGACTGTCGGGTGCTGAATCGCATGCGAAGGGTCGTGAAGGTACTTGCGGAGCATCGAAACATGGAAGACGGGGTGAACATCGGGAAAGCTGGGTGGAAGGGCCAAACGATAAGCAACTGCGCCGACACGCTCGAGGATCTCGAAGGGACCTACGAATCTAGGGCTAAGCTTCCCCTTTTGCCCAAAACGCATCACGCCCTTCATCGGAGAGACTTTCAGAAAAACATGGTCGCCAACTGCGAACTCTAATCTGCGACGGCGCCTGTCTGCATAGGATTTCTGTCTGCTTTGAGCTGCCCTCATCCGGTCTCGAATCAACTGTATCTTCGCTGTCGTCTCCTCAACAAGCTGCGGCCCACAAATACTGCTCTCGCTGAGCTCTGTCCAACAGACGGGCGATCTGCATCTCCTCCCATACAATGCCTCGAAAGGTGCCATCTGAATAGTATCCTGGAAGCTGTTGTTGTAGGAGAACTCCACTAGAGGTAAATGACGATCCCAGCTACCACCAAAGTCTAAAACGCACGCTCTGAGCATGTCCTCGAGAGTCTGAATGGTCCGCTCTGACTGTCCGTCGGTCTGCGGATGAAACGCTGTGCTGAAGCTCAAACGAGTGCCCAAAGCCTCCTGAAGTCTCTGCCAACGTTGGCTGGTGAACTGAGTGCCTCGATCTAACACGATACAAGTCGGTACGCCATGCAACCGCACGATCTTGTCGATGTAGAGCTGAGCATACTGAGCAAAGCTGAAAGTGGTTTTCACTGGTAGGAAGTGAGCCGCTTTCGTCAATCTATCCACGATCACCCAGATGGAGTCGTACCCTCGACTGGTCCTGGGTAGACCCACAACGAAATCCATCGAAATCTGCTCCCATTTCCACTCTGGAATGGGTAACGGCTGTAGCTCTCCTGCGGGCCTCTGGTGCTCGGCCTTGACTTGCTGACAAGTCAGGCATCTCGAAACGAACTCCGCAATGTCCCTCTTCATCCCGTCCCACCAGTAGGTCTCTCTCATATCATGGTACATCTTGGTGGAACCGGGGTGGACACTATACACTGATCGGTGTGCCTCCTCAAGAATGTCGCGCCGCAATCGATCAGCATCTGGTACGCACAGTCTAGATCCATATCGTAAAATCCCCTGATCGTCAACCACGAACTCGGAAAATCTGCCCTGTCCCATCTGTGCCATGATCTCTAAGCAACGGTCGTCACTGCGCTGTGCCTCATATATACGGTCAAGCAACTGTGGGCGTGCACGAACATGCGCGAGCTGTCCCCCTGTCTGAGTGAACTCGAACTCAACTCGGCTGTCGCATAACATCTGCCAATCTGCTGACGACTGCCTCTGCACTGCGCGCAAAAAGGATAGACTACCCCCGGGCCTCCTACTCAACGCATCTGCCACCACATTCGCCTTGCCTGGGTGATATAAGATCTCGCAGTCGTAGTCTTTCACCAACTCCATCCAACGACGCTGTCTGAGGTTCAGGTCTCGCTGCTGAAATATGTACTTTAAGCTCTTGTGATCGGTGAATATCTGACACGACTCGCCGTATGTGTAATGTCGCCAAATCTTCAGTTCAAAGACCACTGCAGCTATCTCCAAATCGTGAGTGGGGTAGTTCTGTTCATGCTTCTTCAGCTGCCGAGAAGCATATGCGATCACCCGGCCATGCCGCATCAACACGCATCCTAATCCCACTCGCGAAGCATCACAGTAGACCACAAATCCTCCTGATCCCGAAGGCAAAGATAATACCGGCGCCGTAGTCAAACGAGTCCGTAGCTGCTGAAAACTGCACTCGCACTCCTCCGTCCAGACGAAAAGAACTCCCTTCCGGGTCAAACCGGTCAACGGTGCAGCTATACGGGAGAAGTCCTGAACAAAACGCCTGTAGTAGCCCGCCAGGCCTAGAAAACTATGGATCTCAGTAACCGATGTAGGTCGGGGCCACTGCTGAACAGCCTCAATCTTCTTCGGGTCCACACATATGCCGTCTCTCGTAACCACGTGACCCAAGAATCCGACGCTGTCCAGCCAGAATGCACACTTGGAGAACTTTTGCGAACAGCTGGTGCTCCCTCAGAGTCTGTAACGTAAACCGCAAGTGCTGCTCGTGCTCCTCTCTGCTCCGGGAGTACGCCAAGATATCGTCAATAAACACGATGATGAACAAGTCAAAATATGGCCTGAATGTACGGTTCATCAAATCCATGAATGCTGCTGGGTCGTTGGTGAGTCCGAACGACATCACCAAAAACTCGTAGTGGCCGTAGCGCGTGCGGAAAGCTGTCCTCGGTATATCCTCCTGTCGAACTCGCAGCTGATGGTACCCTGATCGTAAGTCGATCCTCGAAAAATAACCCGCGTCCTGTAGCTGGTCGAACAAATCATCAATGCGTGGCAACGGATACCTGTTCCGAACGGTAACTTTGTTCAGCTGGCGGTAGTCGATACATAAGCGCAACTTCCGTCCTTCTTCTTGACAAACAGGACCGGAGCACCCCACGGAGAAACACTAGGTCGAATAAGCCCCTTATCTAACAAATCCTGCAACTGATCCTTCAGCTCTCAAAGTTCCGCCGGGGCCATCCGATAAGGCGGTATAGAAATAGGCCCCGAGCCGGGAATCAAATCGATGCAGAACTCAACGTCGCGCTCAGGTGGTAGCCCAGGTAGCTCATCAGGGAAAACATCAGGGAACTCACAAACAACCGGGACCCGGTCCAACGGAACCTCTGCAGCTCGAGTATCACAAATATACGCTAAGAATCCCTGACATCCCTTCCGCAAGAGCTGACCAACGCGAAGAGACGAAATCAAGCTGGGAAGGGTGACGCTGCGGTCTCCCTGAATAACAAGGACTGGCTCTCCCGGAAAGCTAAATCCGACTGCCTTCTCACGGCAGTCCACCGAAGCATAACAAGTGGCTAGCCAATCCATGCCCAGAAGCACATCAAAGTCCAACATATCGAGGAGAATCAAATCAACCAATGACTCCCTCTCCCCGATACGAATGGAACACAATCGAAAAACAAAACGAGCGACAAACGACTCGCCTACCGGGGTAATAACAACAAGCGGCTGATCTAACGACGACGACTCACGGCCCAACATCGGTGCAAAGTGTGTAGAGACGTACGAATGTGTGGAACCTGGGTCAAATAATACCCGTGCGTCGAAAGAACATACGGATAAGGTACCTGTCACAATGGTATTGGATGCCTGCGCATCCTGCGGTGTCAAAGCAAATACTCGGGCCTGACCTCCACCGATAGCGGGCTGACCTCGACCTCTGCCTCTGCCTCCTCGTCCTCTCTGAATCGGACCGCCGCGTCCACGGCCTCTGGGTGCACCTAACTGGCGTGGAGCATCGCCGGTGGTAGGAAGTAGGGCTCTCTGAGGAGGGGGTGGTGATGGTGGTAGGGTCACATGTGGAACTGTCGCCGCTCCCTGTCGTCTCGCCGGACAGTCTCTGTTACGATGATGCAGGCTACCACACCAAAAACATCCTAACCATGGCTGCTGATCGTATGGGTGAAGGCGATATAACTGGCCCCTAAAGAATCCACCACGGCCTCTGCGAACCCTCCTAGGTGCTAACATATCAGTGCGAATCCGACTCGGTCTCGAAACGACCGCAGGGGGAGCAATATCCGATCTCTGTGCTCGATTGACCTCTACTAACGATTCCACCATCTGTCGTAACTCCTGCATGCCTCCCATCATCTGTCGCAGCTCCTCCATACCGGACTCAAGCCTATCCATTCGACCTGGGGAATGCGGATCAGTCTGTCCCTGAGGCATAGGTATACCACCCTGCTCAGTCCTCGTCTCGGACGAGCCTGCTCGGATATCATCACGGGCGGCAGCCCTCTGCACTCTCGTAGCCTTTGGCGGCATAGTGGCTGGTACAGAAAAAGGATAATAAGAACAGTGCAAAAGAATCATAGGATACACGGAATTGAAGAAGGAATTTCAAGCAAGTATCCTAAAGCCACTTAGGCGGAGTACCGTATCGCAAGTATACCGCGGACATACACACGCTACGTTACCCTACTTAAGTCACTTACTCCATCTACCAAGGGTCATCCTACACTCAAAAAGGTAAAACCTATCGCTCTGATACCAACTTTGTCACGACCCGCAGGGTACGGAACGTGACTGGCACTTAAGTTTACGAAACGTCTAAAGACGTCCGTAAAATAAGTAAGCCAAAGCCCAGAAAACAAAACCAATTAAGCAAAAGAGTGAAGAAAACCCAATCAATTGAAAGCGAGTTTATCAAATAAGTCATGTAAAACCCTTTTTTAAAAACAATACCAATTTTTCCGAAAATTTCGGCAGAGTCTCCTTTGTAAATACTGACCCCCAAAATGGGTACAACAAAAATATATATGAATCCAACAAAATAGGGCATCCCCAAGCGGGAGCTAGCTCTTCGCCACAAGGCGGTCACAAATCCCACGCAATATAAAGCAACAACATGTGAAAATAATCATAAGGAAGCATGAGAAAAGCAGCATGTCGGCTCAAGTGAGCTCGACCCCAAAATACAGCATAAAAAGTCCACAAACTTCACAGTCTCATCTCTAGGTCAATATACAATAATGCTGGTAGATACAGTAGATGGAGTGTACTAGATACAAAGAATATACAAGGTGGTACAAAAATAATGATATAACCCACCTAGGAGCAAAACCTCGAGTCCAGGCAAAAGAGGCAAAAGAAGCAAGCGCACCCGCCGCTACTGTACTGACGGAGCGGACCTGCAAAAGGCTATGGCACAACGGGGGTGAGTTGCCAACTCGTGAGTAATAAATAACATCTACACAGGCTATCGAATGCATGCACACAAACATCCTAGCATCTAAATACAGGTAAGGCAGGACATAATGGCAAGTATGTATGCAATATGGATATACTAGCAGGTATGAATGCAATGCGAATCAACTCGTGATCTGAATGTGTAAGTATAAGAAATCATGTTTTTCCCTTTAAGAATGTCTTTTGAAATACCAGCACAATACCAATAGAATCAACAAGAACCTGTGTCCAGCATCGACACCTCAAAACTGTCTCAAATCTCATATCAATGTATCTCTGGCCTCAGCCGTCCGGCTGACCCATCTCAAATATCAATATCTCATCATCTAGCGGCCACGGTCGGTATCCTCTGGATATCCGCCGTCCCAAACAGTCACCGGTAGGTAATCCGTCCCCTGCCAGGCTCAACGTCAACACCACATTCCTCTAGCCCCGGGGTACCTTACCGGGCCCACCATGTACCCGTGACGGTTCCTCCACTCCTCGACACGGATCTCGAAAACCACAGCAAACTCATGGTGGACGACACTTACATCACTAGAAAACCGCAATTTACATATTTTAAAAAAATATAATAAGTTTAGAAATTTTTCGGCTTTCCCCGGAAATCCAGAAATATCATAAAATCTCAAGAAATCCTCATAAGTGTATATGTCAATGGTGATGAATGCATATGGTATCAATAATTAAGCTACGATGTATGATTAATAGACTAGGCATGAACAAATAATATGATGAGGTACATGCATATGAATAGCAATCCTACGATTTCATTTTAAGGAATTAAAGGCCATAGCACAGGTTTAAGCATCAATTAATAAAAGGTTTCAATTTAAAGGTTATCTAGTGTGGTGGCATGGCAATTACCAGGATGTGTGTGTAAGCATGAATAGTGCTCGTGCTGCATATAAAAACCCTGACAATGGTACAGGTGTCCTTTAGAATGGTTTCGTATAGGTATGTCAATATAGGGCATGAATGCAGCAAATAATCATATACGTATTTCACCCCTAATTACTAACATCACTAAGAATCTTGTAAGTTACTAAAACTATCGGGCGGCTTGCGCCATCCAACGATAGTCCCCCGTAGATGTTACATCTACTCACCGGAATTCCTGGCTAGCTGTGTCCAATCACCGCTTTCCCCTTTCGTGCCGCGTCTGACGTCTCCGCGACCGAACCTGGAATTTACATCAATACCAAACATAAGGTTACATATCGAGAACGACGCAAAACCCAAATGAAACTACTAATGTTCACTAGCTAGGTACAACGTGCACAGGGTCCGCGGAACACACGCGAAAATCGCAAAAACTGCCAAAAATCGCCGATTTGGTCGCCCGGCAAAACTAAAACCCGACTACTCAAAACTCCGCACTCATGCATCCTAAACGTCATAGGAGATGCTAAAAACATCCCCAAGGTATCACAAATAATTCACCAATTAATTTTAATAAAAACCTAGTAAGCACAAAACTTGCAATTTTGGTGCAAATATCGAAAATTAGCGATACGGTTATCACAATCCAACACAATATCCAACCACACAACAAGCAATCTACAAACACTATAATTACAACACATTAGCAATGATTCAAAACCTATTTTCCATAAACAACCATTACTTGAATTTATAAGCTAGCAAATCTTAATCCAAACTATATATGAAAAACCTTAAATTAACACTAATTTATAGCCCAAATAGCAAGTTAACCTCCTAGATTAGGTTAGCAAAACAACTAGATAACAAATTAGATTTAATTAACCTAATAATGGATTTCTAAACCCTAATTCAATTCAAACCATTCACTTTAAAAAAACAAGATTAGAAATTAGCAATGAAATTTAACACTAAAACAATTTCATTCAAGGAATCAAACCATAAGTATTTAAATGGGTCAAAATTATACCTCAATTAGAGATCTAGAAAGAATAAATTTGCTCCAAATGATGGCCTCAAGCATCAAGATCCAAGCTAGGGAGGTGAAGGAAAAGAAAGATGAAGGATGGGTTTAATTTGTAAGCTTTAAATTGCAATTTTGTTGAATTAAACATGAAGAATTTTGAAGAACATGAAAAGAAAAGAGATGAAGTGGAGGAGGAGCAGGTTTCGGCCAGAGGAGAGGTAAGGGGAGGGTGTGGGTGTGTGGGAAAAGTCATTGGTCAACTCCCCCAAAAGTCAATGCACCATACTTCAACAAACTATATTTAAAATAAATTCCTAAACAAACCAATTCAACACATGAAAGAAAATCAAGGTGAGGCCAGAAATTTCTGGACCTGAACAAGGTGGGGCTGTCCTAGGGCTGAGGGAAGAGAGAGAGAGGGGTTTTACAAAAGAAATTTTATGCAAAAAGACCCCCTACAAGTCAAAAATTGCAAGTTTTAGCTTAAAATTCAATAATTTCGTTTCCTATACTAAAAATTAGTTAAAAATCAAAATAAAATACAAAAAATTTATGTTCCAACTAGATTTTATTTATCATAATTTTAAAGATTAAAATTAGCCCGGAAAAATTTGTATTGATCGCTAATTTAATGTATTTTCTTACCGGCTTAAAATAATATTAAAAAAATTGAAAAATTAGGGAAAATTTTTAAACGACCAGAATTTCATAAGTAACTCATTAGATACTAAAAACAAGCAATTATCTATCCATTTTAGGTATAATTAGTCCTAAACTGCAAAATAACGAGAAAGACGGTTTTCGGAAAAATACCGAATTTTCACCGATTTTCAGGAAAACACCAAAACGACTTTTCAAGACGCTACAATCTTCCCCCTTAAAGAAATTCGGTCACCGAATTTAAAAATATAACTACGCGTACCTTCGAAGAGATGGGGATATTTCTTCCTCATCTCGCCCTCGGTCTCCCAGGTAACCTCCTCGCTGCTCGGGCTACGCCAAAGGACCTTGACGGTTGGTATAATCTTCGACCTCAACTTCTTCACCTGCCGATCCAAGATGGCCACCGGCTGCTCTGCAAAAGAAAGGTCGCGCTCTAGCTGGACTGTCGGGTGCTGAATCGCATGCGAAGGGTCGTGAAGGTACTTGCGGAGCATCGAAACATGGAAGACGGGGTGAACATCGGGAAAGCTGGGTGGAAGGGCCAAACGATAAGCAACTGCGCCGACACGCTCGAGGATCTCGAAGGGACCTACGAATCTAGGGCTAAGCTTCCCCTTTTGCCCAAAACGCATCACGCCCTTCATCGGAGAGACTTTCAGAAAAACATGGTCGCCAACTGCGAACTCTAATCTGCGACGGCGCCTGTCTGCATAGGATTTCTGTCTGCTTTGAGCTGCCCTCATCCGGTCTCGAATCAACTGTATCTTCGCTGTCGTCTCCTCAACAAGCCGCGGCCCCAAAATACTGCTCTCGCTGAGCTCTGTCCAACAGACGGGCGATCTGCATCTCCTCCCATACAATGCCTCGAAAGGTGCCATCTGAATAGTATCCTGGAAGCTGTTGTTGTAGGAGAACTCCACTAGAGGTAAATGACGATCCCAGCTACCACCAAAGTCTAAAACGCACACTCTGAGCATGTCCTCGAGAGTCTGAATGGTCCGCTCTGACTGTCCGTCGGTCTGCGGATGAAACGCTGTGCTGAAGCTCAAACGAGTGCCCAAAGCCTCCTGAAGTCTCTGCCAAAGTTGGCTGGTGAACTGAGTGCCTCGATCTGACACGATACAAGTCGGTACGCCATGCAACCGCACGATCTCGTCGATGTAGAGCTGAGCATACTGAGCGAAGCTGAAAGTGGTCTTCACTGGTAGGAAGTGAGCCGCTTTCGTCAATCTATCCACGATCACCCAGATGGAGTCGTACCCTCGACTGGTCCTGGGTAGACCCACAACGAAATCCATCGAAATCTGCTCCCATTTCCACTCTGGAATGGGTAACGGCTGTAGCTCTCCTGCGGGCCTCTGGTGCTCGCCCTTGACTTGCTGACAAGTCAGACATCTCGAAACGAACTCCGCAATGTCCCTCTTCATCCCGTCCCACCAGTAGGTCTCTCTCATATCATGGTACATCTTGGTGGAACCGGGGTGGACACTATACACTGATCGGTGTGCCTCCTCAAGAATGTCGCGCCGCAATCCATCAGCATCTGGTACGCACAGTCTAGATCCATATCGTAAAATCCCCTGATCGTCAACCACGAACTCGGAAAATCTGCCCTGTCCCATCTGTGCCATGATCTCTGAGCAACGGTCGTCACTGCGCTGTGCCTCATATATACGGTCAAGCAACTGTGGGCGTGCACAAACATGTGCGAGCTGTCCCCCTGTCTGAGTGAACTCGAACTCAACTCGGCTGTCGCATAACATCTGCCAATCTGCTGACGACTGCCTCTGCACTGCGCGCAAAAAGGATAGACTACCCCCGGGCCTCCTACTCAACGCATCTGCCACCACATTCGCCTTGCCTGGGTGATATAAGATCTCGCAGTCGTAGTCTTTCACCAACTCCATCCAACGACGCTGTCTGAGGTTCAGGTCTCGCTGCTGAAATAGGTACTTTAAGCTCTTGTGATCGGTGAATATCTGACACGACTCGCCGTATGGGTAATGTCGCCAAATCTTCAGTTCAAAGACCACTGCAGCTATCTCCAAATCGTGAGTGGGGTAGTTCTGTTCATGCTTCTTCAGCTGCCGAGAAGCATATGCGATCACCCGGCCATGCTGCATCAACACGCATCCTAATCCCACTCGCGAAGCATCACAGTAGACCACAAATCCGCCTGATCCCGAAGGCAAAGATAATACCGGCGCCGTGGTCAAACGAGTCCGTAGCTGCTGAAAACTGCACTCGCACTCCTCCGTCCAGACGAAAAGAACTCCCTTCCGGGTCAAACCGGTCAACGGTGCAGCTATACGGGAGAAGTCCTGAACAAAACGCCTGTAGTAGCCCGCCAGGCCTAGAAAACTACGGATCTCAGTAACCGATGTAGGTCGGGGCCACTGCTGAACAGCCTCAACATCTTCGGGTCCACACATATGCCGTCTCTCGTAACCACATGACCCAAGAATCCGACGCTGTCCAGCCAGAATGCACACTTGGAGAACTTTTGCGAACAGCTGGTGCTCCCTCAGAGTCTGTAACGTAAACCGCAAGTGCTGCTCGTGCTCCTTTCTGCTCCGGGAGTACGCCAAGATATCGTCAATAAACACGATGATGAACAAGTCAAGATACGGCCTGAATGTACGGTTCATCAAATCCATGAATGCTGCTGGGTCGTTGGTGAGTCCGAACGACATCACCAAAAACTCGTAGTGGCCGTAGCGCGTGCGGAAAGCTGTCCTCGGTATATCCTCCTGTCGAACTCCCAGCTGATGGTACCCTGATCGTAAGTCGATCCTCGAAAAATAACCCGCGCCCTGTAGCTGGTCGAACAAATCATCAATGCGTGGCAACGGATACCTGTTCCGAATGGTAACTTTGTTCAGCTGGCGGTAGTCGATACATAAGCGCAACTTCCGTCCTTCTTCTTGACAAACAGGACCGGAGCACCCCACGGAGAAACACTAGGTCGAATAATCCCCTTATCTAACAAATCCTGCAACTGATCCTTCAGCTCTCAAAGTTCCGCCGGGGCCATCCGATAAGGCGGTATAGAAATAGGCCCCGAGCCGGGAATCAAATCGATGCAGAACTCAACGTCGCGCTCAGGTGGTAGCCTAGGTAGCTCATCAGGGAAAACATCAGGGAACTCACAAACAACCGGGACCCGGTCCAACGGAACCTCTGCAGCTCGAGTATCATAAATATACGCTAAGAATCCCTGACATCCCTTCCGCAAGAGCTGACCAGCGCGAAGAGACGAAATCAAGCTGGGAAGGGTGATGCTGCGGTCTCCCTGAATAACAAGGACTGGCTCTCCCGAAAAGCTAAATCTGACTGCCTTCTCACGGCAGTCCACCGAAGCATAACAAGTGGCTAGCCAATCCATGCCCAGAAGCACATCAAAGTCCAACATATCGAGGAGAATCAAATCAACCAATGACTCCCTCTCCCCGATACGAATGGAACACAATCGAAAAACAAAACGAGCGACAAACGACTCGCCTACCGGGGTAATAACAACAAGCGGCTGATCTAACGACGACGACTCACGGCCCAACATCGGTGCAAAGTGTGTAGAGACGTACGAATGTGTGGAACCTGGGTCAAATAATACCCGTGCGTCGAAAGAACATACGGATAAGGTACCTGTCACAACGGTATTGGATGCCTGCGCATCCTGCGGTGTCAAAGCAAATACTCGGGCCTGACCTCCACCGATAGCGGGCTGACCTCGACCTCGGCCTCTGCCTCCTCGTCCTCTCTGAATCGGACCGCCGCGTCCACGGCCTATGGGTGCACCTAACTGGCGTGGAGCATCGCCGGTGGTAGGAAGTAGGGCTCTTTGAGGAGGGGGTGGTGATGGTGGTAGGGTCACATGTGGAACTGTCGCCGCTCCCTGTCGTCTCGCTGGACAGTCTCTGTTACGATGATGCAGGCTACCACACCAAAAACATCCTAACCATGGCTGCTGATCGTATGGGTGAAGGCGATATAACTGGCCCCTAAAGAATCCACCACGGCCTCTGCGAACCCTCCTAGGTGCTAACATATCAGTGCGAATCCGACTCGGTCTCGAAACGACCGCAGGGGGAGCAATATCCGATCTCTGTGCTCGATTGACCTCTACTAACGATTCCACCATCTGTCGTAACTCCTGCATGCCTCCCATCATCTGTCGCAGCTCCTCCATACCGGACTCAAGCCTATCCATGCGACCTGGGGAATGCGGATTAGTCTGTCCCTGAGGCATAGGTATACCACCCTGCTCAGTCCTCGTCTCGGACAAGCCTGCTCGGATATCATCACGGGCGGCAGCCCTCTGCGCTCTCGTAGCCTTTGGCGGCATAGTGGCTGGTACAGAAAAAGGATAATAAGAACAGTGCAAAAGAATCATAGGATACACGGAATTGAAGAAGGAATTTCAAGCAAGTATCCTAAAGTCACTTAGGCGGAGTACCGTATCGCAAGTATGCCGCGGACATACACACGCTACGTTACCCTACTTAAGTCACTTACTCCATCTACCAAGGGTCATCCTACACTCAAAAAGGTAAAACCTATCGCTCTGATACCAACTTTGTCACGACCCGCAGGGTACGGAACGTGACTGCCACTTAAGTTTACGAAACGTCTAAAGACGTCCGTAAAATAAGTAAGCCAAAGCCCAGAAAACAAAACCAATTAAGCAAAAGAGTGAAGAAAACCCAATCAATTAAAAGCGAGTTTATCAAATAAGTCATGTAAAACCCTTTTTTAAAAACAATACCAATTTTTCCGAAAATTTCGGCAGAGTCTCCTTTGTAAATACTGACCCCCAAAATGGGTACAACAAAAATATATATGAATCCAACAAAATAGGGCATCCCCAAGCGGGAGCTAGCTCTTCGCCACAAGGCGGTCACAAATCCCACGCAATATAAAGCAACAACATGCGAAAATAATCATAAGGAAGCATGAGAAAAGCAGCATGTCGGCTCAAGTGAGCTCGACCCCAAAATACAGCATAAAAATTCCACAAACCTCACAGTCTCATGTCTAGGTCAATATACAATAATGCTGGTAGATACAGTAGATGGAGTGTACTAGATACAAAGAATATACAAGGTGGTACAAAAATAATGATATAACCCACCTAGGAGCAAAACCTCGAGTCCAGGCAAAAGAGGCAAAAGAAGCAAGCGCACCCGCCGCTACTGTACTGACGGAGCGGACCTGCAAAAGGCTATGGCACAACGGGGGTGAGTTGCCAACTCGTGAGTAATAAATAACATCTACACAGGCTATCGAATGCATGCACACAAACATCCTAGCATCTAAATACAGGTAAGGCAGGACATAATGGCAAGTATGTATGCAATATGGATATACTAGCAGGTATGAATGCAATGCGAATCAACTCGTGATCTGAATGTGTAAGTATAAGAAATCATGTTTTTCCCTTTAAGAATGTCTTTTGAAATACCAGCACAATACCAATAGAATCAACAAGAACCTGTGTCCAGCATCGACACCTCAAAACTGTCTCAAATCTCATATCAATGTATCTCTGGCCTCAGCCGTCCGGCTGACCCATCTCAAATATCAATATCTCATCATCTAGCGGCCACGGTCGGTATCCTCTGGATATCCGCCGTCCCAAACAGTCACCGGTAGGTAATCCGTCCCCTGCCAGGCTCAACGTCAACACCACATTCCTCTAGCCCCGGGGTACCTTACCGGGCCCACCATGTACCCGTGACGGTTCCTCCACTCCTCGACACGGATCTCGAAAACCATAGCAAACTCATGGTGGACGACACTTACATCACTAGAAAACCGCAATTTATATATTTTAAAAAAATATAATAAGTTTAGAAATTTTGCGGCTTTCCCCCGAAATCCAGAAATATCATAAAATCTCAAGAAATCCTCATAAGTGTATATGTCAATGGTGATGAATGCATATGGTATCAATAATTAAGCTACGATGTATGATTAATAGACTAGGCATGAACAAATAATATGATGAGGTACATGCACATGAATAGCAATCCTACGATTTCATTTTAAGGAATTAAAGGCAACAGCACAGGTTTAAGCATCAATTAGTAAAAGGTTTCAATTTAAAGGTTATCTAGTGTGGTGGCATGGCAATTACCAGGATGTGTGTGTAAGCATGAATAGTGCTCGTACTGCATATAAAACCCTGGCAATGGTGCAGGTGTCCTATAGAATGGTTTCGTATAGGTATGTCAATATAGGGCATGAATGCAGCAAATAATCATATACGTATTTCACCCCTAATTACTAACATCACTAAGAATCTTGTAAGTTACTAAAACTATCGGGCGGCTTGCGCCATCCAACGATAGTCCCCCGTAGATGTTACATCTACTCACCGGAATTCCTGGCTAGCTGTGTCCAATCACCGCTTTCCCCTTTCGTGCCGCGTCTGACGTCTCCGCGACCGAACCTGGAATTTACATCAATACCAAACATAAGGTTACATATCGAGAACGACGCAAAACCCAAACGAAACTACTAATGTTCACTAGCTAGGTACAACGTGCACAGGGTCCGTGGAACACACGCGAAAATCGCAAAAACTGCCAAAAATCGCCGATTTGGTCGCCCGGCAAAACTAAAACCCGACTACTCAAAACTCCGCACTCACGCATCCTAAACTTCATAGGAGATGCTAAAAACATCCCCAAGGTATCACAAATAATTCACTAATTAATTTTAATAAAAACCTAGTAAGCACAAAACTTGCAATTTTGGTGCAAATATCGAAAATTAGCGATACGGTTATCACAATCCAACACAATATCCAACCACACAACAAGCAATCTACAAACACTATAATTACAACACATTAGCAATGATTCAAAACCTATTTTCCATAAACAACCATTACTTGAATTTATAACCTAGCAAATCTTAATCCAAACTATATATGAAAAACCTTAAATTAACACTAATTTATAGCCCAAATAGCAAGTTAACCTCCTAGATTAGGTTAGCAAAACAATTAGATAACAAATTAGATTTAATTAACCTAATAATGGATTTCTAAACCCTAATTCAATTCAAACCATTCACTTTAAAAAAACAAGATTAGAAATTAGCAATGAAATTTAACACTAAAACAATTTCATTCAAGGAATCAAACCATAAGTATTTAAATGGGTCAAAATTATACCTCAATTAGAGATCTAGAAAGAATAAATTTGCTCCAAATGATGGCCTCAAGCATCAAGATCCAAGCTAGGGAGGTGAAGGAAAAGAAAGATGAAGGATGGGTTTTATTTGTAAGCTTTAAATTGCAATTTTGTTGAATTAAAAATGAAGAATTTTGAAGAACATGAAAAGAAAAGAGATGAAGTGGAGGAGGAGCAGGTTTCGGCCAGAGGAGAGGTAAGGGGAGGGTGTGGGTGTGTGGGAAAAGTCATTGGTCAACTCCCCCAAAAGTCAATGCACCATACTTCAACAAACTATATTTAAAATAAATTCCTAAACAAACCAATTCAACACATGAAAGAAAATCAAGGTGAGGCCAGAAATTTCTGGACCCGAACAAGGTGGGGCTGTCCTAGGGCTGAGGGAAGAGAGAGAGGGGTTTTACAAAAGAAATTTTATGCAAAAAGACCCCCTACAAGTCAAAAATTGCAAGTTTTAGCTTAAAATTCAATAATTTCGCTTCCTATACTAAAAATTAGTTAAAAATTAAAATAAAATACTAAAAATTTATGTTACAACTAGATTTTAATTATCATAATTTTAAAGATTAAAATTAGCCCGGAAAAATTTGTATTTATCGCTAATTTAATGTATTTTCTTACCGGCTTAAAATAATATTAAAAAAATTGAAAAATTAGGGAAATTTTTTAAACGACCAGAATTTCATAAGTAACTCATTAGCTACTAAAAACAAGCAATTACCTATCCATTTTAGGTATAATTAGCCCTAAACTGCAAAATAACGAGAAAGACGGTTTTCGGAAAAATACCGAATTTTCACCGATTTTCAGGAAAACACCAAAACGACTTTTCAAGACGCTACAATATGAAGCAAAACTACCACCATAATTTCCAAAATCAATTCATCAAGCTCCACAAATGTGGCCAGCCTCAATAAGAAGAGGAGGGGTGAGTGTAGGAGAAAGGAGGGGGTGATAATAAGCATTAATGAAGAAATGAGTCACTTAACACCTTGCATTTATCATTAATGCTTCCTAATGAGTCACTACCCTAGTCATCATAACACATCACCACTCAATTAATGCATCATTAATGAATTAATAACTTACAAGCCAAGTCACCATCTAGAACCATGACTCACCCAAGAAAAGATAAATCCGTATTTAACCGAATGTTAAATACGGATGATAGAAAACTGGAAACTGGCAACTTCCAAAAATGATCCTGAAACGAATTTCAGGATAACCCCGTAACAGTATAAACATACCCGCATTTGTATTACGACCGAATACAAATGTAACTGAGACAAAGATATTATATCTACACAGTATAATACTTGGATCCGGCTTAAACCAAAGCCTACCAGTATTATCTGCCCGAAATATGACACGTGCGAAAACGCACGTGCATTTTCCGAACCCTGCCATAAAACCATACGACATCTACAACGTTTCGCCCGAACTTGGGAAAGTGTCTGTGGGGGACTCTAATGACTCATCAATACACTGGCACTGGGTATAACCACTAGCACGTCAGAAGTACAAGCTGTATGTAACGGTTGCCTATGTATTGATTGGAAGGGAAGCTGACGAGCGAACTCATCTAGAAACCCTACCGAGTCTGACAGTGACAATATCCGTACAGTCCGGTCCATTCATCTATGAGTATCGCATATAGGGCCTAGGGGGCCGGTAAACGTCAGACCCCCAATAGCTGTATAAGTCGTGTCAGAGAGCAGCCCATAACACCCTGAGATATTACTGGAATACCTTCCAGTAAATCTCGATTACCCTGGCCAGGGATTTCGTGTAATGGCTCTCCTAAACACTGCGCGATCTCACCCCCAATACCGGGAGAGACGAATCCCCAACGATCTGCTCACTGCCTCCATGTGGCTCGAGACTGTATCCAAAATATACCTGTTTGCACGACTCTTTTGACACGTGGTAGGGTATAAATCAAAGTACAGTGGGAACTCACAAGAGATAAATGACGACCTCAGGTCGATGAACTAACCTGTACACATGTCACCAGGGAACTGCTATCTGACGCTAGGTATAATACCAACCAGCAAGTTCCCGGCGAGTCCTGTCCGGTGTACTCATAACCCAATGAGCACCTGTATACATCTTAGGTGAACCAACTAACACCAATGGCTTATGAGATCGGCCACCGCCCCTCGTCGGGGTCTCGAATGTATACACTAGTCTACTCTCTAGTATCGATGCCCTGTCTCGAAACTCTCACGACTAGGGACACTTTAAGGATGTGCTTATAGACCCCAGCTCCCACCTATATGATCGCCATCATACTGCTGGCAGTCAAGCAAGAATCCTATGGGCTTTATCAACATATACATGATGATAAAGACAAACCAGATAGCATACTATCATCTCGAGCAAGACTGTTTTATCGGTATAAGTCCTCCTTCAATCATTGCAATCACGTACCTGCGATCCAATAATTGACTTAGAGGGCACTATATCCAACAATCTCCCACTTGCACTTAAGGCTTTTATTGCGATGTAGCGTACTCACAGCTCGTGTGATACCGAACATCCAACTCCTCTACTAATCAGTTTCACAAAGCTCGTTTGCAAAACTATTGTATTCGAGAAATAGCCTCAGTGAGTGGATCTGCCCTGATGTTTCTTTCTATGTCTCTCTTAAACTCAAGTTCGCGGAGAAAACCATCTCCCGAATCAAGTAATAGGTGTCTTAGAATATGTCTGGATATCTGATGGGACCGAGTTCATAAATGAACTACAAATCCAAACTTCTTAGACTGTATTGATAACTGAACCTAATCAGTATCCAGCACCATGCCTCCCACAGTATCCTCTTGGACCGCCTGTCCATAATACTGTCCCTCGTCAGAGGGAAAACTATAACTCTGACAATCACTCTGTCATCTAGGTCACCTTGGAAGCCTGGAATGATAACCGTCTCCTTAAGGAGGCTGCCATTATCAAACCCATAGAACATCCATTCATGTTCTAAAACTGCTTCCTAATGTATCTCCAGGATTGGATTAATATAAACTTATCGCATCTAGTGCAAAAACAATATCTGGTGTGGTACTTGACATCTCATGATTGACTCAATTGCCTCAGCAAGTGATCTGCCAATCATGCACCTCCTTCTCCCCTTTAGTCTGTAAGACACCTTTAGAGAGGGTGACTCCATCACCTGCAGGTACACCACCATGCCAGGAGTCATCTATTCTAAAATACTATTAAAATACTGTCAAATTACCCACATTGGGAAACTACCCAATTCTAGATCTAAAACCATAAATCTAGTAATCAGAATGTTTGATATTATATCCATGTCCTTTGTGGAGAAACAACTGTGTGACGACCAAAGTATAACTGATCGTAGTATAGGAATTTTACTTCCTACTCTGTGTATGTCATCCAAATATCAGGACATTAAACCCTACTACCTTCTTAACAGATCCATCCCCTATTCTGATGAAGTCAAACCCATGACTTGTCACATAAAAAATTAGATGATCTTATCTCCGCTATATTTGCTCAAGCCAATAAATAGACATAAGCTACTTGTCCACTATGCTTCCGCTGCTCCCACTGACTACGATAACCCTAGGTAGAATAATATATACGTGCACTTCTAAAACCAGTATAGAACGACGCTATACTTATCCTCCTGCCGGGTTTCATAGTCTGGAACAACAGTAGTGTCAAGTCTGGGTAAACAAGAACCTCCCTGTCACCTTCCTTGAGGCTACCGGAGTACCTCTCGGGTGTCTGAGGTTACCCACCATATCTGCGGAGTGGCTATTGGAATGTCAAACCTGATTGAATATGTAGGTCCTATTAAACCTTCCGTAATCATTTGCGGTTCTGGAATCACTTCCAATTCTACTATACTCCCACTATTGTTTTCTGAAAAAATCCATTTTATTAAAACTGTGGCGAGTCAAGAACAATATCACTATTGATCTCCCAGATGGTAGAAAATCAACCCTCGTCAAAGCTAGGGTCAACCCACAAACTGTCATTACAGAAACGTGCCTTGAGTTATCTAGTGTCTGGTTTTAAGCATAAGCTGGACAACTCCCCTTACCTTAACATCGTTAAGATATGAAGCATTCTATATCCAATATAAAAACTTTAGCACTTATTTAATTGGAACCAGATTCAAATCATGCAGCTGTCTCCAGTGCATATTTAATTTAATGAAGAGAGGCTAATCAGCATTACCCAACTTAGGAATCCATCCAATTATGAGTAACCTGAGAGAGAAACAAGTTTCTCAAAACTATTACTATCAACTGAATACCAATCACAAGAATCTACATCTTCGAATTCTTTGAAGAATCCCGATACTTGCGACACCTGGTTCTCTACTTTATTCCTATACCCACAACTTCTCAAAACTTAGACGTTGTATTTCTACGAAACACTTGTCTAAAAGCTAGAGAAGTCACAAGTAAACAGAACAGAGTACGAGGACCATCCCCTTTATCCTGATCGACACTGGACAACATATAATACTCTGTATAAGTCCGCTGAGTTGAATAACTCAAAACCTGTGCATCGTAGGTTGAAAACTGCACCCAGGCGATTTCCTCAAATATCACCAATTACAACGAATTCCGATATAATGAGGATGATCACCTAATTCCTAATAACTTACTCCCTCTCAACATCTGTAAAACCATACAGATGTGAGAATCTTACTTGGTAAATACATACCCTGAAGTAAGTGTCTAATTGAGAAATCAGTTTTCTATTAACAACACACAGTAAAACATGAATATGTTTCAAAAGGGTATCCGGGTATTCATAGTAATGCCTTTTTCCATTATTCAGATTCATGACTATAACCGTATATTTCCCTGCCATCTCTCCAATTCCCTTTATTTGTCTTTAGTTGTTACCTTCTGTACACCATCGTTAGGCTAAAATGGTTTTCTTCCTTCCCTACCGTTCGGCACTAGCCTATGGTTTGGAAGAAGAATATCCAATAAGCATAATAGGTGTACCCTCCTAAACCTAGGAGTACACGTAACTTGAGAGAAGGTGATGATAAAAGACAACTGAATAAACCTTATTCCTATTTCTCCTGAACCAGAATCCATCCTCAAAAAATATCCTTCGAGTTTGTATATAACCATATGATGGATTTATCCAATGGAATTGGATGTTCGTAGTGATACGGGTTGTTCTGGAGAAATGAAAGGTGAAGTAGGAGTGGCGATGAAATACGTGGTTTGGTCGTGAATGTTAATAGTCGCAATTTACTTTGCCCTCTTTCTAATTCCTTTATCTTGTCTTTACACATTACCTTCTGCACACCCTACTTAGGCTAATTGGTTTTCTTCATTCCCTACTTTTCTGTTGGAGATAGTGCCCTCAAAGTCAATTATTGGATCGCAGGTACGTGATTGCAATGATTGAGGTAGGACCTATACCGATATGACAGTCTTGCTCGAGATGATAGTTTGCTATCTGGTTTGTCTTTATCATCGTATACATGCTTTAGTTCACTATTTCATAATGATAGAGCCCATAGGATTCTTGCTTGACTACCAGCAGTATGATGGCGATCATATACGTAGGAGCTGGGGGTCTGTAAGCACATCCTTAAAGTGTCCCAAGTCGTGGGAGTTTCGAGACAGGGCATCGATACTCCAGAGTAGACTAGTGTATACAGTCGAGACCCCGACGAGGGGCGGTGGCCGGTCTTACAAGCCACTGGTGTCAGTTTGATCACCTAAGATGTATACATGTGCTCATTGGGTTATGAGTACACCGGACAGGACTCGCCGGGAACATGCTAGTTGGTATCATACATATCGTCAAATAGCAGTTCCCAGGTTAGTTCATCGACCTGAGGTCGTCATTTGTCTCATGTGAGTTCCCACTGTACTTAGATTACTACCCTATCATGCTCAAAGGAGTTGTGCAAACAGGTTTTAGTTGGGTACAGTCCCGAGCCATATTGGAGGCAAGTGAGCGGATCGGCAGGGGATTCGTCTCTCCCGGTATTGGGGGTGAGATCGCGCAGTGTCTAGGAAAGCCATTACACAAAGCCCTCGGCCGAGGCAGGAGATTTACTGGTAGGTACTCCAGTAGTATCTCAGGGTGTTCTGGTCTACTCTCTGACACGACTTATACTGCTATTGGGGGTCTGACGTTACCAGCCCCTAGGCAGATATGCGATACTCATAGACGAACGGACCGGACTGTATGTATATTGTCACTGTTAGGCTCAGTAGGGTTTATGGATGAGTTCGCTCGTCAGATTCCCTTCCAATCAATACATAGACAAACCGTTACGTACAGCTTGTACTTCTGACGTGCTAGAGGTTATACCCAGTGCCAGTGTGTTGATGAGTCATTAGAGTCCCCCACAGACACTTCCCAAGTTCGGGTGAAACGTTGTAGAGGCCGTATGGTTTTATGGCAAGGTTCGGAAAAAGCACGTGCGTTTTCGCACGTGTCATTTTTCGGGCAGATAATACTGGTCGGCTTTGGTTTAAGCCGGATCCGAGTATTATACTGTGTAGATATAATATTTTTGTCTCAGATGCATTTGTATTCGGTCGTAATACAAATGTGGGTATGTTTATACCATTACGGGGTTATCCTGAAATTCGTTTCAGGATCACTTTTGGAAGTTGCCAGTTTCCAGTTTCTATCGGCCGTATTTAACATTCGGTTAAATACGGATTTATCTTTTCTTCCATGGGTGAGTCATGAGGGTGAGTCATGTGTGAGGAAGCTTCTTGATGATGACTAGATTTGTGACTCACTTGATTGCATTAATTGATTGGATGACTAAGCTTAATGAGTCATTCTTTACATTAATGTGTTCACACTAGGTGTTTAAGTGAGTCATTGTTATGATAAGTATTGTGCTTGTTATGATCACCTCCTCCTCTCCTACACTCACCTCCCCCACCTCTACTTAAGTGGCCTGCCCCCTTGAGGAAAGATCATGGTTGTGTTTTGGAAAAAGATTATGATAGCTTCACTTCATTTCATATAGCTCATTTTTCCATCACCCGATTCCAAAAAGGCAACTTCATTAACCGTTCGTCCATAGCTTTGGATGTAACGAGACAGAGTGTTCTACTCATTCTCTACTTCATCTTGGTCGTCTCTTTTAGCAAACTTGACGATCGAGTTGCCTCGGTTCAGAGGCAGGAGCCTGTTTAAAGATCCGTCGACGTGGTGCCACCTGGACGACGAGACCGAAGATTCAGGAGATCGGAGCAGCCGCAACAACCGTGGGATGATGGTTGAAGACCGAAGGACTCGGATCGTTCGGTATAACTCTTCTACCCACTTTGTAGTTTGTTAGTTTAGCTTTAATGGCAGATCCGGGTTATAGTACGCGATAGCGCCAGTTGTGAAAAGTTTTTGTTCCGCATTTGGCGTCTGTTAGACGGCTGGGGCGCTACGTGGACTTACAGTGGTATCAGAGCCTCACCATTAAGCTATACTAACTTGTGCTAACGCGTTTAAAATATCGATCGAACCGTATTTCGAAAATCACATTTTTCCAAGTTCACAGTTTCTGTCGATTTTAAATCAAGTCCTAAAATTATTTTGCATATCTCAGAAAGTTGTGCAGGGTTGTATAAGCACGTGGTACAAATTTAGGCACGTGACCCTTCAAGACCGCCGCGGAATCGCGGTCAAACCTAGGGTTTGACCGCGCATCCGCGACCAGTCTATGTGATCACTGCTCCAAATTTGCACAGTAGCTTATTCACTGGAAATTGTGGGTTTTGGAATATTTCTTTTAGGCCCAGATTTTGTTACTGTACAGCAGATGTTTGTGGGGCCTACTTCGGGAAATTTAGTCGATCGAAATTTTAAACTTGTTAGTATGCAGTACTTACTTTATATCTCCGACCGGGAATGTCATTTGATCGGTAAACCGCGTCTAATTACTATAGTTCTTTTAGACGGGTTTGCGAACGTGACTTCGCGTTGATGTTCTGTGTTGTGCTGTATTGTTGCGGATATGTCGTGGTGGATAGCAGTGTGCAATGGTAGTGCAGTTTGGATTTATTTGTACATTTGATATTGCGGGGCGAGCATCCAACATGTGGACTGCCGTCACTGCCTGTTGTATAATATTTTTTTGGGGCACGACCGGGTTGAGGTCGATGTACCCGTTGTACATATTTTTAATTCTGTACTAGGTTTATCCCGCGAAGGAGTGCATGGATAGCCGGGTTCTGGAGGGCAACGGGTCCGTATCTCATGGCTTTGAGAGGCAAAGGGACCCCACTCTAGAATTGGCAGACTATTCGCCGCACTCGTAGGGGGTACAGGTTGACCCAAGGAGGGGTGCTCAATTTACCGGATTCCGTGAAGTGCCGGGTGTTCCATTCACTATGCTGTGGGGACTACCTCGCTTCAGGTTTTTGGCGGGTAACTCGCCGCACCCGTAGGGTTCTAGGTTTCATTGCACAGGCTATCCACACGACCAGGGGAACGTCGGGTTTCAGTAGCGGCTCTGTGAAACCCGGGGATCCCAGATTATCTGTATTGTTCTGTGATGCTTATTACTTTTTTGTAATGTTGCATATTATCACGCCTGGAGCGATTATTGTATATTGGTATATATACTATTAGATGTTGTATATGTTTTACACCCGCGCTAGTCCAGCCCCCGCTCTGTCGTTAGTTAAGTAACCTAACGGGTGATGACGAGACCCAGTGGCGAATGCGGATGTGTAACACCTTAGAATGTGTTTTGTAGCTAATTATATTTTTATATATGGTTTTTACTAAAAAGTTTACCAATTTGGTTTTCAATTATTTTATCCTATTTATTGAGTATTTTATTAGATTTTTCCTAGCCTTGCACACACTTGTGCATGATAACTAGGGTTGTTTTGGGTGTTTAACCATGATTAGCAACATGGTGAACTAACCATTCCTTAATCTAATTTAATATTGTTAGGTGTTTTGGGTTAAATAGTTATGGTTGTTTTAAAAATGAAAATGAATTTGAAATGGAAAAGGTTTTTAAATTGTTGTTATTGGGTTGACCTTTGGTGAGAGAGAGAGAGAGAGTGAGAATGGGGCATGATGGCTTTTGCCATGCTTCATTAAATGAAGAGAGAGAGAGGAGGGGGTTTTGACTTTGCCTCTCATTTCTCACTTCTCTTCTCACTCATTCTCTCACTCTCTCACACACACACACAAGCCATCATCAGCATCAGCAGCAGCCCCAGCAAAGAGAAGCCCCAGCAACAGAAGAAGATGCAGTAGCAGCAGGGCAGAAGCAGCAGCAGTGGCACCAGCATCAGCAACAGCTGCAGAAGCAAGCAGCAGTAGCAGCAACTGTAGCAGCAGCAGCCCCAGCCACTACAGTAACTCTTCTCCACTTCTTCTCCTGCTTCTTGAGATCTTATTAGGTATAATTCTGAACCCAAGTCCCCTTTTTCTTAGCTTGTATGTTTGTTTAGCGCCGGTTTGTGTTAATTAGATAGTTTAGTGCTAATTAAGGTGTTTTGTGTGGAAATTGGGATAGTGATGATTGTGTTGACAAACCCTAGCTATTTAAGTGTTGTTAAGGTCACCTTAACTGAGTTTTGACCCAGATTTCACTAAAATACCATAGGGTTTGTGTGTTGTGCTATATTGGCGTTTTTAAGCGACATTGTGACATTCTGTGATCTGCTATTGACCCGGACCCTTCAGGGTAAAATTGAGGAAACTGGAGCATGCTTGTTAGGTCTAGAATACACACCCAGAATACGAGCCACCCTTTCCCACTTTGGGCCGCAGTTTTATTCCATCTGGCCGCAAATTGCGGCCAGGTCAGGGGCTTGGGTCTTGAGGTTTGATGTAGGGTACTCTGCTGGGTTTTGTAGTGATTTGGCATGTATAGTTTTGTAAGATTTGACCTGTAGGAAAATCTGGGATCAAATACCGTTTTTCATGTCCGTTGTGTTTGCGCGATACGCGCGATACGTGACTGGGTTGTGTGATCCAGCGTATCGCGGCGTGTCGCGATAGTTTTAGATGCGTATACACACGTTTTAGCGTATCGTGCACACGCGCGTTTAGTTCGCGACGCGAGTTTCTCGTTTTGGTTCGATATCGCGTTTCGCGGAATATTTGGCTTATAAATGATTTCCGTGTCTTATTTGCAGGTTTGCAGGAAGGGACTACGGACACAACTACAGGGAGGAGCAGGTGGTAGGATCCACCTAGCGTGGAGTGCAGGTGAGTAGATTTAACATCTACAGGGGAATCGCCCGCATGGCGTTATGCGTCTGGGCTAGAATTCAAATACCTGTCGCACATTCTACGTCATTGTTAGAATTGCGCCTTTACTTTATTTCCTTGATATAGTTATACTATGACTAGCAGCCGTAGGACACTGCACATATTATTGACGGTTCATGTTGCACGAGCACGGATTGTATGCTACACACACACCGTCAAAAATTGCCATGTCACACACTAACCACCATAGATACTATTGCTTATCACACATGACATCTAGCTTATCGGTATACCTGTAGTGTATCTTACCATTAGTGATAGGTACATATACACCTTGCGATACAGCTACAGGTATACCATGCACATATTTTACTTATAGGTAGATACCTATACTTAGCTGTACCTTATTGATTTCGCATACATCTGGTTTCAGCTACATGTTCTCATTTATATGCTCACATTCAGATATATCGCATTTATTTGTTCCTGGATTTGCTCATTGTTTATTTGGATTTTACATGGTGTTTTCTGGATTTGGGAACCGTGGGAGTTCATGAAATTATGCATACATTGAAAAACCCGGTTTCCTTGAGATGATATTTGGACGTCCACCATGAGTTTTATCGGTGCTGATTATATACTCCATACGAGGTGTGGTTGCCGTATGAGAGTACATGGTTGGGCTCGGTATGGTTCCCCTCGGCAAGAAGATCGATGGATTTTGCCGATTGAGCCTGGAGGCGGGCGAGTACCTACCGGTGACAGTACCCATGACTCGGCGGGGGATCACGGAGACACCGCTGGGAGTCATGTACGTATGCATACGTCGAAAGGTGAGGGTCAGAGCTAGGCACTCGTGCTTTCGGGATAGCGTATGATACGTGATCAGGATTTCTGTGTCGATACTTGGCACAGGGTTTTCATGATATTTCTTTAATACCTTTGTATATATAATAGGGGATTAGCCGTTGTTATATATACCCTTACACCAATATTAGTGGAATGGGACACTAATATATGTGTATTGCCCCCATCATATTTATTTCTGCAAATATATATATACCTTTAGGATGTTAGAAACTTACTTGAGATTCGACTTGGGATATAGGTGATTCATTGACATTGGATATTGGATATGAAAGAGATTGTTGATTTGTACATTCGAGATATAGGAGAGCTACTCGATATTGCACATTGAGGTGATGTGGGACTTATATGATGTGAGAGCCCAGTTTGGGGGCTGATTTGAGGATTTGGGATTTGAGTGTTTTGATGGATTGTGATCCTTTCCGTGGAAATGACATATTCCACCCCATACCTCACACTTATCTATTCTTTGCACAGATTCATATATTGGTAGTACCTGTTAGTGTACCCTTATGATAGTTGCATATTTGCTTTCTCATATCCCTATTGCATAGTTATTGCATACTATTATCAGGTCATCATTGCTTCATATATTTATTGTACATGCTAGTGTACTTTCCTTTATTCAGCATTTGCATGACATGTTATTACTGTAATCGCATATCTTAGATTCATGCTGTACGTACATTCCTGCGATTACCTGCATATGTTATCTACTATTCACGAGTTGGCAACTCACCCCCGTTGTGCCACAGGTGTTTCAGGTTGTTCCCCAGAGTAGTCGAGGCAGGCTATTCCGCTATTCAGCTATCATCTTTTGCTATAGATACCGCATCAGCTCACAGTACTATTTTGCTTAGGTGGGTTGGATGATTATCTGTATTTCATATTGTACATTCGTTGTATTTTGTACTCTCCATCTGCTAGTATGTTGTTGACTTAGAGACTTGGTGAGGACGATATTGTATATTAATTGTGGATTTGTTGTCTTTTATATACATCTTTCTCTCTATTGTCTTTATTTCTTCGCTACGGCGTCGTATATTTGTATTGTATTCATCTTGGCTAGTTTTTACAAAAAGGGGGTGTTGCCAAAATTTTAAAGAAAGAAAGTAAGACTTTTAAAGAATTTGGGTTGCGAATTCAAATGTTTCAAAAACTATATTATCTTTTCCGTATTTATCTTGGTTTAGATTTCTGGGTTTCAGCTTTCTTTTACTGCGTTACGTCTTTTGGCGTTGCGTAGTATTAGAGCCGTCACGAGCCAATTTTGGGTCGTGACAAAGTTGGTATCAGAACGCTAGGTTTTACCTTTCGGAGTGTAGAATGACTTTAGTATGATGGAGTAGGTAGCTTAAGCAGAGGAACGTAGTGTGTGTATGTCTGCAGCATACCCACGATACGGTACTTTGCATTAAGTGACCTAAGTACAAGTTTGCTTGAAATTCCTTCCTTGATGATTCATATCCTTGAGATTCGATTCCTTATTCTCATCGAATCTTATATCTATTTATAGCCTTGCCGCCGATGACTATGGGGACTCAGAGTGATGCAGCGAGGGCCGAGGTCAGAGTTGGCTCGGGTGAGACGAGTACTGACCAGGATGGCACTCTAGTTGCAGAGGTGCAGAAAGATCAGCCTACGACATATACTATTGATAGACTTTTGGCAGAGATGCAGGACTTCCACCAGACTATGAGTTCATTGGTTGATGTCGTTCGGGAGCTACGACAGGAGGTTGTTACCTCTGTTACTCAGTTGTCACTTGCGATCAGCATGCAGCAGTCCATCACCTACATAGCACCAATGGTTGCAGCTCCAGTTGACGAGGCGTATATCCCAGAGGCTCAGAGAGTTCCAGGACAGTGGAGGACTCGTACTAGTGTACCAGCCCAGAGACAGAGGTTTGGTCGTCGAGACAAATTTCGTGGCCGTCGCGGGAGTAGCGGAGGCTTAGGACGAGGACAGTTGTTCAGCTCTCATCCCCAGGATGGTCAGCAGTCAGCGCGTGGATGTTTTCGATGCGGGAGCCTTCAGCACTTCGTCAGGGATTGTTCCTTAGCACCTCGTCAGAGTCGTATTCAGAGAGGCCGTGGACGTGGAAGATTCGCTCAGAGGGCTCAGTCTACCAGAGGAGTTCAGCCAGCTGCGGGTAGAGGGCAGACACAGGAGTTTGCTTCTACTCATTGGGACGCGCAGACGTCCAATGTGGAGTTTTCAGGTATCTTTTATTTATATGTTCTTTTGATGTATTCATTTGTTTTTCATGCTTGTACTGTGGTTGGGTAGGTTAGTCGTAGTTGTATTAACTTCTGTCAGCGATTCTTTTGTTACGCGACACGTATTTCAGTTGTGTGCCAATTGGATAGGAGATAGAGATTCGTCCGTCATTTTGATCCTTCTAGAGATGTTGGATTTGACGTTCTCCTGGGCACGGACTGGTTAACTACGTGCTAGGCGTTTGTGGACTACCGTGAGGAAACAATCAAGTTTGTTTTCCCGGCAGGTCAGTTCTTGTTATGCCGGCGGATAGTTGTGCCGCCTCTCACAGCTTGAATTCAGCCTTTTTCGCTAGTCGGCTACTGAGGAGATGTCGTGGATTCTTGGCGTTCATTTGTGATACCGAAGCCACAGTGGGATTGTTGGACCGGGTTTCTTTCGTGCGAGAGTTTTCCGACGTTGTTCCGGATGGGCCGGCGAAGCTTGGGGAGCTTAAGGATCAGCTGCAGAGTTATGGTTTGGGGAGTTTTGTGCGTCCGAGTGTTTCTCTTTTGGAGGCTCCTATTTCTGTTCGTCAAGGAGAAATACGGCAGTTTGAGGTTGTGTATCGACGGATCGTCAATTGAACCGGCTTACGGTGCGGATAGGTATCATTCACCTCGCCGTGACGATTTCTTCGATCAGCTCCAGAGTGTGAGACATCTTCTAAGTTGTTCGGGATCTGGTCATCATTATTGCGGATTCGGGGTGATGGCATTCCGGATACTGCCTTATGCGTGCGATGGGATTTGGGTGTTTTTGTGAGTCGTTGGATTCACTGATGCCCTAGCAGCATTCGTAGATGTGATGAACCAGATTTCTTCAGGCCGTTCCTTGACCAGTTTTCGTTGTGTTATTTACGACATTCTGGTCTACTTAATTTGTCTTGAGCGACAGGAGTAACACTTGGGGATTTGTCATGCAGATACTGGGAGAGCACCAGCAGTTTGCTAAATTCTCGGAGTGTTTCTTCAGGCTTGTTTTGTGTTGACTCCTAGGTCTTATAGTCACGGGAGACGGTTTCGTATGGTTCCGAGGGAGATCGTGGCCGTACAGCTTAGGCCCAGACTTGTGTGCAGGACGGAGATTCGCAGATTGTTGAGCTTAGCAGGTTTTTACCGCCGTTTCATGCAGGATTGCGAGAGTAGTGCTGCACCGTCGACTGAGTTGACCGGAAAGGAAGTTTCTTTTCTTTGGACTGAGGCATGTGTGCGGAATTTTCGGCAGTTGAAGATTCGGTTAACAACTGCATTAGTCCTTTCTTTCTTTTGGTTCGGGCGACCTTGTTGTGTAACTGTAATGTTTCTTGAGTGGGGCTCGATTGTGTACTGAGGTGACACTATAGAGTTATCGCTTTTGCTTCCCTACATTTGGAGGTAGTACGAGAAGGATATTCCACTCATGATCTGGAGATGGCCGTGGTGGTTTTACGTTGGAGATTTGGGGGCACTACTTGGTTGAGAGTTGTGTCAGATTTTCCACAGACCACCAGAGCTTAATGTACATCTTCCTGCAATGGATTTTGATTGTTGTGATAGTCTTCTGCAGATTTACAGTTCTTGTGTGATCGTCGAGTACAGCTTAAGTTCGTCTCTACGGAGGGGACAGCTTGCTCATGTCTGCGCCCGACCACTTCCCTTAAATCGTTTTCGCGAGACACTGCCCTTCGATGCTCGTACGTCAGAGATACTTGAGCATATTCGGCTGGGTAATGATTCAGAGACCTTGATTTGTGACAATGACGTGCTAAGTTAGGGACACGTTTGTGTACCTGACATCGTCAGGTGGAGACGTGTAATCCTAGAACATGCACATCTGTCAACTCTCTATATGCATTCAAGTTCCACCAACATTTAGCGTGACTTGTGAGATAGTTACGGGTGGACATGGATATAAAGAGAAGTTTCAGGTTTCGTTTCAAGGTGTCTGCCTTGTTGTGTGCTTGGGTCGAGCATCTGAGGCCGGCTGGAAGGTTGCAATCTTTTACCGTTCTGAAGTAGGAGTGGGAGCAGATCTCCATGAATTTCGTTATGGTTTCTACCCAAGTTTAGTCAGGGTGTGACTCCATTCGGATTCTTGTCATCCGGTTATACTCAGTTTGCTCAGTTGTTCTTTTTAAGTGGTGTGTTTGTTTTGATTGTTGTCAGCAGTTGGGGATCGTCACTCGCCATCGTTAGGGTTCTCCATCGATAGCTGTTATCAGGAGACACTCCAATTGGCCACCCTTAGGCTTAGGGGTTAGGTCGTGTCGATCACCAGTCTGTTGTTTTTCTGACTCTGCGTGAGTAGGATTTTGGACCCCAGCTAGTCTAGAGCTTCGGAGATGGTCCAGTTGTGTTAGGTCAGGATGAAAATTATCCATTGCGAACTGAGGTCTTATGCCGACTGTGTTAGCCATAGACTCGAGTTCGCAGGGACAGATCATGTATTCCTACGGACTTTTCGATGAATGACGTGTTGGATTTTGGGAAGCATGTCCCAGGATTTAGGTCCTTTTAAGATCCTATAAGCGAGTTAGTTTCGTTGCCCTTAATTTGGCACTTCCGCCCAGATTATTGGATTTTCATCCCGTATTCCTTGTGATGATGCTTTACAATTACCTTCTTGACCTTTCTCACATGATTTGGCACCAGACCATTTGGCTTGGACGCGATCGTTTCGTTCACCGGCAGCAATTGTGTTAATGGCTCGGCAGGTGAAGGAACATCGGTCAAGGGTCTTGCCATCTGTGATGGGTTTTTCTTGGGCGTAGCCGTAAAAGTGAGATAATCACTTGGGAGGCTGCGAGCGAGATTTGAGAGTCGTAATCTTCTCTTTGAAGGTACGTATAGTATATTTTTAAATTCAGGGACGAATTTCTTCTAGGGGGGGGGGATTGTAACATCTTAGAATGTGTTTTGTAGCTAATTATATTTTTATATATGGTTTTTACTAAAAAGTTTACCAATTTGGTTTTCAATTATTTTATCCTATTTATTGAGTATTTTATTAGATTTTTCCTAGCCTTGCACACACTTGTGCATGATAACTAGGGTTGTTTTGGGGGTTTAATCATGATTAGCAAAATGGTGAACTAACCATTCCTTAATCTAATTTAATATTGTTAGGTGTTTTGGGTTAAATAGTTATGGTTGTTTTAAAAATGAAAATGAATTTGAAATGGAAAAGGTTTTTAAATTGTTGTTATTGGGTTGACCTTTGGTGAGAGAGAGAGAGAGAGAGTGAGAATGGGGCATGATGGCTTTTGCCATGCTTCATTAAATGAAGAGAGAGAGAGAGGAGGGGGTTTTGACTTTGCCTCTCATTTCTCACTTCTCTTCTCACTCATTCTCTCACTCACACACACACACACACACAAGCCATCATCAGCATCAGCAGCAGACCCAGCAAAGAGAAGCCCCAGCAACAGAAGAAGATGCGGTAGCAGCAGGGCAGAAGCAGCAGCAGTGGCACCAGCATCAGCAACAGCTGCAGAAGCAAGCAGCAGTAGCAGCAACTGTAGCAGCAGCAGCCCCAGCCACTACAGTAACTCTTCTCCACTTCTTCTCCTGCTTCTTGAGATCTTATTGGGTATAATTCTGAACCCAAGTCCCCTTTTTCTTAGCTTGTATGTTTGTTTAGCGCCGGTTTGTGTTAATTAGATAGTTTAGTGCTAATTAAGGTGTTTTGTATGGAAATTGGGATAGTGATGATTGTGTTGACAAACCCTAGCTATTTAAGTGTTGTTAAGGTCACCTTAACTGAGTTTTGACCCAGATTTCACTAAAATACCATAGGGTTTGTGTGTTGTGCTATATTGGCGTTTTTAAGCGACATTGTGACATTCTGTGATCTGCTATTGACCCGGACCCTTCAGGGTAAAATTGAGGAAACTGGAGCATGCTTGTTAGGTCTAGAATACACACCCAGAATACGAGCCACCCTTTCCCACTTTGGGCCGCAGTTTTATTCCATCTGGCCGCAAATTGCGGCCAGGTCAGGGGCTTGGGTCTTGAGGTTTGATGTAGGGTACTCTGCTGGGTTTTGTAGTGATTTGGCATGTATAGTTTTGTAAGATTTGACCTGTAGGAAAATCTGGGATCAAATACCGTTTTTCATGTCCGTTGTGTTTGCGCGATACGCGCGATACGCGCGATACGTGACTGGGTTGTGTGATCCAGCGTATCGCGGCGTGTCGCGATAGTTTTAGATGCGTATACACACGTTTTAGCGTATCGTGCACACGCGCGTTTAGTTCGCGACGCGAGTTTCTCATTTTGGTTCGATATCGCGTTTCGCGGAATATTTGGCTTATAAATGATTTCCGTGTCTTATTTGCAGGTTTGCAGGAAGGGACTATGGACACAACTACAGGGAGGAGCAGGTGGTAGGATTCACCTAGCGTGGAGTGCAGGTGAGTAGATTTAACATCTACAGGGGAATCGCCCGCATGGCGTTATGCGTCTGGGCTAGAATTCAAATACCTGTCGCACATTCTACGTCATTGTTAGAATTGCGCCTTTACTTTATTTCCTTGATATAGTTATACTATGACTAGCAGCCGTAGGACACTGCACATATTATTGACGGTTCATGTTGCACGAGCACGGATTGTATGCTACACACACACCGTCAAAAATTGCCATGTCACACACTAACCATCATAGATACTATTGCTTATCACACATGACATCTAGCTTATCGGTATACCTGTAGTGTATCTTACCATTAGTGATAGGTACATATACACCTTGCGATACAGCTACAGGTATACCATGCACATATTTTACTTATAGGTAGATACCTATACTTAGCTGTACCTTATTGATTTCGCATACATCTGGTTTCAGCTACATGTTCTCATTTATATGCTCACATTCAGATATATCGCATTTATTTGTTCCTGGATTTGCTCATTGTTTATTTGGATTTTACATGGTGTTTTCTGGACTTGGGAACCGTGGGAGTTCATGAAATTATGCATACATTGAAAAACCCGGTTTCCTTGAGATGATATTTGGGCGTCCACCATGAGTTTTATCGGTGCTGATTATATACTCCATACGAGGTGTGGTTGCCGTATGAGAGTACATGGTGGGGCCCGGTATGGTTCCCCTCGGCAAGAAGATCAATGGATTTTGCCGATTGAGCCTGGAGGCGGGCGAGTACCTACCGGTGACAGTACCCATGACTCGGCGGGGGATCACGGAGACACCGCTGGGAGTCATGTACGTATGCATACGTCGAAAGGCGAGGGTCAGAGCTAGGCACTCGTGCTTTCGGGATAGCGTATGATACGTGATCAGGATTTCTGTGTCGATGCTTGGCACAGGGTTTTCATGATATTTCTTTAATACCTTTGTATATATAACAGGGGATTAGCCGTTGTTATATATACCTTTACACCAATATTAGTGGAATGAGACGCTAATATATGTGTATTGCCCCCATCATATTTATTTCTGCAAATATATACATACCTTTAGGATGTTAGAAACTTACTTGAGATTCGACTTGGGATATAGGTGATTCATGGATATTGGATATTGGATATGAAAGAGATTGTTGATTTGTACATTCGAGATATAGGAGAGCTACTCGATTTTGCACATTGAGGTGATGTGAGACTTATATGATGTGAGAGCCCAGTTTGGGGGCTGATTTGAGGATTTGGGATTTGAGTGTCATGATGGATTGTGATCCGGCCACGATGTCAGGTTTCCGTGGAAATGACATATTCCACCCCATACCTCACACTTATCTATTCTTTGCACAGATTCATATATTGGTAGTACCTGTTAGTGTACCCTTATGATAGTTCCATATTTGCTTTCTCATATCCCTATTGCATAGTTATTGCATACTATTATCAGGTCATCATTGCTTCATATATTTATTGTACATGCTAGTGTACTTTCCTTTATTCAGCATTTGCATGGCATGTTATTACTGTAATCGCATATCTTAGATTCATGCTGTACGTACATTCCTGTGATTACCTGCATATGTTATCTACTATTCACGAGTTGGCAACTCACCCCCGTTGTGCCACAGGTGTTTCAGGTTGTTCCCCAGAGTAGTCGAGGCAGGCTATTCCGCTATTCAGCTATCATCTTTTGCTACAGATACCGCATCAGCTCACAGTACTATTTTGCTTAGGTGGGTTGGATGATTATCTATATTTCATATTGCACGTTCGTTGTATTTTGTACTCTCCATCTGCTAGTATGTTGTTGACTTAGAGACTTGGTGAGGACGATATTGTATATTAATTGTGGATTTGTTGTCTTTTATATACAGCTTTCTCTCTATTGTCTTTATTTCTTCGCTACGGTGTCGTATATTTGTATTATATTCATCTTGGCTAGTTTTTGTTGGAGATAGTGCCCTCAGAGTCAATTATTGGATCACAGGCACGTGATTGCAATGATTGAGGGAGGACCTATCCCGGTAGGACAGTCTTACTCGAGATGATATTATGCTATCTCGTTTACCTTTATCATCGTGTACTGCTTCAGGTGACCTTACAGGTCGCTATTACATGCTGATAGAGCCCCTAGGATTCTTGCTTGACTGCCAGCAGTATGATGGCGATCATATACGTGAGAGCTGGTGGTCTATAAGCACATCCTTAAAAGGTCCCTAGTCGTGGGGGTTTCGAGACAGGGCATCGATTCTCCAGAGTAGACTAGTGTATACAGTCGAGACCCCGACAAGGGGCGGTGGCCGGTCTCACATGCCACTGGTGTCAGTTGGTTCACCTAAGATGTATACAGGTGCTCATTGGGTTATGAGTACACCGGACAGGACTCGCCGGGAACATGCTAGTTGGTCTTATACCTGACGTCAGATAGTAGTTCCCTGGTGACATGTGTACATGTTAGTTCATCGACCTGGGGATCGTCATTTGTCTCGTGTGAGTTCCCACTGTACTTTGATTACTACCCTACCACGGCTCAAAGGAGTCGTGCAAACAGGTTTTAGTTGGGTACAGTCCCGAGCCACATGGAGGCAGTGAGCGGATCTTCAGGGGTTCGTCTCTCCCGGTATTGGGGGTGAGGTCGCGCTGTGTCTAGGAGAGCCATTACGCAAAGCCCTCGGTCGAGGCAGGAGATTTACTGGTAGGTATTCCAGTAGTATCTCAGGGCGTTCTGGGCTACACTCCGACACGACTTGTACCGCTTTTGGGGGTCTGACTTTTACCAACCCCCTAGGCCCGACATGCGATACTCATAGACGAACGGACCGGACTGTACGGATATTGTCACTGACAGGCTCAGTAGGGTGTCAGGATGAGTTCGCTCATCGACGTCCCTTTTGGTAAATAGCTGGTGGCCCGTCACGTATTGGCTTATACCTCTGACGTGCTAGTGGTTAAATCCACAGCCATAGTATTGACGAGTCTTTAGAGTCCACCACACTTATAGTTACTCAAGCTTTCGGGCGAAACGCTGTAGAGGCCGTATGGAGATATGGCAGGGTCCGATCAGATACGTGCGGTATTGCACGGATCAGGATCGGACGGTTTGTACTAGTGGCCGTATGGATATATGGCAGGGTTCGATCAGATACATGCGGTATTGCACGGATCAGGATCGAACGGATATCACTAGCCGGATTTGGTTTAAGCCGGATCCTAGTTTAGTACAGTGTAGATTTTGTCTCATTGCATTTGTATCCGGTCGGAATACAGATGCGGGTGTGTATGCACAGTATCGTGGTTTTTCCTGTAATTTATTAGGGGACCAGTTTTCTGAGGTTGCTAGTTTGCATTCCGTTCCGGCCGGTTTTCCTTTGTTCTTTCCCGGCCGGACTTTTCCGATGGAGGGGGTAATTTGCAGTTTTGCAAATTACATTTGGGGAGGGGTTTTCTTGCATATGTGGGATTATGATATGACCATCATCATTTTATTCTCTTTACATCACTTGCATTATTCATGATGGTTATTGTGAAGAGATTGATTTGGTTAATGATGTGAGGTTTACTTTGGATGTGGTCACCCTCCACCTTTTCCTACACTCACCTTCCTTTTTGTTTTTGGGTTTTTCTCCACCATTTGTAAAGGGGGGCCGGCCACTTCTTGGAGATGGGAGAATGGTTCATTTCATTTTTTGTGTGGGAAATTTATCATCCATCTCATTTTAGCTTGCCACCAAAAATCCCCAAGTTCATATCTTGTTGATTCCTCCATCAAGGCAACTTCACAAACCCTATGAGGCAAAGTGATTCTACACTACTTCTACAGCAAATCTTGGGTGCGTCGGCTAGCCAACTTCGCGCCCGAGTTGCCTCGGTATTGAGGTGGGAGCCCGTAAAAGATGCAGACGATGTGGTGCCCTTCCGGCAAGGATGCGACAACCGGAGTTTCCGCGGGAGATCGGGACAACGACGAGAAGACCGGAGGACTCGGATCACTCGGTATATCACTCACCCTTTCTCTTGTTAGCTAGTATCGGTTAATGGTTACGATCCGCGTTTATTGTCCGCGGTAGCGCCAGTTTGAAAGTTAAGAAAAATTTTGATTCCGCATTTTGGCCTCGGAGAGACGGCCGGGGCGCTGCCGTGGCGCAACATGGTATCAGAGCTACGCCATTAACCTAGTCTAGCTTTGTTTAATGTGTTTGCATTTCCGATCGAGCCAAAATTCCAAAATCCGCGTTTTTCCCTAGCATCAGTTTCTGTCGCATTTTTTTGAAGTCTAAAAATTTTTCAGGTTGTTTCAGAATGATGTGTAGGACATTATAAGAGTTCTCTAAAAATTTGGGCTCGTGAACAGTTCAAAACGCCGCGGAACCGCGACCAAAGCCATGCTTGGGCCGCGGTTCCACCGCGACTTGGACTGTTCAGTCCCCCAAAATTTTACAGAATGCTTAAGTGTTCAGAATAGGGGTTTTGGAATATTATTTTTGGGCCCAGAATTTCTTGATGTGCTACAGTAGTACTTGGGGGCCCACTTGATAAAATTTAATCGATCGGATATTTTAAACACATTATTTCACAGTATTTACATTATATCTGCGACCGTGAATGTCACTTGATCGGTAAATCCTGTCTAACTGCTATAGCCCGGTTAGACGGATTTGCGAACGTGACTTTCACGTTGATGTTCTGTGATTGTGCTGTGTTGTTGCGGATCGGTCGTGGGGGATAGCCTGGATGCAATGTTAGTACAGTTTTGTTGTATTATGTACATTTGATATTGCGGGGCGAGCGTCCGACATGTGGACTGCCATCACTGCCTGTTTGTATTATTCTTTTGGGGCACAACTGGTTGCGGTCGATGTACCCGTTGTATGTATATTTTACTTTCTGTACTAGGATTACCCCGCGGAGGGGTGCACGGATAGCCGGGTTCTAGAGGGCAACGGGCCCGTATCTCATGGCATTGAGACGGAGGGGGCTTCACTCTAGGATTGGCGGGCTATTCGCCGCACTCGTAGGGGGTACAAGTTGACCCAGGAGGGGTGCCCAAGTTACCGGATTCCGTGAAGTGCTGGGTGGTCCATTCACGGTGCTGAAAGGGGCTGCCTCGCTTCAGGTTTTGGCGGGTGACTTGCCGCGCCCGTAGGGATCTAGGATTTCATTGCACAGGCTATCCACACGACCAGGGGAACGTCGGGTTTCAGCAGCGGCTCTGTGAAACCCGGGGCTTCCAGATATCTGTATTGTTCTGAGATGCTGTATATTTCTGTGATGTTGCATTTTATCACGCCTTGAGCGAATATAATATATTGGTATATATATTAGTAGATGTTGTATATGTTTTACATCCGCGCTAGTCCAGTCCCCGCTCTGTCGTTAGTTAGCTAACCTAACGGGTAATGACGGCACCCAGTGGCGAATGCGGATGGCATATACGTACATCAGTATATTTTCGTTCTTTGTGGTGTGATCAATTGATGGGACCGCGTTGATTCGGATCAATGCAAGCTAAACAAACCTATTCTGATGTTGTTGGAACACTTTTTCAAAAAGCTGTTATTGCAAGGACGTTCACTTTTGTTTTGCATCGTGGTATTCATTTGGAATATCCTGCTCCTCAGTCGACGAGGCAAGGGCCGGGATCCCTTCACCGGGAGTGACCCCTTGAACAGAAGTTTGCGTCAGGGCATTAACTTCACTATAGCCGATTACTTTTGCTTTACATCGTGGTATTCAGTTGGAATATCCTGCACCTCATTCTACGGGGAAAGAGCCGACATCCCTTCACCGGGAGTGACCTCTTTAGTAAAGGTTTTCGTCACTATATTTTCTAAAAAGATATCCAGTTCCTTCAACGATATCAAGTTCATTACGTTAAAGATTTTTCGCCAAAAACCAGTCGTAGCCCTCCGTCATTTCAGATTAGTATTACTTAGTATTCGTGCTGCGTTTGTCGTGCATTGCCGAGGCATAGTGTTCGGTAGCTATGTAGTGCTTTTCTGTCACATGGATAAGTGGATTGGTTAGGACAGTCGTACGGTCTTGTTGGCATTGTCAAGGACTCGTACGGGTGGGTTTAACGCAATCAAGATAATGACGGGTAGAACTTGACTAGGACTCTTTGATTTGTTGGCATTGTCAAGGTCACTTGGGTCCTAGGGGTAAAAACCTACATCGGGAGTTTCAAAAGAACTGAAACTTGCCAGATATGCGCATACCTTCTGGAGTGTGGTGACTTGAGTGGATTCCGTCAAGTTATCATGCGATGATAGTTGGATCCCGATTCCCACTGATGAGTTGGTTTACTCCTCAGGTGATCCTGACTAATTCTTCTTTTAGGTTTGGAGGAGAATTTGACGGTACAGTGGGAGGTTTCCAGATTAGATAAAGTGATAACCATTCTGATCTAGGTTAGAGTGCACGCTGAGTGTTTCTTTTCTCTCTCTCTTTGGCAGCGACCATTGACCCGACCCTAAGACTATGACTCAGTGACCAAGTTGACCGAACCTTCTTAACACAGGCTTTTGGATTGTCAGAGTTGCAAACCTCATTGCCACTCCTACTTTTACTCTTTTCTCCAGGACACCCCGTATTACTACGAACGTCCACTTCCATTGGACAAAACCATCGTATGGTTAGATACGAACTCGAAGGAATTTATTCGAGGATGGTTTCCGGTTCTGGAGAAAACGAATAAGACTATTCAGTTGTCTTTTCCTTTTACCTTCTCTCAGGTTGCGAGTACTCCTTGGTTTAGGAGATAGTACACCTATTGTGCAAATTGGATAGTCTTCTTCCAAACCTTAGGCTGGTGCCGAACGGTGGGGAATGAAGAAAACCAATTAGCATAACGATGGTGTACAGAAGGTATTAAGTTAAGACAAAGAAAGGGATTAGTAAGAGGGCAAAGTAAAGTGCGACTGCTATTCACGACCGAACCGAGTATTTCTTCGCCAATCCTAAATCACCTTTGTATTTCTCCAGGACACTCCGTATCACTACGAAGATCCCTAGTTTATTGGATAATCCATCGTATGGTTATATGCGAACTCGAAAGGAACTTGTTCCAGTTCGGGGATGGATTCTGGTTCAGGAGAAAGAGGAATAAGGTTTATTCGGTTGTCTTTTATCTTCACCTTCTCTCGCATTGCGAGTGCTCCTAGGATTAGGACAGTACGCCCATTATGCTTATTGGATAGTCTTCTTCCAAACCAGAGGCTGGTGCCGAACGGTAGGGAAGGAAGAAAACCATTTGGCCTAAAGGGGTGTACAGAAGGTAATGACTAAAGACATATAAAGGGATTTGGAGAGATGGCAAAGAATTATACGGTTACAGTTGTGAATCTGGATAATGGAAGAGGCATTGCTAGGAATACCAGGATACCCCATCGAAACATTTCAATGTTTCAGTTCAACTGTGTACTGTTAAAAGAAAACTGATTTCCCGATTAGACACTTGCTCCAGGGTATGTATTTACCAGGTTGGATTCTCACATCTGTATGGTTTTACAGATGATGAGTGGGAGTAAGTTATTGGGAATTAGGTGACCATCCTCATTATATCGGAATTCGTTGTAATTGGTGATATTTGAGGAAGCCACCTGGGTTGTTTGCCGGTCGGCAAATATTTGGTTTTGAATATCCGTTGTTATGCACCAATTTCAAATTGATATATCTGTACGTCTATTTTTATAGAGTGAGATGTAACTTTTTGAAATTGTGTCTATGACATTTACCTATATCAGCGGATGGTTAGGTAAGGAGCATTGAACAGCGGTGTAATTCTTCTTAACCATAAGTACAGTTTTCAACCTACGACACACAATGAATGAGTTATAAGACTCAAGGGACTTGTACAGAGTATTGTATGTTGTCCAGCGTCCATCAGGACAGAGGGGTTGGTCCTCGTACTATATTCGATTTACTTATGACTTCTCTAGTTTTTAGACAGCTGTTTCGTGGAAACACAGGGTCCGAATTTTGAGAAGTTATAGGTATTTGAGTAAAGTAGAGAACCAAGTATTGCAAGTATCGGGATTCTTCAAGGTGATCGAAGATGTAGATACTTGTATATGGTATTCAGTTGATAGTAATGATTAAGAGAACTTGCTTCTCTTTCAGGTTACTCATAATTGGAAGTATTCCTAAGTTGAGTAACGCTGATCGGCCCCTTTCCATTTAGTTGACATGCACTGGAGACAGCTGCATGATTTGAATTTGGTTCCAATTAAATCAGTGCCTCAGTTTCTATATTGGATATAGAACAGTTCATATCTTGACATTGTTAAGGTACGGGGAGTTGTCCGGCTTATGCTTAAAACCAGACTCCGGACAACTACAGGCACGTTTCTGTAATGGCTGTTTGTGGGTTGACCCAGGCTATGACGAGGGTTGACTTTCTACCATCTGGAAGATCAATAGAGATATTGTTCTTGACTCGCCACATTTTTAAAAGAAATGGATTTTTCAGAAAACAGCAGTGGGAGTATGGTAGAACTGGAAGCGATTCCAGAACCGCAAAAGATTACTGAAGATTTCATAAGAACCTAAAGATTCAATCTGGCTTGACATTCCATTAGCCACTCCACAGATATGGTGGGTAACCTCAGGCACTCGAGAGGTACTTCGGTATGCTCAAGGACGGTGGCAGGGAGGTTCTTGTTTACCCAGACTTGCCATTGCTGTTGTTCCAGACAGTGAAACCCGGCATGAGGATGAGTATAGCGTCATTCTAAACTGGCTTTAGAAGTGTACGTCTATATGACTCTGCCAGAGGGTTGTCGTAGTCAGTGGGAGCAGCGGAAGCATTGGTGGACAGTTGGCTTATGTCTATTTATAGACTGAAGCAGATATAGCGGAGATAGATCATCTATTTCTGATGTGACAGTCATAGGTTTGACGTCATTAGAATAGGGGATGGATCTGTTGAGAAGGCAGTAGGGTGTGATGTCCTTGTTTTGGATGACATACACAGAGTAGGAAAGGAAACTCCTATACTACGATCGGTTATACTTTGGTTGTCACACAGTGGTTTCTCCACATAGGACTTGGATATTATATCAGACATTCTGGTTACTAGATCTATGGTTTTAGATCTAGATTTGGGTGGTTTCCGAATTTGGGTATCTTGACAGCATTCTATGAGTATTTAGAATGGACGACTCCTGGCACGGTAGTATACCTGCAGGTAATGGAGTCGCCCTCTCTAAAGGTGTCTTACAAACTAAAGGGGAGAGGGATACGCATGATTGACAGATCACTTGCTTAGACAATTGAGTCAATCATGAGATGTCAAGTACCACACCAGATGTTGTTCTTGTAGTAGATGCAATAAATTGATATTAATCCAATCCTGGAGAAACAGTCGGAAGCAGTTTTAGAACATAAGTTGATGTTCTAGGGATGTGATAACGACGAGCCTCTTTTAGGAGACAGTTATCATTCCAGGCTTCCAAGGTGACATGGATGGCAGAGTGGCTGTCAGAGTTATAGTTTCTCCTTCTGACGAGGGGCAGTATTTTGGACAGGCGGTCCAAGGCAATACTGAGGGAGGCATGGCGCTGGGTACTGATTAAGTTCAGTTATCGATACAGTCTAAGAAGTTTGGATTTGGAGTTCATTTATGAGCTAGGTCCCATCAGATATCCAAACATACTCTAAGACAGGTATTGCTCATTTCGGGAGATGGCTTTCTCTGCGAACTTGAGATATAGAGAGACATAGAAAGAAACATCACAGCGGATCCACTCACTGAGGCTATTCCTCGAACGCAATAGTTTCGCAAACGAGCTTTGTGAGACTGACTAGTAGAGGAGTTGGGTGTTCGGTATCACACGGGCTGTGAGTATGCGACATCGCAATAATTAGCCTTGAGTGCAAGTGGGAGATTGTTGGAGATAGTGCCCTCAGAGTCAATTATTGGATCACAGGCACGTGATTGCAATGATTGAGGGAGGACCTATCCCGGTAGGACAGTCTTACTCGAGATGATAGTATGCTATCTGGTTTACCTTTATCATCGTGTACTGCTTCAGGTGACCTTACAGGTCGCTATTACACGCTGATAGAGCCCCTAGGATTCTTGCTTGACTGCCAGCAGTATGATGGCGATCATATACGTGAGAGCTGGTGGTCTATAAGCACATCCTTAAAAGGTCCCTAGTCGTGGGAGTTTCGAGACAGGGCATCGATTCTCCAGAGTAGACTAGTGTATACAGTCGAGACCCCGACGAGGGGCGGTGGCCGGTCTCACATGCCACTGGTGTCAGTTGGTTCACCTAAGATGTATACAGGTGCTCATTGGGTTATGAGTACACCGGACAGGGCTCGCCGGGAACATGCTAGTTGGTTTTATACCTGACGTCAGATAGCAGTTCCCTGGTGACATGTGTACATGTTAGTTCATCGACCTGGGGATCGTCATTTGTCTCGTGTGAGTTCCCACTGTACTTTGATTACTACCCTACCACGGCTCAAAGGAGTCGTGCAAACAGGTTTTAGTTGGGTACAATCCCGAGCCACATGGAGGCAGTGAGCGGATCTTCAGGGGTTCGTCTCTCCCGGTATTGGGGGTGAGGTCGCGCTGTGTCTAGGAGAGCCATTACGCAAAGCCCTCGGCCGAGGCAGGAGATTTACTGGTAGGTATTCCAGTAGTATCTCAGGGCGTTCTGGGCTACACTCCGACACGACTTGTACCGCTTTTGGGGGTCTGACTTTTACCAACCCCCTAGGCCCGACATGCGATACTCATAGACGAACGGACCGGAGTGTACGGATATTGTCACTGACAGGCTCAGTAGGGTGTCAGGATGAGTTTGCTCATCGACGTCCCTTTTGGTCAATAGCTGGTGGCCCGTCACGTATTGGTTTATACCTCTGACGTGCTAGTGGTTAAATCCACAGCCATAGTATTGACGAGTCTTTAGAGTCCACCACACTTATAGTTACTCAAGCTTTCGGGCGAAACGCTGTAGAGGCCGTATGGAGATATGGCAGGGTCCGCTCAGATACGTGCGGTATTGCACGGATCAGGATCGGACGGTTTGTACTAGTGGCCGTATGGATATATGGCAGGGTTCAATCAGATACGTGCGGTATTGCACGGATCAGGATCGAACGGATATCACTAGCCGGCTTTGGTTTAAGCCGGATCCTAGTTTAGTACAATGTAGATTTTGTCTCATTGCATTTGTATCCGGTCGGAATACAGATGCGGGTGTGTATGCACAGTATCGGGGTTTTTCCTGTAATTTATTACGGGACCAGTTTTCTGAGGTTGCCAGTTTGCATTCCGTTCCGGCCGGTTTTCCTTTGTTCTTTCCCGACCGGACTTTTCCGATGGAGGGGGTAATTTGCAGTTTTGCAAATTACATTTGGGGAGGGGTTTTCTTGCATATGTGGGATTATGATATGACCATCATCATTTTATTTTCTTTACATCACTTGCATTATTCATGATGGTTATTGTGAAGAGATTGATTTGGTTAATGATGTGAGGTTTACTTTGGATGTAGTCACCCTCCACCTTTTCCTACACTCACCTTCCTTTTTGTTTTTGGGTTTTTCTCCACCATTGGTAAAGGGGGGGACGGCCACTTCTTGGAGATGGGAGAATGGTTCATTTCATTTTTTGTGTGGGAAATTTATCATCCATCTCATTTTAGCTTGCCACCAAAAATCCCCAAGTTCATATCTTGTTGATTCCTCCATCAAGGCAACTTCACAAACCCTATGAGGCAAAGTGATTCTACACTACTTCTACAGCAAATCTTGGGTGCGTCGGCTAGCCAACTTCGTGCCCGAGTTGCCTCGGTATTGAGGTAGGAGCCCGTAAAAGATGCAGACGATGTGGTGCCCTTCCGGCAAGGATGCTACGACCGGAGTTTCCGCGGGAGATCGGGACAACGGCGAGAAGACCGGAGGACTCGGATCACTCGGTATATCTCTCACCCTTTCTCTTGTTAGCTAGTATCGGTTAATGGTTACGATCCGGGTTTATTGTCCGCGGTAGCGCCAGTTTGAAAGTTAAGAAAAATTTTGATTCCGCATTTTGGCCTCGGAGAGACGGCCGGGGCGCTGCCGTGGCGCAACATGGTATCAGAGCCACGCCATTAACCTAGTCTAGCTTTGTTTAATGTGTTTGCATTTCCGATCGAGCCAAAATTCCAAAATCCGCGTTTTTCCCTAGCATCAGTTTCTGTCGCATTTTTTTGAAGTCTAAAAATTTTTCAGGATGTTTCAGAATGATGTGTAGGACATTATAAGAGTTCTCTAAAAATTTGGGCTCGTGAACAGTTCAAAACGCCGCGGAACCGCGACCAAAGCCATGCTTGGGCCGCGGTTCCACCGCGACTTGGACTGTTCAGTCCCCCAAAATTTTACAGAATGCTTAATTGTTCAGAATAGGGGTTTTGGAATATTATTTTTGGGCCCAGAATTTCTTGATGTGCTACAGTAGTACTTGGGGGCCCACTTGATAAAATTTAATCGATCGGATATTTTAAACACATTATTTCACAGTATTTACATTATATCTGCGACCGTGAATGTCACTTGATTGGTAAATCCTGTCTAACTGCTATAGCCCGGTTAGACGGATTTGCGAACGTGACTTTCACGTTGATGTTCTGTGATTGTGCTGTGTTGTTGCGGATCGGTCGTGGGGGATAGCCTGGATGCAATGTTAGTACAGTTTTGTTGTATTATGTACATTTGATATTGCGGGGCGAGCGTCCGACATGTGGACTGCCATCACTGCCTGTTTGTATTATTCTTTTGGGGCACGAACTGGTTGCGGTCGATGTACCCGTTGTATGTATATTTTACTTTCTGTACTAGGATTACCCCGCGGAGGGGTGCATGGATAGCCGGGTTCTAGAGGGCAACGGGCCCGCATCTCAAGGCATTGAGACGGAGGGGGCTTCACTCTAGGATTGGCGGGCTATTCGCCGCACTCGTAGGGGGTACAGGTTGACCCAGGAGGGGTGCCCAAGTTACCGGATTCCGTGAAGTGCTGGGTGGTCCATTCACGGTGCTGAAGGGGGCTGCCTCGCTTCAGGTTTTGGCGGGTGACTTGCCGCGCCCGTAGGGGTCTAGCATTTCATTGCACAGGCTATCCACACGACCAGGGGAACGTCGGGTTTCAGCAACGGCTCTGTGAAACCCGGGGCTTCCAGATATCTGTATTTTTCTGAGATGCTGTATATTTCTGTGATGTTGCATTTTATCACGCCTTGAGCGAATATAATATATTGGTATATATATTAGTAGATGTTGTATATGTTTTACATCCGCGCTAGTCCAGTCCCCGCTCTGTCGTTAGTTAGCTAACCTAACGGGTAATGACGGGACCCAGTGGCGAATGCGGATGGCATATACGTACATCAGTATATTTTCGTTCTTTGTGGTGTGATCAATTGATGGGACTGCGTTGATTCGGATCAATGCAAGCTAAACAAACCTATTCTGATGTTGTTGGAACACTTTTTCAAAAAGCTGTTATTGCAAGGACGTTCACTTTTGTTTTGCATCGTGGTATTCATTTGGAATATCCTGCTCCTCAGTCGACGAGGCAAGGGCCGGGATCCCTTCACCGGGAGTGACCCCTTGGACAGAAGTTTGCGTCAGGGCATTAACTTCACTATAGCCGATTACTTTTGCTTTGCATCGTGGTATTCAGTTGGAATATCCTGCACCTCATTCTTCGGGGAAAGAGCCGAGATCCCTTCACCGGGAGTGGCCTCTTTAGTAAAGGTTTTCGTCACTATATTTTCTAAAAAGTTATCCAGTTCCTTCAACGATATCAAGTTCATTACGTTAAAGGTTTTTCGCCAAAAACCAGTCGTATCCCTCCGTCATTTCAGATTAGTATTACTTAGTATTCGTGCTGCGTTTGTCGTGCATTGCCGAGGCGTAGTGTTCGGTAGCTATGTAGTGCTTTTCTGTCACATGGATAAGTGGATTGGTTAGGACAGTCGTACGGTCTTGTTGGCATTGTCAAGGACTCGTACGGGTGGGTTTAATGCAATCAAGATAATGACGGGTAGAACTTGACTAGGACTCTTTGATTTGTTGGCATTGTCAAGGTCACTTGGGTCCTAGGGGTAAAAACCTACATCGGGAGTTTCAAAAGAACTGAAACTTGCCAGATATGCGCATACCTTCTGGAGTGTGGTGACTTGAGTGGATTCCGTCAAGTTATCATGCGATGATAGTTGGATCCCGATTCCCACTGATGAGTTGGTTTACTCCTCGGGTGATCCCGACTAATTCTTCTTTCAGGTTTGGAGGAGAATTTGACGGTACAGTGGGAGGTTTCCAGATTAGATAAAGTGATAACCATTCTGATCTAGGTTAGAGTGCACGCTGAGTGTTTTTTTTCTCTCTCTCTTTGGCAGCGACCATTGACCCGACCCTAAGACTATGACTCAATGACCAAGTTGACCGAACCTTCTTAACACAGGCTTTTGGATTGTCAGAGTTGCAAACCTCATTGCCACTCCTACTTATACTCTTTTCTCCAGGACACCCCGTATTACTACGAACGTCCACTTCCATTGGACAAAACCATCGTATGGTTAGATACGAACTCGAAGGAATTTATTCGAGGATGGTTTCCGGTTCTGGAGAAAACGAATAAAACTATTCAGTTGTAACATCCGAGCCCAATAATACTATTCATATTACTAGTTGAGGGTTATGTATTGCTCATTCCAATTTTCCTGATTTTCTGGTGTTTATTGCTAAATTTTTAACCGGTTAAGTCATTTGGCACATAACAAATTTTAACTCCTAAAATGAAAGTTAAAATATCCATGTTGGCCTACTCGTCGCCACTAGTCGCGTGGTAGCGTCCGCGTATCGAGATTCCGTCCCGTTCGGCTAAATGGGCAAGTTTGGACGACTACGCACGCGTACAAGTGTCCAACTTGGGGGCATGCATTTTAATCATTAAACACCTCTTTTCAAAATTTGGAAACCGCTTAAAATCCTATAATTTGAATTTGGAACATTTGGGCGCAACCCGGGCGCGATTTGAAAATGTTTCATTTAGCGCCAAAAAGGCCCATTTAATTTAATATCTTAAACTATATATATATACGAATCTGTTTTTCCTTAACAGATAAAATCATTTAATCCTTCAAAAATCCTTACTTTAATATTTCCTTTACCTTGCCTCAGCCAATCAGATTCCCTTCGTGGGCCCCCTTCATCCACCTCTCTCTATCTCTCTCTTCCCTATTCTCCTTCTCTCTCTCACTCTAAATCTTTCTCTCTCTCTCTCTCTCCAATCTCTCTCTCTCTCTCTTCCTATATATTTATCTCCTTTACGCAGCTGCCTCCTCCCCATCGCGAGAAAACTCAGCGAACCCCGAACCCTAACCCTAGCCACCTCCAGTCATCGCCGTCGACCTCCCCGCGACCTCGCCGTCGCCGCCCTTGCCACCACGAGCCTAGCCGCACCCTCTTCCTCCTTCCTCCGCTCTCTTCCGCACCTGCACCCAACCCCGACGACTTCACCCGGCCGCAACTCTCGCCGTCGACGCCGCCTCCAGTCGCCGATGACTCCCGCGACTCCCTCTCCTCCTCCTCGTCGCGACCTCGTCGTCGCCTTCATCCTCCCCTCGCCGGACCACCAGCAGACCCGAGCCGACCCTAGCACATCCCCAGGTCGTCGGAGACCGCGCCGTCGACCCTCGTCGACGTCACCCGCGCCACCTCCTTTCTCCCTCGACCACCCGAGCCGACCACCACCCTCCTCGACTCGTCGCACCCCCTCTCCAGCGAACCCGAGGCTGTTCAAGCCTTCGCAGCCGCCGTCGTTGCCTCGCCGGCGTTCCAGCGCCGTCGAACCCGCCGTGGTTGCCCCGGGGTGTCTCCCTGTAAGCATCCTTATCCTTCCTTTTGTGCACTTTTCCCCCCGCTGATCCTTTTACGTTTATCGTGTTGCTAACTTCGTTGTCGTGACTTTTGCCGGAACCCGACCGTGCCGTCTTGTGAACCCGACGCTCCAGCGAAGTACCCTGGTCCGTGTGATCCCGTTGTTCTCTGTTGGGACTCGATCCGTGTCCCGTGCACCCGTCTCGTGTTTTCTGCCGACTTTGCATCCGTGCCTTCCGGTTTGCGAAACCGTCGAGGCAAGTTTCCGAATACTTGCTTTAACATGCTAGTACACAATATCAAGTCTTGCTACAAACTTAATCATCATATTATAACCACACAGCTATTAGTAACATCGATATCCTTTTATAACTTTGAATTGATAGTCACAATTATCCGTAACGTTAAATCAATATAGTAGTTGCTTGTAATTAACCGGTCTGCTATCAATCCACACTTTAACTAATTAAACCAATTAGAACGTCCTTGCTTAAATTGCTAGATCATCCTGGTAACTATTATTATGCTGTAGTTTTAATGGTTTCATTGCTTCGTGTTATCAATATTGTTTTACCCTGTGATTGCTGCACCCAAGGGTGCTTGAACCTGTTAATAAGAGAATACAAAACATCACTGTGTTTACAAGGAATAATATTGTTATTTACTGTTTCCTGCTGCTGTTCATTATTTGATTGTATACCTGTTGTGAGCACATACTCGATTGCACTACATATTGGCCTGACCCTGCTACACATGACATATACATACATACCGACTCATCCTGTTGTACCATGACATGACTTGTTTCATGATCTCATGCCCAATGCCGACAAACCTGACCATCCCTGCTGTCTATCCAGACGAACCTACTCTTACCGGATTTTGTGTTGGCATTAGTCCTTGACTACTGAATACCTGACCTGACATACATAACTTGGAGGTATGGGGAAATCAAAGGTGAAACCGACTTGTAACTCAACAGTTCGATACTTGTTCTGATCAGTCTTACGGGCTTGGCCAGTCCGGGAGTGATGATGCTGACATCACTCATCCATCCTACTACCTATTACTGCTTAGCGACACGTCTCGGATTCCGCCCCGAGGACCTTGACCGTGGTCCCGGGCACGCACGGGATACTATTGAGTTACATCGACGATTCATCAATTGATTTCAAAGACTATAGAGTAGAAACCTGATAGGACAGTTCAGTCACCAGTGCACATTACCCTGCTCTGTTATTTCTTGGTACTGCTTTATTCATGTTCATACCTGCACTGCTTATTACCATGTTTATACTATATACTTGATGTCTTGACGCGCTGACGTCTGGGTTTTGCATGGCCCAGATTCCGTACCACTGTCGACGACCGAGCAGGAGTACTTCAGCCAGCAGGCTGAACTGTGAGTTCCTTAGGATTTAGTTTATTTATTTCATTTCATTTCCAGATGTGAGCCCGCATTATGGGACGTACTGTTTATTCATTGTATTGGATCATTAGCTTCCGCACTTATGATTCTTGTTATTATGGATTTGGACATGTATTAGATTAGTTTATTTATCTTGTTCTTGATATCTCTACAGCCGTAATGTGACTGTGGATGGACACTTCCTACCCACAGGTAGCATGGTTGGCTATGTCACGTGCCCAATCTTGCGTACTCTGGGAAGCGGGGAGTGACATGGTTCTTTTGGTATCAGAGCCATAGGTTAACTGGGTTGATTCTTTGTAGTTGGGTATTGCACCCGATACACGAATCATAATACCCGTGATTAGGAAACATGTCCTGCCACCTTGACCGTTTTACCGTCCTTGAATCATTCTTCCGGATCATGTCGACATGCAAACTGTTAGGTCCACGTTACCTCTCCCGGTACTTTCGGGGTTGCGGAAACGGTAAATCAAAATTTTTCTAAACTTTGTAACATGGACCGTAAAAGCCGGATCATTGCTAAACTAAACTAGCATACTTGCAAAGAAGAATTAACTACTCGGCAAAGTGGTTATACCTCAACTTGAACTCCTTCACTTCTTGTTGTTGTTCTTCTTTGATGTTCTTCTCTTCTTGTTGTTCTTTTCATGGCTTGCTCAAAGGTTGATCCGGACTTCGGTCACCTCCGCGGCCTCCTTGAGTCGAAGACGATCCACCCGAGAGATGTACGCCGAGCTCCACCTCAAGCCGAGGTAACTAGGGTAAGGAGATTGCTAATCTAGAAGCCCTAGGTTGTGTAGAGAGGATGAATGAATGTGTTTGTCAAGTAGAATCCTTTTTCTCTCAACACATGAGATCAAAGGAGAAGATCAAGAGGAGGAAGAAGAAGGAGATTATCTAGCAACCATGGAGCTTCTCATTTCAAGAGAGAGAATGAGAATCTCCAAATGAAAAGCTTAACCAAGAGAAAAGCTAACCATGGTTGCAATAATGCATAAACATCATCATTACAAATCCAATCAAGATAAAGGTGATGGCTACAAATGACATGACCATTATCATAACTAAAAAGAAAACCAAAGAATACTTTAGATCTTCTAAGAAGGTCCAAGTCAACTTTGGTCAAAAGGTCAACAAAGTCAAGATGGTCAAATGGTCAATGTAATTAGCCATAACAAAATTATCAATGAAAGGATTAGTAAATAATGTCCCCGGCTCATTATGGTTTTGACCAAACGAACTGTCGAAACCCTAATGAGTCCGCCTCAATATGGTTTTGACCGAATTAACTGTCAAAACCCTAATGAGCCTGCCACATAGCGGTTTTGGCCGAACCATCTGCCAAAACCCTAATGAGGCACCTCCTCCTTCATCGCTCCAGAAAACTGTGCATACACACCTGCATCCGTATTCCGTAGAATGCGGATGCGCAGAAGACAAAACACATCCATCCGTGCAATACCAGGATCTGGCTTAAACCAAAGCCCACTAGTACTGCCTGCCCGAACATCATACGCACACAAGTGTACGTAAGTGATCGCAGCCCTGCCGTAAAACCATACGGCCTCTACACGTTTCGCTCAGTGCAGGGAAACTCTCTGTGTGGGACTCTAAAGACTCGACACTACGCTGGCAGTGGGTTTAACCACAGACCGCAAGCGGCACTAGCTGTACGTAACGGTCCCCAGGTAGATGTCGATAAGAAGGCCGATGAGGTAAACCCATCCGAACTCCTACTGAGTCTGTATGTGACAATCTCCGTACAGTCCGGTCTGTTCGTCTGATACATCGCATGGCGGGCCTAGGGGGGCGGTAAACGTCAGACCCCTAATAGCGGTACAAGTCGTGTCGGAGTGAAGCCCAGAACACCCTGAGATAACACTGGAACCTACCAGTATATCTCGCTTGCCCTGGCCAGGGACTACTCGTGTAATGGCTCTCCTAGACACAGCGCGATGTCAACCCCCAATACCGGGAGAGACGAATCCTGTCTAACCGTCACTGCCTCCAAGTGCTTCGGGACTGCTCCCAACTACTACCTGTTTGCATGACTCAGTAGAGCCGTGGTAGGGTAGTAATCAAAGAACAGTGGGAACACACTCGAGGCGAAGTGACAGTGTCAAGTCAGCGGACTATGCTGTACTCATGTTACCTGGGAACTGATAACTGACGATAGGTATAATACCAACCATCAGTTCCCGACGAGTCCTGTCCAGTGTACTCGTAACCTAACGAGCACCCGCATACTATCTCAAGTACGACGTACTGACGGCTGTGGGACAGACCGTCTCCCCTGCTGGGATGAGAAGCGCATACGCTAGTCTACTCCGGAGTATCGATGCCCTATCTCGGTACTCCCACGACTAGGGACGTGTATAAGGATGTGCTTGTAGATCACCCAGCCCCCACGAGTGTGATCGCCATCACAACGCCGGTAATCAAGCAAAGATCCTAAGGGCTCTACTAATGCGTATAGGTGATATAATAAATAAACACACATGTACACATTAAAGCAGAGACAAACCAAGTAGCATACTACTATATTGAGCAAGATTGTCTGTACAACTGTGAATATCCCAAGCTTCCATCAAGTAATATACATACTAGTATGATACAGTAATGGCCTCTAGGGCATATACACTAACAATCTCCCACTTGCACTAAGGCCATGTACTGGCGTATCGAAGACCTATCATCTCGATCAGCCGCTCGAACTGAGTCTGGGGTAAAGCCTTCGTGAATGGGTCCGCGGTGTTGTCCTTTGTGTCCACTCTCCGCACCTCGATCTCCTGTCGATCAATGATCTCCCTGATCAGGTGATACCGCCTTAAGATGTGCCTGGATTTCTGATGGGACCTTGGTTCCTTCGCTAAAGCTATAGCCCCATTGTTATCGCAATACAGAGGTATTGGGTCAACAATGGACGGAACCACCTGAAGTTCACTAATGAACTTCTTTATCCAGACCGCCTCTTTTGCGGCATCGCTTGCAGCAATGTATTCAGCCTCCATCGTCGAGTCTGCGACGGTATCCTGCTTGGAACTCCTCCAACATACCGCCCCTCCGTTGAGGGTAAACACAAAACCCGAGACAGACTTGCTGTCATCTTTGTCACTCTGGAAGCTTGAATCGGTAAAGGACTCGACCCGGAGGTCTCCATTACCGTAAACCAGGAACATCTCCTTAGTCCTTCTTAGGTACTTGAGAATGTTCTTCACTGCTGTCCAGTGGTCCTCCCCTGGGTCTGACTGATACCGGCTTACCGCGCTCAACGCGTAAGCTACATCTGGTCTTGTACATAGCATCGCATACATTATAGATCCTACCGCCGAAGCGTAGGGTATAGTGCTCATGCGAACCCTCTCCTCGTCAGTCTTAGGAGACATCTTCCTGGAGAGGGTAATTCCGTGCAATGCGGGTATGTTACCGCGCTTGGAACCCTCCATACTAAATCTCTTTAGTACGGTCTCTATGTACCTGGACTGCGAAAGTCCCAATAGTCTCTTGGATCTATCTCTATAGATCTTGATCCCCAGAATGTACGAGGCATCACCCAGGTCCTTCATGGAGAACCTTTGTGACAAAAATAGCTTGACCGATTGTAGCATAGGAATATCATTTCCTATCAAAAGAATGTCGTCCACGTACAAGACTAGGAACACGACAGTTCGTCCTACAATCTTCTTATAAACACAGGGTTCATCTTCGTTCTTGATGAAATCAAATTCCTTGATTGCCTCATCAAAACAGATGTTCCAGCTCCGCGATGCCTGCTTTAATCCATAAATGGATTTAAGCAACTTGCACACCTTTCCGCTGCTCCCACTGTCTACGAAACCTTCTGGTTGATCCATGTAAACGCACTCTTCCAAACAACCGTTTAGGAAAGCCGTCTTAACATCCATCTGCCAGATTTCATAGTCATGGAAGGCAGCAATGGCAAGTAAGATCCGAATGGATTTGAGCATAGCCACCGGAGAAAAAGTCTCGTCATAGTCCAAACCAGGTCTTTGACGAAAACCTTTTGCAACGAGTCTAGCTTTATAGGTTTCTACCTGCCCATCTACACCAAGTTTCCTTTTGTAGATCCATTTGCATCCAACGGGTTTTACCCCAGGTGGAGCAATATCCAAGGTCCACACTTTATTGGCGTACATGGACTCCATTTCGGATTGCATTGCTTCCTGCCACTTATCAGAGTCCCTACTGATAATGGCCTGCCTGAAACTGGTAGGGTCATCTTCTTCCAAGATGCAATCCTCTCGATCCCCGTCTATGAGAAAACCGTAGTATCTCTCGGGCGGATGAGAAATCCTACCAGATCTGCGGAGTGGCTGAGGTTCGTTTGGGGTTATTGAGTCTTGAGGTTCTGTCAAAATTTCAGTTTCAGTTTGTGGTCGCTGAATTTCTTCCAATTCTACCGCGCTCCCACTAATTTCTTTTGCAAGAAACTCCGTTTCTAAGAAAACGGCATGCTGAGCAACAAACACCTTCTGTTCCTCGGTGTGGTAGAATAGATATCCATAACCATTCTTTGGATATCCCACAAACTTGCATAAAACTGATCGTGCCTCTAGTTTATCCGGTTTATGCGATTTAACATAAGCCGGACAACCCCATATCTTAGATCTTTTAAGATATGGCTTCTTTCCATTCCATATCTCGAACGGAGTCTTAGGCACTGATTTAGACGGAACATCATTCAATAGGTATGCTGCTGTCAATAGCGCATGTCCCCAAAATGAAAGAGGTAACTCGGCATTACTCATCATGGAGCGAACCATATCCAGTAGGGTACGATTCCTCCGCTCCGAAACACCGTTGTGCTGTGGTGTATAAGGAGGAGTAAGCTGAGAGAGAATACCATTCTCTTTTAAGTAATCTAGGAATTCCGTGCTTAAGTACTCCCCTCCCCTGTCAGACCGGAGGATCTTGATACTTTTGCCTGTCTGGTTCTCTACTTCGTTTCTGAATTCCTTGAATTTCTCAAAAGCTTCAGATTTGTGTTTCATCAGATACACATACCCGAACCTAGAGAGATCGTCAGTGAATGTGATGAAGTACGAGAACCCACCCCTTGCATGTATAGACATCGGACCGCATACATCACTATGTACGAGTCCCAAGAGCTCGGTTGCTCTTTCTCCATGTCCGGTGAACGGAGATTTGGTCATCTTCCCTTTGAGACAAGACTGACAAGTTCCATAAGATGAAAACTCGAACGCATTCAAGAGTCCATCTTTATGCAACTTACTCAGTCTTTTCTCTTCGATATGACCAAGTCTACAATGCCACAAGTAGGATTCATTCGTATCTGAATTCTTCCTCTTGCGTGTGTTTTGTATATTGAGAACTGTATTCTGATTTAGAACGTAGATACCATTAAACAGTGTACCCTCTGCAACCAGTACCTCATCAAGGTAAATGTTCATGATATTCTTTTCAAGAACAAACTTATATCTATCTTTATCGAGTAAAGAAACTGATATGATGTTGCAAACCATGGAGGGTACATAGTAGCAATCGTTCAAAATCATAGTCTTGCCATTCGGCAATACTAGGTGATATTCACCGACGGCTGCCGCATTAACTTGTGCTCCGTTCGCTACTCTGAGCGACATATCACCCGGTGCAACTTTCCTACTTTTTCTCAGTCCTTGCAATAAATTACAGATATGAGATCCTGATCCGGTATCAAGTACCCAGGAGGTAGGGCTGACCGTAAAACAGTTCTCAATTACAAGAACACCTGAAGTAGATGCAAAACCATGCTTCTTCTTCAACTGGGTATCCTGGAAATCCATACTTTCCTCTTTTCCATTCTCATACTCATGACTGTTGTCACAAGTTAGAGCTGAACCAACTTTCCCCAGTCCCGAATAAGAATTCGGTTCGGTCAAGCGATACATTTTATTATCTTGATTAGGGCGTGAAAAGGTTGCTGCCTGGAGAGAGAGAAAAGAAACACTCAGCGTATGCTCTTGCAAGATTAGATTGGTTTATTAATTTATCTAACCAGGATGTCTCCCACTGTTTCCTCAAATTCTTCTTAAAACCTTTTAAAAGAAGAACTAGCCGGGTTTTAATTCACGTCACAATACTTGCTTAACCTTTCAGCCAGGCTAGTGTCGGTACTTCGAGGGAGGTTTTCCAACGCTTTCGCGAAGTTCCTTAATTAAAGAACCTCTTTTCCCTGGGGGCGTAACCCCGCTAACACCTTTCTAGACACCTACTAGGTTTATAGCATTGATTGTTAAGTAAAATAATCTCCCGAGAGTAAACCAACTCATCAGTGGGATCGGGATCCAACTGTCATTGTGTGATAACCTAGATGGAATCCACTCTAGTCACCACACTCCAGAAGGTATGCTAAATCTGCAAGTTTCAGTTCTTTTGAAACTCCCGATGTGGTTTTTGCCCCTAACTGTTCATGACCTTGACTAGGTCAACAAGCCACAAACTGTTAGACAAGTTCTACCCGTCATAATCCTGATTGCATTAGACCCACCCGTACGTGCCCTTGACTAGGTCAACAAGGCCGCACGACTGTCCTAACCAATCACTTTTGCAATCCACAGAAAAATATTATTTAGCTACCGTTCACTACGCCTTGACTAGGTCAACAAACGCAGCACGAATACTAACTAACATTAATCCGAAATGACGGAGGGCTACGGCTGGGTTTTTGGCGAAAAACCCGTTAACGTATTGAACTTGATATCGTTGAAGGAACATGATTGCACCCTTTTTGAAAATATAGTGGCGAAAACTTTTTGCTAAAGAGGTCACTCCCTGTGAAGGGATCTCGGCTCTTTCCTCGTCGAATGAGGTGCAGGATATTCCAAATGAATACCTCGATGCAAAGCAAGAATAATCGACTATAGTGAAGTTATTACCCTGACGCAAACTTTTGTCCAAGGGGTTACTCCCGGTGAAGGGATCTCGGCCCTTGCCTCGTCGACTGAGGTGCTGGGCATTCATAACCGAATACCGCGATGCAAAACAAAAAATGAACGTCCTTGCAATAACAGCTTTTTGAAAAATTGTTCCAACAACGTCTTTTAGGTTTATTTTCTTGCATTAGTTCTTTTAATGCGTGATATTCTTGCATTAGTACTTTTAATGCGTCCCATCATTTAATCCTACCATTGCAGAAAACAACCAAAATATGACGTACGCTTATGCCATTCGCATTCGCCACGGGGCCCCGTCATCACCCGTTAGGTTACTTAACTAACGACAGAGCGGGGGCTGGGCTAGCGCGGCTGTAAAACATAAGCAACACCTAAATAGAAAGCAATGATAGACATTACAGATCACAGATGAATACATTGGATATACTAGCAATCCGCAATTCTTTCGAGCCTGGAACGAAAAGCGGATAACACGGTCGCGGTGAATAGCCAAATACCCCACCCAAGACCCCTATGGGTGCGGCAAACTACCCGCCAAGTACCCGAAGCGAAGCAACCTCCCTCAATGCCATGAGTAGGCCACTCGGCACTTCGAGCTACCCGGTAGTTTGTGCACCCCCTCCATGGGTCTATCCTAGGAGCAAAAACAGTAAAAAGAATTATACAATGACGGCTACAACCCCGACCCGGTTGTGCGGCCAAACAAATAATAATTATTACATCAATTTACATTTACAATGAATGAAAGAAAAACAAAAGCTCATCTCACATCCACCCCGGCTATTCACCCGCGACAGTCCAACATATTCATATACACATTCCAATATCAAACACAGATCATGTATAACCCCGACTAATCGACTTATAGCGATTAGCCGACGTTCAATACATGCAAACATCACAGATATAACCAACATAACCAAAGTGCAGTGAAGTCCGGAAAAATACGGAATTATAGGACCCCAAAAGAAAATTTCTTTTCTGGAAAATCTGGGCACATATAATATATCTGAAAAATCACAAAATCCCACCAGAAGAACACTGCACGAAAAACGATGCAGAGAGGAAAACAAACCGCGGCGCTTCCGCGGCACATGCCTACCTCGTGCCGCGGAAGGGCGGCGCTTTGGAAGAATTGGGGCATCGTTTTTCTTGGGTATTCACAAAAAACCCTGAGACGAATTTACAAGTATAAAGTTTTTCATTTTGAGCCAAAAAAATTTCAACAGAAACTCAGGTTTTGTAAAAGTTTGGTTTTTGGATTTTTCCGGTTCCGAACTTCGTTACACTTCACTACCAAGCTAGTTTAAGTTTAGTTAGGCTCTGATACCACTGTTAGGTCCACGTTACCTCTCCCGGTACTTTCGGGGTTGCGGAAACGGTAAATCAAAATTTTTCTAAACTTTGTAACATGGACCGTAAAAGCCGGATCATTGCTAAACTAAACTAGCATACTTGCAAAGAAGAATTAACTACTCGGCAAAGTGGTTATACCTCAACTTGAACTCCTTCACTTCTTGTTGTTGTTCTTCTTTGATGTTCTTCTCTTCTTGTTGTTCTTTTCATGGCTTGCTCAAAGGTTGATCCGGACTTCGGTCACCTCCGCGGCCTCCTTGAGTCGAAGACGATCCACCCGAGAGATGTACGCCGAGCTCCACCTCAAGCCGAGGTAACTAGGGCAAGGAGATTGCTAATCTAGAAGCCCTAGGTTGTGTAGAGAGGATGAATGAATGTGTTTGTCAAGTAGAATCCTTTTTCTCTCAACACATGAGATCAAAGGAGAAGATCAAGAGGAGGAAGAAGAAGGAGATTATCTAGCAACCATGGAGCTTCTCATTTCAAGAGAGAGAATGAGAATCTCCAAATGAAAAGCTTAACCAAGAGAAAAGCTAACCATGGTTGCAATAATGCATAAACATCATCATTACAAATCCAATCAAGATAAAGGTGATGGCTACAAATGACATGACCATTATCATAACTAAAAAGAAAACCAAAGAATACTTTAGATCTTCTAAGAAGGTCCAAGTCAACTTTGGTCAAAAGGTCAACAAAGTCAAGATGGTCAAATGGTCAATGTAATTAGCCATAACAAAATTATCAATGAAAGGATTAGTAAATAATGTCCCCGGCTCATTATGGTTTTGACCAAACGAACTGTCGAAACCCTAATGAGTCCGCCTCAATATGGTTTTGACCGAATTAACTGTCAAAACCCTAATGAGCCTGCCACATAGCGGTTTTGGCCGAACCATCTGCCAAAACCCTAATGAGGCACCTCCTCCTTCATCGCTCCAGAAAACTGTGCATACACACCTGCATCCGTATTCCGTAGAATGCGGATGCGCAGAAGACAAAACACATCCATCCGTGCAATACCAGGATCTGGCTTAAACCAAAGCCCACTAGTACTGCCTGCCCGAACATCATACGCACACAAGTGTACGTAAGTGATCGCAGCCCTGCCGTAAAACCATACGGCCTCTACACGTTTCGCTCAGTGCAGGGAAACTCTCTGTGTGGGACTCTAAAGACTCGACACTACGCTGGCAGTGGGTTTAACCACAGACCGCAAGCGGCACTAGCTGTACGTAACGGTCCCCAGGTAGATGTCGATAAGAAGGCCGATGAGGTAAACCCATCCGAACTCCTACTGAGTCTGTATGTGACAATCTCCGTACAGTCCGGTCTGTTCGTCTGATACATCGCATGGCGGGCCTAGGGGGGCGGTAAACGTCAGACCCCTAATAGCGGTACAAGTCGTGTCGGAGTGAAGCCCAGAACACCCTGAGATAACACTGGAACCTACCAGTATATCTCGCTTGCCCTGGCCAGGGACTACTCGTGTAATGGCTCTCCTAGACACAGCGCGATGTCAACCCCCAATACCGGGAGAGACGAATCCTGTCTAACCGTCACTGCCTCCAAGTGCTTCGGGACTGCTCCCAACTACTACCTGTTTGCACGACTCAGTAGAGCCGTGGTAGGGTAGTAATCAAAGAACAGTGGGAACACACTCGAGGCGAAGTGACAGTGTCAAGTCAGCGGACTATGCTGTACTCATGTTACCTGGGAACTGATAACTGACGATAGGTATAATACCAACCATCAGTTCCCGACGAGTCCTGTCCAGTGTACTCGTAACCTAACGAGCACCCGCATACTATCTCAAGTACGACGTACTGACGGCTGTGGGACAGACCGTCTCCCCTGCTGGGATGAGAAGCGCATACGCTAGTCTACTCCGGAGTATCGATGCCCTATCTCGGTACTCCCACGACTAGGGACGTGTATAAGGATGTGCTTGTAGATCACCCAGCCCCCACGAGTGTGATCGCCATCACAACGCCGGTAATCAAGCAAAGATCCTAAGGGCTCTACTAATGCGTATAGGTGATATAATAAATAAACACACATGTACACATTAAAGCAGAGACAAACCAAGTAGCATACTACTATATTGAGCAAGATTGTCTGTACAACTGTGAATATCCCAAGCTTCCATCAAGTAATATACATACTAGTATGATACAGTAATGGCCTCTAGGGCATATACACTAACACAAACTTACTTTGCATTGTCAACTCGAAAACCTAATTTCTTGTTATCTCTACGACTTAGGCGACTTGGGTGGAGTTAAGTAATTGCGGCTATGATACCGCGGCATAGCTACAATGCAGCACTCTATTTAAGTATCTTGGAGTTCTAGCCTTGATTTATATATTGAATCTATCATCATGCTAATGTCGTTTGTTTTGATTTCAGGACCATGGCAGATAAGAATTTCAAGACGTATCAGAGGCGTGTGGATGAAGCCGCCATGTTAGGAGTGATACGTGGGATGTTGGAAAATCAGAAGAGGCAAACTGAGCTGATCCAGCAGCAAGCAGATTCATTTCAGGAGGGTTTGCAGGCTATTCAGCAGTCTGTAAACACCGCTGTAGCGAAGCCAGTTGACCGAGTAGGGACCGTGGCAGACTTCAGACGTTTGGGTCCTACTACTTTCACTGGTCTGGAGGAGTCGTTACCAGCCGAGCAGTGGCTAGTGGACACGGAGAATTTACTGATTGCGGCACAGATCCCTGAAGACAAGAGAGTTGATGTGGTACGCATTCAGCTGGTGGATTACGCCCGAGAGTGGTGGCTTGTGGATGAGACCCGCTTGTCCAAGCCAATCAGTTGGGCTGATTTCTCTAAAAGTTTCTTGTAAAACTTCTTCCCGCGGACTGCACGGGAGGAAATGGAGGAGAAATTTATTAGGCTGAGACAAAATGGAGCAGCTGTGGATGTACATGCAGCGGAATGGACGAGACTCAGCCGTTTCGCTGGACCCTTAGTCGCCAAGGAGGCAGACAGGGCGCGAAGGTTCTTGCGCAGTTTGGATGTGGAAATCCAGAGGCAGATTGTCTCCCTGGGTTTGACCACTTTCTCACAGGTTCTTACGGCAGCCAGAGAGCAGCAGAGTTTATCAGGATCGAAAGGGAACCTTCACCAGACAGCAGTTGCGGCCAGGAAGCCTGCATTTGTACCTAACCGAGATCATGGGCGCAGAGGTATTCCAGTGGACCGTCGAGGCGTAGCACCCATGAAGAAGCCTGTGATCGTTGACCGAAGGAAGAGAGTGACCTGTGCCTACTGCCACTTACCTGGGCACGTGCATAAGGATTGTAAAAGAAGACTGGGACTTTGTCTGGTTTGTGGGGCAGCCGATCACGCAGTTGGTGCCTGTCCGTCGAAGCTTCACACGAGAGATGATATACAGAAGCCTCCGCAGAGACCGTTCCAAGGGCAGAAACAGATGACTCAAGGACCAAACCAGGCTCGAGCTTTCACGTTGACAGCTGAGGAAGCCAAGTTATCAGGAGAAGTGGTTTCAGGTACTTTGCTCGTTCATGGTTTTCCCGCATTGGCATTATTTGATTCCGGAGCGTCCCACTGTTTTATGTCATCCAAATTTATAACTACACACTCGATTACCTGCACGACCCTATCTAGTTTTTGGGACATACACACTGGGAATGGGAAAATCATAGCTAGTAAGGAATGTAAAGATTGTACAGTTGTTGTTTGCGGACGGGAGCTTTTTGCAGATTTCTTGGTGATTGATACGGGCAGTTATGAAGTAGTCTTGGGAATGGATTTTCTTGGCACTTTCCATGCACACATTGATTGTAGGGCAAGGAAAGTAATTTTCCAGATTCCCGGACACCCTGAGTTTACTTTCCTTGGAGGAAGCAGTTCCGTCGGGCCAGTCGAGTTTAGGGCTAGGCCGACGAACAATGTTCTTGCGGCTATGGTAGTGGATAGTAATGAAGAGCCGGCAGTTGTCCGCGACTTTATGGATGTGTTTGAAGATATTTCGGGCTTACCGCCGAAGCGAGATGTGGAGTTTGCGATTGACCTTATTCCTGGTGCAGCGCCAGTATCAAAATCTTATTATCCGATGGCACCGGTGGAATTGGAAGAAGTTAAGAAACAAGTGGGTGAATTACTCGAGAAGGGATGGATTCGAAGCAGCAACTCACCTTGGGGAGCTCCAGTTCTTTTAGTAAAGAAGAAGGATGGCACGAGAAGGATGTGCATTGATTATCGAGAATTGAACCGGGTGACTATTAAGAACAAGTACCCGATCCCTCGCATTGGAGAACTTTTTGAGCAGCTTAGTGGCGCGAGGGTATTCTCGAAACTGGACTTGCGATCAGGATATCATCAGGTCCGAGTGAAAGCAGAAGACATTTGCAAGACGGCGTTTCGAACTCGATATGGACATTTCGAGTATCTAGTGATGCCCTTCGGAGTGACTAATGCGCCAGCAATATTTATGGATTTGATGAACAAGATCTTTTCACCGTTCTTGGACCAGTTTATTGTGGTATTCATTGACGATATTCTGGTGTACTCGAAGAGTCCGGAGGAGCATGCTAAGCACTTAAGGATCGCACTGCAGACGCTGAGACAAGAGAAGTTATTTGCGAAGATGAGTAAGTGTGAATTCTGGCTGGAAGAAGTGAAGTTTCTGGGGCATGTCGTGTCGGGCGATGGAATCGCCGTCGATCCCGAAAAGATTGCAGCAGTTCGAGATTGGCCTATTCCAAAGAATGTTGCGGAGATAAGAAGTTTTCTTGGACTCGCCGGTTACTACAGAAGATTTGTGGAGAACTTCGCTCGTTTAGCTGAGCCGTTAACCAAGCTTACGCGTAAGGAGGCACCGTTTGTTTGGACGGATGGATGTGCATTGGCCTTCGAGATGTTGAAGCAGAAGTTGATAACCGCCCCTATCCTAACCGTACCGGATGATTCAGGAGGACTGGTGATTCACAGTGACGCATCTGGAAAAGGATTGGGATGTGTTTTAATGCAGAATGGGAAAGTCGTCGCTTACGCATCGAGACAACTGAAGACTCATGAGAAGAACTATCCGACTCATGACTTGGAGCTTGCAGCCGTGATCTTCGCCCTGAAGATTTGGAGACACTACCTTTTGGGCGAGAGAGTCGAAGTCTTTACAGATCACAAGAGTTTAAAGTATGTGTTCACTCAGAAGGAGTTGAACATGAGGCAACACAGATGGTTAGAGCTGATGGCCGACTATGACCTTGATCTTAAGTACCATCCGGGAAAAGTCAACGTCGTGCCAGATGCGCTGAGTCGGTTACCAGCAATTCAGATATTGACTGCACAGAGAGAGATCATTGCGGATTTTCGGAGATTTGACTTGGAGGTTGTGCTACCACATGCTACAAGACAGTTGATGCAGTTGCAAGTACAGTCGTCCTTAGTTGAGAAGATTAAAGCGGCACAATCGCAGGATCCTAGACTGCAAAAGTTTCGAGAGCAGGTTGAAGCCGGACTACGAACCGATTTACTGATCCACGAAGACGGTTCGTTAAGATATGGTAGCCGTGTGTGTGTGCCAAAAGGAGATGTGCGTGAAGAGCTTATGAAGGAGGCACACAGTTCAGCTTACTCTGTACATCCAGGAGGGACAAAGATGTACCGAGATATTCGACAGCACTTCTGGTGGGAAGGTATGAAACGGGAAATTGCTCGCTACATAGCTAAGTGCTTGGTGTGTCAGCAAGTCAAGGCTGAACACCAAAGGGTTGCTGGTTTGTTGCAACCGCTTCCGATTCCTCAGTGGAAGTGGGAACATATAACCATGGATTTCGTGATGGCTTTACCGCGGAGTCCAAAGGGCAACAATGCTGTTTGGGTGGTTGTCGATCGGTTGACCAAGGCAGCTCACTTTATTCCTTTTCGGGTTGGTCAATCGACAGAGACTTTGGCAGAGCGGTACATGCAGGAGATTGTGAGATTGCATGGAGTACCGGTAAGCATCGTGTCCGACCGGGACACTCGGTTCTTGTCGCACTTTTGGAGGAGTTTACAAGAAAGTTTGGGGACTCGATTGAAGTTTAGCACAGCTTATCATCCTCAAACTGATGGACAATCGGAGAGAACGATCCAGACCCTTGAAGATATGTTGAGGGCTTGCATGTTAGACTTCAAAGGTTCATGGGAGGATCATCTACACCTGGTGGAGTTTTCGTACAACAATAGCTTCCAAGCGACAATTCAGATGGCTCCGTTTGAAGCGTTGTATGGTCGTAAGTGCCGTTCACCGGTTTGTTGGGATGATGTTGGTGAACGAAGGTTACTAGGACCAGATTTGGTGGTACAGACAGTCGAGAAGGTGAATACAATCAGGAAGCATATGAAGGCAGCTCAAGACAGACAGAAAAGTTGGGCCGACACGTCAAGAAGACCTCTAGAGTTCGCCGTGGGTGATTTGGTATTCCTGAAGATATCACCGACTAGAGGGGTGATTCGCTTTGGAAGTCGGGGAAAGCTTAGTCCTCGATTCGTTGGACCCTTCGAGATATTGGAGCGTGTTGGAGAGGTATCGTACCGGTTGGCGTTACCACAGTCATTAGCAGGAGTTCACGATGTGTTTCATGTGTCTCAACTACGGAGGTATGTTCGTGATGAGACTCATGTCTTGGATCATTCGGAGTTGACCGTACGGGAGGACCTGACTTTTGAAGAGCGACCAGTGGAAATCAAGGATCGAAGAGAAAAGGTTCTTAAGAACAAGGTTATCCCTCTTGTGCTAGTTTCTTGGGGTAATCGATCGCATGGAGAATCCACTTGGGAGCGAGAAGACGAGATCCGGCAGAAATTTCCTCACCTTTTCCAGTAGTTAGCTATCTTGTATTCTTGGAATTTCGAGGACGAAATTTTTTTTGTAGTTGGGTATGATGTAACACCCGAGCCCAATAATACTATTCATATTACTAGTTGAGGGTTATATATTGCTCATTCCAATTTTCCTGATTTTCTGGTGTTTATTGCTAAATTTTTAACCGGTTAAGTCATTTGGCACATAACAAATTTTAACTCCTAAAATGAAAGTTAAAATATCCATGTTGGCCTACTCGTCGCCACTAGTCGCGTAGTAGCGTCCGCGTGTCGAGATTCCGTCCCGTTCGGCTAAACGGGCAAGTTTGGACGACTACGCACGCGTACAAGTGTCCGACTTGGGGGCATGCATTTTAATCATTAAACACCTCTTTTCAAAATTTGGAAACCGCTTAAAATCCTATAATTTGAATTTGGAACATTTGGGCGCAACCCGGGCGCGATTTGAAAATGTTTCATTTAGCGCCAAAAAGGCCCATTTAATTTAATATCTTAAACTATATATATATACGATCTGTTTTTCCTTAACAGATAAAATCATTTAATCCTTCAAAAATCCTTACTTTAATATTTCCTTTACCTTGCCTCAGCCAATCAGATTCCTTTCATGGGCCCCCTTCATCCACCTCTCTCTATCTCTCTCTTCCCTATTCTCCTTCTCTCTCTCACTCTAAATCTTTCTCTCTCTCTCTCTCCAATCACTCTCTCTCTTCCTATATATTTATCTCCTTTACGCATCCGCCTCCTCCCCATCGCGAGAAAACTCAGCGAACCCCAAACCCTAACCCTAGCCACCTCCAGTCATCGCCGTCGACCTCCCCGCGACCTCGCCGTCGCCGCCCTCGCCACCACGAGCCTAGCCGCACCCTCTTCTTCCTTCCTCCGCTCTCTTCCGCACCTGCACCCAACCCCGACGACTTCACCCGGCCGCAACTCTCGCCGTCAACGCCGCCTCCAGTCGCCGACGACTCCCGCGACTCCCTCTCCTCCTCCTCATCGCGACCTCGTCGTCGCCTTCATCCTCCCCTCGCTGAACCACCAGCAGACCCGAGCCGACCCTAGCACATCCCCAGGTCGTCGGAGACCGCGCCGTCGACCCTCGTCGACGTCACCCGCGCCACCTCCTTTCTCCCTCGACCACCCGAGCCGACCACCACCCTCCTCGACTCGTCGCACCCCCTCTCCAGCGAACCCGAGGCTGTTCAAGCCTTCGCAGCCGCCGTCGTTGCCTCGCCGGCGTTCCAGCGCCGTCGAACCCGCCGTGGTTGCCCCGGGGTGTCTCCCTGTAAGCATCCTTATCCTTCCTTTTGTGCACTTTTCCCCCCGCTGATCCTTTTACGTTTATCGTGTTGCTAACTTCGTTGCCGTGACTTTTGCCGGAACCCGACCGTGCCGTCTTGTGAACCCGATGCTCCAGCGAAGTACCCTGGTCCGTGTGATCCCGTTGTTCTCTGTTGGGACTCGATCCGTGTCCCGTGCACCCGTCTCGTGTTTTCTGCCGACTTTGCATCCGTGCCTTCCGGTTTGCGAAACCGTCGAGGCAAGTATCCGAATACTTGCTTTAACATGCTAGTACACAAGATCAAGTCTTGCTACAAACTTAATCATCATATTATAACCACACAGCTATTAGTAACATCGATATCCTTTTATAACTTTGAATTGATAGTCACAATTATCCGTAACGTTAAATCAATATAGTAGTTGCTTGTAATTAACCGGTCTGCTATCAATCCACACTTTAACTAATTAAACCAATTAGAACGTCCTTGCTTAAATTGCTAGATCATCCTGGTAACTATTATTATGCTGTAGTTTTAATGGTTTCATTGCTTCGTGTTATCAATATTGTTTTACCCTGTGATTGCTGCACCCAAGGGTGCTTGAACCTGTTAATAAGAGAATACAAAACATCACTGTGTTTACAAGGAATAATATTGTTATTTACTGTTTCCTACTGCTGTTCATTATTTGATTGTATACCTGTTGTGAGCACATACTCGATTGCACTACATATTGGCCTGACCCTGCTACACATGACATATACATACATACCGACTCATCCTGTTGTACCATGACATGACTTGTTTCATGATCTCATGCCTAATGCCGACAAACCTGACCATCCCTGCTGTCTATCCAGAAGGACCTACTCTTACCGGATTTTGTGTTGGCATTAGTCCTTGACTACTGAATACCTGACCTGACATACATAACTTGGGGGTATGGGGAAATCAAAGGTGAAACCGACTTGTAACTCAACAGTTCGATACTTGTTCTGATCAGTCTTACGGGCTTGGCCAGTCCGGGAGTGATGATGCTGACATCACTCATCCATCCTACTACCTATTACTGCTTAGCGGCACGTCTCGGATTCAGCCCCGAGGACCTTGACCGTGGTCCCGGGCACGCACGGGATACTATTGAGTTACATCGACGATTCATCAATTGATTTCAAAGACTATAGAGTAGAAACCTGATAGGACAGTTCAGTCACCATTGCACATTACCCTGCTCTGTTATTTCTTGGTACTGCTTTATTCATGTTCATACCTGCACTGCTTATTACCATGTTTATACTATATACTTGATGTCTTGACGCGCTGACGTCTGGGTTTTGCATGGCCCAGATTCCGTACCACTGTCGACGACTGAGCAGGAGTACTTCAGCTAGCAGGCTGAACTGTGAGTTCCTTAGGGTTTAGTTTATTTATTTCATTTCATTTCCAGATGTGAGCCCGCATTATGGGACGTACTGTTTATTCATTGTATTGGATCATTAGCTTCCGCACTTATGATTCTTGTTATTATGGATTTGGACATGTATTAGATTAGTTTATTTATCTTGTTCTTGATATCTCTACAGCCGTAATGTGACTGTGGATGGACACTTCCTACCCACAGGTAGCATGGTTGGCTATGTCACGTGCCCAATCTTGCGTACTCTGGGAAGCGGGGCGTGACATCAGTTGTCTTTTTCTTTTACCTTCTCTCAGGTTGCGAGTACTCCTTGGTTTAGGAGATAGTACACCTATTATGCAAATTGGATAGTCTTCTTCCAAATCTTAGGCTGGTGCCGAACGGTGGGGAATGAAGAAAACCAATTAGCATAACGATGGTGTACAGAAGGTATTAAGTTAAGACAAAGAAAGGGATTAGTAAGAGGGCAAAGTAAAGTGCGACTGCTATTCACGGCCGAACCGAGTATTTCTTCGCCAATCCTAAATCACCTTTGTATTTCTCCATGACACTCCGTATCACTACGAAGATCCCAAGTTTATTGGATAATCCATCGTATGGTTATATACGAACTCGAAAGGAACTTGTTCCAGTTCGGGGATGGATTCTGGTTCAGGAGAAAGAGGAATAAGGTTTATTCGGTTGTCTTTTATCTTCACCTTCTCTCGCATTGCGAGTGCTCATAGGATTAGGACAGTACGCCCATTATGCTTATTGGATAGTCTTCTTCCAAACCAGAGGCTGGTGCCGAACGGTAGGGAAGGAAGAAAACCATTTGGCCTAAAGGGGTGTACAGAAGGTAATGACTAAAGACATATAAAGGGATTTGGAGAGATGGCAAAGAATTATACGGTTACAGTTGTGAATCTGGATAATGGAAGAGGCATTGCTAGGAATACCAGGATACCCCATCGAAACATTTTAATGTTTCAGTTCAACTGTGTACTGTTAAAAGAAAACTGATTTCCCGATTAGACACTTGCTCCAGGGTATGTATTTACCAGGTTGGATTCTCACATCTGTATGGTTTTATAGATGATGAGTGGGAGTAAGTTATTGGGAATTAGGTGACCATCCTCATTATATCGGAATTCGTTGTAATTGGTGATATTTGAGGAAGCCACCTGGGTTGTTTGCCGGTCGGCAAATATTTGGTTTTGAATATCCGTTGTTATGCACCAATTTCAAATTGATATATCTGTACGTCTATTTTTATAGAGTGAGATGTAACTTTTTGAAATTGTGTCTATGACATTTACCTATATCAGTGGATGGTTAGGTAAGGAGCATTGAACAGCGGTGTAATTCTTCTTAACCATAAGTACAGTTTTCAACCTACGACACACAGTGAATGAGTTATAAGACTCAAGGGACTTGTACAGAGTATTGTATGTTGTCCAGCGTCCATCAGGACAGAGGGGTTGGTCCTCGTACTATATTCGGTTTACTTATGACTTCTCTAGTTTTTAGACAGCTGTTTCGTGGAAACACAGGGTCCGAATTTTGAGAAGTTATAGGTATTTGAGTAAAGTAGAGAACCAAGTATTGCAAGTATCGGGATTCTTCAAGGTGATCGAAGATATAGATACTTGTATATGGTATTCAGTTGATAGTAATGATTAAGAGAACTTGGTTCTCTTTCAGGTTACTCATAATTGGAAGTATTCCTAAGTTGAGTAACGCTGATCGGCCCCTTTCCATTTAGTTGACATGCACTGGAGACAGCTGCATGATTTGAATTTGGTTCCAATTAAATCAGTGCCTCAGTTTCTATATTGGATATAGAACAGTTCATATCTTGACATTGTTAAGGTACGGGGAGTTGTCCGGCTTATGCTTAAAACCAGACTCCGGACAACTACAGGCACGTTTCTGTAATGGCTGTTTGTGGGTTGACCCAGGCTATGACGAGGGTTGACTTTCTACCATCTGGAAGATCAATAGAGATATTGTTCTTGACTCGCCACATTTTTAAAAGAAATGGATTTTTTCAGAAAACAGCAGTGGGAGTATGGTAGAACTGGAAGCGATTCCAGAACCGCAAACGATTACTGAAGATTTCATAAGAACCTAAAGATTCAATCTGGCTTGACATTCCATTAGCCACTCCACAGATATGGTGGGTAACCTCAGGCACTCGAGAGGTACTTCGGTATGCTCAAGGACGGTGGCAGGGAGGTTCTTGTTTACCCAGACTTGCCATTGCTGTTGTTCCAGACTGTGAAACCCGGCATGAGGATGAGTATAGCGTCATTCTAAACTGGCTTTAGAAGTGTACGTCTATATGACTCTGCCAGAGGGTTGTCGCAGTCAGTGGGAGCAGCGGAAGCATTGGTGGACAGTTGGCTTATGTCTATTTATAGACTGAAGTAGATATAGCGGAGATAGATCATCTATTTCTGATGTGACAGTCATAGGTTTGACGTCATCAGAATAGGGGATGGATCTGTTGAGAAGGCAGTAGGGTGTGATGTCCTTGTTTTGGATGACATACACAGAGTAGGAAAGGAAACTCCTATACTACGATCGGTTATACTTTGGTTGTCACACAGTGGTTTCTCCACACAGGACTTGGATATTATATCAGACATTCTGGTTACTAGATCTATGGTTTTAGATCTAGATTTGGGTGGTTTCCTAATCTGGGTATCTTGACAGCATTCTATGAGTATTTAGAATGGACGACTCCTGGCACGGTAGTATACCTGCAGGTAATGGAGTCGCCCTCTCTAAAGGTGTCTTACAGACTAAAGGGGAGAGGGATACGCATGATTGACAGATCACTTGCTTAGGCAATTGAGTCAATCATGAGATGTCAAGTACCACACCAGATGTTGTTCTTGCAGTAGGTGCAATAAATTGATATTAATCCAATCTTGGAGAAACAGTCGGAAGCAGTTTTAGAACATAAGTTGATGTTCTAGGGATGTGATAACGACGAGCCTCTTTTAGGAGACGTTTATCATTCCAGGCTTCCAAGGTGACATGGATGGCAGAGTGGCTGTCAGAGTTATAGTTTCTCCTTCTGACGAGGGGCAGTATTTTGGACAGGCGGTCCAAGGCAATACTGAGGGAGGCATGGCGCTGGGTACTGATTAAGTTCAGTTATCGATACAGTCTAAGAAGTTTGGATTTGGAGTTCATTTATGAGCTAGGTCCCATCAGATATCCAAACATACTCTAAGACAGGTATTGCTCATTTCGGGAGATGGCTTTCTCTGCGAACTTGAGATATAGAGAGACATAGAAAGAAACATCACAGCGGATCCACTCACTGAGGCTATTCCTCGAACGCAATAGTTTCGCAAACGAGCTTTGTGAGACTGACTAGTAGAGGAGTTGGGTGTTCGGTATCACACGGGCTGTGAGTATGCGACATCGCAATAATTAGCCTTGAGTGCAAGTGGGAGATTGTTGGAGATAGTGCTCTCAGAGTCAATTATTGGATCACATGCACGTGATTGCAATGATTGAGGGAGGACCTATCCCGGTAGGACAGTCTTACTCGAGATGATAGTATGCTATCTGGTTTACCTTTATCATCGTGTACTGCTTCAGGTGACCTTACAGGTCGCTATTACACGCTGATAGAGCCCCTAGGATTCTTGCTTGACTGCCAGCAGTATGATGGCGATCATATACGTGAGAGCTGGTGGTCTATAAGCACATCCTTAAAAGGTCCCTAGTCGTGGGAGTTTCGAGACAGGGCATCGATTCTCCAGAGTAGACTAGTGTATACAGTCGAGACCCCGACGAGGGGCGGTGGCCGGTCTCACATGCCAATGGTGTCAGTTGGTTCACCTAAGATGTATACAGGTGCTCATTGGGTTATGAGTACACCGGACAGGACTCGCCGGGAACATGCTAGTTGGTCTTATACCTGACGTCAGATAGCAGTTCCCTGGTGACATGTGTACATGTTAGTTCATCGACCTGGAGATCGTCATTTGTCTCGTGTGAGTTCCCACTGTACTTTGATTACTACCCTACCACGGCTCAAAGGAGTCGTGCAAACAGGTTTTAGTTGGGTACAGTCCCGAGCCACATGGAGGCAGTGAGCGGATCTTCAGGGGTTCGTCTCTCCCGGTATTGGGGGTGAGGTCGCGCTGTGTCTAGGAGAGCCATTACGCAAAGCCCTCGGCCGAGGCAGGAGATTTACTGGTAGGTATTCCAGTAGTATCTCAGGGCGTTCTGGGCTACACTCCGACACGACTTGTACCACTTTTGGGGGTCTGACTTTTACCAACCCCCTAGGCCCGACATGCGATACTCATAGACGAACGGACCGGACTGTACGGATATTGTCACTGACAGGCTCAGTAGGGTGTCAGGATGAGTTCGCTCATCGACGTCCCTTTTGGTCAATAGCTGGTGGCCCGTCACGTATTGGCTTATACCTCTGACGTGCTAGTGGTTAAATCCACAGCCATAGTATTGACAAGTCTTTAGAGTCCACCACACTTATAGTTACTCAAGCTTTCGGGCGAAACGCTATAGAGGCCGTATAGAGATATGGCAGGGTCCGATCAGATACGTGCGGTATTGCACGGATCAGGATCAGACGGTTTGTACTAGTGGCCGTATGGATATATGGCAGGGTTCGATCAGATACGTGCGGTATTGCATGGATCAGGATCGAATGGATATCACTAGCCGGCTTTGGTTTAAGCCGGATCCTAGTTTAGTACAGTGTAGATTTTGTCTCATTGCATTTGTATCCGGTCGGAATACAGATGCGGGTGTGTATGCACAGTATCGGGGTTTTTCCTGTAATTTATTACGGGACCAGTTTTCTGAGGTTGCCAGTTTGCATTCCGTTCCGGCCGGTTTTCCTTTGTTCTTTCCCGGCCGGACTTTTCCGATGGAGGGGGTGATTTGCAGTTTTGCAAATTACATTTGGGGAGGGGTTTTCTTGCATATGTGGGATTATGATATGACCATCATCATTTTATTCTCTTTACATCACTTGCATTATTCATGATGGTTATTGTGAAGAGATTGATTTGGTTAATGATGTGAGGTTTACTTTGGATGTGGTCACCCTCCACCTTTTCCTACACTCACCTTCCTTCTTGTTTTTGGGTTTTTCTCCACTATTTGTAAAGGGGGGCCGGCCACTTCTTGGAGATGGGAGAATGGTTCATTTCATTTTTTGTGTGGGAAATTTATCATCCATCTCATTTTAGCTTGCCACCAAAAATCCCCAAGTTCATATCTTGTTGATTCCTCCATCAAGGCAACTTCACAAACCCTATGAGGCAAAGTGATTCTACACTACTTCTACAGCAAATCTTGGGCGCGTCGGCTAGCCAACTTCACGCCCGAGTTGCCTCGGTATTGAGGTGGGAGCCCGTAAAAGATGCAGACGATGTGGTGCCCTTCCGGCAAGGATGCGACGACCGGAGTTTCCGCAGGAGATCGGGACAACGACGAGAAGACCGGAGGACTCGGATCACTCGGTATATCTCTCACCCTTTCTCTTGTTAGCTAGTATCGGTTAATGGTTACGATCTGGGTTTATTGTTCGCGGTAGCGCCAGTTTGAAAGTTAAGAAAAATTTTGATTCCGCATTTTGGCCTCGGAGAGACGGCCGGGGCGCTGCCGTGGCGCAACAGTTTTTACAAAAAGGGGGTGTTGCCAAAATTTTGAAGAAAGAAAGTAAGACTTTTAAAGAATTTGGGTTGCGAATTCAAATGTTTCAAAAACTATATTATCTTTTCCGTATTTTTCTTGGTTTAGATTTCTGGGTTTCGGCTTTCTTTTACTGCGTTACGTCTTTTGGCGTTGCGTAGTATTAGAGCCGTCACGGGCCAATTTTGGGTCGTGACAGGATGGCATATACGTATATTTTATTTTCGTTCTTTTCTGGTGTGATTGATTGATGGGACTGCATTGATTTTTATCAATGTAAGGATAAAACAAACCTATATTTGATGTTGTTGGAACAAATTTTAAAAGTGTTATTACAAAGATGTTTCCTTTTGTTTTGCATAGTGATATTCAGTTAGAATATCCTGCACCTCATTCGACGAGGCAAGGGCCGAGATCCCTTCACCGGGAGTGACCCTTTGGGCAGAAGTTTACGTCAGGGTAGTAACTTTACTATAGTCGATTACAAGTTGCTTTGCATCGCGGTATTCAGTGTGAATATCCTGCACCTCATTCTACGAGGAAAGAGCCGAGATCCCTTCACCGGGAGTGACCTCTTTAGCAAAAAATTTTCGCCACTATATTTTTATAAAAAGCTATCAGGTTCCTTTAACGAGATCAAGTTCATTACGTTAAAGGTTTTTCGCCAAAAACCAGTCGTAGCCCTCCGTCATTTCTTTTGGGTATTTAGTAGTATTCAAGATATATTTGTTTGGCCAAAGTCAAGGCATAGTGTTTGGTAGTTGCTGGGTATTCATCTGTTGCGTAGATAGATGCGTTGGTTTGGGACAGTCGTTCTGCCTTGTTGGCCAAAGTCAAGGGCATGTGGGGGTGGGTTCAAATTAACCTGGACAATGACGGGTAGAACTTGGCATGTGACTTATGATGGGTTGGCCAAAGTCACGATCATAAGAGTATGGGGCAAAAATCAATATCGGGAGTTTCAAATATACAGGAAAATTGCCAGGCATGCGCATACCTTCTGGAGTGTGATAACTTGAGTGGCTTCCATCAAGTTATCATGCGATGATAGTTGGATCCCGATTCTCACTGATGAGTTGGTTTACTTTTCGGGTGATCCCGACTAATTCTTCTTTCTGGTTTGGAGGAGAATTTGAGATAACAGTGGGAGGTTTCCTGATTAGATAAAGTGATAACCATTCTGATCTAGGTTAGAGTGCACGCAGAGTGTTTCTTTTCTCTCTCTCTTTGGCATCGACCTTTGACCGACCCTAGACTATGACTCAGTGACTAAGTTGACCGAACCTTCTTAAAATACTGGCTTTCGGATTATCCAAGTTGCATAAGTCATTGCCGCTCCTTTTTTTACCCTTTGCATTTCTCAGAACACCCCGTATTATTATGGATATCCACTTCCATTGGATAGATCCATCGTATGGTTATATACGAACTCGAAGGGACTTCTTCGAGGATGGATCCAGGTTCAGGAGAAATAGAATTGGTTTATTCAGTTGTCTTTTATTATCACCATCTCTCAGGTTGCGAGGGCTCCTTGGTTTAGGAGGGTACACCTATTACACTTATTGGATATTCTTATTCCAAACAATAGGCAGGTGCCGAAAGGTAGGGAATAAAGAAAACCAATTAGCCTAAGTAGGGTGTGCAGAAGGTAATATGTAAAGACAAAATAAAGGGATTAGAAAGAGGGCAAAGTAAATTGCGACTGTTATCATTCACGACCAAACCGCGTACATCATCGCCACTCCTATTTCACCTTTGCTTTTTCCCCAGTTTGGGAGAAATAGAATAAGGTATTATTCAGTTGTCTTTTATCATCACCTTCTCTCAAGTTACGAGTACTCCTAGGTTTAGGAGGGTACACCTATTATGCTTACTGGATAGTCTTCTTCCAAACCGTAGGCTGGTGCCGAAAGGTAGGGAAGAAAGAAAACCATTTAGCCTAATGATGGTGTACAGAAGGTAACGACTGTAGGGTTCCTAGGCACTCTTGTGAAGGTTCATAAGGCATCAAACATGCCCGGATAAAAATTTAGACGTGCCGAACAACCCAAAGCCGGGATCTTTGCTAGATTATTAGGGTTTAGCATGCAAGATAATATCTTTTTATCTAAGTGTGAGGGATTACAACCTCTGTAGTCCGCTCTTTCGCTTCACAAGCTCCGATTAGAAGTCCCTTCTCTGCGATCCATGATCTCCCGGACTCAAGAGAGGCTCCACGACTCGAACGATCCATGCTAGCTTGAAGTGTTCCAAATCTCCGATGATCTACGTCGAAATTTCGATAACTCAAGCTTTCTCACTCTAAAGAGATGAACACACTAATCTCATGGGCTAGATGAGATGAGGATGAGAGAGTAGTATTTATGCTTTCTTTTTAAATCATTATCTCATAATTTATCATCACAAAATGAATTTTAAGTGAGCTCAAAATCAAGAGAGAAGAAGATGATAATGGAAATGATAATTCCTTTTGTGATGAATAGAAAGAAAAGTATATGATTGATATATCAACCATGGTCAAGGATGAGTGGCTAAGAGTTTGTAGGGAATAAACTAGAGTTAGGGTTTGGTTAGGTTAAGTTATGAGTCATGTAAAAATATCAACCATAATATCTTAAGCATGACAAAAACAAAGCTTCTAGAAGGTGCAAGAAGAAGCTAACCCTAATCAAACCCTAATCCCATTTAATCATCCTTAAACATGTTTAATAATAAATCATATCATGTCACAATAATATATATCACATATATATTATATATTTGCAACAAAAGAAAATAATACAATTAACATATATCGCATATATATCAATGTATCATCCAGTGAGAAAATGAAATAATAAAGCGAGCCAATATTAGATAATGTAATACAATATATCATATATATTATTATACATTAAATCATCAAATCAACACTGGATTCGATGATCCGTCTATATCGAATATTACCGACTAATATATCATGTACCGATTCATCGAATCAACACTTGATCCGATGTCCCGGTTCATATCTAAATATCGCGAGAATAAAATACGGTATCTCATATCGCATTATCCTCGGTCCTGCACATATCACATATGTGCCTCTACTCCGTTTCGCCTGAGCCAAGAAGCCTTTGTGTAGGACTCTAAAGAATCGTCAATACGCCGGTAGCAGGTGATGATCATATCAAACACCCACAAGCTGCAATCGGTCAGCTAAACGTAACAGCCACCCAGGTATTGAGCGATCAGAAGATTAACAAGCTAGCCTGTGTGTTCTCCTGTGAATCCAATCAGTAACACTCCCGTACAGTCCGGTCTGTTCGTCTGATATGTCGCATATCAAGTCTAGGGTGGTAAACGTCAGACCCCAGTAACCGATAAGTCGTGTCGATGTGTGGCTCATAACGGGTCGAGAAACTACTAGTAACACTTACCAGTAAATCTCTATATCATCCCTGGCCAGGGACTTCCAGTTATAGCCAATCGAACACAGCACAACATCAACTCCCTATACCGGGAGAGACGAATCCCCTCCTATCGCTCATTGCCTCCATGTGATTCGGGACTGTACCCAAAAGCCACCGTTTTGCACGCCCTCTTGGACGTGGTAAGGTGGAAATCAAAGCACAGTGGGAATCACACAAGACTCTATGACGATCTCGGGTCTACAGACTACCCTATACCAGTGTCACCAGAGAACTGCCATCTGACGTGTCGTATATCACCATCTGGGAGTTCTCGGCGAGTCCGTCCAGTGTACCCAGTCTCCACTGAGCACCCGTACACCATCTCTGATGTCAAACACCGATGGATATGGGATCATCCATCGCCCATCATATGGGTTAAGATGCGTATATGCTAGTCTACTCTGGTGTATCGATGCCCTGTCTCGATATACCCTCGACTAGGAACAGTTATAGGATGTACTCATCGACTACCATAGCCCCACTAGTATGATCTCATCATAGTCCTAGTAGTCAAGTACAGATCCTAAGGGCTTTATCAACATGTGAGAGAAAATCAGTAAACCAATACAAGTCAATATGTTAAAATAAAGTGAAACCAAATAGCATACTATCATGACGAGCAAGAATGTCCTCTCTATATATATCCAAGTATCCATTATAATATACATCATATGTACAACAATGGCCTCTAGGGCATATACATAACTAACAATCTCCCACTTGCACTAAGGCCAGCTGCTGTAGTATCTCATACCTAGCATCCCGAATAATCTCTCAAAATGTATCTGGGGAATAGCCTTCGTGAATGGATCCGCAGTGTTATCCTTCGTATCTACTCTCCTGACCTCGATCTCCCGGCGATCAACTATCTCCCTGATCAGGTGATACCGCCTCAGAATATGTCTGGACTTCTGATGGGATCTGGGTTCCTTGGCCTAAGCCACAGCTCCATTGTTATCGCAATACAGAGGTATTGGATGCTCAATGGATGGAACCACACCAAGTTCACTAATGAACTTCTTGATCCAAACAGCCTCTTTGGCAGTATCGTTGGCAGCGATGTATTCAGCCTCCATCGTCGAGTCTGCAACGGTATCCTGTTTGGAACTCTTCCAACATACCGCCCCTCCATTGAGGGTAAAGACAAATCCCGAGCGCGACTTAGAGTCGTCCTTATCACTTTGGAAGCTGGAATCGGTAAAGGAATCTACCTGGAGTTCTCCGTTACTATACACCAAGAACATCTCCTTAGTCCTTCGCAAGTACTTGAGAATGTTCTTCACAGCTGTCCAGTGACTCTCTCTAGGATCTTCTTGATACCGGCTCACTACACTTAGTGAGTATGCTACATCAGGTCTGGTACATAGCATCGCATACATGATAGAGCCTACTGCCGAAGCATAGGGTATCCCTTGCATGCGAGCTCTTTCCAAATCAGTCTTGGGAGACATCTCTTTGGAGAGAGTGAGTCCAGAGATCGTGGGTTGGTTCCCACGCTTGGATTCTTCCATACTAAACCCCTTTAGTATGGTGTCAATGTACCTGGATTGGGACAATCCCAGTATCCTTTTAGATCTATCTCTATAGATCACGATTCCCAATATGCAGGAGGCATCACCTAGATCTTTCATTGAGAATCTCTGTGATAAGAAGAGCTTGACTGATTGCAGCATAGGAATATCATTTCCTATCAAGAGTATATCATCCACGTACAATACGAGGAAGACAACCTTACCCTTTGCTACCTTCTTATAGATACAAGGTTCATCTATATTTTTGATGAAGTCAAACTCTTTGACTACAACATCAAAACAGATGTTCCAACTCCGCGATGCTTGCTTTAACCCATAAATGGATTTAAGCAGCTTGCACACCTTTCCGCTGCTCCCACTATCTACGAAGCCCTCTGGCTGAGTCATGTACACGCATTCTTCTAAATCACCGTTTAGAAAGGCGGTCTTAACATCCATTTGCCAGATTTCGTAGTCATGGTATGAAGCAATGGCAAGTAAGATTCGGATGGACTTAAGCATAGCCACTGGAGAGAAGGTTTCGTCATAATCCACACCTGGTCGTTGACGAAAACCCTTTGCTACAAGTCTAGCTTTGAAAGTCTCAACTTTTCCATCTACACTAAATTTCTTTTAAAAATCCACTTGCTCCCAATGGGTTTTACCCCTTCAGGAGCATTTTCCAAAATCCATACATTATTGGTGTACATGGATTCCATCTCAGATCGCATTGCATCCAGCCATTTCATAGAGTCACCACTCGTGATGGCCTGCTCGAAACTAGTCGGGTCATTATCTTCCATGATGCAATCCTCGCTTCCACCATCAATGAGAAAACCGTAGTATCTCTCAGGTGGACGAGAAACCCTACTAGATCGGCGGAGAGGCTGGGGTTCGTCGGGTACTACTGAATCTTCTGGTTCTGCTAAATCTTCAGTTGCAATTTGTGTTTCTAGAACCTCTTCCAGTTCTACCTCTTTGCCACTAATTTCTTTTGCAAGAAATTCCTTTTCCAAAAAGGTAGCATGTTGAGCAACAAACACTTTTTGTTCCTCAGTGTGGTAGAAAAAATATCCTTGAGAATTCTTTGGATATCCCACAAATTTGCAAAGAACTGATCGTGCCTCGAGTTTGTCCGGATTTTGTCTTTTGACATAGGCCGGACAACCCCATATCTTAACTCGTTTAAAATATGGTCTCTTCCCACTCCATATCTTATATGGTGTGGTAGGTACAGATTTAGACGGAACTAGATTCAATATGTATATGGCTGTCTCAAGCGCATACCCCCAAAAGGAAATAGGTAACTCAGCATCGCTCATCATAGATCGCACCATATCTAATAGGGTCCGATTCCTTTGTTCCGATACACCGTTGTTCTGTGGTGTATAAGGAGGAGTAAGCTGAGAGAGAATCCCATTCTCTTTTAGATAATCTAGGAACTCACTGCTTAAGTATTCACCTCCTCGATCAGATCGAAGAATCTTAATACTTTTGCCCGTTTGGTTCGCTACTTCGTGCTTATATTCTCTGAATTTCTCAAAAGCTTCAGACTTGTGTTTCATCAGAAACACATGTCCGTATCTAGAGAGATCGTCAGTGAACGTAATGAAGTAGGAAGAACCGTTCCTGGCATGCGTAGACATGGGACCACATACATCACTATGTATCAGTCCTAAGAGTTCAGTAACTCTTTCTCCATGTCCACTAAACGGAGCTTTGGTCATTTTTCCTTTGAGACATGAATGGCAAGTATCATAAGATGATAATTCGAACGGATTCAAATAACCATCCTTATGTAACTTAGCCAGTCGTGTCGCATTGATATGACCAAGTCTACAATGCCACAAGTAGGATTCGTTCATATCTGAACTTTTCCTCTTGTGTGTGTTTTGTATATTCAGGACCATATTCTGATTCAGAATGAATATGCCATTATGTAACGAGCCTGATGCAATCAACTTTTGATGTAGGAATATGTTCATAACATTATCCTTTACTACAAAATTATATCCTTCTTTACTTAATAAAGAAACTGATATAATATTGCACATCATGTTCGGTATATAATAGCACTCATTTAGAATCAGTGTATTACGATTTGGTAATACAAGGTGATATTCGCCAACTGCTTTGGCTACACTACTTGCACCGTTCCCTACTTGAACGTAATGATCACCTTTTCCCAGTTCTCTACCTTTTCGTAGTCCATGTAACAATTTACATATATGGGATCCTGATCCGGTATTCAATACCCAGGACGTAGGGTGAACTGAGAAACAGTTCTCAATAACTAACACACCCGAAGAAGATGTATCAACATGCATGTTCTTTTGGGCGGCGTGAGAATCCAGATATTCTCCTGTTTCCTGTTCTGTCTTATAACTCTTATAAGAAAGAACGGGTCCAACGTTCCCTAGCTCAATACAATAATCGGGTTCAGTCAATACATCCATATTATTATCTTGATTATGGCCTGACATGGTCGCTACCTGGAGAGAGAGAGAAGAAAACACTTTAGCGTATGCTCTTGCAAGATTAGATTGGTTATTATCTTATCTAATCAGGATATCTCCCACTGTTTTTATCAAATCTTCCTTCAAACCCTAAAAGGTAAGATTAGCCGGGATTAATTACACCCTACAATTTCGTCAATCTTTCAGCCAGATCAGTGTCGGTACTTTGAGGGAGGTTCCCCGTACTTTCGCACGGACCTAATTAAAGTAAACCTCATTTTTCCAGAGGCGTAACCCCGTTAACACTTTTCTAGACACCTACTTGATCGGCTAATTGTCCTGTGTAAAACTCTCCCAGGAGTAACTCTTACTCGCAGTGGGTATCGGGATCCAACTATCTCATAGGAGGTATGCAATCTCATTGCAAATTTCAACGCTTGAAATTCCTGATAATATTTTGCCCCTAGCGATCTATGACCTTGACTAAGTCAACAAACCATAAATCGCAAGTCAAGTTCAACCCGTACATTTCCCGATTGAATTAAACCCACCCGTACGACCCTTGACTAAGTCAACAAGGCCGTGCGAATACCCAATCCAATCACATCTCATGTTTTAACAGATAAACACTACTTAGCTACCGTACACTACGCCTTGACTAAGTCAACAAACATAGCACGAATACTAAATAATATCTATCTGAAATGACGGAGGGCTACGCAGGTTTTTCAGAAAACCCTGAGCGTAATGAACTTGATATCATCGTAGTTTTTGAAAAGGAGTGTTTTTGAGGCTTTTCTTAGTTTCGCTAAAGGGGTCACTCCCGGTGAAGGGATCGTCGGTCCTTTCCTCATCGAATAAGGTGCAGGATATATCATATATACCGCTGTGCAAAGCAAAACTCTAAAAGCAATCAAAAGACAAACCGAGTTTTGTAGCATCTGCCAGTTTCGCTAAAGAGGTCACTCCCGGTGAAGGGATCTCGGCTCTTTCCTCATCGAATAAGGTGCAGGACATATCATATATACCGCTGTGCAAAGCAAAACTGTAGCTACCCTTTTTATAAAGTTTTGATTCTACAACATCTTTAGGTTTCTTTTCCTTTTATTAATCTCATTAATAAAATCCCATCAGCTTATGCTTCCTAAGTATCACAGAAGAAACGAAAGCAGTAATATTTATATATCAGCACATATATATAGTATAAGCATTCGTCTCAGGCAGTAATATGATCTCATCACAGAACATTGCAGCAGAAGAACATATATGAAATATTGGATATACTAGGACGTCCGTGTTTTCAATATGAGCCTGTATAAAACACGGATTCCACGGTCGCGACGAATAGCCAAACCCACATCCCGAGACCCCTACGAGAGCAGCAAGTAACACTGCCAATTCTAGGGTTAGGAGACCCGGTCTCGACTCCTCGAGATGGACTCCCACTGGACCCTAGAACCCGGTTACTTGTGCTCCCCTCCTTGGGTCTACCTAATGCGGAAAAGTAAATAATATACAAGGGTGACATCAACCTCAACCTGGAAGTGCCCCAAATAAAAGAATATTACATTACAAATGAATTTTACATGAATGAAAATAAAAACCCTCATCTCACATAAAACCCCCGGCTATTCAGAACGCGACGATCCAATATAACATATCACAGCAACACAAAATATCACATATCATCAACGTAAGTAAATATGCGCATCCCAATTGTCGTTGACATATAGAAACGAAACCGGCGATATCACATATTACACTTACGGTTACAGAAAAGAAAGTGTAAAACTACAACATTTGGAATCCACAATCTCTTTAGACATCGTAAATCCGAAATATCACATATTTCGCATTTCATGCCTAACTTCTATGAATTCCACATATTGTATCACATTCCAGATAAATAGACAGTATTAAACTTTCCGATCGAATAATCAAATACCCAAAATTTCCTAATGTGCTCAACACTTGAGCGAAGTTCAAATAATCCCAGAATATGTCACAGTACCAGTGATCCGGCCGTAGAAGGGTCAAGCCAACGCCTCACATGTGGCACGCCGTACTGCCCCAAACCCGAAGGTTCAAAAGGAAGATCAAGACGGTCACATAATCGAGTTAAGGTTTGTTGTCTTCTAGAGGGTCCACCGCTTAACTTGTACAATTTCTCCGAAAGATTTAAACCCGATAAAAATTCAACACTTGAAAGTTTGCCGTGCCGGGATAAAGTGGGTTAATGATATCCGTTCAAACAGTTTAACAGTTTCTAAATATCCGGAAAAATAACGAATTTAAATTTTCCGATCGAATCTACGATTACAAAATAAACCCCAGCTTAAACAACACTTGAATCACTTTTAAAAATACCCAGAAGCATCAACAAGCACCTACGGATATTACCATGAAATCCACGTGTCCTAATTCCAAAATTCCGCCGCGGAACCGCCGCGAAAATCATGTTTTCGCCGCGGTTCCGCCGCGGTTTAGTGGAGTTGTGGGACCGTGTTTCATGGTAATTCTTATAATTCCCTGCTGATTTTTTAGGTATTTTTAATTCAGAAAAATCCCAAATTTTGAAAAATTTCCAGAGAGGGATTAAATTTTGTCGGTTCGGGTTCGATCGGAGTTTTAACTTCGTAAGCACGTCACCTAATGCTCTAGCTAGGCTCTGATACCACTGTAGGGTTCCTAGGCACTCTTGTGAAGGTTCATAAGGCATCAAACATGCCCAGATAAAAATTTAGACGTGCCGAACAACCCAAAGCCGGGATCTTTGCTAGATTATTAGGGTTTAGCATGCAAGATAATATCTTTTTATCTAAGTGTGAGGGATTACAACCTTTGTAGTCTGCTCCTTCGCTTCACAAGCTCCGAGTAGAAGTCCCTTCTCCACGATCCATGATCTCCCGGACTCAAGAGAGGCTCCACGACTCGAACGATCCATGCTAGCTTGAAGTGTTCCAAATCTCCGATGATCTACGTCGAAATTTCGATAACTCAAGCTTTCTCACTCTAAAGAGATGAACACACTAATCTCATGGGCTAGATGAGATGAGGATGAGAGAGTAGTATTTATGCTTTCTTTTTAAATCATTATCTCATAATTTATCATCACAAAATGAATTTCAAGTGAGCTCAAAATCAAGAGAGAAGAAGATGATAATGGAAATGATAATTCCTTTTGTGATGAATGGAAAGAAAAGTATATGATTGATATATCAACCATGGTCAAGGATGAGTGGCTAAGAGTTTGTAGAGAATAAACTAGAGTTAGGGTTTGGTTATGTTAAGTTATGAGTCATGTAAAAATATCAACCATAATATCTTAAGCATGACAAAAACAAAGCTTCTAGAAGGTGCAAGAAGAAGCTAACCCTAATCAAACCCTAATCCCATTTAATCATCCTTAAACATGTTTAATAATAAATCATATCATGTCACAATAATATATATCACATATATATTATATATTTGCAACAAAAGAAAATAATACAATTAACATATATCGCATATATATCAATGTATCATCCAGTGAGAAAATGAAATAATAAAGCGAGCCAATATTAGATAATGTAATACAATATATCATATATATTATTATACATTAAATCATCAAATCAACACTTGATTCGATGATCCGGCTATATCGAATATTACCGACTAATATATCATGTACCGATTCATCGAATCAACACTTGATCCGATGTCCCGGTTTATATCTAAATATGGTGAGAATATAATACGGTATCTCATATCGCATTATCCTTGGTCCTGCACATATCACATATGTGCCTCTACTCCGTTTCTCCTGAGCCAAGAAACCTCTGTGTAGAACTCTAAAGAATCGTCAATACGCCGGTAGCAGGTGATGATCATATCAAACACCCACAAGCTGCAAGCGGTCAGCTAAACGTAACAGCCACCCAGGTATTGAGCGATCAGAAGATCAACAAGCTAGCCTGTGCGTTCTCCTGTGAATCCAATCAGTAACACTCCCGTACAGTCCGGTCTGTTCGTCTGATATGTCGCATATCAAGTCTAGGGGTGGTAAACGTCAGACCCCAGTAACCGATAAGTCGTGTCGATGTGTGACTCATAACGGGTCGAGAAACTACTAGTAACACTTACCAGTAAATCTCTATATCAGCCCTGGCCAGGGACTTCCAGTTATAACCAATCGAACACAGCACAACATCAGCTCCCTATACCGGGAGAGACGAATCCTCTCCTATCGCTCATTGCCTCCATGTGATTCGGGACTGTACCCAAAAGCCACCGTTTTGCACGCCCTCTTGGACGTGGTAAGGTGGAAATCAAAGCACAGTGGGAATCACACAAGACTCTATGACGATCTCGGGTCTATAGACTACCCTGCACCAGTGTCACCGGAGAACTGCCATCTGACGTGTGGTATATCACCATCTGGGAGTTCTCGGCGAGTCCGTCCAGTGTACCTAGTCTCCACTGAGCACCCGTACACCATCTCTGATGTCAAACACCGATGGATATGGGATCATCCATCGCCCATCATATGGGTCAAGATGCGTATACGCTAGTCTACTCTGGTGTATCGATGCCCTGTCTCGATATACCCTCGACTAGGAACAGTTATAGGATGTACTCATCGACTACCATGGCCCCACTAGTATGATCTCATCATAGTCCTAGTAGTCAAGTACAGATCCTAAGGGCTTTATCAACATGTGAGAGAAAAACAGTAAACCAATACAAGTCAACATGTTAAGATAAAGTGAAACCAAATAGCATACTATCATGACGAGCAAGAATGTCCTCTCTCTATATATCCAAGCATCCATTATTATATACATCATATGTACAACAATGGCCTCTAGGGCATATACATAACTAACAACGACTAAAGACAAATATAGGGATTTGGAGAGATGGCAAAGAATTATACGGTTACAGTCATGAATTGGATTATGGAAGAGGCATTACTAGGAATACCAGGATACCCCTACGAGACATTTTAATGTTTCACTTTCACTGCGCATTGTTAAAGAAAAACTGATTTCCCGATTAGATACTTACTCCAGGGTATGTATTTACCAGGTTTTATTCTCATATCTGTATGGTTTTACAGATGTTGAGTGGGAGGAAGTTATTTGGGAATTAGGTGATCATCCTCATTATATCGGAATTCGTTGTAATTGGTGATATATGAGGAAATCACCTGGGTACAGTTTTCAACCTACGATGCACAGGTTTTTGTGTTATTTAACTCAGCGGACTTATACAGAGTATTGTATATTGTCCAGTGTCCGTCAGAACAAAGGGGTGGGTTCTCGTACTATGTTCTGTTTACTTATGACTTCTCTAGTTTTTAGACAAGTGTTTCGTAGAAATACAATGTCTAAGTTTTGAGAAGTTGTGGGTATAAGAATAAAGTAGAGAACCAGGTATCACAAGTATCGGGATTCTTCAAAAGAGATCGAAGATATAGATACTTGTGATTGGTATTCAGATGATAGTAATGGTTTTGAGAAACTTGTTTCTCTTTCAGGTTACTCATAATTGGATAGATTCCTAAGATGAGTAATGTTGATTAGCCTTTCTCCATTAAGTTGATATGCACTGGAGACAGCTGCATGATTTGAATCTGGTTCCAATTAAATTAGTGCCTCTATTTCTATATTGGATATAGAATGGTTCATATCTTAACGATGATAAGATACGGGGAGTTGTCCGGCTTATGCTTAAAACCAGACTCTGGATAACTCAGGGCACGTTTCTGTAATGGCAGTTTGTGGGTTGACCCGGGCTTAGTCGAGGGTTAACTTTCTACCATCTGGAAGATCAATAGTGATATTGTTCTTGACTCGCCACAGTTTTAGTAAAATGGATTTTTTCAGAAAACAGTTGTCGGAGTATGGTAGAACTGGAAGTGATTCTAGAACCGCAAACGATTACGGAGATTTTAATAGGACCTATATATTCAATCAAGTTTGACATTCCAATAGCCACTTCACAGACATGGTTGGTAACCTCAGACACCCGAGAGGTACTCCGGTAGCCTCAAGGACGGTGACAGGGAGGTGCTTGTTTACCCAGACTTGACACTGCTGTTGTTCCAGACTGTGAGACCCGGCAAGAGGATAAGTATAGCGTCGTTCTAAACATGCTTTAGAAGTGTACGTATATATTATTTTGCCTGAGGGTTTTCGTAGTCAGTGGGAGCAGCAGAAGCATAGTGGGCAAGTAGCTTATGTCTATTTATAGACTTGAGCAGATATAGCGGAGATAAGATCATCTAATTTTGATGTGACAGTCATAGGTTTGACTTCATCAGAATAGGGGTGGATCTGTTAAGAAGGTAGTAGGGTGTGATGTCCTGGTATTTGGATGACATACACAGAGTAGGGAGTAAAATTCCTATACTACGATTGGTTGTATTGTGGTCGTTACACAGTTGTTTCTTCACAAAGGACATGGATATAATATCAGACATTTTGGTTACTAGATCTATGGTTTTAGATCTAGATTTGGGTAGTTTCCCAATATGGGTACTTTGACAGTATTCTAATGGTATTTAGAATAGAAGACTCCTGGCATGGTGGTGTACCTACAGGTGATGGAGTCACCCTCTCTAAAGGTGTCTTAGAGACTAAAGGAGAGAGGGATGTGCATGATTGGCAGATCACTTGCTTGGGCAATTGAGTCAATCATGAGATATCAAGTACCACACCAGATGTAGTTTTTGCACTTGATGCGATAAGTTAATATTAATCCAATCCTGAAGAAATATAAGGAAGCAGTTTTAGAACATAAGTGTATGTTCTACGGATTTGATGACGGCAGCCTCCTTCGGGAGACGGTTATCGTTCCAGGCTTCCAAGGTGACATGAATGACAGAGTGATTGTCAGAGTTATAGTTTTCCCTCTGGCGAGGGACAGTATTATGGACAGGTAGTCCAAAAGGATACTGTGGGAGGCATGGTGCTGGAAACTGATTAGGTTCAGTTATCGATACAGTCTAAGAAGTATGAATTTGGAGTTCATTTATGAACTAGGTCCCATCAGATATTCAGACATATTCTAAGACAGGTATTACTCGATTCGGGAGATGGCTTTCTCCGCGAATTTGAGATTTAGAGAGATTTAGAAAGAAACATCAGGGCGGATCCATTCACTAAGGCTATTTCTCGAACACAAGCGTTTTACAAACTAGCTTTGTGAAACTGATTAATAGAGGAGTTAGATGTTCGGTATCACACGGGCTGTGAGTATGCGACATCGCAATAATTAGCCTTAAGTGCAAGTGGGAGATTGTTGGAGATAGTGCCCTCAAAATCAATTATTGGATCGCAGGTACGTGATTGCAATGATTGAGGTAGGACCTATACCGATATGACAGTCTTTCTCGAGATGATAGTTTGCTATCTGGTTTGTCTTTATCATCGTATACATGCTTTAGTTCACTATTGCATGATGATAGAGCCCATAAGATTCTTGCTTGACTACCAGCAGTATGATGGCGATCATATATGTGGGAGCTGGGGTCTGTAAGCACATCCTTAAAGTGTCCCTAGTCGTGGGAGTTTCGAGACAGGGCATCGATACTCCAGAGTAGACTAGTGTATACAGTCGAGACCCCGACGAAGGGCGGTGGCGGTCTCACAAGCCACTGGTGTCAGTTTGATCACCTAAGATGTATACAGGTGCTCATTGGGTTATGAGTACACTGGACAGGACTCGCCGGGAACATGCTAGTTGGTATTATACATATCGTCAGATAGCAGTTCCCTGGTGACATGTGTATAGGTTAGTTCATCGACCTAAGGTCGTCATTTGTCTTATGTGATTTCTCACTGTACTTAGATTACTACCCTACCATGCTCAAAGGAGTTGTGCAAACAGGTTTTAGTTGGGTACAGTCCCGAGCCACATTGGAGGCAAGTGAGCGGATCGGCAGGGGATTCGTCACTCCCGGTATTGGTGGTGAGATCGCGCAGTGTCCAGAAAAGCCATTACACAAAGCCCTCGGCCGAGGCAGGAGATTTACTGGTAGGTACTCAAGTAGTATCTCAGGGTTTTCTGGGCTACTCTCTGACACGACTTATACTGCTATTGTGGGTCTGACGTTACCAGCCCCTAGGAAGATATGCGATACTCATAGACGAACGGACCGGACTGTATGTATATTGTCACTGTTAGGCTCAGTAGGGTTTATGGATGAGTTCGCTCGTCAGATTCCCTTCCAATCAATACATAGGCAAACCGTTATGCACAGCTTGTACCTATGACGTGCTAGAGATTATTCCCAGTGCCAGTGTGTTGATGAGTCATTAGAGTCCCCCACAGACACTTTTCCAAGTTCGGACAAAACGTTGTAGAGGCCGTATGGTTTTATGGCATGGTTCGGAAAAAGCACGTGCGTTTTCGCACGCGTCATTTTTCGGGCAGATAATACTGATCGGCTTTGGTTTAAGCCAGATCCGAGTATTATACTGTGTAGATATAATATCATTGTCTCAGATGCATTTGTATTCGGTCGTAATACAAATGTGGGTATGTTTATACCATTACGGGGTTATCCTGAAATTCGTTTCAGGATCACTTTTGGAAGTTTCCAGTTTCCAGTTTCTATCGGCCGTACTTAACATTCGGTTAAATACGGATTTATCTTTTCTTCCATGGGTGAGTCATGAGGGTGAGTCATGTGTGAGGAAGCTTCTTGATGATGACTAGATTTGTGACTCACTTGATTGCATTAATTGATTGGATGACTAAGCTTAATGAGTCATTCTTTACATTAATGTGTTCATACTAGGTGTTTAAGTGAGTCATTGTTATGATAAGTATTGTGCTTGTTATGATCACCTCCCCCTCTCTTACACTCACCTCCCCCATCTCTACTTAAGTGGTCGGCCCCCTTGAGGAAAGATCATGGTTGTGTTTTGGAAAAAGATTATGATAGCTTCACTTCATTTCATATAGCTCATTTTCCATCACCCGATTCCAAAAAGGCAACTTCATTAACCGTTCGTCCATAGCCTTGGACGTAACGAGACAAAGTGTTCTACTCATTCTCTACTTCATCTTGGTCGTCTCTTTTAGCAAACTTGACGATCGAGTTGCCTCGGTTCAGAGGCGGGAGCCCGTTTATAGATCCATCGACGTGGTGCCACCTGGATGACGAGATCGGAGATTCAGGAGATCGGAGTAGCCGCAACAAGCGTGGGATGATGGTTGAAGACCGAAGGACTCGGATCGTTCGGTATAACTCTTCTACCCACTTTGTAGTTTGTTAGTTTAGCTTTAATGGCAGATCCGGGTTATAGTACGCGATAACGCCAGTTGTAAAAAGTTTTTGTTCCGCATTTGGCGTCTGTTAGACGACCGGGGCGCTACCGTGGACTTACACTTTCGGCACCTGCCTATGGTTTGGAAGAAGACTATCCAATAAGCGTAATAGGTTTACTCTTCTAAACCAAGGAGCCCTCGCAACCTGAGAGAAGGTGATAATAAAAGACAACTGAATAAACCAATTCTATTTCTCCTGAACCAGAATCCATCCTCGAAAAATATCCTTCGAGTTCGTATATAACCATACGATGGATTTATCCAATGGAATTGGATGTTCGTAGTGATACGGGGTGTTCTGAGAAATAAAAAGGGTAAAAGAAGGAGCGGCAATGACTTATGCAACTATAGACAATCCAAAAGCCAGTATTTTAAGAAGGTTCGGTCAACTTGGTCACTGAATTATAGTCTAGGGTCGGTCAAAGGTCGCTGTCAAAGAGAGAGAGAAAAGAAACACTCTGCGTGCACTCTAACCTAGATTAGAATGGTTATCACTTTATCTAATTAGGAAACCTCCCACTGTAATCTCAAATTCTCCTCCAAACCTGAAAGAAGAATTAGTCGGGATCACCCGAAGAGTAAACCAACTCATCAGTGAGAATCGGGATCCAACTCTCATCGCATGATAACGTGAAGGAATCCACTCATGTTATCATACTCCAGAAGGTATGCTCAAGTTTTGCAAGTTTCCTGTATGTTTGAAACTCCCGATATAATTTTTATCCCATGCTCTTATGACCTTGACGTAGGCCAACAAATCATAAGCCACATGTCAAGTTCTACCCGTCGTTGTCTTGATTAATTTAGGTCATCGTACATGCCCTTGACGTAGGCCAATAAGGCTGTACGTCTGTCCTAAACTAATGCATCTATCTGTGCAACAAATGAATACCCAGCAGCTACCAAACACTATGTCTTGACGTAGGCCAACAAACATAGCTTGAATACTACTGACCATCCATAAGAAATGACGGAGGATTACGGCTGGTTTTTGGCGAAAAACCTTTAACGTAATGAACTTGATCTCGTTGAAGGAACCTGATAGCTTTTTATAAAAATATAGTGGCGAAAACCTTTTGCTATAGAAGTCACTCCCGGTGAAGGGATCTCGGCTCTTTCCTCATGGAATGAGGTGCAGGATATTCCAACTGAATACCGCGATGCAAAGCAACTTGTAATCGACTATATTGAAGTTATTACCCTGACGCAAACCTCTGCCCAAGGGGTCACTCCCGGTGAAGGTATCTCGGCTTTTGCCTCGTCGAATGAGGTGCAGGATATTCTAACTGAATACCGCTATGCAAAGAAAAAGGAAACATTTTTGTAATAACTCCTTTTTAAAATTTGTTCCAACAACATCAAATATAGGTTTGTTTTATCCTTGCATTGATAAGAATCAATGCAGTCCCATCAATCAATCACACCAGAAAAGAACGAAAATAAAATGTACGTATATGCCATCCGCATTCGCCACTGGGTCCCGTCATCACCCGTTAGGTTACTTAACTAACGACAGAGCGGGGACTGAACTAGCGCGGGTGTAAAACATACACAACATCTAATAGTATATATACCAATATATAATAATCGCTCCAGGTATGATAAATGCAACATTACAGAAAAGTAATAGCATCACAGAACAATACAAATAATCTGGGATCCCCGGGTTTCACAGAGCCGCTACTGAAACCCGACGTTCCCCTGGTCGTGTGGATAGCCTGTGCAATGAAACCTAGACCCTTACGGGTGTGGCAAGTTACCCGCCAAAACCTGAAGCGAGGCAGCCCCCTACAGCAAAGTGAATGGACCACTCAGCACTTTACGGAATCCGGTAACTTGAGCACCCCTCCTTGGGTCAACCATACCCCCTTACGAGTGCTGCGAATAGCCCGCCAATTCTAGAGTGAAGCCCCACCGTCTCAACACCATGAGATGCGGGCCGTTGCCCTCTAGAACCCGGCAATCCGTGCACCCCACCGCGGGGTAATCCTAGTACAGAAAATAAAATATATACAACGGGTACATCGACCTCAGCCCGGTCGTGCCCCAAAAGAATAATATACAAACAGGCAGTGACGGCAGTCCACATGTTGGACGCTTGCCCCGCAATATCAAATCTATAAATAAATCCAAACAACACTACCATTGCATACTGCTATTCACCACGACATATCTGCAACATCACAGCACAACACAAAACATCAACGCGAATGTCACGTTCGCAAACCCGTCTAAAAGAACTATAGCAATCAGACACGGTTTACCGATCAAATGACATTCACGGTCGGAGATATAAAATAAGTACTGTAAACTAACATGTTTAAAATTTCGATCGACAAAATTTCCCGAAGTGGGCCCCACGTACATCTGGTGTACAGTAACAAAATTTGGGCCCAAAAGACATATACCAAAAACAACAATTTCCTATGGCAAACTCACTGGAAATATTTGGCGCACTGTTCCCACAAAAGCGCGGCGGATCAGCGGCCAAACCCTGGTTTGGGCCGCGTATCCGCGGCTGTTCTGTGGGATCACGTGACCAAATTTCACCAGTTTGCTTAGAATTGCCTGCATAGTTTTCTGTGATATGTAAAATAATTTTTAGACCAGATTAAAAATCGACAGAAACTTTGAATAGAAAATTGTAGTTTTGCGAAAATCCGTTCGATCGATATTTTAAACGTGTTAGCACAAGTTAGTAAAGCTTAATGGCGAGGCTCTGATACCAATGTAAGTCTACGGTAGCGCCTCGGCCGTCTAACAGACTCCAAATGCGGAACAAAAACTTTTATACAACTGGCGCTATCGCATACTATAACCCGGATCTGCCATTAAAGCTACACTAACAAACTATAAAGTGGGTAGAAATGTTATACCGAACGATTCGAGTCCTTCGGTCTTCAACCATCATCCCACGCTTTGTTGCGCCTGCTCCGATCTCCTCGATCTCCGGTCTCGTCGTCCAGGTGGCACCACGTCGACGGATCTTTAAAACGGGCTCCCGCCTCTGAACCGAGGCAACTCGATCATCAAATTTGCTAAAAGAGATGACCAAGATTGATGTAGGGAATGAGTAGAACACTTTGTCTCGTTACGTCCAAGACTATGGACGAACGGTTAATGAAGTTTCCATTTGGAATTTGGTGATGGAATAAAATGAGCTATGAAATTATATGAAGCAAAACTATCATCATAATTTCCAAAATCAATTCATCAAGCTCCAAAAATGTGGCCGGCCTCAATAAGAAGAGGGGGGGGGGTGAGTGTAGGAGAAAGGAGGGGGTGATAATAAGCATTAATGAAGAAATGAGTCACTTAACACCTTGTATTTATCATTAATGCTTCCTAATGAGTCACTACCCTAGTCATCATAACACATCACCACTCAATTAATGCATCATTAATGAACTAATGACTCACAAGCCAAGTCACCATCTAGTACCATCTAGAACCATGACTCACCCAAGAAAAGATAAATCCGTATTTAACCGAATGTTAAATACGGGTGATAGAAAACTGGAAACTGGCAACTTCCAAAAGTGATCCTGAAACGAATTTCAGGATAACCCCATAACAGTATAAACATACCCGCATCTGTATTACGACCGAATACAAATGCAACTGAGACAAAGATATTATATCTACACAGTATAATACTTGGATCCGGCTTAAACCAAAGCCTACCAGTATTATCTGCCCGAAATATGACACGTGCGAAAACACATGTGCATTTTCCGAACCCTGCCATAAAACCATACGGCATCTACAACGTTTCGCCCGAACTTGGGAAAGTGTCTGTCGGGTACTCTAATGACTCATCAATACACTAGCACTGGGTATAACCACTAGCACGTCAGAGGTACAAGCTATACGTAACGGTTGCCTATGTATTGATTGGAAGGGAAGCCGAGGAGCGAACTCATCTAGAAACCCTACTGAGCCTGACAGTGACAATATCCGTATAGTCCGGTCCATTCGTCTTTGAGTATCGCATATAGGGCCTAGGGGGCCGGTAAACGTCAGACCCCCAATAGCGGTATAAGTCGTGTCAGAGAGCAGCCCATAACACCCTGAGATATTACTGGAATACCTTCCAGTAAATCTCGATTACCCTGGCCAGGGATTTTGTGTAATGGCTCTCCTAAACACTGTGCGATCTCACCCCCAATACCGGGAGAGACGAATCCCCGACGATCTGCTCACTGCCTCCATGTGGCTCGGGACTGTACCCAAAATATACCTATTTGCACGACTCCTTTGACCTGTAGTAGGGTATAAATCAAAGTACAGTGGGAACTCACACGAGACAAATGATGACCTCAAGTCGATGAACTAACCTGTACACATGTCACCAGGGAACTGCTATCTGACGCTAGGTATAATTCTAACCAACAAGTTCTCGGCGAGTCCTGTCCGGTGTACTCATAACCCAATGAACACCTGTATACATCTTAGGTGAACCAACTAACACCAATGGCTTGTGAGACCGGCCATCACCCCTCGTCGGGGTCTCGAATGTATACACTAGTCTACTCTGGAGTATCGATGCCCTGTCTCGAAACTCCCACGACTAGGGACACTTTAAGGATGTGCTTATAGACCCCAGCTCCTACATATATGATCGCCATCATACTGCTGGCAGTCAAGCAAGAATCCTATGGGCTTTATCAACATATACATGATGATAAAGACAAATCAGATAGCATACTATCATCTCGAGTAAGATTGTTTTATCGGTATAGGTCCTCCTTCAATCATTGCAATCACGTACCTGCGATCCAATAATTGACTTAGAGGGCACTATATCCAACAGGGGCTTTATGCCGATATTCACTGTTCACTGACTAGCGATTTTGAGTTTTCGGATCTTTCATGAGATTTCTGGTTTTGGGAAACTGCATGTGAATGTTTATAAACCTATGATAATTTTAAAAGAGAAAGATGCGGTTTTCCTTGATATGATGAGTAGCGTCCACCATGATATTTTCTCGGTTCTGAGTTGGTTTTCGAGACTCGATTCGAGGAGGAGGATGAACCGTCTGCGGGTACATGGTGGACTCGGTGAGGTACCCCAGGGCGAGAAAGATTTTGTGGGGATGACGATGAGCCTAGCAGGGGAGCACTACCTACCGGTGAATGTATGGAAACTCGACGGATATCCGGAGGATACCATTCAGAGTTATGAGAGAGATGGATAAATGGGCCGATCCGGACAGACGGAGCCCATGAGCCGATCCGGACTGACGGAGCCCGAGATTTGAGTATTATGTGTCGCTGTCGGACACGGATTTCGAGACGTTTTGAGTGCCGATGCTAGGCACTCAGGTTTTATCATGATTTGTGTGTCGTTGCTGGACACACGTGGATGGTGCATTATTACATGTCATGCATCGACATATTATTACTCATGACACGGACACGAATTGTAATGTTTTGAAAATCCTTTAAGTGAAATTTCCGATAATCGGTAAAATAACCGGTGTTTTCCGTAAAAAACAAGATATAATTATTTTTTGACATAGACTTAAATATACCTATTCTAGATATGTAATTGCCAGTATTTGGTATTTAATTGGTCACTTGTAAAATTTCTAGTTTACTAAAATATTTTCCGTAATTAATTATTTTAAATATTATTTTAAGTTTTCACCAATACATTTAATTAGTGATAATTATAAATTGGAATGCGTTAATACAAGTTTAGTGAACCATGACCACTTAGAATCAAGTATGTAGCATGCTAATTCTCACTCACTTGTCTCCATAATTCTAGAGAAGTTTAGGGTTAGAAAAAAATTAAAATGAATTAATTAAAGAAATGAGTTAATATATGATTGATGGGGGTGTTTTCTTGTCATGGAATTTTCCACACATACTCACACACTTCACACCCTCTCTCCACCTACTGCTGGCCGAGCCTTGGGCTGCCCCCCCACACCTCACACTTCATGTTAAATTGAAATGGGATTAAAATAAAATGAAGGAATAAAAAAGGGGTTGAAGTCAAATGAGATATGGCTTTTTGTTGACTTCAAACCACACACCTCACTCTCTCTCCCCCCTCTCCCTTCCCTTGGCCGAGCCCTTCCCCTTGGCTGCCCAAATTTCCCCCCATTTCATTTCTCTTTAAACCTATTGGGCTGTTTAGCACGGCAGCAAGGTTTCGGGTGGCATCGTCCATACCATTTAAAATTTTTTGCCTTTCTAGCAAACCCTAACCCTAGATCTTTAACTAAAGAATCATACGGAATCGAAATGCAAACACTTTAGAACTAAGTGATAGGGATTACAACCTTTCTAGTCCGTTCCTTCGCTTCAATAGCTCTTTGTTGTGGTCCCTTCGCTGCAATCATAAATCTCTTGAACTCTTGAGAGGCTCCATGAAGTGAATGATGCATCCTTGCTTCAAGACTTCACTATTCAAGATGATCTACTTTGAGGAGTCACAAACCCAAGCTATCTCTTCACTAATTAGAGATTAGTGAAGCTAACACACTAATCTATATAGCTAGTATAGAAGAGGATGATGAAATAGGAATTTTGCTCTCTTTAGTTTTTTTTCCTCACAATTTTTCATCACTTGAAAAAAAATCTAGCAAGCATTTTTGTGAGCAAGAAGAAGATAAAGAAGTGATGAATGAATTATTATTGAGGTTAGAAATGCAACCATGGGTTAAGAATGTCATGCTTAACCCTTGTAGAGACTTAACAATGAGCTAGGGTTAAAGGTTAGGTTAACAAATATCTTAATAAATATCTAAAGAGTGGACTTAGTCAACAAGTAAAAATATCTCATCATAAAATCCACAATTTAGAATTAACTAAAATAAATATATATCTAACTCTAATTCTAGCAATGGTGTGAATCTCATAAACCCTAGTTGCATTTATAACCTAGCATGCTACAATTATACATATCCCATATATATAATTTTGTAACTAAAGAAAAGAATACATTTAACATATATCACATATATATCAATGCATCCTAAGTGAGAAAAAGAATCATTTAAGTGAGCTTATATTAGTTAATATAATGTAATATATCATATATATAATTATAAATTAAATTATTAAATCAATACTTGATTTAATAATCCGGGTATATTACATATAACTATCCAATATAATATGTATCATTTTATCGAATCAACACTTGATCCGATAACCCGGCTATATCACATATACCCGGCCGATATCACATATCGCGAGAATAGAATACGGTATCACAGACATGTATCAATCTCGGTCCCGCACATATCACATATGTGCTCCTACTCCGTTTCGCCTGAACCAGGAAACCTCTGTATAGGACTCTAAAGACTCGTCAATACGCCGACAGTTTATGATGATCATATCAAACACCCACAAGATGCAAACGGTCAGCTAAACGTAATAGCCACCTGGGTATTGAGCGATCAGAAGATCAATAAGCAATCCTGCACACAATCCTGTGAATCCAATCAGTAACACTTCCATACAGTCTGGTCTCTTCGTCTGATATGTCGCATATCCAGTCTAGGGGTGGTAAACGTCAAACCCCAGTAACCGATAAGTCGTGTCGATGTGAGGCTCATAACGGGTCGAGAAACTACTGATAACACTTACCGGTAGGTCTCCATATCATCCCTGGCCAGGGACTTCCAGTTATAGCCAATTGAACACAACGCAACATCAACCCCAAATACCGGGAGAGACGAAACCCTTCATACCGCTCATTGCCTCCATGTGATTCGGGACTGTTGGATATAGTGCCCTCAAAGTCAATTATTGGATCGCAGGTACATGATTGCAATGATTGAGGAGGACCTATACCGGTAGCACAGTCTTACTCGAGATGATAGTATGCTATCTGGTTTGCCTTTATCAGTCGTGTATAGGTTCAGCTGACTGATCACTATTATACGTTGATAGAGCTCTTAGGATCTTGCTTAAGTAACAATAGTATGATGGCGATCATATACGTGAGAGTTGGGTAGTCTATAAGCACATCCTTAATTGTGGTCCCTAGTCGTGGGAGTTTCGAGACAGGGCATCGATACTCCGGAGTAGACTAGTGTATATAGTCGAAACCCCGACGAAGGGCGGTGGTCGGTCTCACAAGCCACTGGTGTCAGTTGGTGTTAGAGATAGTGCCCTCAGAGTCAATTATTGGATCACAGGCACGTGATTGCAATGATTGAGGGAGGACCTATACCGGTAGGACAGTCTTACTCAAGATGATAGTATGCTATCTGGTTTATCTTTATCATCGTGTACTGCTTTAGGTGACCTTACGAGTCGCTATTGCACGTTGATAGAGCCCCTAGGATTCTTGCTTGAATACCAGCAGTATGAGGGCGATCATATACGTGGGAGCTGGGGTCTATAAGCACATCCTTAAAAGGTCCCTAGTCGTGGGAGTTTCGAGACAGGGCATCGATACTCCATTGTAGACTAGTGTATACAGTCGAGACCCTGACGAGGGGCGGTGGCCGGTCTCACAAGCCACTGGTGTCAGTTGGTTCACCTAATATGTATACAGGTGCTCATTGGGTTATGAGTACACCGGACAAGACTCGCCGAGAACATGCTAGTTGGTATTATACCTGATGTCAGATAGCAGTTCCCTGGTGACATGTGTACAGGTTAGTTCATCAACCTGAGATCGTCATTTGTCTCGTGTGAGTTCCCACTGTACTTTGATTACTACCCTACCACGCTCAAAGGAGACGTGCAAACATGTTTTAGTTGGGTACAGTCCCGAGACACATGGAGGCAGTGAGCGGATCTGCAGGGGTTCGTCTCTCCCGGTATTGGGGGTGAGGTCGCGCTGTGTCAAGGAGAGCCATTACACGAAGTCCTTGGCTAAGGCAGGAGATTTACTGGTAGGTATTCCAGTAGTATCTCAGGGTGTTCTGGGCTACTCTCCGACACGACTTGTACCGCTTTTGGGGGTATGACTTTTACCAACCCCATAGGCCCGCCATGCGATGCTCATAGACGAACGGACCGGACTGTACGGATATTGTCACTGACAGGCTCAGTAGGGTGTCAGCATAAGTTCGCTCACAGACGTTCCTTTTGGTCAATACCTGGTAGCCCGTTACGTATAGGCTAATACCTCTGACGTGCTAGTGGTTAAATCCATAACCAAGGTGTTGACGAGTCTTTAGAGTCCCCCACAGACCAGTTTCTCAAGTTTCGAGCGAAATGCTGTAGAGGCCGTATGGAGATATGGCAGGGTTTGATCAGATACGCGTGGTATTGCACGGATCATGATTGGACGGATTTTACTAGCGGGCTTTGGTTTAAGCCGGATCCTAGTATTGTACAGTGTAGATTTTGTCTCTTTGCATTTGTATTCAGTGGGAATACAAATGTGGGTATGTATATACAGTCGCGAGGTTTTCCTGTAATTTATTACGGGATCATTTTTATGAAGTTGCCAGTTTGCATTCCGTTCCGGCCAGTTTTCCTTTGTTCCTTCCCGGCCGGACTTTTCCGTTGGAAGGGCTAATTTGCAAGTTCGTAAATTAGCATATTGTGGAGGGTTTATTTGTGAAATGGTGGCATCATGATGGTTCATGCATGATGAGATTCTTTTTCCATCACTTGCTTGCATTAAATGAGATGAAACTTTGATTAGATGTGATTAGAAATGGTGTGACCTTTTTTTTCCTTTCTCATGTTGATACATATTCTTTCTTGCCTTTTCTCCTTTAAGATGACACTTTCATGTTTCCCTCCTCATTGAAAAATGGCCAGCCACATCAAGAGAGGGTGTGGGAATTTTTGTGAGAGAGGAATTTTGCTATATCTATTCTCCATTCATGCAAAAGGAAACCTCCACTTGAAAGTTCATTTTATTCTATTCCTCCATCACCATGGCAACTACATAAATCCCAAATGAGACAATGGATTCTATACTTCATCTACTTCAACCTTGGACGTGTTGGCTAGCCAACTTCGCATCCGAGTTGCCTCGGTCCAGAGGTGGGAGCCCGTAAAAGAATCCGGCGATGTGCTGCCCGTTTCGACGAGGAGGCGACGATCGGAGATTCCGCGAGCAGATCGGAGTGGAGGCGAAGACCGAAGGACACGGATCGCTTGGTATAGCTTCTCTACTCTTATTCTTGTTTGCTAAAGTTAGATTAATGGCCCGATCCGGGATTTTAGTGCGCGGTGGTGCCGGTTCTAGTTTATAGAAAAGTTTTCATTTCCGCATTCCGGCGTCGGATTGACGGCCGGGGCGCCGCCGTGCACTTACACTGGTATCAAAGCCACGCCATTAACCTAGTCTAGCTTGCTCTAGTATGTTTAGAACTCGATCGAACAAAAATCCCAAAAACCGTATTTTCTAGTGCATCAAGTTTCTGTCGATTTTGTTTTGGCTCGAAATTTTTTTCAGTACATTGCAGAAATACGTGCAGGGAATTTTAAGCATACTGCAAAAATTTTGTTAGGAGTTGCAGTATGACCGCGGAAACGCGGCCAAAACCCTGCTTTGGCCGCAGTTCCACGGTGGGAAAGAGTTAACGCCGTACACAATTTTTCCAGTGGGCTTATGGGTTGGAAATGGGGGTTTTGGGATATTCTTTTTAGGCCCAGATTTTTTGTGAGAGCTACAGTAGTGCTTGGGGCCCACTTCGATTAATTTGATCGATCGAAAATTTTAAACATATTAGTTCACAGTATTTACATTATATCTGCGACCGTGAATGTCATTTGATCGGTAAATCCTGTCTAACTGCTATAAGCCCTTTTAGACGGATTTGCGAACGTGACATTCATGTTGATGTTCTGTGTTGTGCTGTGATGTTGCGGATTGGTCGTGGGGGATAGCCTGGATGCAATGGTAGTACAGTTTTGTTTTATATGTACATTTGATATTGCGGGGCGAGCGTCCGACATGTGGACTGCCGTTACCGCATGTTTGTATATTATTCTTTTAGGACACGACCTGGGTGAGGTCGATGTACCCTTTGTATGTATATTTTACTTTTTGTACTAGGATTGCCCCGCGGAAGGGTGCACAGATAGCCGGGTTCTAGAGGGCAATGAGCCTGCATCTCATGGCATTGAGACGGAGGGGGCTTTACTCTAGAATTGGCGGGCTATTCGCCGCACTCGTAGGGGATACAGGTTGACCCAGGAGGGGTGCCCAAGTTACTGGATTCCGTGAAGTGCTGGGTGGTCCATTCACGTTGCTGAAGGGGGCTGCCTCGCTTCAAGTTTTGGCGGGTAACTTGCCGCGCCCGTAGGGGTCTAGGATTTCATTGCACAGGCTATCCACACGACCAGGGGACGTCCGGTTTCAGTAGCGGCTCTATAAAACCCGGGGATCCCAGATATCTGTATTGTTCTATGATGCTGATTACATTTCTGTGATGTTGCATTTTATCATGCCTCGAGCGAATATTATATATTGATATATATACTAGTAGATGTTGTATATGTTTTGCATCCGCGCTAGTCCAGTCCCCGCTCTGTCGTTAGTTAAGTAACCTAACGGGTGATGACGGGACCCAGTGGCGAATGCAGATGGCATATACGTACATCATTATTTTCGTTCTTTATTGGTGTGATCAATTGATGGGATTGTGTTGATTCGGATCAATGCGAGCTAAACAAACCTATTCTGATGTTGTTGGAACAATTTTTCAAAAAGCTGTTGTTGCAAGGGCGTTCTCTTTTGTTTTGCATCGTGGTATTCAGTTGGAATATCCTGCTCCCCAGTCGACGAGGCAAGGGCCGAGATCCCTTCACCGGGAGTGACCCCTTGGACAAAAGTTTGCGTCAGGACAATAAATTCACTATAGCCGATTAATTTTGCTTTGCATCGTGGTATTCAGTTGGAATATCCTGCACCTCATTCTACGGGGAAAGAGCCGAGATCCCTTCACCGGGAGTGACCTCTTTAGCAAAGGTTTTCGTCACTATATTTTTAAAAGCTATCCGGTTCCTTCAACGATATCAAGTTCATTACGTTAAAGGTTTTCGCCAGAAACCATTCGTATCCCTCCGTCGTCAATAGTATTCAAGCTGTGTTTGTTGGCCAAAGTCAAGGCACAGTGTTTGGTAGCTATTGGGTATTCATATGCAACATAGATAGATGCGTTGGTTTGGGACAGTCGTATAGTCTTGTTGGCCCTAGTCAAGGGCTTGTACGGGTGGGTTCAAATTAACCTAGACAATGACGGGTAGAACTTGACATGTGACTTATGATTTGTTGGCCTTAGTCAAGGTCATAAGAGCATGGGGCAAAAATCACATCGGGAGTTTCTAAAGAAACTGAAACTTGCCAGATATGCGCATACCTTCTGGAGTGTGATAACGTGAGCGAATTTCGTCACGTTATCATGTAATGATAGTTGAATCCCGATTCCCACTGATGAGTTGGTTTACTCATCGGGTGATCCCGACTAATTCTTCTTTCGGGTTTGGAGAAGAATTTGAGGTTACAGTAGGAGGTTTCTTGATTAGATAAAGTGATAACCATTCTGATCTAGGTTAGAGTGCACGCTGAGTGTTTCTTTTCTCTCTCTCTTTGGCAGCGACCATTGACCCGACCCTAGACTATGACTCAGTGACCAAAATTAACCGAACCTTCTTAAAAGACTGGCTTTTGGATTGCCAGAGTTGCAAACCTCTTTACCACTCATACTTTTACCCTTTTCTCCAGGACACCCCGTATTACTACGAACGTCCACTTCCATTGGACAAAACCATCGTATGGTTATATACGAACTTGAAGGAATTTATTGGAGGATGGTTTCCGGTTCTGGAGAAAATGAATAGGACTATTCAGTTGTCTTTTCCTTTTACCTTCTCTCAGGTTGCGAGTACTCCTTGGTTTAGGAGATAGTACACCTATTACGCAAATTGGATAGTCTTCTTCCAGACCTTAGGCTGGTGCCGAACGGTGGGGAATGAAGAAAACCAATTAGCATAACGATGGTGTACAGAAGGTATTATGTAAAGACAAAGAAATGGATTAGTAAGAGGGCAAAGTAAATTGCGATTGCTATTCACGACCAAACCAAGTATTTCTTTGCCAATCCTAAATCACCTTTGTATTTCTCTAGGACACTCCGTATCACTACGAAGTTCCACAGTTTATTGGACACTCTATCGTATGGTTATATACGAACTCGAAAGTAACTTGTTCCAGTTCGGGGATGGATTCTGGTTCAGGAGAAATAGGAATAAGGTTTATTCGGTTGTCTTTTATCTTCACCTTCTCTCGCATTGCGATTGCTCCAAGGATTAGGACAGTACACCCATTATGCTTATTGGATAGTCTTCTTCCAAACCATAGGCTGGTGCCGAACGGTAAGGAAGGAAGAAAACCATTTGGCCTAAAAGGGTGTACAGAAGGTAATGACTAAAGACATATAAAAGGATTTGGAGAGATGACAAAGAATTATACGGTTACTGTTGTGAATCTGGATAATGGAAGAGGCATTACTAGGAATACCGGGATACCCCATCGAAACATTTCAATGTTTCAGTTTCACTGTGTACTGTTAAAAGAAAACTGATTTCCCAATTAGACACTTGCTCCAGGGTATGTATTTACCAGGTATGATTCTCACATCTGTATGGTTTTACAGATGATGAGTAGGAGTAAGTTATTGGAAATCAGGTGATCATCCTCATTATATCGGGATTCGTTGTAATTGGTGATATTTGAGGAAGTCACCTGGGTTGTTTGCCGGACGGCAAATATTTGGTTTTGAATATCCGTTGTTATGCACCAATTTCAAATTGATATATTTGTACGTCTATTTTTTATAGAGTGAGATATAACTTTTTGAAATTATGTCTATCACATTTACCTATATCAGTGGATGGTTAGGTAAGGAGCATTAAACAGCGGTGTAATTCTTCATAACCATAGTACAGTTTTCAACCTACGACACACAGGAATTGAGTTATTAGACTCAGGGGACTTATACAGAGTATTGTATATTGTCCAATGTCCATTAGGACAGAGGGGATGGTCCTCGTACTATATTCGGTTTACTTATGACTTCTCTAGTTTTAGACAGGTGTTTCGTAGAAACACAGGGTCTGAGTTTTGAGAAGTTATAGGTATATGAATAAAGTAGAGAACCAGATGTTACAAGTATTGGGATTCTTCAAAGCGATCGAAGATGTAGATATTTGTGAATGGTATTCAGTTGATAGTAATGATTAAGAGAACTTGCTTCTCTTTCAGGTTACTCATAATTGGAAACATTCCTAAGTTGAGTAACGCTGATCGGCCTCCTTCCATTTAGTTGACATGCACCGGTGACAGCTGCATGATTTGAATCTGGTTCAATTAAATCAGTGCCTCTGTTTCTGTATTAGATATAGAACAGTTCATATCTTAACGATGTTAAGGTACGGGGAGTTGTCCGGCTTATGCTTAAAACCAGACTCTGGATAACTCAAGGCACGTTTCTGTAATGGCTGTTTGTGGGTTGACCCAGGCTATGACGAGGGTTGACTTTCTACCATCTGGAAGATCAATAGTGATATTGTTCTTACCTCGCCACAATTTTAATAAAAATGGATTTTTTCAGAAAACAGTAGTGGAAGTATGGTAGAACTGGAAGTGATTCCAGAACCGCAAATGATTACTGAAGATTTGATAAGAACCTAAAGATTCAATCTGGTTTGACATTGTTAGTTATATGTATGCCCTAGAGGCCATGACTATACATAGGATGTTTATTGTAGTGGATGCTTGGACATATATAAGGATGACTTTCTTGCTCGATATGATAGTATGCTATCTGGTTACTCTTTACCTTAACGTATACACTGATTGTCTCTCTGTTATATGTTGGTAAAGCCCTTAGGATGTGTACTTGACTACCTGGACTATGATGCGGATCATACTAGTGGGGACATGGTAGTCCATAAGTATATCCTTCAAAGTCCCTAGTCGTGGGTGTATCGAGACGGGGCATCGATATACCAGAGTAGACTAGCATGTAGCTTCTCGACCCATATATATGGGCGATGGATGATCCCATATCCATTGGTGTTTGACATCAGAGATGATATACGGGTGCTCAGTGGAGACTGGGTACACTGGACGGACTCACCGAGAACTCCCAAATGGTATTATACCTTACGTCAGATGGCAGTTCTCTGGTGACACTGGTACAGGTTAGTCTGTACACCCGAGATCGTCATAGAGTCTTGTGTGATTCCCACTGTGCTTTGATTTCCACCTTACCACGTCCAAGAAGGCATGCAAAACGGTGGTTTTTGGGTACAGTCCCGAGTCACATGGAGGCAATGAGCGATAGGAGGGGTTTCGTCTCTCCCGGTATAGGGAGTTGATGTTGCGCTGTGCTCGATTGGCTATAACAGGAAGTCCTTGGCCAAGGCTGCTTTAGGGATTTACTGGTAAGTGTTACCAGTAGTTTCTCGACCCGTTATGAGCCTCATATCGACACGACTTATCGAGTTATTGGGGTCTGACGTTTACCACCCCTAGACGAGATATGCGACATATCAGACGAACAGACCGGACTGTACGGTAAGTGTTACTGGTTGGATTCATAGGAGTGTGAGCGGGCTTGCTCGTTGATCTTCTGATCGCTCAATACCCGGGTGGCCGTTACGTTTGGCAGACCGCTTGCGGCTTGTGGGTGTTTGATATGATCATCACCTACTGCCGGCGTATTGACGAGTCTTTAGAGTCCTACACAGGGGTTTCCTGGCTCAAGCGAAACGAAATAGGAGCGCATATGAGATATGTGCGGGACCGAGAATAATACCAGTATGTGATACTGAATTCTATTCTCGCGATTTGTGACATTGATCGGTTGTATGCGATATTGCCGGGTTATCGGATCAAGTGTTGATTCGATAAGTTGTTACTATTGATATTAGTCGGTTATATGCAATATGACCGGATCGTTAAATCAAGTGTTGATTTAATGATTTAATGTATAATTATATATTTGATATATTACTTTACATAAACTAGTATTGGTTCACTTAAGATTGATTTTCTCACTTGAATGTGCATATTGTTTATATGTGATATTTGCAAGTGTACATGTTTGTATCATGCTTGATGATACAAACAAGTTGTGTGTACGAGACTTGAACCAAATCAAGGTTAAATTAGGGTTTACTATTTTCCTAACAAATAACTAAAGAGTGAGACTTTGGTTAAAGTTATCAAGCTTCATGAAGCTTGATAAACATTGACAAAGTCAACTCTTTTGTCATTTGTTTAAAGATATTAGTTAACCCAACCTTTAACCTAATGCTTTGGTTAGTTCTCTACATGAGTTAAGCATGAGGGCTTAACTCAACCATGGTGCCATAATTGAAAGGATAAGTTTCATTTGGATTCATTTTTATTATTCATATGATTCTTTTTCTTCTTCTTCTTCTTCATCAAGCTCCACAAAAGCTTGCTAGCTCCAATGGTGCCATGGGAAAAAGAGTGAGAAATCCAATTCTAAAGTGAACCCACTTCCTATTTCTTCATCCTCTACTACTTTCCATGTAGTATAGGGTGTTCTCTTCACAAAGTTTTTGACCAAGTGAAGGAATAGCTTGAGTTTGAGTCTCCCCGACGTAGATCATCTTCGGCCTCGAAGTCAACGACATAGCCCGATTATTTCTCCGAAGAAACCATCACTAGAGTCCAGGATTCCGATGATCGCAGCGGAGGGACGTCAACACGGAGCTAAAGAAGTGGAGGACCGGATCTACAAAGGTTGTAATCCCTTTCACTTGTTAGTAAAGTTGTTTGCTAGCTTACAGTTTCGCCTATCCTCTAGTTAACGATCTATATTAGGGTTTCTCGGCACTTATATTTTTGAATTTGGCATGGTTGATGCCTTTTGGAACCTCTTGAGTGTGCCTAGTAACCCTACAGTGGTATCGGAGCCTAGCTAGAGCTTTAGGCGAAGTGTAGACGAAGTTAGAAACCCGATCGAACCCCAAAACCCCAATCGATACCCCTCTCTGTAAAAATTTTAAAACAGTGGATTTTTCCAAATTAAAAATTCTCAAAAATATCAGCAGGCAACTACAAGGGTTACTGTGAAGCACGTGACCGTAATACGACTAAAGCGCCGTGGAACCGCGGCCTTAACATGGTATTGGCGGCGGTTCCGCGGCCGTATGTAAAGATCAGGGAATCCTTTTTGCACAGTAACCTCAGTTGGTGTTTGCTGATTCTTCTGGGAATTTTTATGTTTCACTCAAGAGTTGAGTTTTCTGGGGTGTATTGGGGACTCGATAATTCGATCGGATTATTTAACTTTGTTTATTAAGTTTTTCCGGATAATTTTAGAACATGTTAAAAAGTTCGATCGGATATAAATACCCAATTTTTCCCCTGCCGGGAAATTTCCAAGTGCTGGATTTTTCCGTAGTTTGAAAACGTTCTAAGTAGTGCAAGTAACGCGATGGACCCTCTAGAAGACAACAAACCTTAACTCGATTATGTGACCGTCTTGAACTGCCCTTTAAACCTTAGGATTTGGGGCAGTACGGCGTGCCACATGTGAGGCGTTGGCTTGACCCTTCTATGGCTGGACCGTTGGTACAGTGGCATGAAGTGAATGTTTTTAAACTTATTTCATGTGTTGAGCTGTTTCGGGAAAACTTGGGTGTTTGATTGTTCGATTGGAAAGTTTAACATTTTCTATTTATCTGGAATGTGATACAATATTTGGAATCCACAAGTAGTTATGAGATAACTGATTTGGATGTTATAAACATAGCACTTTATTCTCATTTGATCGGTTGCCACGGAATTTTGATGTGATCAAAAGTCCGTCGCAATCACGTAGCGTACGCGGATACTCGCCGGTAAACTTAATAGACAGCTACACCCCATAGCCCAGACCAAGTGACTGTAGGAGAACCCCGTCGCCAAAAAGCATCCGTTTGGGTGCTCGCGGCAGCGGTGTTCCGCCTTAGTGCACTTCGTCGACGGTATCGGGGGTGCGGCCGTCTACTAAAGTTTGCGACGAGCATTCGTTCAAGATGTCGGGAATCTTGTTGAATTGCCCGACTTGATATTGAAAAGTTTTTTTGATAATGAGACTAAAATACGGGGTTTATAATTGTTAGGCATGCGATGTCTACGGAATTCATTTGATTAGGCATGCGACGTCTAAGGAGGTTGCGGATTCCAACTGTTGTAGTTTTACACTTTCTTTTCTGCGACCGTAAGTGTAATATGTGATATCGCCGATTTCGTTGCTATATGTCAACGACAATTAGGATGCACATATTTATTTACGTTGATGACATGTGATGTTATGTGTTGCTGGATATGTTATATTGGATCGTCGCGTTTTGAATAGTCGGGGGTTTTATGTGAGATGAGAGTTTTTATTTTCATTCATGTAAAAACTTGTATGTAATATTCTTTTATTGGGGCACTTCCAGGTTGCGGAAGATGTCATCTTTTGTATATTATTTACTTTTCCGCACTAGGATAGACCCAAGGAGGAGGGCACAAGTAACCGGGTTCTAGAGTCCAGTGGGAGACCAACTCGAGGAGTCGAGTCCGGGTCTCCTAACTCTAGAATTGGTAGGGTTTCTTGCCGCTCTCGTAGGGGTCTAGGGGTGTTGGTTTGGCTATTCATCGCGACCGTGGAATCCGTATTTTATACAGGCTCGTATTGAAAACACGGACGTCCTAGTATATCCAATATTTCATATGTTTCTTCTGCTGCGATATCTGTGATGTGATCATTTGATATGTTGTGATAGATACTGTATATAGTATATATGATATATTATATAGACGTTACTTATGTTTTACACCCGCGCTAGCCCTGCCCCGCTCTGCCATTAGTTACCTAACCTAACGGTGCACGAAGGGACATCGAGGCGAATGCGGATGGCATAAGTGTACGTCGTATTTATCTGTGATGTTTAGGTGATTTAAATGATGGGACCTCATTAATATGATTAATGAAATAAAAGAAACCTAAAAGATGTTGTGGAATCGAATTTTCAAAAACAGGTAGCTACAGTTCTTGCCTTGCATCGCGGTGTTCCTTGTAGAACATCCTGCACCTTATTCGATAAGGAAAGGACCGAGATCCCTTCACCGGGAGTGACTCCTTTACCAATAATTGGCAGATGCTACAACCTTCGGTTTGTCTTTTGATTGCTTATATAGTTTTTGCTTTGCACAGCGGTATGTATGATATATCCTGCACCTTATTCGATGAGGAAAGGGCTGACGATCCCTTCACCGGGAGTGACCCCTTTAGCAAAACTAGAAAAGCCTAAAACACTCCATTTTAAAATCATTTGATTCTACAACGATATCAAGTTCATTACGCAATAGGTTTTCAGAAAAACCTATCGTAGCCCTCCGTCATTTCAGATAAGTCCTACTTAGTATTCATGCTACGTTTGTTGACCTCCGTCAAGGCGTAGTGTGCGGTAGCTAACTAGTATTTATCTGCTTATGCATATGATGCAGATTGGGTTAGGGTAGTCGTACGGCCTTGTTGACCTCCGTCAAGGGTCGTGCGGGTGGGTTTGATTCAATCAAGAAATGACGGGTTGAACTTGACTAGTAGCCTATGGTTTGTTGACCTCCGTCAAGGTCATAGGGTGCTAGGGGCAAAATTATCGGGAATTTCAAGTGTTGAAATTTGTAATGAGATTGCATACCTTCTATGAGATAGTTGGATCCCGATACCCACTGCGAGTAATTGTTACTCCTGGGAGAGTTTTACACATTACAATTAGCCGATCAAGTAGGTGTCTAGAAAGGTGTCAACGGGGTTATGCCTCTGGGAAAACGAGGTTTACTTTAATTAGGTCCGTGCGAAAGTACGGGAAACCTCCCTCAAAGTACCGACACTGGCCTGGCTGAAAGATTGGCGAACTTGTAGCGTGTAATTAATCCCGGCTAGTCTTTCCTTTTAGGGTTTGAAGGAAGATTTGATTAAAACAGTAGGAGCCATCCTGATTAGATAAAATAATAACCAATCTGATCTTGCAAGAGCGCACGCAGAGTGTTTTCTTCTCTCTCTCTCCAGGTAGAGACCATGTCACGCCTTAATCAAGATAATAAAACGGATATATTGACCGAACCCGCTTGTTATACTGAGCTGGGAAACGTTGGTCCCGCTCCAACCTATAATTGTTATAAGACAGAGCAGGAAATTGGGGATTACCAGAATTCCCGTGCCGCCCAAACGAAGAAAGTGCATACCGATGCATCTCCTTCGGGTGTGTTCATTACAAAGAACCATTTCTCTGTATCCTCTACGTCCTGGGTATTTGATACCGGATTAGGATCCCAGATATGTAATCTGTTACATAGGGCTACAGAAAGGTAGAGAACTGAGAACGGGTGATAAGTTTCATGAGACAGAAAACGGTGCAAGTATTGCAGCCAAGTCTGTTGGTCACTGTCACCTTGTATTACCAATACATTGATTCTGAACAAATGTTATTAGATACCGAACCTGATATACAAAATCATTTCAGTCTCTTTATTTAGATAAAGAAGGATATAATTTTGTATTGTTGGATAATGTTTTGAACATTTCCTAAATCAAGAGTTGATCGGTTCAGGCACGTTATCTAAAAGCATTAACGTTCTAAATCAAACTACAGTTCTTAGTATATAGAACACACACAAGAGGAAGAGTTCAGAAATGAACAAATCCTTCTTGAGGTATTGTAGACTAGGTCATATCAATGCGACCCGACTAGCTGAAGTTACATATAGATGCATATTTAAATTAGTTTGAATTTACATCTTGTGAAACTTTCCAGTCATGTCACAGAGATAAGATGACCATCGCTCTGTTTATTGGAAGCAGAGAAAGAGTTAGTGAACTCTTGGGATGATACATATTGATGTATGAAGGTCCCCTGTCTACACATGCCAAGACCGGTTCTTTGTACTTCATTACCTTCTCTGATGATCTCTCAAGATTCAGACATATGTTCCTATTAAAACACAAGTCCGAACCTTTTGAGATATTCACAGAATATAAGTTAGAAGTAGAGAACCAAAAATGGGTATAAGTATTATGTCCTTATATGTGATCAAGGAGGAGAATACTTGAGCACGGGATTCCTGGACTATTCTAAGAATGAGATTCTCTCTCAGCATTACTCCTCAGTATACACCTCAGCACCTCGGTGTATCGGGGCGGAGCAATAGCACCCTATTAGATATGGTGTGCTCTATGATGAGTAGTACTGAGTTTCCTATTTCCTTTTTAGGGAGTTATGCACTTATGAAGTTGCATACCTATTGAATAGGGTTCCGATCAAATCAGTTGCCTACCACTTCATATGTGATATGGAAAGGGAAGAGCCCATCTCTTAAGTCAGTTAAGATTTGGGGTTGTCCGGCCTATGTCTAAAAGCAAAATCCGGACAAGCTCGAGGCAAAGTCAGATCTGTGGAAGTTTGTTGGATATCCCAAGCATACAGAAGGGAATATCTTCTACCTAACCGAGGAACAAAAATGTTTTGTTTCTCAGCATGCCACCTTTGTGAAAGGGAATTTCTTGTGAAGAAATTAATGGTCATGAGGTGGAACTGGAAACAGTTCCAGCTATACAAACTGCAGCAGATGATTTGGTAGAACCGAAGGATTCAATAGCAACCAACGAACCTCAGCCTCTCCGCCGGTCTAGCAGGGTTCCTCACCCACCTGAGAGATACTTTGGTTTCTCTATGACAGTGGGAGCGAGGATTGCATCATGAGATGATGATCCAACTAGTTTCGGGCTGGCCATCAGGAGTAGGACTCTATAAGAATGGCTGGATGCTTATCGATCTGAGATTGAATCCTTATACACCAACAAAGTATAGACTTTGGTTGCTTTATCTAAAGGGTTGAATCCCCATCAGGAGCAAGTATATCTTGAGAAGATTACTTGGTGTACATGGAAAAGTTAAGACTTTCAAAGCTAGACTTGTTAAAGGTTTGCATCATTGACCAGGTATGTATTATAATGAAACCTTTTCTAAGTAACTATGCTTAAGTCCATCTAGATCCTACTTGCCACGGCTACATACCATGACTACGATATCTGGCGGTTGGGTGTCATGACTTCTTTTCTAAATGATGTTTTAGAAGAGAGAGTCTGTAAGTACACAGTTAGAGGGCTTCGTAGAAAGTGGGAGCAGCGGAAACATGTGCAAGATGTTTTATGTGATAAAGCAGGCATCGCGGAGTTGGAACATCAGTTTTGATGAGTTAGTCAAAGAGTTTGACATCATCAAAATGGTAGATGAACCTTGTATATACAAAAAGGTAGTAGGGAGTATGGTGGTAATCCTCGTAGAGTACGTGGATGACATACTCTTGATAGGGAAGAAGTTTCCTATGCTACGCTCGGTCAATCTCCGCTTATCACAAGGATTCTCCATATAGGATCAAAGTGATACCTACTAAATCTTGGGTTTTGGATCTATGAGATAGATCTAATTGGATGTTAGGATACTCACTAGTTGTAGTGAGATGGTATCAATTGATCCTGGGGAGAATCACTGGAAAGGTTTCAGGGTGATAAGGACGACTGAATGTCAGTCACAGGCATTGTCTTTACCCACAGTAAAGGGACGGTATGTTGGAAGAGTTCCAAGCTAGATACCGTGGCATACTAGACGATAAAGGCTGGATACATCGCTACCAAAGATGCTACCAAAGAGGCAGTCTGGGTGTATATTAGTTCATGAGATGAACTTCGTTCCTCCCATTGTGTGACAATGGAGTTGTGGCTTATGCTAAGGAACGCCCGTCCCATCAGTGATCTAGACATATTCTAAGGCAGTGTCACCTGATCGTGGAGATGGTTGATCTCCAGGGGATCGAGGTTAGGAGAGAAGACTCAGAGGAAAACACGGCGGATCCACTCACAAAGGCCTTTCCCCAGAGAGAGATTTTTATGGGATGGTTGAGTATGAGATACTACAACCACTGCTATCAGATGGCCCTAGTGCAAGTGGGAGATTGTTAGTTATATGTATGACCTAGAGGCAATTACTATGCATAGGATGTATATTGTAGTGGATGCTTGGACATATATAGGGATGACTTTCTTGCTCGATATGATAGTATGCTATTTGGTTACTCTTTACCTTAACGTGTACACTGATTGTCTCTCTGTTACATATTGGTAAAGCTCTTAGGATGTGTACTTGACTACCTGGACTATGATGCGGATCATACTAGTGGGGACATGGTAGTCCATAAGTACATCCTTCAAAGTCCCTAGTCGTGGGTGTATCGAGACGGGGCATCGATATACCAGAGTAGACTAGCATGTAGCTTTTCGATCCATATAGATGGGCGATGGATGATCCTGAAAGGTTTGTTTAGCACCCTATGAAGAGTTTTGAAGCATCACATGACCCAAAGTTTTAATTTTTATGGTGCTAAACGAACATGCAAAGGGATCGATCCTAGAAAATTAGGGTTTCGAAATAAAAAGCGAACTAATCTAGGGTTTCGAGACTACAACTTTTGTAGCTCCCTTTCGCTGGACTCCTTGGTCTCTAGGGTGTCGAACGAAGGTCCTCTTGAAGTCCCCTTGTGTCCACGACGATCCACCACGGAGATCTCCGTCCAAGCTCGCAACTTCGTCAAACCGAAGAGAACACTCTAAACAAAACGGCTAAGCTTGTATAGAATGATGTTGTAGTTAAGTTTCTCACTTAAAAAATCTATCTTTAAGTGGTATTTGCTCACTAGAAAAAACTAGAGAGCAAAAGAGCAAGAGGAAGAAGATGGTGGCAATTTTTGACAAGAGGTAAAAAGATAACCCTTGTGAAGAAAAAGAAATATATCAGTATATATTTTATTCCTTCATGCTATGAACCATGGTTAAAGTGATGTAGACATTATTTAACTTGAGTTTTGAATGATAAAGAGAAGGATAACCATAGGTTAGTGGTAGTTGAGCATGGTTAGGTCAAAGGAAGAATGTAGAAGCAAGAATGATTATCCTTTCCTTTTCATTTTCTTTTTAAATCCAAAATCAAATAATAATCCATTATATAATCCATGGTGTGAGTCTTATATTGCCACCATTTCCATATGCTAACAACCATGATGGATGGGTGTATGTATGTATGCATGTATGCACATCCACATGTGCATGAAACTAGCATGAAAGAAAGAAAGAAAAGCACACATGCATGCACACATCCATCATCCAAGAAAAGGTTTTAAGTGAGAAAACTAATGGTTAAATGATAAATCAACACTTGATTTATCAATCCGGTCATATCTCATATGACCCCACCAAAAGCAGTTCACCCGATCAATGTTCGGTATCATATACGCACATTTCAATCGGGTGCATGCGCATATCGCATACGCGCACCACAACGTTTCGCCTGGACTGGGTAACTCCTTTGTGGGACTCTAAGACTCGTCAATACGCCGGCAGAGGGTAATGATCATATCAAGTATCCTCAAGCCGCAAGCGGTCAGCTAAACGTAACGGCCACCCGGGTATTGAGCGATCAGAAGACAACAAGCGAACCTGCTACAACTCCCGTCGAGCCATCCGGCAACACTACCGTACAGTCCGGTCTCTTCGTCAGATATGCTGCATATCGAGCCTAGGGATGGTCACGTCGACCCCAATAACTCAATAAGTTGTGCCGGTGAATGGTCTATAATAGATCGAGAAACTACCGATAACACTTATCAGCAAATCTCAGCAGCCCTGGCCAGAGACTTACTGATATAACCAGTCGGGCACAGTACAGCATCGACTCCCAATATCGGGAGAGACGAAACCCCTCCTATCGCTCATTGCCTTCATGTGTCTCGGGACTGTACCTAACGGCCACCTGCTTCCACGACTCAGTACAGCCGTGGTAGGGTGGTAATCAAAGTACAGTGGGAGAACACACAAGGCTCTATGACGATCTCGGGTCTACAGACTAACATGTACCAGTGTCACCTGAGAACTTCTATCCGACGATAGATATAATTCCATATAGGAGTTCTCGGTGAGTCCGTCCAGTGTACCCAGTCACCACTGAGCATCCGTATATGATCTTGATGTCAAACATCGATGAATGTGGGAACATTCATCGCCCATCGCATGGGACTAGTATCATATACGCTAGTCTACTATGGTATATCAATGCCCCGTATCGATATACCTACGACTAGGGACGTTCCAGGATTTGCTTATAGACTACAGATGTCCCACTAGTATGATCTCCATCATAATCAGAGTAGTCAAGCCGATATCCTTAGGGCTTTATCAGCATGTATGAATGAATAGAAGCATGATCAAATAAACATGTCAGATAAAGAAGAACCAGATAGCATACTATCATGTCGAGCAAGAATGCAAACTTAATATATATACATGTATAGATACATCCACTATCACATAATGGCCTCTAGGGCATACATATATCCAACAATCTCCCACTTGCACTAAGGCCAGTTATTGGCGTATCTCATACCCAACATCTCAAAAAGTCTCTCATGCTGTGGCTGAGGGAGGGCCTTGGTGAGTGGATCCGCGGCGTTGTTCTTTGTGTCTACTCTCTTAATCTCGATCTCGCGGCGATCTACAATCTCCCGGATCAAATGAAAGCGCCTCAGGATATGTCTGGACCGCTGATGGGATCTGGGCTCCTTGGCTAACGCCATCGCCCCATTATTGTCACAATACAAAGGTATTGGATCAATAATGGTTGGAACTACTCCTAGCTCCGAGACGAACTTCTTCATCCAGACGGCTTCCTTGGCGGCATCATTTGCAGCAATGTACTCAGCTTCCATCGTAGAGTCTGCAACGGTATCTTGTTTGGAACTCTTCCAACTTACCGCCCCTCCATTGAGGGTAAATACAAACCCTGAGATAGATTTGCTGTCATCCTTATCGCTCTGGACGCTCGAATCGGTAAAGGCCTCCATTTGGAGATCTGTATTACCATACACCAAGAACAATTCTTTAGTCCTTCGTAAGTACTTAAGAATGTTCTTTACAGCTGTCCAGTGGTTCTCCCCTGGGTTGGATTGATACCTGCTTACAACACTAAGTGCATAAGCTACATCTGGGCGTGTACATAACATCGCATACATTATAGATCCTACTGCCGAAGCATAAGGTATAATGCTCATGCGAGCTCTCTCTTCACCGGTCTTTGGACAAGAATCCTTGGAGAGAGTGACTCCATGGCAAGCGGGTAAGGCACCCCACTTGGACTCTTCCATACTAAACCTCTTTAGGATGGTGTTGATGTACCTGGTTTGGGACAATCCCAATAACTTTTTGGATCTATCCCTATAGATCCTTATGCCCAGGATGTATGTGGCATCACCCAGGTCCTTCATGGAGAACCTTAGTGATAAGAATGATTTGACCGACTGTAGCATAGGAATATCATTTCCTATCAGAAGAATATCATCCACGTACAATACGAAGAATGTGACAGCTCTTCCTACAGCCTTCTTATAAACACAAGGTTCATCTGGATTTTTGATGAAATCAAACTCTTTGATAACATCATCGAAACAGATGTTCCAACTCCGAGATGCCTGCTTTAACCCATATATGGATTTAAGCAATCTATATGCTTTCCCGCTGCTCCCACTGTCAATGAAGCCCTTTGGCTGATCCATATAAACGCATTCTTCTAAATCTCCATTTAGAAATGCTGTTTTAACGTCCATCTGCCAGATTTCATAGTCGTAGTGAGCAGCAATAGCAAGTAGGATCCGAATGGATTTAAGCATGGCTACGGGCGAAAAAGTTTCGTCATAGTCCAAACCTGGTCTTTGACGAAAACCTTTCGCCACAAGTCTTGCCTTCTAGGTCTCTACCTGCCCATCCACACCAATCTTTCTTTTAAAGATCCATTTGCACCCTACAGGTTTTACCCCAGGGGGTACAACGTCCAAAGTCCATACTTTGTTGGTGTACATAGACTCAATTTCGGATCTCATGGCATCCAGCCACTTCACAGAGTCACCACTCGTGATAGCTTGCTGAAAACTGGTAGGATCATCATCATCCATGATGCAATCTTCTCCGTTACCATCAATGAGGAAACCGTAGTACCTCTCCGGTGGGCGAGAAGTCCTACCAGATCTATGGAGTGGCCGAGGTTCTTCAGTTTCTGTTGCAACAGCCGGTTCAACCAAATCGTCATTTGTAGTTTGTGTCTCCAGAACCTCTTCTAGATCTACTACCTTGCCATCATTTTTATATGTGAAAAACTCTTTTTCCAAGAATGTGGCATACTGAGAAACAAACACCTTTTGTTCCTCTTTGTGGTAGAACAGATATCCATAAGAATTCTTTGGATATCCCACAAAGTTACACATGACTGACCGTGTCTCGAGTTTGTCCGGATTCTGCTTTTTAACATAGGTCGGGCAACCCCAAATCTTAATTCTTTTAAGAGATGGTCTCTTCCCATTCCATATCTCATATGGCGTGGTAGACACGGCTTTGGTTGGAACCCTGTTTAGTAGAAACGCTGCAGTCTCCAATGCATGTCCCCAAAACGAGACTGGTAACTCAGCGTCACTCATCATGGACCGGACCATATCTAATAGGGTCCTATTCCGTCGTTCTGACACACCGTTGTGCTGTGGTGTGTAAGGAGGAGTGAGCTGAGAGAGAATCCCATTCTCTTTTAGGAAGTTTGCAAATTCTGTACTGAGATACTCTCCACCTCGATCTGATCGAAGCATCTTAATACTCAAGCCGGTTTGTTTTTCTACTTCTTGTTTATATTCAATGAATTTCTCGAAAGCGTCGGACTTGTGCTTTAATAAAAATACATGACCGAATCTTGAGAAATCGTCAGTGAATGTAATGAAGTATGAAAAACCGCCTCTAGCCTGTGTAGACATAGGCCCACATACATCACTATGTATGAGGCCCAGGAGCTTAGTAGCTCTTTCTCCGTGTCCGGTAAACGGAGTTTTGGTCATTTTACCCTTGATACAAGACTGGCAAGTCGCATAAAATTTATATTCAAAAGAATTTAAATATCCATCTTTGTGTAACTTGTTTAGTCTTGTTTCGTTAATATGACCAAGTCTACAGTGCCAAAGAAAAGCTTCATTTAATTCTGAAATTTTTCTTTTATTAGTGCGTTGTATACTGAAAACTGTGTGTTGATTTAGGACATATATTCCGTTATTAAGCGTACCATACCCAACCAACATTTGATTCAGGTGAATGTTCATAACATTGTTCTGCAATTTTATATCCTTCATTGTCTAACAAAGAAACAGATATTATATTATATAGCATACTTGGTACAAAATAACATGGATTCAAAATCAAAATACATCCAGATGGCAACCCCAAGTGATACTCTCCCACTGCGACTGTATGTACATTGGAACCATTTCCAATGCGGAGAGTATGGTCACCTGTCTTCAAAACCTTGCTATTTCTCAGCCCCTGCATAGAATTGCAAATGTGAGAACCTGAACCGGTATCCAATACCCAGGAAGCAGAGTTTATAGAAAAACAGTTTTCAGCCACAAACGCACCTGAAGCGGAAGTATCACCATGCTTCTTCTTGAGACTTAAGTACTCCGTGCAATTGCGCTTCCAATGTCCTGTCTTGTGGCAATGAAAACACTCGCCTTTCCCCGGGTCTCCAGCTGTGGACTTTCCCTTTCCCTTCACCTTTTTGACTCCGCCCTTAGGATTAGTGGGTTTCTTCTTTTTCTTTCCCTTGGCCTTAGCTTTCGGGCGAGAAGAAGAAGACTGTCCAATATTCATAACGGGAGTCTTTGCTGACTTCATAGTGCTCTCTGCACTCCTTAACATATTAAGGAGTTCAGGGAGTTCCTTCTCCATGCCATGCATGTTAAAGTTCACTATGAACTGAGCAAAGGTGGAGGGGAGGGACTGCAGAATAATATATATATATATATATATATATATATTGTTCATTATCCATTGTCCATTCGAGGCCCTCAAGCTCTTCTATAAGAGCTATCATCTTCAAAACATGGTCTCCTACTGGTGTGCCAGGGGCCATTCGCATCTGAAACAGTTTCTTTGATGCTTCGTATCGTAATACGCGGGATTGCTCCCCATACAACTCCTTTGTATGGAGCAATATTCCGTGAATGTCCATGTCCTCGTGCTGCTTTTGATGTGTGTTGTCCATCGATGCAAGCGCGAGGCATTTTGCCGTGGCACAGTCAGCGTCCCATGTCTTGCGGACTTCAATGTCCGCAACTGAGGATTTTGGACCTGGGACCGGCGGGGCTGAAGCCGTGAGGACATATGATACTTTATCATAAGTCAAGGCGATCTTCAGATTCCTTAGCCAGTCTTTATAGTTGGTCCCATTCAGTTTGTTTTTATCTAGTAGAAGCTTAAGTCCAGTCATTGGTATCTGCCATTAAGAGAGAGAAAAGAATACACTCAGCGAAAGCTCTTGCACAGATTAGATTGGTTTATTATCTTGTCTAATCGATGTTTCCCACTGCTTTTTATCAAGTTTTCTTTCAAACCTTAAAAAGAAAAACTAGCCAGGATTAATTACAGTCGACAACTTCGCTAACCGTTCAGCCAGGCCAGTGTCGGTACTTTGAGGGAGGTTCCCCGTGCTTTCGCACGGACCTAATTAGAGTAAACCTCGTTTTCCCAGAGGCGGAGCCCCGTTAACACCTTTCTAGACACCTAATGAGTTAGCTAATTGTAAACTGTAAAACTCTCCTAGGAGCAACTATTGCCCACAGTGGGATCGGGATCCAACCATCACATGGAAGGTATGCAATCTCATTGCAAATTTAAACACTTGAAATTCCCGATGTAATTTTTACCCCTAGTACTTATGACCTTAACTATGGTCAACAAATCATAAGTACCAGTCAAGTTCTACCCGTCATTTCTTGATCAATTAGACCCACCCATATGACCCTTAACTATGGTCAACAAAGTCGCATGAGTGTCCTAATTAATCTGCATCATATGCAGTGTAGGAAGACATCACTTAGCTACCGTACACTACGCCTTAACTAAAGTCAACAAACGTAGCACGAATACTAAGTACTCTACTTCCTAAAATGACGGAGGGTTGCGAATGATTTTTAAGAAAATCTTTAACGCTTTGAACTTGATATCGTTGTAGAATCAAACAGTTTTCAAAAGGAGTGGCTTAAGCTCCGCAGTTTTGAAATGTAGCTTTTTCATAAATAGCCGAGTAGTTTATAAATCCGATTCTACAACATCTTTTTAGGTTTATTTTCTTTACATTAATCACATTAATGTAATCCCATTATTTAAGTCCTTAAGCCAATCACAGAAAAGAAACGAAAATAACACGTACGCTTATGCCATCCGCATTCTCCGCAATGTTCCGTTATGCACCGTTAGGTTACTTAACTAACGGCATACCGGGACGGGACTAGCGCGGGTGTAAAACATAAGCAACGTCTACTATATATCATATATATAATATTTCATTCGTCTCAGATATCACAGAACACAGGCAGCAGAAACATAGATATGACGTGGGATATCCTAGGACGTCCGTATTTAGTATTTAGCCAGAATAGAAAATACGGATTCCACAGTCGCGATGAATAGCCAAGCCCACACCCTGGACCCCTACGAGAGCGGCAAGTGACCCTACCAATCCTGGAGTTTAGGAGACCCAGTCTCGACTCCTCGAGATGGCCTCCCACTGAACCCCAGAACCCGGTCACCTGTGCTCCCCTCCTTGGGTCCATCCTAATGCGGAAAAGTAAATAATATACAACATTGGTGACACAACCTTAACCTGGAAGTGCCCCAAATAAAAGAATATTACATTACATTTGAATTTACATGAATGAAAATATAAAACTCTCGTCTCACAAAACCCCCCCGGCTATTCGATCGCGACAATCCTACACATCATATCTCAGCAACACATAATATCTCATATCATCAACGTAAGTAAGTATGCATACCCCAATTGTCGTTGATGTATAGCAACGAAACCGGCGATATCTAACATACTACACTTACGGTCACAGAAAAGAAAGTGTAAAACTACAATATTTGGAATCCAGATTCTCTTTAGACATCATAAATGCGAAATATCACATATTTCGTATTTCATGCCTACACTATATGAATTCCACATATTGTATCACATTCCAGACAAACAGACAGTATTAAAGTTTTCGAACGAACGATCAAGCACCCAAGATTCACTAAAGCTCAACACTTGAGCAGGGTTCAAAAATCCGGAGTGTGACACAGTAGTAGTGGTCCAGCCGTAGAAGGGTCAAGCCAACGCCTCACATGTGGCACGCCGTACTGCCCCAAACCTTAGGGTTCAAAGGGCAGTTCGAGACGGTCACATAATCGAGTTAAGGTTTGTTGTCTTCTAGAGGGACCACCGCAAAAAGACTTGCACGTATCTCCAAACTATTTAAACCCCGTGAATAGTGAGTAAATGATACTCGTTCAAACACTTCAATACTTTCTAATTTACCCGGAAAAGCTACGAAATGAAAATCCCGATCGAATTGACGAGTCCAAAACCACCTCCAGAATTTTTCAAAACCAAATACAGATTAAAAATATCCAAAAATTTATACAAGCAGATTCATGAATTACTGTACAAAAAGTATCCATCAATTCATATATACGGCCGCGGAACCGCGGCCTAAGGAAGCTTAGGCCGTGTTTCCGCAGCGAGAATCACTGTTCATGAAATAAATTTTGTACCGTAATCCTTATTTTTTCCTGCTGTATTTTTTACATATTTTTAATTCTGCAAATTGTCAAATTTTAGAAAATTTCCAGAGAGCACCCCAAAATACCGTATTTTTGTCCGATCGGGGTTTTCACTTCGTAAAAAAGTCGCCTAATGTTCTAGGTCGGCTCTGATACCAATGAAAGGTTTGTTTATCACCCTATGAAGAGTTTTGAAGCATCACATGACCTAAAGTTTTAATTTTTATGGTGCTAAACGAACATGCAAAGGGATCGATCCTAGAAAATTAGGGTTTCGAAATAAAAAGCGAACTAATCTAGGGTTTCGAGACTACAACCTTTGTAGCTCTCTTTCGCTGGACTCCTTGGTCTCTAGGGTGTCGAACGAAGGTCCTCTTGAAGCCCCCTTGTGTCCATGACGATCCACCACGGAGATCTCCGTCCAAGCTCGCAACTTCGTCAAACCGAAGAGAACACTCTAAACAAAACGGCTAAGCTTGTGTAGAATGATGTTTTGGTTAGGTTTCTCACTTAAAAAACCTATCTTTAAGTGGTATTTGCTCACTAGAAAAAACTAGAGAGCAAAAGAGCAAGAGGAAGAAGATGGTGGCAATTTTTGACAAGAGGTAAAAAGATAACCCTTGTGAAGAAAAAGAAATATATCAGTATATATTTTATTCCTTCATGCTATGAACCATGGTTAAAGTGATGGAGACATTATTTAACTTGAGTTTTGAATGATAAAGAGAAGGATAACCATAGGTTAGTGGTAGTTGAGCATGGTTAGGTCAAAGGAAGAATGTAGAAGCAAGAATGATTATCCTTTCCTTTTCATTTTCTTTTTAAATCCAAAATCAAATAATAATCCATTATATAATCCATGGTGTGAGTCTTATATTTCCACCATTTCCATATGCTAACAACCATGATGGATGGGTGTATGTATGTATGCATGTATGCACATCCATATGTGCATGAAACTAGCATGAAAGAAAGAAAGAAAAGCACACATGCATGCACACATCCATCATCCAAGAAAAGGTTTTAAGTGAGAAAACTAATGGTTAAATGATAAATCAACACTTGATTTATTAATCCGGTCATATCTCATATGACCACAACAAAGCAGTTCACCCGATCAATGTTCGGTATCATATACGCACATTTCAATCGGGTGCATGCGCATATCGCATACGCGCACCACAACGTTTCGCCTGGACTGGGTAACTCCTTTGTGGGACTCTAAGACTCATCAATACGCCGGCAGAGGGTAATGATCATATCAAGTATCCTCAAGCCGCAAGCGGTCAGCTAAACGTAACGGCCACCCGGGTATTGAGCGATCAGAAGACAACAAGCGAACCTGCTACAACTCCCGTCGAGCCATCCGGCAACACTACCGTACAGTCCGGTCTCTTCATCAGATATGCTGCATATCGAGCCTAGGGATGGTCACGTCGACCCCAATAACTCAATAAGTCGTGCCGGTGAATGGTCTATAACAGATCGAGAAACTACTGATAATACTTATCAGCAAATCTCAGCAGCCCTGGCCAGGGACTTACTGATATAACCAGTCGGGCACAGTACAGCATCAACTCCCAATATCGGGAGAGACGAAACCCCTCCTATCGCTTATTGCCTTCGTGTGTCTCAGGACTGTACCCAACGGCCACCTGCTTGCACGACTCAGTAGAGCCGTGGTAGGGTGGTAATCAAAGTACAGTGGGAGAACACACAAGGCTCTATGACGATCTCGGGTCTACAGACTAACCTGTACCAGTGTCACCTGAGAACTGCTATCCGACGATAGATATAATTCCATATAGGAGTTCTCGGTGAGTCCGTCCAGTGTACCCAGTCACCACTGAGCATCCGTATATGATCTTGATGTCAAACATCGATGAATGTGGGAACATTCATCGCCCATCGCATGGGACTAGTATCATATACGCTAGTCTACTCTGGTATATCAATGCCCCGTCTCGATATACCTACGACTAGGGACGTTCCAGGATATGCTTATAGACTACAGATGTCCCACTAGTATGATCTCCATCATAATCAGAGTAGTCAAGCCGATATTGTCACGACCCGAAAGAGCACGTGACTGGCCCTTGAATCATATGAAGTCTATAGGACTCCATCTGATCCAAGTAAGCCAAAAGCCCAGAAATCTAAAACCATTTTAAGAGTAAGTAAAGAAAACTGGTTTAAAGAAGTGAAGGAAAACATGTTGAAGTCAAGGGTTTTAAATAACTAAGTCGAATGTGCATTTTTAAAAGGTAAAGTCTTTTCTAAAAATTTCGGCAGAGTTTCTTTTGTAAATACTGGCCCCGAACGGGGTACAACAAGAATAATATATATATGCAATGATAAAAGGCATCCCCAAGCGGGAGCTAGCTCTTCGTCAAACGACGGTCACAACCTCACAAACAATAATAATATACAACGCCGAACGGCGAGGGTCAAACCAAAAGAACTCAATAAGCATGAAAACCGCAATACTACTAAGCGCGACTCTATGGTCGAATAATACATCACTAATGTCTAAGTCTGAAACAATATACCAGTTTTGGTTGATGGAATTCTAGATACAAAGAATAATACAAGTACAATGGTGGTTCTTGATGCAAAAGAAACCACCTACCAAAAGCAATTCACCCGCAAGGAAGCAATGTGCCAGAAATGCCGCAAAGGAACCTGTACGACAAAACCTGCAAGAACTGTGGCACAACGGGGGTGAGTTGCCAACTCATGAATAGAAATATCTACAAGCAGAAACCGAACGCAAGACATAATCCTAGGTCAATACGATCAGTATAGAAAATCCTCAATATATAACATGCAGCCTATAACAAGGCTAGGGTAAATATCTAACCCGAGTGTGATCTCATGTGCCTGTGTCAGTGCCTCAGGTAGCAATATATCATATGAATGAGATATGAATGCATGAAAACAGAATACATGTACATGAAGAAACTGTTTTCATAATTTAGTGATGTCACGACCCGAGAATTCGACTCGTGACCGGCACTTAACCACGTAACGTCTACAGGCGTCACGCGGCTAAGTAAGCCGAACCCAGAAATCAAAACCAATAAATATAGAGTGATTTAAAACATTTTGAAAGAAACAATCGTACATGTCCGAAAAACTTCCATTTATTTAGTAGAAATCCTTTTTAGGTTCAAAAGTTATAAGTTTTTAATTTTGGTAACATTTCCCCTTATAAAACATTAGCCCCGAAGGCCGGGTAAAAAGCAAGGTGTAGTAGAAATAACAAGTGACATGAATAAAACACCACAATATGATATACGACGCCGTAGCGAAGAATACACAGTAAAATAAGGACAATATCATAAAAGATGAGACTGCATAAAGTAAAGTCGGCTCACATGCGAGCTCGACACCAGAATATAAAATCATACATATCGTCCTCACAACTGTCTCTAAGTCAATACAGAAAGGTAGATGGAGAATACTAGATACATCAATATACAACTGAAATATAACAGATACCGTACAAAACCCACCTATCAGCAAAGACTATCTCTGCTCAAAAGGAGTATCTGTGCCAAAAGATGCGGTAACAGCCAGCCGCGACTACTCCCAAGGGCAACCTGCAAACACTGTAGCACAACGGGGGTGAGTTGCCAACTCGTGAATAGAGATAACATATAAAGGTAATCGCAAGCATGCACATATAGCGTGGCTCTACTAATGCCAGCAGATAATATCAATGCGATGTGGCAGTATGCATAATAATAATGCCAGTCCTCTATCAGGTGATATACTACAGGATGAGATGTGATAATGAATGCTGAGCATGGGGATATAGTATCTACGTGAAGTATCGAGGTGGACTACATAGGTATGTATGCACCACAAATCCCAACATCTCAAAACGCCGGTACTCCATCGGCCCTCATATCCTGTATATTCCTGAAAATCCCGAGTGCCCAACATCGGCACCCAAATATCATAAATACTCGTGTCTAGCATCGACACGCAAAACATCCTGTATCGGCCTCCGTCAATCCGGGTCAGCCCTCTCTTAAGTATATACCGGGAATCCGTCAGTCCGGGTCATCCCTCTCTCAATATATCGGGCGTCCGTCAGTCCGGGTCAGCCCTATATCAATCCATCGGGCATCCGTCAGTCCGGGTCAGCCCTCTATCAATCCATCAGGCATCCGTCAGTCCGGGTCAGCCCTATATCAATCCATCGGGCATCCGTCAGTCCGGGTCAGCCCTATATCAATCCATCGGGCATCCGTCAGTCCGGGTCAGCCCTATATCAATCCATCGGGCATCCGTCAGTCCGGGTCAGCCCTCTACCAATCCATCGGGCATCCGTCAGTCCGGGTCAGCCCTCTATCAATCCGTGCCTCAAGCACCGAGAAAACACGGGGCGACGCCCCAAATTATCATATCAAGGGAACCGGGTTTTTAAATGGTTACTTATTTGAAAAGGCCACGGTTCCCAAATCCATAAATCATATGAAATCCCAACAATAATACAAGTAACTGCGATGTGATAGGTGCATCAATGTGTATATCAAGTCATGTCACATGAGAATGAACTACAATGCAATGATCCACTGTGATATAGGTATCAAGTATAGATGAGTTACAACAATATAAAATAGTATGATCATGGCAGTTCTATCAGTTCTAAGCAATATGTATATATGTATAGCAGGGAATGCAATATGCAATGACAGTCTATGGGGTGCATGAAACATATAATAACAAAGTCCTATCAGCCCTGACGCATAACGTCATGCGGGCGATATCCCCGTAGATGTGAAATCTACTCACCGTGTCTCGCGCTAAGTGTAGCCGACGACTTGCTTTCCCTTCTTCGCAGCGTCCGTCTCACTCGTCTGCGAACCTAAAATCACATAACATATCACACATATAAGCTTAATTTTACCAAAAACGCGACATTACGGTCAAGCTAGAAACTCGTGTCGCAAGCTAGTCGCGCGTGTGCGCGATACGCTAAAACGTGTAATCACGCGCCACGAAACTACCCCGACGCGCCGCGATACGCAGGAACCCAAACCTACTCACGTATCACGCGTGTCGCGAAGGTTTAGAAAAACGGCAAAACAGGTAATTGGTCCCAGATTTTGCTACAGAACTAATCTTAAAAATATATATATACCAAAAGACCCTACACACAAAAATACACCTACAGAACCCAAAAAACACCAAAACACCCCCTGTCTGGCCGCAATTTGCGGCCAGAATGGCGGTTTTGGCGGCCGGAGTTGGGAGTCAGGGGGTCGGGTTTCTCCTGGGGTATCAGCACTACTCCACTATACCATAGTCCCCTCAATTTCATTTAAATCACCTCGGGTCAAAAGCAGATCCAGAAAGCTCAAATTGTGCACAAATACGACATTTTGCATCTAATAGAAAAACTGGTGGTATTTTAGTGTAATCGGGGTTGGACTAGGTTACAATGGCCTCAACAGACCTCAAGCATCCTACTGAAACAAATCATATCCCAAATGCACAAAGTTCCCACTAAACATCCCATATCGCACTAAAACGCACCAATATCCATTAACCGATGCAAATCAACACTAACCAAGCTAACTAGGGACTAAATTAGGAAATATACCTCATACTTAACCCTAGGAAGCTGGAGGAAGGTGGAGAAGTGGAGGGAAGATGCTGCACTTGCTGTTGGTGCTGTTGCTGAATGCTGCTGCTGCTGCTTCTTCTCCTGCTGCTGCTGCTTCTGGCTTCTCCTGCTGCTGCTGTTGCTTCTTCTCCTGCTGCTGCTGCTGGGGTGTGAAGAGGTAAGTGTGTGTGTGTGTTTGTGAGTGTTTGAGAGAACAAACAAAAATGAGAGAGGAAAACAATCATCACTCAAGGGTCAACCCCTCTCTCTCTCTCCTCATTAATGCAAGCATGGCTTGAGCCATGATGCCTACTCCCTCTCTCTCACAAGTCAACACACAAAAGAAAACCAATTCAAATTAATGTAACTTTTAACAAATTAATAAAACCCACTTAAGAATCCAAAAGAATTAATCCTACAATCAACCCACCATGGTTAAAAATTATGGTATTTTCTTCATTTAAAAACCCTAGTTTACATGCACATGTTTGTGCAAGCCTAATAAAATTTTGGAAAAATATTTATTAAATTAGGAAAAATATATAAAACCCAATTTGGTAAAATTTTTATTAAAAACCATTATTTAATTATAATTATTCACTAGCCCTTATCCTAAGGTGTTACAAGTGAGATTTCCTTTATATTTTTAAAATGAGGTATCATAATGAAATCAGCATAAAACCGTGCCTAGCATCGGCACAAAACGTAATCCCAATATCTCGATATCTCAATGTCTCAACCACAATATCTAGGGCGCCGTCAGTCCAGACCGGCCCCTACCATCCATCTCAAGACCACGACGGTATCCTCCGGATATCCGACGCGTCGGGTAAAATCACCGGTAGGTAGTGCTCCCCTGCCAGGCTCACATCGTCATCATCACGCGCTTCTTGCCCCGGGGTACCTTACCGGGTCCACCATGTACCCGAAACGGTTCATCCGTCTCCTCGAATCGGGTTTCCAAATCCATCAGCAAACTCATGGTGGACGACTCATACATCATGGGAAAACCGCACTTAATACTTTAAAAGAGAGAAAATGTTTATTTGTGTTTTTGCGGTTTTCCTCCAAATCCAGAAAATCTCACGGAAATCCAAATCCAAAACCTCAATAACACGTAAAATAGTGAATATATGCATGAGAATCCATGAATGCGGCATAACAATGAATAACAGTATGCATGAAGTAGCAGGTAATAACTACAATATCTAACTAACATATATGGAAGGTACACTAATATCATGTCTAAACTATTAGCTAATAGGCTATGTCAAGCAATAATATTTTCTAAGGTGTACGTGACATGGCAATTACCGATGAAGATGTGTGTGAGCCGGCAAGTAAGTGTACGTGGTACATACGCATCATCGGTAATGATGCTGGTGTCCTATCAGCATGATATTAATAATGGAGTATGAAACATAATATAAGAATGCGATGCAAGGCGAACCACAAAAATGAGTGGGAGCCGAAACTAGACGCAACTATAACTAATCTGCATAAAACTAATATAAGTCCTACAAATGGTGCCTTTTGAAATAACACGAATCATGGGGTTTTGAAAATAGGGGCTACGGTGTTTTTATGAAAAGATACGCCTTTCGAAATATCCGTAGATCCCATGACCTGTCTTTTAAAATACCCACGACCCGCTAGTTTTGAAATAGGTAGGAGTCTAATCTAATCTAACAACTACACTAAACTATACGGCTGAACTAACAAGCTGAGCTACAGGTAAGGAAACCGCCTAACATCTGAGTCGATATATATAGATATAATAGTCGGTGATTCCGCCTCAATAGTATCGCGTACGATACAGTATATCATATGACATCCTCAAGTCATGAGTGCGGATCTATCATCAATATAAAGCTCATACGGTAAATCGTCGTACGGCATCCCAATAGCTGGGTACGGGTTAATATCACACTATCTCATATCATATAATCTGGGGTACTGATCTAAGTCTAGTACAACTGATACCATCAAACTACTGCGTGTGCAAGCACACGTCCCAAGGCCCGCTAGAGATCACGTATCGTATCCCCAAATACGAATCACATCAAATCACCGATCTCACGGCACCATGCCCAACATCATCGACTCATCTCCAATGTCATCCAATATCATCAAACACAGTGCAAGTATAATGAATATGTAAGGATGTGCGTGTAGGTGTAAATCTACTCTAGGGTTCGCGACTATGAACTACACTAGTCACTTCTAATCCTACACTATCCATAGTACACCTAGCTATCATATATATATATACTACGGACTGCGGGGGTGCTATACGCCATCCACCCGACTTCCCCCTGTAGATATAATCTACTCACCTTGCGTCTTTATCTTTCGATGCCACCACGCGTTTGCTTGTCATCCCGAAGTCTTCATGTGGTACCTACACATCAAGTGTCGTATATGCGCATTAAAACCAAATCGAAGCTAAAACGGCACACGAAATCCAAAACGATACGATAAGGGGCCTATAGGTTAGAACCTATGGCACGCCTTCAAAACCATCAATAAATCCTCTATATCGTCGTATAAACGCCAAATAGTCGAGGTAAATCACAAGACACTAATGCAGAATTAAAAATACGGAATACGGAAACACGAATCCAAAACAGCAACTTAGGAAATATGTCCCAGATTTCACCCTAGGTCAATTTATACAAATCTAAATATACCAGGGGTCTAGCATAAACATGTAGGAGCTACAGAACAAATACGAGCCAAAATGGTGGGACCCAGGCCGCAATTTGCGGCCAATGGGAATAAATTAGCGGCCGGGAAGAAGAAATGGGGGCTGGGGTCTTGGGGTTAGCTTCCTGGGTGCCTGCACATCCCACTGTCCACTCAATTTTATTTTAGGGTGTCTCGGGTGATAGCAGATTCAATATACCCTTCACAGATTCCACAAATTTTCCGATATCGGTTTCTAAATCCGTATTTTGGGTTTCAACTCTCAGGTTAGGGTCTCAATTCATGCACTAGGGTGTTGGTGTAGCCTCTACTGAGCTCAATTTCACATTACAACTCATAATTCTTCACAACCCTAACTAGGTTTTACCTCAAGTCACCAAATCACACAATATCGGTTCAATAACAACATTGGGGTATAAGGAAATGCTAAAACTAAGCAAATGGTTCAGTAAATACCTCATTTGGCAACTCAAGAATTTTCTTGAGTTGTCCCCTAGTGGCCAAAATCCTTGCTTCTTTAGCTCCAAGTGTAGATCTAGGGATTGTGCACACATTTAATGAAATGGAGATTGGGTTTTGGGGTTGTTTTAGAGGTGTTTTGGAGCTTGAAGAGGGGAGGGAGATGAAGGAGGAGGAGCAGCAGGAGAGAGGAGAAGAGGGAGGGAAATGAAGTGAAGAAGAATGGCTAAGTCTTTAGGTCAAATGAAGCCCATACCTCTCTCTCTCACCCACTACCAATTCTTTATTCTTTTCTCTTTTCTTTTTCCTTTTAAAACCCTTCTCACTCAAATAGTAATCCCAAAACAAACCATGGTAAGAAAATGCACAAGTGTAGGAAAAAAGATGTGTGCATGTTTTTCACAAAAACGCCAAAAATCCGATTAGCAATTTTTAATCGCGATTAGCACTAAATTAGCATATAAATGATCATAAAAATCTAAAAATGCCATAATTCCAATAATTACCCAATTTTAGAATTTTCCATTATTTTCCATAATTTTTCTCAAAATTTTCCTATTTATTTGTATTTAATAATACCAAAATATTAAAATATTCAATAAAATAATATTAAATTATAAAAATTCCCAAAATTTATACTTTATCTTTTTGAAATGTTACAGATATCCTCAGGGCTTTATCAGCATGTATGAATGAATAGAAGCATGATCAAATAAACATGTCAGATAAAGAAGAACCAGATAGCATACTATCATGTCGAGCAAGAATGCAAACTGAATATATATACATGTATAGATACATCCACTATCACATAATGGCCTCTAGGGCATACATATATCCAACAGATCCCATATCTATTGGTGTTTGACATCAGAGATAATATACGGGTGCTCAGTGGAGACTGGGTATACTGGACGGAATCGCCGAGAACTCCCAGATGGTATTATACCTTACGTCAGATGGCAGTTCTTTGGTGACACTAGTACAAGTTAATCTTTACACCCGAGATCGTCATAAAGTCTTGTGTGATTCCCATCGTGCTTTGATTTCCACCTTACCACGTCCAAGAGGGCGTGCAAAACGGTGGTTTTTGGGTACAGTCCCGAGTCACATGGAGGCAATGAGCGATAGGAGGGGTTTCGTCTCTCCCGGTATAGGGAGTTGATGTTGCGCTGTGCTCGATTGGCTGTAACAGGAAGTCCTTGGCCAAGGCTGCTTTAGGGATTTACTGGTAAGTGTTACCAGTAGTTTCTCTACCCGTTATGAGCCTCATATCGACACGACTTATCGAGTTATTGGGGTCTGACATTTACCACCCTTAGACGAGATATGCGACATATCAGACGAACAGGCCGGACTGTACGGTAAGTGTTACTGGTTGGATTCACAGGAGTGTGAGCGGGCTTGCTCGTTGATCTTCTGATCGCTCAATACCCGGGTGGCCGTTACATTTGGCAGACCGCTTGCGGCTTGTGGGTGTTTGATATGATCATCACCTACTGCCGGCGTATTGACGAGTCTTTGGAGTCCTACACAAGGGTTTCCTGGCTCAAGCGAAACGAAATAGGAGCGCATATGAGATATGTGCAGGACCGAGAATAATACCAGTATGTGATACTGAATTCTATTCTCGCGATTTATGACATTGATCGGTTGTATGCGATATAGCCGGGTTATCGGATCAAGTGTTGATTCGATAAGTTGTTACTATTGATATTAGTCGATTATATGCAATACGACCGGATCGTTAAATCAAGTGTTGATTTAATGATTTAATGTATAATTATATATTTGATATATTACTTTACATTAACTAGTATTGGTTCACTTAAGATTGATTTTCTCACTTGAATGTGCACATTGTTTATATGTGATATATGCAAGTGTACATGTTTGTATCATGCTTGATGATACAAACAAGTTGTGTGTATGAGACTTGAACCAAATCAAGGTTAAATTAGGGTTTACTATTTTCCTAACAAATAACAAAAGAGTGAGACTTTGGTCAAAGTTATCAAGCTTCATGAAGCTTGATAAACATTGACAAAGTCAACTCTTTTGTCATTTGTTTAAAAATATTAGTTAACCCAACCTTTAACCTAATGCTTTGGTTAATTCTCTACATGAGTTAAGCATGAGGTCTTAACTCAACCATGGTGCCATAATTGAAAGGATAAGTTTCATTTGGATTCATTTTTATTATTCATATGATTCTTTTTCTTCTTCTTCTTCTTCATCAAGCTCCACAAAAGCTTGCTAGCTCCAATGGTGCCATGGGAAAAAGAGTGAGAAATCCAATTCTAAAGTGAACCCACTTCCTATTTCTTCATCCTCTACTACTTGCCATGTAGTATAGGGTGTTCTCTTCACAAAGTTTTTGACCAAGTGAAGGAATAGCTTGAGTTTGAGTCTTCCCGACGTAGATCATCTTCGGCCTCGAAGTCAACGACCTAGCCCGATTATTTCTCCGAAGAAACCATCACTAGAGTCCAGGATTCCGATGATCGCAGCGGAGGGACGTCAACATGGAGCTAAAGAAGTGGAGGACCGGATCTACAAAGGTTGTAAGCCCTTTCACTTGTTAGTAAAGTTGTTTGCCAGCTTACAGTTTCACCTATCCTCTAGTTAACGATCTATATTAGGGTTTCTCGGCACCTATATTTTTGAATTTGGCATGGTTGATGCCTTGTGGAACCTCTTGAGTGTGCCTAGTAACCCTACAGACATTCCATTGGCCACTCCGCAGATATGGTGGGTAACCTCAGGCGCTCGAGAGGTACTCCGGTAGCCTCAAGGACGGTGACTGGGAGGTTCTTGTTTACCCAGACTTGCCATTGCTGTTGTTCCAGACTGTGAGACCCAGCAGGAGGATGAGTATAGCGTCGTTCTAAACTGGCTTTAGAAGTGAACGTCTATATGACTCTGCCAGAGGGTTGTCGTGGTCAGTGGGAGCAGCGGAAGCATGGTGGACAAGTGGCTTATGTCTATTTATAGACTAAAGCGGATATAGCGGAGATAGATCATATATTTCTGATATGACAGTCATAGGTTTGACTTCATCAGAATAGGGGATGGATCTGTTAAGAAGGTAGTAGGGTGTGATGTCCTGGTATTTGGATGACATACACAGAGTAGGAAGTGTGATTCCTATACAACAGTCGGTTAAACTTTGGTTGTCACAAAGTCGTTTCTCCACATAGGATATTAATCCGGTCCTGGAGAAACGATCGGAAGCAGTTTTAGAACATAAGTGGATGTTCTAGGGATATGGTAACAGCATCCTCTTTTGGGAGACAGTTATCATTCCAGGCTTCCAAGGTGACCTGGATGACAGAGAGGTTGTCAGAGTTATAGTTTTCCCTCTGACGAGGGGCTGTATTTTGGACAGGTGGTCCAGGCGGAAACTGAGGGAAGGATGGCGCAGGATATTGATTAAGTTCAGTCGACTATACAGTCTAAGAAGTTTGGATTTGGAGTTCATTTGTGAACTAGGTCCCATCAGACATCCAAACATATTCTAAGACAGGTATTGCTCATTTCGGGAGATGGGTTTCTCCGCGAACTTGAGATAAAGAGAGACATAGAAAGAAACATCACAGCGGATCCACTCACTGAGGCTATTCCTCGAACGCAATAGTTTCGCAAACGAGCTTTGTGAGACTGACTAGTAGAGGAGTTGGGTGTTCGGTATCACACGGGTTGTGAGTATGCGACATCGCAATAATTAGCCTTGAGTGCAAGTGGGAGATTGTTGGAGATAGTGCCCTCAGAGTCAATTATTGGATCATAGGCACGTGATTGCAATGATTGAGGGAGGACCTATACCGGTAGGACAGTCTTACTCAAGATGATAGTATGCTATCTGGTTTATCTTTATCATCGTGTACTGCTTTAGGTAACCTTACGAGTCGCTATTGCACGTTGATAGAGCCCCTAGGATTCTTGCTTGACTACCAGCAGTATGAGGGCGATCATATACATAGGAGCTGGGGTCTATAAGCACATCCTTAAAAGGTCCCTAGTCGTGGGAGTTTCGAGACATGGCATCGATACTCCAGAGTAGATTAGTGAATACAGTCGAGACCCCGACGAGGGGCGGTGGCCGGTCTCACAAGCCACTGGTGTTAGTTGGTTCACCTAAGATGTATACAGGTGCTCATTGGGTTATGAGTACACCGGACAAGACTCGCCGGGAACATGCTAGTTGGTATTATACCTGATGTCAGATAGCAGTTCCCTGGTGACATGTGTACATGTTAGTTCATCGACCTGAGATCGTCATTTGTCTCTTGTGAGTTCCCACTGTGCTTTGATTACTACCTTACCACGCTCAAAGGAGACGTGCAAACAGGTTTTAGTTGGGTACAATCCCGAGCCACATGGAGGCAGTGAGCGGATCTGCAGAGGTCCGTCTCTCCCGGTATTGGGGGTGAGGTCTTGCTGTGTCTAGAAGAGCCATTACACGAAGTCCTTGGCCAAGGCAGGAGATTTACTGGTAGGTATTCCAGTAGTATCTCAGGGTGTTCTGGGCTACTCTCTGACATGACTTGTACAGCTTTTGGGGGTCTGACTTTTACCAACCCCCTAGGCCCGCCATGCGATGCTCATAGAGGAACGGACCAGAATGTACGGATATTGTCACTGACAGACTCAGTAGGGTGTCAGCATGAGTTCGCTCACAGACGTCCCTTTTGGTCAATACCTGGTAGCCCGTTACGTATAGGCTAATACCTCTGACGTGCTAGTGGTTAAATCCACAACCAAGGTGTTGACGAGTCTTTAGAGTCCCCCACAGACCAGTTTCTCAAGTTTCGGATGAAACGCTGTAGAGGCCGTATGGAGATATGGCAGAGTTCGATCAGATACGCGCGGTATTGCACGGATCATGATTGGACGGATTTTACTAGCGGGCTTTGGTTTAAGCCGGATCCTAGTATTGTACAGTGTAGATTTTGTCTCTTTGCATTTGTATTCAGTGGGAATACAAATGCGGGTATGTATATACAGTCGCGGGGTTTTCCTGTAATTTATTACGGGATCAATTTTATGAAGTTGCCAGTTTGCATTCCGTTCCGGCCAGTTTTCCTTTGTTCCTTCCCGGCCGGACTTTTCCGTTAGAGGGGCTAATTTGCAAGTTCGCAAATTAGCATATTGTGGAGGGTTTATTTGTGAAATGGTGGCATCATGATGGTTCATGCATGATGAGTTTCTTTTTCCATCACTTGCTTGCATTAAATGAGATGAAACTTTGATTAGATGTGATTAGAAATGGTGTGACCTTTTTTTTCCTTTCTCATGTTGATACATATTCTTTCTTGCCTTTTCTCCTCTAAGATGATACTTTCATTTTTCCCTCCTCATTGAAAAATAGCCGGCCACATCATGAGAGGGTGTGGGAGTTTTTGTGAGAGAGGAATTTTGCTATATCTATTCTCCATTCATGCAAAAGGAAACCTCCACTTGAAAGTTCATTTTATTCTATTCCTCCATCACCATGGCAACTACATAAACCCCAAATGAGACAATGGATTCTACACTTCATCTACTTCAACCTTGGACGCGTCGGCCAGCCAACTTCGCGCCCGAGTTGTCTCGGTCCAGAGGTGGGAGCCCGTAAAAGAACCCGGCGATGTGGTGCCTGTTTCGACGAGGAGGCGACGACCGGAGATTCCGCGAGGAGATCGGAGTGGAGGAGAAGACAGAAGGACACGGATCACTTGGTATAGCTTCTCTACTCTTATTCTTGTTTGCTAGAGTTAGATTAATGGCCTGATCTGGGATTTTAGTGCGCGGTGGTGCCGGTTCTAGTTTATAGAAAAGTTTTCGTTTCCGTATTCCGGCGTCGGATTGACGGCCGGGGTGCCGCCGTGCACTTACAGTTGGATCACCTAAGATGTATACATGTGCTCATTGGGTTATGAGTACACCGGACAGGACTCGCCGGGAACCTGCTAGTTGGTATGATACCTAGCGTCAGATAGCAGTTCCCTGGTGACATGTGTACAGGTTAGTTCATCGACCTAAGGTCGTCATTTGTCTTGTGTGAGTTCCCACCGTGCTTTGATTTCTACCCTACCACGGCTCAAAGGAGTCGTGTAAACAGGTCTTTTTTGGGTACAGTCCCGAGCCACATGGAGGCAAGTGAGTGGATCGGCAGGGGATTCGTCTCTCTCGGTATTGGGGGTGAGATCGCGTTGTGTCTAAGAAAGCCATTACACCAAGTCCTTGGCCAAGCCAGGTGAGAATTACTGGTAAGTATTCCAGTAGTTTCTCAGGGTGTTCACGGCTTGTCTCCGACACGACTTATACCGCTATTGGGGGTCTGACGTTACCAGCCCTTAGGCCCGATATGTGATACTCATAGACGAACGGACAGGACTGTATGTATATTGTCATTGTTAGGCTCAGTAGGGTTCCAGGATGAGTTCGCTCATCGGCTTCCTTTGAGGTCAGTACATGGGAAGCCGTTACGCACTGCTAGTGCCGCTGACATGCTTGTGGTTAAACCCACTGCCAGGGTACTGACGAGTCATTAGAGTCCCCACATATAGTTTCCCAAGTTTGGGCGAAACGTTGTAGAGGCCGTATGGTTTTATGGCAGGGTTTGAAAAATGCACGTGCGTTTATGCACGTGTCATATTTCGGGCAGATAATAATGGTAGGCTTTGGTTTAAGCCGGATCCGAGTATTATACTGTGTAGATATAATATCTTTGTCTCAGTTGCATTTGTATTCCGTCGTAATACAAATACGGGTATGTTTATACAGTTACGGGGTTATCCTGAAATTCGTTTCGGGATCGCTTTTCGAAGTTACCAGTTTTCTATCACCCGTCTTAAACATTCGGTTTAATGAGGATTTATCTTTTCTTCATGAGGGTGAGTCATGAGGGTGAGTCATGAAGATGGTGACTAGGTTTAGTGTGTCACCATTTTGCATTAAATGGTTGATGACTAGGTTTATGTGACTCATTAGTTTGCATTAATTGGTTTTGCAAGGTGTTATATGACTCATTCATTTCATTATTGCTTATGGTCACCCCCCCTTTGCTCCTACACTCACCCTCTCCTTATATATGTGGCCGGCCCCCTCCTTGGTAAAAGATGATGGATTGATTAAAAAGATTATGGAATTTGGTTCATGGAAATTTGATAGCTCATTTCTCATTTCTCTCCATTAAAAGGCAACTTCATTAACCGTTCATCTATGGTTTTGGATGAAGCGAGACAAAGTGTTCTACTCATTCTCTACATCAATCTTGGACATGTCGGCTAGGAACTTCATGTCCGAGTTGCCTTGGTTCAGAGGCGGGAGCCCGTTTAAAGATCCATAGATGTGGTGCCACCTCGACGAGGAGCCAGGAGATCGGAGCAGCCACAACGGAGCGTGGGATGATAGTTAAAGATCGAAGGACTCAGATCGTTCGGTATAACCTTTCTACCCACTTTCTAGTTTGTTAGTTTAGCGTTAATGGCAAGATCCGGGTTATAGTATGCGATAGCGCCAGTTATAAAAGTTTTTGTTCCGCATTTGGCGTCTGAATGACGGCCAGGGCACTACCGTAGACTTACAGAGACTGTACCCAAAAGCCACCGTTTTTCACGTTCTTATGAACGCGGTAAGGTGGAAATCAAAGCACAGTGGGAATCACACAACACTCTATGACGATCTCGGGTCTACAGACTAACCTGTACCAGTGACACCAGAGAATTGCTATCTGACGATAGGTATAATACCATCTATAGTCCTTTTAGACGGGTTTGCGAACGTGAAATTCGCGTTGATGTTCTTTGTTGTGCTGTGATGTTGCGGATTTGTCGTGTTGGATAGCAGTGTGCAATGGTAGTGCAGTTTGAATTATTTGTACATTTGATATTGCGGGGTGAGCGTCCAACATGTGGACTGCCGTCTCTACCTGTTTGTATAATATTCTTTTGGGACACGACCGGGCTGAGGTCGATGTACCCGTTGTACATATTTTTCATTTCTGTACTAGGATTACCCCGCGATGGAGTGCACGAATAGCCGGGTTCTGGAGGGCAACGGGTCCGCATCTCATGGCTTTGAGAGGCAGAGGGGCCTCACTTTAGAATTGGCAGACTATTCGCCGCACTCGTAGGGGGTACAGGTTGACCCAAGGAGGGGTGCTCAAGTTACCGGATTCCGTGAAGTGCAGGGTGGTCCATTCACTATGTTGTAGGGGGCTGCCTCGCTTCAAGTTTTGGCGGATAACTTTCCGCACTCGTAGGGGTCTAGGTTTCATTGCATAGGCTATCCACACGACCAGGGGAACGTCGGGTTTCAGTAGCGGCTCTGTGAAACCCAGGGATCCCAGATTATCTGTATTGTTCTGTGATGCTTATTACTTTTCTGTAATGTTGCATTTATCACGCCTGGAGCGATTATTGTATATTGGTATATATACTAGTAGATATTGTATATGTTTTACACCCGCACTAGTCCAGTCCCCACTCTGTCGTTAGTTAAGTAACCTAACGGGTGATGACGGGACCCAGTAACGAATGCGGATGGTATATACGTACATTTTATTTTCGTTCTTTTCTGGTGTGATTAATTGATGGGACTGCGTTGATTTTGATCAATGCAAAGGAAAACAAACCTGTTTGGATGTTGTTGGAACAGTTTTAAAAGGTGTTATTACAAAGACGTTTCCTTTTGTTTTGCACAGTAGTATTCGGTTGGAATATCCTGCACCTCATTCGACGAGGCAAGGGCCGATATCCTTTCACCGGGAGTGACCCCTTGGGCAGAAGTTTGCGTCAGGGTAATAACTTCACTATAGTCGATTACATGTTGCTTTGCATCGCGGTATTCAGTTGGAATATCCTGCACCTCATTCGACGATGAAAGAGCCGAGATCCCTTCACCGGGAGTGACCTCTTTAGCAAAGGTTTTCGCCACTATATTTTTATAAAAAAGCTATCAGGTTCCTTCAACGAGATCAAGTTCATTACGTTAAAGGTTTTTCGCCAAAAACCAGCCGTAGCCCTCCGTCGTTTCAGACGGTAGCACGTAGTATTCATGCTATGTTTGTTGGCCTTCGTCAAGGCATAGTGGATGGGAGCTGCTTGTTACTGTTCTGTTGCATAGATAGATGAGTTGGTTTGGGACAGTCGTATTACCTTGTTGGCCTTCGTCAAGGGTATGTACGGGTGGGTTCGAATTAATAAGATAATGACGGGCAGAACTTGACATGTGACTTATGATTTGTTGGCCTTCGTCAAGGTCATAAGAACATGGGGTAAAAATCATATCTGGAGTTTCTAAAGAAACTGAAACTTTCCAAGCATGCGCATACCTTCTGGAGTGTGATAACGTGAGTGGATTCCGTCACGTTATCATGCGATGAGAGTTGGATCCCGATTCCCACTGATGAGTTGGTTTACTCTTCGGGTGATCCCGATTGATTCTTCTTTCAGGTTAGGAGGAGAATTTGACAGTACAGTGGGAGGTTTCCTGATTAGATAAAGTGATAACCATTCTGATCTAGGTTAGAGTGCACGCGGAGTGTTTCTTTTCTCTCTCTCTTTGGCAGCGACCTTTGACCGACCCTAGACTATGACTCAGTGACCAAGTTAACCGAACCTTCTTAAATACTGGCTTTTGGATTGCTGAGTTGCATAAGTCATTGCCGCTCCTTCTTTTACCCTTTGCATTTCTCAGAACACCCCATATTACTACGTACATCCACTTCCATTGGATAGATCCATCGTATGGTTATATACGAACTCGAAGGGACTTCTTCAAGGATGGATCCAGGTTCAGGAGAAATAGAATTGGTTTATTCAGTCGTCTTTTATTATCAACTTCTCTCAGGTTGCGAGGGCTCCTTAGTTTAGGAGAGTACACCTATTACACTTATTGGATAGTCTTCTTCCAAACCATAGGCAGGTGCCGAAAGGTAGGGAATGAAGAAAACCAATTAGCCTAAGTAGGGTGTACAGAAGGTAATAACTAAAGACAAAAAAATAAAGGGATTAGAAAGAGGGCAAAGTAAATTGCGACTGCTATCATTCACGACCAAACCGCGTACTTCATCGCCACTCCTATTTCACCTTTGTTTTTTTCCCCAGTTCGGGAGAAATAGAATAGGGTATTATTCAGTTGTCTTTTATCATCACCTTCTCTCAAGTTGTGAGTACTCCTTGGTTTAGGAGGATACACCTATTACGCTTATTGGATAGTCTTCTTCCAAACCATAGGCTGGTGCCGAACGGTAGGGAAGGAAGAAAACCACTTAACCTAAAGGGGTGTACAGAAGGTAACGACTAAAGACAAATAAAGGGATTTGGAGAGATGGCAACGAAATATACGGTTATAGTCATGAATTGGATTATGGAAGAGGCATTACTAGGAATACCAGGATACCCCTACGAAACATTTTCATGTTTCAGTTTCACTGTGCATTGTTAAAAGGAAAACTGATTTCCCGATTAGATACTTACTCCAGGGTATGTATTTACCAGGTATGATTCTCACATCTATATGGTTTTACAGATGATGAGTGGGAGTAAGTTATTGGGAATAAGGTGATCATCCTCATTATATCGGAATTCGTTGTAATTGGTGATATGAGGAAGTCGCCTGGGTTTTTGCCGGACGGCATGTATTTGGTTTTGAGTATCCGTTGTTGTGCACCAATTTCAAAATGATATATCTCTACGTTTATTTTTATAAGGTGAGATATAACTTTTTGAAATTATGTCCATGACATTTACCTATATCAGTTGGCGATTGGGTAAGAAGCATTGAAAAGCGGAGTAGTTCTTAACCATAAGTACAGTTTTCAACCTACAATGCACAAGTTTTGAGTTATTCAACTCATCGGACTTATACAGAGTATTGTATGTTGTCCAGTGTCCATCAGGACAAAGGGGCAGGTCCTTGTACTATGTTCTGGTTACTTGTGACTTCTCTAGTTTTTAGACAAGTGTTTCGTAGAAATACAAGATCTAAGTTTTGAGAAGTTGTGGGTATATGAATAAAGTAGAGAACCAGATGTCGCAAGTATCGGGATTCTTCAAAGAGATCGAAGATGTAGATACTTGTGATTGGTATTCAGTTGATAGTAATAGTTTTTGAGAAACTTGTTTCTCTTTCATGTTACTCATAATTGGATGTATTCCTAAGTTGAGTAATGCTGATTAGCCTCTCTCCATTAAGTTGATATGCACTGGAGACAGCTGCATGATTAGAATCTGGTTCCAATTAAATAAGTGCCAAAGTTTCTATATTGGATATAGAATGGTTCATATCTTAACGATGTTAAGATACAGGGAGTTGTCCGGCTTATGCTTAAAACCAGACTGTGGATAACTCAGGGCACGTTTCTGTGATGGCAGTTTGTGGGTTGACCCGGGCTATGTCGAGGGTTGACTTTCTACCATCTGGAAGATCAATAGTGATATTGTTCTTAACTCGCCACAGTTTTAGTAAAATGGATTTTTTTTCCAGAAAACAGTAGTGGGAGTATAGTAGAACAGGAAGTGATTCCAGAACCGCGAACGATTACGGAAAATTTAATAAGACCTAAAGATTCAATCAGGTTTGACAGTCCATTAGCCACTCCTCAGATATGGTGGGTAACCTCAGGCACCCGAGAGGTACTCCGGTAGCCTCAAGGACGGTGACAGGGAGGTTCTTGCTTACCCAGACTTGACACTACTGTTGTTCCAGGCTATGAGACCCGACAGGAGGTTAAGTATAGCATCGTTCTAAACTAGCTTTTGAAGTGCACGCATATATTATTCTGCCAGAGGGTTGTTGTGGTCAGTGGGAGCAGCGGAAGCATAGTGGGCAAGTAGCTTATGTCTATTTATAGACTCGAGCAGATATAGCGGAGATAGATCATCTATTTTTGATATGACAGTCATGGGTTTGACTTCATCAGAATAAGAGATAGATCTGTTGAGAAGGTAGTAGGGTGTGATGTCCTGGTATTTGGATGACATACACAGAGTAGGAAGTAAAATTCCTATACTACGATCGGTTGTACTGTGGTTGTCACACAGTTGTTTCTCCAGATGGGATATGGATATAATATCAGACATTCTAGTTTCTAGATCTAGATTTGGGTAGTTTCCCAATGTGGGTACTTTGACAGTATTCTAATAGTATTTTAGAATAGATGACTCCTGGCATGGTGGTGTACCTGCAGGTGATGGAGTCACCCTCTCTAAAGGTGTATTACAGACTAAAGGGGAGAGGGATGTGCATGATTGGCAGATCACTTGCTTAGGAAATTGAGTCAATCATGAGAAGTCAAGTACCACACCAGATGTTGTTTTTGCACTAGATGCAATAAGTTTATATTAATCCAATCCTGGAGAAACATAAGGAAGCAGTTTTTAGAACATAAGTGGATATTCTAGGGATTTGATGACGGCAGCCTCTTTCGGGAGACGGTTATCATTCCAGGCTTCAAAGGTGACATGGATGATATAGTGATTGTCAGAGTTATAGTTTTCCCTCTGACGAAGGGGGCAGTATTATGGACAGGTGGTCCAAGAGGATACTGTGGGAGACATCGTGCTGGATACTGATTAGGTTCGGTTGACGATACAGTCTAAAAAGTTTGGATTTGGAGTTTATTTATGAACTAGGTCCCATTAGATATCCAGACATACTCTAAGACATGTATTACTCAATTTGGGAGATGGCTTTCTCTGCGAACTTGAGATTAAGAGAGACATAGAAAGAAACATCGGGGCGGATCCACTCACTGAGGCTGTTTCTCGAACATAAGAGTTTTACAAACGGGCTTTATGAAACTGATTAGTAGAGGAGTTGGGTGTTCAGTATCACACGGGCTGTGAGTATGCGACATCGCAATAATTAGCCTTAAGTGCAAGTGGGAGATTGTTGGATATAGTGTCCTCAAAGTCAATTATTGGATCGCAGGTACGTGATTGCGATGATTGGGGAGGACCTATATCGGTAGCACAGTCTTACTCGAGATGATAGTATGCTATCTGGTTTGCCTTTATCAGTCGTGTATAGGTTCAGGTGACTGATCACTATTATACGTTGATAGAGCCCTTAGGATCTTGCTTGACTACCAACAATATGATGGCGATCATATACGTGAGAGTTGGGTAGTCTATAAGCACATCCTTAATTGTGGTCCCTAGTCGTGGGAGTTTCGAGATAGGGCATCGATACTTCGGAGTAGACTAGTGTATACAATCGTGTCACGACCCAAAGTTCGGCCCGTGACCGGCATTTAACCACGTAACGTTTACAGGCGTAACGGGATTAAGTAAGCCGAAACCCAGAAATCAAAACCATTTAAAATATAGAGTGTTAAAACATTTTAGTATAAACTTTTGTAAAATGTTTAGAAAACCTTAAGTAATTTAGTAGAAATCCTTTTTAGTTCAAGAGTTATTTTTAATAATTTTGGCAACATTTCCTTTATAAAAATTTGTCCCGAATTCGGGTAAAAGACAAGATATTAGTAAGATGACATGTGAAATAAATAGAGCATCCAAACGGGAGAATCGCGCCCAACGGCGGAACAATCACCACAGTATAATATACGACGCCGTAGCGAAGAATGGGCAGTAAAATGAAAACAAATATCATAAAAGATAAGACTGCATAAATCTAGTCGGCTCACAACGAGCTTGACACCAGAGTACAAAATAATGTACATCGTCCTCACAACTGGTCTCTAAGTCAATACATGAAAGTAGATGGAGAGTACTAGATACATCAATGTACAACTGAAAAGTAAACAGATACCGCACAAAACCCACCTAATAGCAAAAGGGCTAGCACGCCTCAGCAGTGGTATCTGTGTCAAAAGATGCGATAAACAACCAACCGCGACTACTCCAAAGGGCAACCTGCAAGCACTATGGCACAACGGGGGTGAGTTGTCAACTCGTGAATAGTAGATAACATATAAAGGTAATCGCGAGTATGCACGTGCTGCGATACTCTAACCTATGCCAACAGATAACATCTATATGATGAACTGGATAGTTAAATCGTGCAACAAGTGCAACCTAATAGTCTCTCCATATGATGATCAAGGTATACGAGAATCATGTCTGGCAATGAAATCTAACCACCCTATATAGAATGAGCAGGGTATGCAATGATCGTGCAAGCATGTGTACTCTATCAGGTATAATAGATACAAGATGAGATGTAAAATACTGAATGCCGAGCATGGGAAGAAATAATATCTACACGGAATATCAACGTGGAAAATACTGGTGTCCATCAATACACCCAAATCCCAGTAAAACTCAGGCACCGTCATCCTCATCGGCCCTCAAATCCTGTGAATCTCATAGAATCGTGAGTGCCCAACATCGGCACTCGAAATATCATAAAATTAGCCGTGTCCAGTATCGACACGCAAATCCTCCAGTATGGGGCGTCCGTCTATCGGATCTGCCTACGGGCTCCATCTGCGGAATTGGCCATCGGCCCCGGCAGTACGCGTCGTCCCGTATCCATCTATTGACTTTGGTCGGTATCCTCCGGATAATCGCCAGGTCTAACCAATCACCGGTAGGTAGTAGTCCCTCAGCTGGGCTCACCGCCTAACAACACGAGTCTTCTTGCCCCGGGGTACCATACCGGGTCTACCATGTACCCGCAATCGGTGCCTACCACTCTTCGAATCGGGTATACTCACACAAGCTCTCTGGAACCGAGAAAACTCATGGTGGACGCACTGAAATATCATATCAAGAGAAACCGGGTTTTTAAAATAGTGCGTATTTTCTTAAAATCATTCCACAGTTCTCAAATCCAGAAATCATATGAATTAAATCTAATGCGTAAATCCATGCCATGTGTCGTATGACACTAAGAGTAAAAGAATGGGAAAACCGCTCTTTTAAAAGATCCAGTTTTGAAATATCACATGCGGTCCCTTAGTTTTTAAATCATGTCAATATCATCCATGTATGTAACATATGTATATGTGTATAGGTATGGATGTGCGAAAGGATAAGTACTCAATGTGAATGTAGCAATGTACATGTGCACTAATGTGGACATAGGATGTATATGTGCCCAAGTATGGATATATGAAGTATAGGGGCACAAGTATGGATATGTGATGTATATGGGCCCAAGTATTAATATATGATGTATATGGCACAAGTATAGATATGTGATGTATATGTGCCCAAGTATGAATATATGAAGTATATGGCACAAGTATGGATATGTGATGTATATGTGCCCAAGTATGAATATATGATGTATAGGGGCACAAGGGTAAACATATCAAGATAGGTATGCACAAAAGTGAGTATACAGTGTGCATGGTATGAATATAACATATGCTAATATGCGGCAAATCATGACAAACATCAATAAAGTGGAATCAACCTGATATATGATTTATAGTAATCCTATAATGTGAGTATCATCGAAATCACTAACGGTGTGAGTGTAGCATATAATTAGTGCTCGTGCAGCTTGAACTGTTAGTGACAGTGCAGTGTTCTATACTACCAGCTCTATATGTAACAGAAGGTATGCTACTAGTATATCCATATGAACACACATGACTAAATATTCTAATACGCTCTGACGCTTAACGTCATACGGGCGATTTCCCCGTAGATGTTAAATCTACTCACCTGGTCGCGTGCTAAGTATAGCCGACCACCTGCTTTCCTTTCCTGGCGGCGTCTGACGTACCCGCCTGCGAACCTAGAATTTACACAATGAATCCATATATGAGTACATATCTCGCAAATACGCGATATCGCAATCAAACGAGAAACTCGCGTTGCGAACTAAACGCGCGCGTATACGTAACGTGTGTGCATACGCCAAAACCCAACGCGACACGCGGTGGCATACAGCGACACGCTGTGATACACAACAAACCAATTCGACACGTATCGTACGTGTCGCGCAAGTTTCGCTACGCTAAAAATAGGTAAACGGTCCCAGATTCAATCTGGAGCAAAAACAAGTAAAGCAAACAAGGCCAAATCTATCACAATACCTACAGAAACCTATCTAACCTAAAACCAACACAAACCTACACTATTGGGCCGGCGGCATAGGGGGATGGGCCGGCCAAATTCCGGTGGCACAGGTCCAGGTTGCTACGCTAGGGTCCTAACACAGTTTATATCCTAATGTATATGTTTGCTTACTAAAAAGGTTACCCTAATAACAACAGATTTCAAATATCAATAAGGGTTTAGTTTAAGCACCAAGTGTGCAACACTAGGGTATTTTCAGGATCTGGGTCAATTAACAGGAAACAAGTGATACCAACAGCATAACTTAGGGTAAATTTAACTACAAACACCCTGAAACTACCTGTTCTCAAAAAAAATTACCCAAGTTAACATCAAAGTCCACCAAAACACAATAATTTGGCTAAACAACCCAGATTCTGTCCAAGGTAAGAACCCAAAAAGTAAACAATACCAATCACAGCAAATCTCCACATATACCCACATACACAAGACACACACACTCATCTTAATAGGGGGCCGGCGTCACCGGTCCGGCAAGAAGAGGCCGCCTGTCTACCTCTGGTGGGAGGGGCTCGAACTCCATCACAACACCCAAAAAACCCTGCACACTATTCTGAAGTTGTTTGCTAGGCTAGGAAAGGGCCAGAAATGTAGCAGATCCTAATATCCTATGATATGTGCAAAAACCGTATTTTAACGTTTCAAGTTTAGCGATTAAGGTTATCTAGCTAATTCTAGCAACAACACTACGCTAAAACAGAATAACTAACACCTAATAGGGTTGATTTAGCTATAAACACTCTAACTTAACTAGATCTAACATCAAAGCACAAATCTAGCACTAAAACTCTATTTAATCACTAAATAAGCTAAACCGACACACAATCTAGCAAACATGGAAACGGAGCTCAGAGGTTATACCTCACTCGACCCTACAATGCCAGGTCAGGAGAAGAAGGGGAAGGGAAGAAGCTGCTACTGCTTGCTTCTCCTGCTGTTGTTGTTGCTGCTCCTGATGCTGTTGCTGTTGATGTTGTTGTTGTTGATGTTGCTGTTGTTGGTGTTGCTGTTGTTGTTGTTGCTGTGCTGGGCTGCTGGTGCTGCTTGTGCTGCTGCTACGCGTGCTGTTGCTGTTGCAAGGAGCTGCTGCTGCTTGGTGTTGCTGATGCTTGCAACTACTGCTGGGGCTGAAGCTGCGGCTGATGTAGCTGCTGTTGCTGAAGCTGAGGCTGTGTGTGTGTGTGAGAGAGAGTGAGAGTGTGAGAAATATGAGAGTGTGCAACCAAAGAAAATGATACTACAAGAGAGTCAACCCCCATCTCTCTCTTGCCTCATTAAATGCAAGCATGGGCTTGTCATGATGCACTCCCCCTCTCTCTCTCATTTAATGCAGGCATGGCATTGCCATGATGCATTCTCTCTCTCTCATTCTCTCAAGTCAACACAAGAAATAAATTTAAATCCTATTTCATTTTAAAAAAAATACCCTTAATTAAAATCATTTTAACTTAACAAGGGGGGTTAGTCTACCATGGTTGCTAAACGTAGTTTAACCCAAATTTTAACCCTAGTTTACATGCACAAGTTTGTGTAAGCCTAGGAAAATTCTAGAAAAATATTTATTAATTTTGATAAAATATTTGAAAATCAATTTGGTAAACTTTTTATTAAAAACCACATATTAAAATATAATTAGCCACTAAACACATTCTAAAGTATTACAATCTTCCCCCCTTAAAGAAATTCGTCCCCGAATTTAAAAATATAAAGCTACGCATACCTTCAAAAAGATGAGGGAACTTCTTCCACATCTCGTCCTCGGTCTCCCAAGTGATCTCTTCACCATTCGGGCTGTGCCAAAGCACCTTCACTGATGGCAAGACCTTCGATCTAAGCTTTCTCACCTGCTGGTCCAAAATCACGACTGGCAGCTCGGTGAACGAAATATCGTGCTCGAGCTGAACGGTCTGATGCTGAATCATGTGCGAAGGGTCATATAGGTATCTGCGAAGTATCGACACGTGGAATATGGGGTGAACATCTGGAAAGTCGGGTGGAAGAGCTAAACGGTATGTACTGCGCCCACACGCTCGAGGATCTCGAAAGGACCTATGAATCTGGGGCTAAGCTTCCCCTTTCGTCCAAGCCTCATCACTCCCTTCATTGGAGAGACCCTCAGAAAAACGTGATCGCCAACTGCGAACTCTAATCTGCGGTGGCGTCTGTCAGCATACGATTTCTGCCTGCTCTGAGCTGCCCTCATCCTGTCTCGAATCAGCTGTATCTTCTCGGTCGTCTCCTGTACGATCTGTGGCCCCAAAATACTGCTCTCGCTGAGCTCTGTCCAACAGATGGGCGATCTACATCTCCTCCCATACAAAGCCTTGAAAGGTGCCATCTGAATAGTATCCTGGAAACTATTATTATAGGAGAACTCCACCAAGGGTAAATGATGATCCCAGCTACCACCAAAGTCTAAAACGCACGCTCGGAGCATGTCCTCGAGAGTCTGAATAGTCTGCTCTGACTGATCGTCGGTCTGCGGATGAAATGCTGTGCTGAAACTCAAGCGGGTGCCCAAAGCCTCCTGAAGCCTCTGCCATAGTCGGCTGGTAAACTGGGTGCTTCGGTCGGACACAATACATGTCGGGACCCCATGCAGTCGTACAATCTCGTTGATGTAAATCTGGGCATACTGAGAAAATCCGAAAGCCGTCTTCACTGGCAGGAAGTGAGCCGCTTTCGTCAAACGATCCACGATCACCCAAATGGAGTCATACCCTCGCCTAGTCCTGGGTAGACCCATAACGAAATCCATCGAAATCTGTTCCTATTTCCACTCCGGAACGGGTAACGGCTACAACTCTCCTGTGGGCCTCTGGTGCTCGGCCTTGACTTGCTGACAAGTCAGGCATCTTGATACGAAGTCTGCGATGTCCCTCTTCATTCCGTCCCACCAGTAGACCTCTCTCATATCTTGGTACATCTTGGTGGAACCGGGATGGACACTGTACACCGATCGATGTGCCTCCTCAAGAATATCGCGCTGCAGTCCCTCAGCATCTGGTACGCACAGTCTAGATCCAAATCATAATATCCCCTCATCATCGATCACGAATTCGGAGAATCTGCCCTGTCCAATCTGTGCCATGATTTCTGAACAACGGTCATCACTGCACTGTGCCTCCTGTATACGGTCAAGCAACTGTGGTTATGCACGAACATGCGCAAGCTGTCCCCCGATCTGCATGAACTCGAACTGTACTCGGCTGTCGTATAAAGTATGCCAATATGCCGACGACTGCCTCTGTACCGCGCTCAAACAAGATAGACTACCCTCGGGCCTCCTGCTCAAAGCATCGGCTACCACATTAGCCTTGCAAGGGTGATATAAGATCTCGCAGTCATAGTCCTTCATTAGTTCCATCCAACGGCGCTGTCGGAGATTGAGGTCCCGCTGCTGAAATATATACTTTAAGCTCTTGTGATCAGTGAATATCTGGCACGACTCGCCGTAGAGGTAATGTCGCCAGATCTTAAGTGCAAAGACCACTGCAGCCATCTCCAAATCATGAGTGGGGTATTTCTGTTCATATTTCTTCAATTGCCGTGAAGCATATGTGATCACCCTGTCATGCTACATCAGTACGCACCCTAGCCCCACCCGAGAAGCGTCACAATAGACCATAAAACCACCTGATCCTGAAGGCAATGATAACACTGGCGCCGTAGTCAAAAAAGTCCGTAGCTACTGAAAACTGTGCTCGCACTCCTCCATCCAATCGAAAGGAACTCCTTTCCGGGTCAATCCGGTCAAGGGTGCAGCAATATGGGAGAAATCCTATACAAACCGCCTGTAGTAGCCTGCCAGCCCTAGAAAGCTGCTAATCTCCGTAACGGATGTAGGTCTGGGCCAACTCTGAACGACCTCAATCTTCCTCGGGTCCACACATATACCATCCCGTATAATCACGTGACCCAAGAAGTCTACGCTGTCCAGCCAGAACGCGCACTTGGAGAATTTTGCAAAAAGCTGGTGCTCCCTCAAGGTTTGCAGTGTGATACGCAGTTCTGCTCGTGCTCCTCTCTACTCCGGGAATACACCAAGATATCGTCAATGAATACGATGATGAACAAGTCAAGGTACGGCCTGAATATACGGTTCATCAAGTCCATGAATGCTGCTGGCGCATTGGTGAGTCCGAACGACATCACCAAAAACTCATAATGGCCGTAGCGCTTGCGGAAAGCTGTCCTCGGTATATCCTCCCTTCGAACCCGCAGCTGATGGTATCCTGATCGCAAGTCGATCCTCGAAAAATATCCTGCCCCCTGAAGCTGGTCGAACAAATCGTCGATGTGTGGCAACGGATATCTATTCTGCACGGTCACCCTGTTCAGCTGGCGGTAGTCGACACACAAACGTAAACTTCCGTCCTTCTTCTTGAAAAACAGGACCGGAGCACCCCAAGAAGAAACACTGGGTCGAATAAGTCCCTTATCCAGCAAATCCTGCAACAGACTCTTCAACTCACAAAGCTCCGCCGGGGCCATCCGATAAGGTGGTATAGAAATAGGCCCCGTGCTGGGAATCAAATCAATACAGAAGGAAATGTCGCGCTCAGGCGGTAGCCCAGGAAGCTCGTCAGGGAAAACATCAGGGAACTCACGAACAATCGGAACCTGGTCCAACGGAACATCTGTAGCTCTAGTATCGCAAACATAGGCTAGAAATCCCTGACATCCCTTCCTTAAAAGCTGTCCAGCGCGAAGAGAAGAAATCAATCTGTAAGGGGCGGCACCACGGTCCCCCTACACAACAAAAGCCGACTCGCCGGGAAAACAAAATCTAACTGTCTTCTCGCGGCAGTCCACAGACGCATAGCACGTGGCTAACCAATCCAAGCCAAGAAACCCAAGAAATCTAAACCATTTTAAATAAGAAGTGAAGAAAACATGTTTTAAAACAAGGGGTTTTTAAATAACATAAGCCGAATATGCATTTTAAAATCTCAAGTCTTTTCTCAAAATTTCGGCAGAGTTTCCTTTGTAGATACTGGCCCAAGAAGGGGTACAACATGCATAATAGGAATAAAGGCATCCCCAAGAGGGAGCTAGCTCTTCGTCAATCGACGGTCACAACCACGCAAGCAATATAATATACAACGCCGAAGGGCGAGGACCAAAACTCAAAGCATCAAGAAAACCATAATAATGCAACACGCGACTCTAAGGTCGAAATAATATACAACTGGTCTTCTAAGCCAACAAATAATACAAGTCTGGGTGATGGAGTTTCTAGATACAACTATGAAAAATAATATACAAGGGTGGTCACAATACGAGTAAACCCACCTACCAAAGCAATCATCCGAAACGGAAGCAGTGTGCCAGAAAGACGCAATGAAACCTGTACGGAAAAAACCTGCAAGAACTGTGGCACAACGGGGTGAGTTTCCAACTCGTGAGTAGAAAACATCACAGAGCAGAAATCGTATATACGACTCAATCCTAGGTCAAACGATCAGTAATATACATATATCCTCAAAATGATAAGGTCTGAAGCATGATAAGGTAGAAAGGGTAAACATCTATACATAAGTGTAATACCAAGTGCTCGTGTCAGTGCCTCAGGTAGCAACATATCATAAATATGAGGTATCATCAATGAAATCAGTGCTAACTATAGTATAAAGTCTATAAGAATGTGGATATGATCCAACAATGTAATCAATGCCTGTATGCATGTGGATCTCATCCACGGGTCAACCAATGACACAAAACATCATGCATGTAAATATCATATAGCATATGCATGAACGTATGAGGATATAAATCAACGTGTGTCCATCGCGACACATCAAAATCATGGAAACTGAATGTCTAGAATCGACACTCGAAAACATCATGAAACCCGTGCCCAGCATCGGCACGTAAATCCTCATATATCGGGCTCCGTCAGTCCGGATCGGCCCGTATCATCTCTCGACTCCGGTCGGTATCCTCCGGATATCCGCCGAGCCCAAATTCTATCACCGGTAGGTAGTAGTCCCTCTGCCAGGCTCATCGTCATCCACACAAAATCTCTCTCTCACCCCGGGGTACCATACCGGGTCCACCATGTACCCGCAAATGGAATCATCCGCCTCCTCGAATCGGGTTTCACATATCACACGTCTCAGAACTGAGAAAACGCATGGTGGACGCACTGAAATACCATATCAAGAGAAACCGGGTTTTTAAAACAGTACATGCTTTCCTTCGAAATAGCCACGGTTCTCAAATTCAGAAATCTCATGAAAACAACAAATCTCAATGCGTGAAATCATAAAGCATGATGTATGCGACATATGATAGAAATGTAAGCATATCCGTATATTATGCAACATGGAACAGTAATATGCACATATCGAGGGAAAACCGCTCTTTTAAATGAATCCAGTTTTTAAAATATATCATGCGGTTCCCAAATCTCCAAAATCGAATGCAATATCGTATAAAGGTGCATATGTGTATATACGCAAGTATGGACGTACAAATGTGTATGTCCGCAAGTATGGGTGTACAATATGTATGCACGCAAGTATGGTGTACAATATGTATGCACGCAAGTATGGTGTACGATATGTATGTACGTAAGTATGGTGTACAATATGTATGCACGCAAGTATGGTGTACGATATGTATGTACGCAAGTATGGTGCACAATATGTATGTATTTCAATATGGATATACAAGTGGTATAATCTGATCAGTCGAAAATATTGCATTCTTAACCCATCAATTTCCCTACGCAAGTATGGTGTACAACATGTATGTATGCCAATATGGATGTACAAGTGGTATAATTTGATCAGTCGAAAATATTGTATTCTTAACTCATCAATTTTCCTACTCTTTGTAATCATCTAAAGTTGTTTAATATAAATATAGCACATATTAGCAATTTGTCTGCAAAATATCAAATAACATGTGTTATACATTATAACCGGAATTATGAGGAAAATTGTGTGTTTATTACTGCACGCATGATATTGTTTATCTTAACACTTTTCATTGAGATTGTGTGCAGAAAATTCTTCAGGTTAAAGAACCGGAATCAAAAAAGTGCCGATAAATTACAGAAAGTCAAAGAATTTAAATCTGGTAGAGATTCAGAAGAGATAAAAAGATTCCAGATATCAGAAGAATACCCAAACATCAACAGAAGAAGAGCACAGAAAAATGATGCAGAGATCTCATTAAATGGCCGTGGATACGCGGCCGAGTCGGCCGAGTTGCCGCGGTTCCGCGGCCGAGTTGCCGCGGTTCCGCGGCCGAGTTGAGGGATTTGGGTGACGTGTCTCTCCAAAAGCTTCATTCTAACCACCTCGCTTACCTTAGACGCTCCAGTGTAATAGACTTCTTCTGGAAACTTCTCTGCATAACAACCTTCTTCTAGAAGGCTCCTTGTAACAACCTTATTCTTGAAGGCTCTCTCCAACAACCTTCTTCCAGAAGGCTCCTTCCAACAACCTTATTCTGGAAGGCGTTCTCCAACAACATTATTCTAGAAGGTTCTCTCTAACAACCTAGCTTTTCGGAGGGAAATTTGAATTTGAATTTAAAAGGAGATCTAGATCTAGGGTTGAGGTTGTTCATTAGTTCATTAATTTTGGGAGTTCAATAATTTCACACACAAGTTGAGTGACACAACTTGTGATCCATGTAGGGTTACTAGGCACTCTAACAAGGGTTAAGAAAGCATCAACCATGCCCGATTAAAATTTTAGCCGTGCCTAACGACCCTAAACAAGATCTTTGCTAGATAATTAGGGTTTCACATGCTAGTAGATAACAATTACTACTAAGTGAATACGAAATACAACCTTTGTAGATCGGTCCTTCACTTCTAAAGCTCCTTGTTGTAGTCCCTTCGCTGCGATCATGGTCCTCCCGGGCTCTTGCATGGCTTCACGAGATAGAAAGAACGTCCTTTCTTGAAGTCTTCGAGGCCGAAGATGATCTACGTAGAGGGAATACCAACTCAAGCTACTACTTCACTAACTAGAGAATTAGTGAAGCAAACACCCTAAACTAAAGTGCCAGTCTAGTAGAGGATGGAGAAATAGGAAGTGGGTTCTCTTTAAAATTTACTTTCTCACAATGTTTCACTCTCTTTTGAAAACCCTAGCAAGCTTTTCTTTTGCTCAAAGAAGAAGAAGATGAACAAAAGAAAAGATGAAGATAATTATCAAGTGAGTGCTAACCATGGGTGAGTGAGTATCATATACTAACTCATGTAGAGACATTACCATGGCTAATCCTAAATGGTTAGGTTAATAAAAATCTAAAGTAAAACAAAGTTAGTGGACTTTGTCAAAGCATCCACAAGCTTCTACAAGCTTCATGCTTGTGATAAAAGCTCCACTAATTTGTAATTACCTTATATAATTATTAACCACCATTTAAAATAGAATGGTGTATGTCTTGCACACCCATGTATGATGTATCATCAACCATGATACAGAAAGAAGGCACATTTTAATATATATCACGTATATATTAAAGTTGTGCACATGTGATAAAAATCCTCAAGTGAACAAGTGTTAGTTAATGTAAACTAGTATATCTAATATACAATTATACACTAAATTATTAAATCAACACTTGACTTAATAATCCGGTCATATCTCATATAACCGACTAACATCCATTGTATCGACTTATCGAATCAACACTTGATTCGATAACCCGACTATATCATATATAACCGACCGATACAAAAAGTTGCGAGAATAGAATACGGTATCACATACACGCATTATTCTCGGTCCGGCACATATCACATACGTGCTCCTATTTCGTTTTTCCTGAGCCAGCAAAACCTCTATGTTGGACTCTAAAGACTCGTCAATACGCCAGCAGTAGGTGATGATCACATCAAGCACCCACAAACCGTCAGCGGTACTAGCTGGACATAACGGCTACCCGGGTATTGAGCGATCAGAAGATCAGCAAGCAAGTCCGCTCCAACTTCTGTAAAAGCCTGCCGGTAACACTTCCCGTACATTCCGGTCTCCTCGTCTGATATGTCGCATATCAAGTCTAGGGGTGGTAAACGTCAGACCCCAATAACCGATAAGTCGTGCCGATGTGAGGCTCATAACGGGTCGAGAAACTACTGGTAACACTTACCAGTAAATATCTAAATTAGCCCTGACCAGGGACTTCCATGTTACGGCCAATCGAGCACAGCGCAACATCAACCCCCAATACCGGAAGAGACGAAACCCCTCCTATCGCTCATTGCCTCCATGTGACTTGGGACTGTACCCGAAAACCACCGGTTTGCACGCCCTCTTGGACGTGGTAAGGTGGAAATCAAAGCACAGTGGGAATCACATAAGACTCTATGACGATCTCAGGTCTACAGACTATCCTGCACAAGTGTCACCAGAGAACTGCCATCTGACGTGAGGTATAATACCATCTGGGAGTTCTCGGCGAGTCCGTCCAGTGTACCCAGTCTCCACTGAGCACCCGTATACTATCTCCGATGTTAAACACCAATGGATATGGGATCATCCATCGCCCATCTCATGGGTCGAGAAGCGTATACGCTAGTCTACTCTGGTATATCGATGCCTTGTCTCGATACACCTACGACTAGGAACATTAAAGGATGTACTTATGGACTACCATGGCCCCACTAGTATGATCTGCATCATAGTCTAGGTAGTCAAGTACACATCCCAATGGCTTTGCCAACATGTAACTATAAGACAGTATCAAGAGACAAATATACATGTTAAGATAAAGAGCAACTAGATAGCATACTATCATATCGAGCAAGAAAGTCCTCTCTATATATGTCCAAGCATCCAATATAATATACATCATCTGTACAATACTGGCCTCTAGAGCATATATATAACTAACAATCTCCCACTTGCACTAGGGCCAGTTGCTGTAGTATCGCATACCAACCATTCCGAAGAGTCTCTCAAACTGTATCTGGGGAATTGCCTTCGTGAGTGGATCCACTGTGTTGTTCTTCGTGTCAACCCTCCTGACCTCGATCTCCCGGCGATCAACTATCTCTCGGATCAGGTGATAACGCCTCAGAATATGCCTGGATCGCTGATGGGACCTGGGTTCCTTGGCCAAAGCCACCGCTCCATTGTTATCACAATACAAAGGTATTGGATGCTCAATGGATGGAACCACTCCAAGTTCAGTAATGAACTTCTTGATCCAGACAGTCTCTTTGGCAGCATCGTTGGCATCGATGTATTCAGCCTCCATCGTCGAGTCTGCCACGATTTCCTGCTTGGCACTCTTCCAGCTAACCGCCCCTCCATAAAGGGTAAAGACAAATCCCGAGTGCGACTTAGAGTCGTCCTTATCACTCTGGAAGCTCGAATCGGTAAAGGACTCCACTTGGAGTTCTCCGTTACTATACACCAAGAGCATCTCTTTAGTCCTTCGTAAGTACTTTAGAATGCTCTTCACAGCTGTCCAGTGACTCTCTCTAGGATCAGCTTGATACCTACTCACTACACTTAGTGAGTGTGCTACATCGGGTCTGGTACATAGCATCGCGTACATGATAGAGCCTACAACCGAAGCATAGGGTATCCCTTGAATGCGAGCTCTCTCCAAATCAGTCTTGGGAGACATCTCTTTGGAGAGAGTGAGTCCAGAGATCGTGGGTAAGTTCCCACGCTTGGATTCTTCCATACTAAACCTCTTTAGTATGGTGTCAATGTACCTGGATTGGGACAATCCCATTATCCGTTTGGATCTATCTCTATAGATCATAATTCCCAGTATGCAGGAGGCATCACCTAGATCTTTCATTGAGAATCTTTATGATAAGAAGAGCTTGACCGATTGCAGTATAGGAATGTCATTTCCTATCAAGAGTATGTCGTCCACGTACAATACGAGAAAGACAACCTTACTATCTGCCACCTTCTTGTAGATACAAGGTTCATCTACGTTTTTGACGAAATCAAACTCTTTGATAACGATGTCAAAGCAGATGTTCCAACTCTGCGATGCTTGCTTTAATCCATAAATGGATTTAAGCAGTTTGCACACCTTCCCGCTGCTCCCACTATCTACCAAGCCCTCTGGCTGAGTCATGTACACGCACTCTTCTAAATCACCGTTTAGAAAGGCGGTCTTAACATCCATTTGCCAGATTTCGTAGTCATGATATGCAGCGATGGCAAGCATGATCCGGATGGATTTATGAATAGCCACTGGAGAAAAGGTTTCGTCATAGTCCACACCTGGTCTTTGACGAAAACCCTTTGCGACAAGTCTAGCTTTGAAAGTCTCCACTTTCCCATCTACACCAAGTTTTTCCTTGAAGATCCACTTGCTCCCAATGGGTTTTACCCCTTCAGGAGCATTTTCGAAAGTCCATACTTTGTTGGTGTACATGGATTCCATCTCGGACAGCATTGCATCCAGCCATTTCACTGAGTCCTCACTCGTGATGGCCTGCTCGAAGCTAGTTGGGTCATCATCAACCATGATGCAATCCTCGCTCCCACCATCCATGAGAAAACCGTAGTATCTCTCTGTTGGGTGAGGAAACCTACTAGATCGGCGGAGTGGCTGGGGTTCATCGGGAACTACGGAATCCTCTGGTTCCACTAGATCTTCTGTTGCAGCTTTTGTAGCTGGAACCTCTTCCAGTTCTACCTCATGACCACTAATCTCTTTTGCAAGAAATTACTTTTCTAAAAAGGTGGCATGCCGAGAAACAAACACCCTTTGTTCCTCAGTGTGGTAGAAGATATACCCTTGTGAATTCTTAGGATATCCTACAAATTTGCATAGAACAGACCGTGCCTCGAGTTTATCCGGATTTTGTCGTTTGACATAGGCTGGACAACCCCATATCTTTATATAGTTAAGACATGGTCTCTTCCCTTTCCATATCTCATATGGAGTGGTAGGCACAGATTTGGTGGGGCCATATTCAATAGATGTATGGCTGTTTCTAGTGCATACCCTCAGAAGGAAATAGGTAACTCAGTTGTGCTCATCATAGAGCGCACCATATCTAATAGGGTGCGGTTCCTCCGTTCTGATATACCGTTGTGCTGTGGTGTATATGGAGGAGTTAGCTGAGAGAGAATCCCATTCTCTTTTAGGAAGTCCAGGAATTCATTGCGCAAGTATTCACCTCCTCGATCAGATCGAAGGATTTTAATACTTTTCCCGGTTTGGTTCTCGACTTCTTATTTATATTCTCTAAATTTCTCAAAAGCTTCAGACTTGTGTTTTATCAAGAACATATGTCCATGTCTTGAGAGATCATCAGTGAATATAATGAAGTACGAAGAACCATCCCTGGCATGTGTAGACATGAGACCACATACATCGCTATGTATCAGTCCCAAGAGTTCAGTAACTCTTTCTCCGTGTCCCGTAAATGGAGTTTTGGTCATCTTGCGTTTGAGACATGACTAGCAAGTGTCATAAGATGAAAATTTGAACGGTTTCAAATATCCATCCTTATGCAACTTAACTAGTCGTGTCGCATTGATGTGACCCATTCTACAATGCCACAAGAAGGATTCGTTCAGTTCTGAACTCTTCCTCTTGTGTGTGTTTGTTATGCTCAAAACTGTTGATTGATTTAGAACATAAATGCCATTGCACAAGGTGCCTGATCCAACCAACTTTTGGTTCAGAAAAATGTTCATAACATTATCCTGTAATACAAAATTATATCTCTCTTTACTTAGTAAAGAAACCGATATAATGTTGCATATCAGGTTCGGCATGTAATAGCATTCGTTCAGAATCAATGTATTACCAGTTGGTAATACAAGGTGATATTCCCCGACGGTTTTAGCTGCAACAATTGCACCATTTCCAACCCTTATGTTTTTATCACCTTCTCCAAGTTCTCTACCTTTTCTAAGCCCATGTAACTGATTACCTATATGGGATCCTGACCTGGTATCTAATACCCAGGACGTAGAGAAAATGGAGAAACAGTTCTCTGTAACGAACACACTCGAAGAAAATGCATCAACATGTACTTTCTTCATTCGGGTGGCATGGGAATCCTGGTATTCCCCTATATCCTGTTCAGTCTTATAACTTTTATAAGAAAGAACGGAACCAACGTTCCCCAGCACAGTATAACATGCGGGTTCGGTCAATACATCCATATTATTATCTTGATTAAGGCATGATATGGTCGCTACCTGGAGAGAGAGAAGAAAACACTTTAGCGTATGCTCTTGCAAGATCAGATTGGTTATTATTTTATCTAATCAGGATGGCTCCCACTGTTTTTATCAAATCTTCCTTCAAACCTTAAAAGGAAAGACTAGCCGGGATTAATTACACCTTACAACTTCGCCAATCTTTCAGCCAGGCCAGTGTCGGTACTTTGAGGGAGGTTCCCCGTGCTTTCGCACGGACCTAATTAAAGTAAACCTCGTTTTCCCAGAGGCGTAACCCTGTTGACACCTTTCTAGACACCTACTTGATCGACTAACTGTCCTGTGTAAAACTCTCCCAGGAGTAACAATTACTCGCAGTGGGTATCGGGATCCAATTATCTCATAGAAGGTATGCAATCTCATTGCAAATTTCAACACTTGAAATTCCCGATAATGTTTTGCCCCTAACGTGCTATGACCTTGACGAAAGCCAACAAACCATAGCCCGCTAGTCAAGTTCAACCCGTACATTTCTTGACTGAATTAAACCCACCCGCACGACCCTTGACGAAGGCCAACAAAGCCGTATGACTACCCTAATCCAATCGCATCATATGCAGCAGATAAGCAGCATATAGCTACCACACACTACACCTTGACGAAAGCCAACAAATGCAGCACGAATACTATATACAACTTATCTGAAATGACGGAGGGCTACGGCAGGTTTTTCTGAAAACCTATTGCGTAATGAACTTGATATCATTGTAGAATCATGTGAATTTTGAAATGGAGTGATTTTGAGGCTTTTATTAGTTTTACTAAAGAGGTCACTCCCGGTGAAGGGATCTCGGCTCTTTCCTTATGGAATAAGGTGCGGGATATATCATATATATCGCTATGCAAAGCAAATACTCCAAAAGCAATCAAAAGACAAACCGAGTGTTGTAGCATCTGCCAGTTTTGCTAAAGAGGTCACTCCCGGTGAAGGAATCTCGACTCTTTCCTCATCGAATAAGGTGTAGGATATATCATATATATCGCTATGCAAAGCAAAAAATGTAGCTACCATCATTTAGGTTTCTTTTCTTTGATTCTACAACATCTTTTAGGTTTCTTTTCTTTCATTAATCATATTAATGAAGTCCCATCATTTAAGTCACCTAAACATCACAGATAAATACGACGTACACTTATGCCATCCGCATTCGCCTCGATGTCCCCTCGTGCACCGTTAGGTTAGGTAACTAACGGCAGAGCGGGGCAGGGCTAGCACGGTGTAAAACATAAGTAACGTCTATATAATATATCATATATACTATATACAGTATTTATCACAACATATCAAATGATCACATCACAGATATCGCAGCAGAAGAAACATATGAAACATTGGATATACTAGGACGTTCGTGTTTTATTTTGAGCCTCTATAAAACACGGATTCCACAGTCGCGATGAATAGCTAAACCCACACCCCTAGACCCCTACGAGAGCGACAAGCAACCCTACCAATTCTAGAGTTAGGAGACCCGGACTCGACTCCTCGAGTTGGTCTCCCACTAGACCGTAGAACCCAGTTACTTATGCTCTCCTCCTTGGGTCTATCCAAGTGCGGAAAAGTAAATAATATACAAATGGTGACAGCAACCTCATCCCGGAAGTTCCCCAATAAAAGAATATTACATACATTTAATTTTACATGAATGAAAATAAAAACCCTCATCTCACATAAAACACCCGGCTATTCAGAAACGCGACGATCCAATATAACATATCCAGCAACACATAACATCACATGTCATCAACGTAAGTAAATATGCGCATCCCAATAGTCGTTGACATATAGCAACGAAACCGGCGATATCACATATTACACTTACGGTCGCAGAAAAGAAAGTGTAAAACTACAACATTTGGAATCCACAATCTCTTTAGACATCGCAAATCCGAAATATCGCATACTTCGCATTTCACGCCTAACTTTATGAATTCCACATATTGTATCACATTCCAGATAAATAGACAGTATTAAACTTTTCGATCGAATAATCAAATACCCAAGATTTCCTTAATAGCTCTACACTTGAGCGGAGTTCAAAAATTCCAGAATACGTCACAGTACCAACGGTCCAGCCGTAGAAGGGTCAAGCCAACGCCTCACATGTGGCACGCCGTACTGCCCCAAACCCTAAGGTTCAAAAGGCAGTTCAAGACGGTCACATAGTCGAGTTAAGGTTTGTTGTCTTCTAGAGGGTCCATCGCGTTACATGCACGTTTTTCCGAAAGATTTAAACTCAAGAAAAAATTCAACACTTGAAAGTTTTTCGTGCCGGGAAAAAATGAGTTAATGATATCCGTTCGAACATTTTAATACTTTCTAAATTATCCGGAAAACAATAACGAATTTAAATTTTCCGATCGAATCAACGATTACAAAATAAACCCCAGAACACTCAACACTTGAGTCATTTTAAAAATACCCAGAAAATATAACTCACAGAAATAGAGATTACATTGCAAAAAATGAGAGCATAAATCCTCTGTACTGCCGCGGATCCGCGGCCCAAGCGCGGTACGACCGCGGTTCCGCGGCGGTTTGTACGGAGTATGCTCTCGATTTTCACTACAATTCTTATATTTCCCAGCTGATTTTTTTAGGCATTTTTAATTCAGAAAAATCACAGTTTTTAAAATTTGTCCAGAGAGGGGTTCATTTTGGCGTTTCGGGATTCGTTCGGAGTTTTAACTTCGTATACACATCGCCTAATGCTCTAGCTAGGCTCTGATACAACTGTAGGGTTACTAGACACTCTAACAAGGGTTAAGAAAGCATCAACCATGCCCGATTAAAATTTTAGCTGTGCCTAACGACCCTAAACAAGAACTTTGCTAAATAATTAGGGTTTCACATGCTAGTAGATAACAATTACTACTAAGTGAATACGAAATACAACCTTTGTAGATCGGTCCTTCACTTCTAAACCTCCTTGTTGTAGTCCCTTCGCTGCGATCATGGTCTTCCCGGGCTCTTGCATGGCTTCACGAGATAGAAATAACGTCCTTGCTTGAAGTCTTCGAGGCCGAAGATGATCTACGTCGAGGGAATACCAACTCAAGCTACTACTTCAATAACTAGAGAATTAGTGAAGCAAACACCCTAAACTAAAGTGCTAGTCTAGTAGAGGATGGAGAAATAGAAAGTGGGTTCTCTTTAGAATTTACTTTCTCACAATGTTTCACTCTCTTTTGAAAACCCTAGCAAGCTTTTCTTTTGCTCAAAGAAGAAGAAGATGAACAAAAGAAAAGATGAAGATAATTATCAAGTGAGTGCTAACCATGGGTGAGTGAGTATCATATACTAACTCATGTAGAGACATTACCATGGCTAATCCTAAATGGTTAGGTTAATAAAAATTTAAAGTAAAACAAAGTTAGTGGACTTTGTCAAAGCATCCACAAGCTTCTACAAGCTTCATGCTTGTGAAAAAAGCTCCACTAATTTGTAATTACCTTATATAATTATTAACCACCATTTAAAATAGAATGGTTTATGTCTTGCACACCCATATATGATGTATCATCAACTATGATACAAAAAGAAAACACATTTTAATATATATCACATATATATTAAAGTTATGCACATGTGAGAAAAATCCTCAAGTGAATAAGTGTTAGTTAATGTAAACTAGTATATCTAATATACAATTATACAATAAATTATTAAATCAACACTTGACTTAATAATCCGGTCATATCTCATATAACCGACTAACATCCATTGTATCGACTTATCGAATCAACACTTGATTCGATAACCCGGCTATATCATATATAACCGACCGATACAAAAAGTCGCGAGAATAGAATACGGTATCACATACACGCATTATTCTCGGTCCCGCACATATCACATACGTGCTCCTATTTCGTTTTGCCTGAGCCAGTAAAATCTCTATGTAAGACTCTAAAGACTCGTCAATACGCCGGCAGTAGGTGATGATCATATCAAGCACCCACAAGCCGTCAGCGGTACTAGCTGGACATAATGGCTACCCGGGTATTGAGCGATCAGAAGATCAGCAATGTCACGACCCAAAGTTTGGCCCATGACCGGCACTTAACCACATAACGTCTACAGGCGTAACGCGACTAAGTGAACCGAAAACCCAGAAATCAAACCAGTGAAAGTATAGAGTGTTATAAGTTTTAAATGAAAGCACTTACTAACATGATAAGAAAATCTAAGTAAACAATCACCCAGATAGCAATATACGACGCCGTAGCGAAGATTAAGATCCACAAGTGGGAACATCACAGATAGAATAAACTGCAAGTACAGTCGGCTCACAACGAGCTCGACACCAGAATACAAATAAAATACATCATCGTTCTCACACTGTCTCTAAGTCAAATACGTACATGGTAGATGGAGAATTACTAGATACAACAATGTACATAACTGAAAGATAAACAGATACCGCACAAAACCCACCTATCAGCAAAAGAGCTAGTACACCAACTATGGGGTTATCTGTGTCAAAAGATGCAAGCGTAGCCTGCCGCAACTACTCCGAAGGGCAACCTGCAAACACTGTGGCACAACGGGGGTGAGTTGCCAACTCGTGAATAGAGATAACATATAAAGGTAATCGCGAGCATGCACGTACTGCGCTACTCTATCATATGCCAACAGATGATATCAAAATGTGATAAGCAGTATGTGCAATAATCATGCAAGTGCTCTATCAGGTAATGTAATTACAGGATGAGGTACAATAATAAATGATGAGCATGGGCAATAATAATATCTACACGGAATGTCAACGTGGAATATATGATCGGTGTCCATCAATGCACCCAGATCCCCCAAATAGCTCAGGCACCGGCACTGTCATCGGCCCTCAATTCCTTTACATCTCTGAAAATCCCGAGTGCCCAACATCGGCACCCAAATATCATAAATACTCGTGTCCAGCATCGACACGCAAAATCCTCATCCATCGGGCCCCGTCAGTCCGGGTCAGCCCACGGGCTCTGTCTGCGGTATCGGCCCTCGGCCCCGGCAGTACGGATCACCCCGCATCCATCTATAGACTCTGATCAGTGCCCTCCGGATAACTGTCAAGTCCAACCAATCACCGGTAGATAGTAGTCCCTCTGCCAGGCTCACCGTCAACTACACAGCGAAACCGTTCTCGCCCCGGGTTACCATACCGGGTCCACCATGTACCCGTAATCGGCCTCAACCAGCTCCTCGATTCGGGTTCACATATATCACTCTAGCACCGAGGAAACACATGGTGGACGCACCGAAATATCATATCAAGGGAACCGGGTTTTTAAATGATTACATATTTGAAATAGCCACGGTTCCCAAAATCCAGAAATCACATGTAATCCAAATCAATATTCAAGTCAATGATCCGATATGATATGTGCGTCAAATATGAATATCATGTCAAGTCACATATAGATGAGCTACAATGTAATGATCCGATGTAAATTCTACAGTGTGAGTGCCATGGCAATTACTAACGGTGTGTGTGTAACATGCAGGATGGTGCTCGTGCAACATAGACCATTAGTAATGGTGCGGTGTTCTCTCAATTCTAGTTTATATCCATATAGCAGGGAATGCAGTATGCACTAAATAGTAACCATGCACAGTCAATGTATGTAAATGTAGCTATAAGGTCCTATCAGCCCTGACGTAGAACGCCATGCGGACGATATCCCCGTAGATGTTAAATCTACTCACCGTAGTCTCTCGCTAGATATAGCCAACAACTTGTTTCCCCTTCTGCGCGGCGTCCGCCGTACTCGCCTGCGAACCTAGAATTACACAATACATCATAGATAAGCTTGAAGTCACACAAACACGACATTAAGGCCGAACTAGTAACTCGTGTCGTGAACCAAGCACGCGTGTGCGCAATACGCTAAAACGTGTGATTACGCGCCTGAATCCACTCCGACGCGTCGCGATACGCAGAAACCCAAAACCCACAAACACGTATCACGCGTGTCGCGAAGACTAAAAAAATACGGGAAAATAGGTATTATGCTCCAGATTTTGATACAGGAAATATATTGCAAAACTATATATACCAAAATAACCCACATAGCAGCAGATACCAACACCCCAAACCCCAACCCAAAACTCCCCCATCTGGCCGCAATTTGCGGCCAGAATGATTATTTCGGCGGTCTGGGTAGGGAATTGGGCTCCCAGGTTTTATGTGTGTACTCTATACCCCCATACATGCTACAGTAACCTCTAGTTTCACTCTGAAATATCTCGGGTAGCAGCAGATCCTACAGGGCCTTAATTCTAGTTAAAATCCACACTTTGCACAAAAATGGAACTTTAGGGTATTTTTGTGCAAACCTGAAGTACAACCTGGTTAAAATAGCTCTAATAGCACTTAAAGGAGCTAACTAAACTATGAGAACACCAATCTAACATATACTTCACAAATATCCTTTAATATCACTAAAAATGCACAAAAATGAGATCTTTTCTAAAGAATACTAAAAGTTATGGAAAAAGAGGTTAAGACATGAGTTTATACTTTCTAAGAACCTTGTAAAACACCAAAAGTCTCAGCTTTTCCCTCAAGTGTGCAGATTTGCCTTTGAACACCTCAAAAACCTCACTTTTCCATGGTTTTGTGAAGAAAATGAGTTGATATGTATAGGGTTTTGTGTATGGATCAAAGGGAAATGAAAAGAGAAGAGAATATGGAGAAAAATGGGGGGTTTTGCTGCTGGAATTGCTGCTGGATTTCAGAATGAGGGAGCGAGAGAGAAGAGAGAAGAAAAGGGGTCAAAAAGTCAAAGTTTCATACCTAACACCATGCTCATTTGTTTATTGGATTTGAATTATAAAATGGGGTTTTGAAAATATTAAAATGGCGGGGAATAAGTTAGCAACCATGCCAAAAGAATATGTCTAACACTTAAACCTATGTCTCAAAAATGGCTAAGTGCGCAAGTGTCCACTACAAAGGAAAATTTTCCAATTGCTAAACACGACTAAATAACTAATAATCCTATGAACACTAATATAATAACATGCACAAATACTAATTATCACAAAAACATTCTAACGGAAGAATCAAAGTGTTATAATCTACCCCCCTTAAGGAAATTCGGTCCCCGAATTTAAAAATCTAATCATACGCGCCTTCAAAAAGATGGGGATACCTCTTCGTCATCTCGCTCTCGGTCTCCCAAGTAACCTCCTCGCCGTTCTAGCCACGCCAAAGTACCTTGACGGACGGTATCTCCTTCGACCTCAATTTCTTCACTTGTCGATCCAAGATCATCACCGGCTGCTCTGCATTGGAAAGGTCGCGCTCAAGCTGGATCGTCGGGTGCTGAATCGCATGCGAAGGATCATGAAGATATCTGCGGAGCATCGAAACGTGAAATACGGGGTGTACGTATGGAAAACTGGGCGGAAGGGCTAATCGATACGCAACCGCACCAACACGCTCGAGGATCTCGAAGGGGCCCACATATCTAGGACTAAGATTCCCCTTCTTCCCAAATCTCATCACACCTTTCATTGGGGAGACCCTCAAGAAAACATGGTCACCAACAGAAAACTCAAGTCTGCGCCGACGACGGTCCGCATAAGACCTCTGGCTACTCTGGGCTGCTCTCATCCTATCGCGAATCAACTGGATCTTCGCGGTCGTCTCCTCCACAATCTGCGGCCCTAAGATACTACTCTCACTGAGCTCCGTCCAACAGGTGGGCGATCTGCATCTCCTCCCATAAAGAGCCTCAAACGGTGCCATCTGAATGGTCTCCTGGTAGCTATTGTTGTAGGAGAACTCTACTAAGGGCAAATGATGATCCCAACTACCTCCGAAATCTAATACGCATGCTCTGAGCATGTCCTCGAGAGTCTGAATAGTCCGCTCTGACTGTCCGTCGGTCTGTGGATGGAATGCTGTGCTGAAACTCCAACGAGTGCCCAAAGCCTCCTGAAGCCTCTGCCATAGTCGGCTGGTAAACTGGGTGCCTCTATCGGACACGATACATATCGGAACTCCGTGCAGTCGTACAATCTCATCAATGTAAATCTGGGCATACTGAGAAAATCCGAAAGTCGTATTCACCGGTAGGAAGTGAGCCGCTTTCGTCAAACGATCTACGATCACCCAGATGGAGTCATACCCTCGACTAGTCCTGGGTAGACCCACAATGAAATCTATAGAGATCTGTTCCCATTTCCACTCCGGAATGGGTAACGGCTGTAGCTCTCCCGCGGGCCTCTGGTGCTCAGCCTTGACTTGCTGACAAGTCAGGCATCTCGACACAAAATCTGCAATGTCTCTCTTCATTCCGTCCCACCAGTAAACATCTCTCAAGTCATGGTATATCTTGGTGGAACCGGGATGAACACTATATACCGACCGATGTTCCTTCTCATGAATCTCGCGCTGCAATCCCTCAGCATCTGGTACGCACAGTCTAGCTCCAAATCATAGTATCCCCTGATCATCGATCACGAACTCGGAAAATCTGCCCTGTCCCATCTGTGTCCTGATCTCTGAACAGTGGTCATCACTGTGTTGTGCCTCATATATACGGTCAAACAACTGTGGGCTTGCACGAACATGCGCAATCTGTCCTCCGATCGGCGTAAACTCGAACTGTACCCGGCTGTCGCATAAGACCTGCCAATCTGCCGACGACTGCCTCTGCACTGCGCTCAAGCAGGATAGACTACCCCCGGGCCTCCTGCTCAAAGCATCCGACACTACATTCGCCCTGCCCGGGTGATACACGATCTTACAATCATAGTCCTTCACCAACTCTATCCATTGGCGCTGTCTAAGGTTCAGGTCTCGCTGCTGAAATATATACTTTAAGCTCTTGTGGTCAGTGAATCTCTGGCACGACTCTCCATACAGATAATGTCGCCAGATCTTGAGTGCAAAGACCACTGCAGCCATCTCCAGATCATGAGTGGGGTAATTCTGTTCATGTTTCTTTAATTGCCGCGAAGCATACGCGATCACCCTGTCATGCTGCATCAAAACTCACCCTAGCCCCACTCGTGAAGCATCACAGTAGACCACAAATCCGCCTGATCCTGAAGGCAATGATAGCACTGGTGTCATAGTCAGTAGAGCCCGTAGCTGCTGGAAACTGTGCTCACACTCCTCTGTCCAATCGAAGCGAACTCCCTTCAGGGTCAACCCGGTCAAAGGTGTAGCAATGCGAGAGAAGTCCTGCACAAATCGCCTGTAATAGCCTGCCATCCCTAGAAAGCTGCGAACCTCCGTCACTGACGTGGGTCTAGGCCAACTCCGAACTGCCCCGATCTTCCTCGGGTCGATACATATACCATCTCGTGTAATCACGTGCCCCAAGAAGTCTACGCTGTCTAGCTAGAAAGCACACTTTGAAAATTTTGCGAAAAGCTGGTGCTCCCTCAAGGTCTGCAGTGTAATCCGCAGGTGCTGCTCGTGCTCCTCTCTACTCCGAGAATACACCAAGATATCGTCAATGAACATTATGATGAACAGATCAAGATACGGCCGGAAAATACGGTTCATCAACTCCATAAATGCTGCTGGCACGTTGGTGAGTCCGAACGACATCACCAAAAACTCATAATGGCCGTAACGTGTGCGGAAAGCTGTCCTAGGAATTTCCTCCTGTCGAACCCGCAGCTGATGGTAGCCTGATCACAAATCGATCCTCGAAAAGTATCCTGCCCCCTGAAGCTGGTCGAACAAATCGTCGATGCGTGGCAAAGGATACCGGTTCCTCACTGTCACCCTGTTCATCTGGCGGTAGTCGATACACAAACGCATACTGCCGTCCTTCTTCTTGACAAACAGGACTGGAGCACCCCAAGGAGAAACACTGGGTCGAATAAGTCCATTATCTAGCAAATCTTGCAACTGACCCTTCAATTCTTTAAGTTCCGCCGGGGCCATCCGATAAGGCGGTATAGAAATAGGACCCGCGCCAGGAACCAAATCAATACAGAAAGAAATATCACGCTCGGGCTGTAGCCCGGGAAGCTCGTCAGGGAACACATCAGGGAACTCGCTAACCACCGGAACCTGATCCATCGGAACCTCTGTAGCTCTAGTATCACAAACATAGGCGAGAAATCCCTGACATCCCTTCCGCAAAAGCTGTCCAGCGCGAAAAGAAGAAATCACATTGTGAGGGGTGGCACCACGGTCCCCCAACACCACAAAAACCGACTCGCCAGGAAAACAAAATCGAACTGTCTTTTCGCGGCAGTCAACAGAAGCATAGAATATGGCTAACCAATCCATTCCCAAAAGAACGTCGAAGTCCAACATCTCAAGAAGGATCAAATCGACCGGCAACTCTCTCTCGCCAATACGGACGATACAGCATCGGAACACGTACCTAGCAACAAATGACTCTCCCACAGGAGTAGTCACAACAAGCGGCTGGTCAAGTAAACCGGACTCTCTACCCAAACTCGGCACAAAGTGTGTGGATACGTACGAGTGCGTGGATCCGGGATCGAATAACACGTGTGCATCAACCGAACATAAAGAAAGGATACCTGAGAACACCGCATTGGACGCCTGCGCGTCCTGATGCGTCAAAGCAAAAACTCGCACCTGTCCTCCACCTGCAACTAACTGTCCCCTGCCGGCCACTGGCTGCCCTCTGCCTTGGTCACCTCGTCCTCTATAAACAAATCCTCCGTGACCACGACCTCTCTGTGCATGCGTCTGACGCGGAGTAACAGTAGGTACTATCGGCAATGCCGTCTGGGATGGTGAAGGTGGTAATGTAACATGCAGTGCTGCCGCCTCACTCCGAGGTACCTCCAGACAATCTCGTACACGATGATAAGAACTCCCGCAACGGTAACATCCCGATGATGGTCGCTGACCCTCCTGGGGATAGGAGCTAAACAATCGGCCTCGTCTCGAATCTCTGCCACCTGCAAGGTGCCTGTCATGACGCCGGAAAGGCCGTCTCTGCACTGACGTATCTGCACGAACTCTCTTCGGCTCTGGGACTGCCGAAGTCTCAGCAAGGCGCTCCTCAACTAATAATGCTGCATCTACTGCTGCTGCGTATGTCTCGTAATGCTGCGCGCTGATAGCAAGGAATAGTGGTGTAAGCAAGCCTCGGACAAATCTCTTGACTCGCAACTCCTCAGTAGCCACTAGATACGGAGCATAAACTGATAGCTCGGTGAACAGCACATCGTACTCTGCCATTGACATCTCTGGCGTCTGGCGTAAGGACTCGAACCTGCGTGCTCTAGCATCTCTGACACTCAGGGGAAGAAAGCGGGCAAGGAATAGCGCCACAAACTCTGTCCAGGTCATAGGAGGAAGACCTGCTGCTCTACCCTTCTCGACTGATTCGCACCATTTCTGCGCAAGACCTTCCAGGCAAAAGCTCGCGAACTCAACCTATCTCGCATCTGCGCATCTAAGTGAACGACATATCCGCGCCATCCTATCAATGAAAGACTGTGGGTCCTCGACCACATCGGTGCCTGTGAAGACCGGAGGCTTCAGCCTCATAAAATCTGACAGCGATACTGTAATAATCTCTGTAGTCGCAGGTGCAACTGCCTGAACTGTGGGTACCACCGCGGTCTCTGCAACGGGTGGAAGTACCTCTGGTCACTGCGCTCGAAGTGTCTCAACTAGAGATCCCATCATCTGGCGCATCTCCTGCATACTGGATCCCATCGTCTGGCGTATCTCCTGTACACCTGCCCCTAACATAGCAATCTAATCTGTCACGGCAGGAACAGCCTGCTCGGGCACAACCGGTGTACTACCCGGATCAGTCCTCGTCTCGGACGAGTCAACTCGAATCTCGGCCCTCGCGGCCGCTCTCTGCGCCCTCGTAGTCTTTGGCGGCATAATGGCTGAAAGGAACAATAGGATTTGATAAGGATACGGAAGTCGAATTGCAGGAATGTATATACTCAAGAAGGAATTTAAATCAACAAGTCCTAAGGTCGCGTAGGCGGAGTACCGTGTCGTGAGTATGCCGCGGAACATACACACGCTACGCTACCCTGCTGCAGCTACCTACTCCATCATACCAGGGTCATCCTACACTCCGAAAGGTAAAACCTACGCTTTGATACCAACTTTGTCACGACCCAAAGTTTGGCCCGTGACCGGCACTTAACCACGTAACGTCTACAGGCGTAACGCGACTAAGTGAACCGAAAACCCAGAAATCAAACCAGTGAAAGTATAGAGTGTTATAAGTTTTAAATGAAATCACTTACTAACATGATAAGAAAATCTAAGTAAACAATCACCCAGATAGCAATATACGACGCCGTAGCGAAGATTAAGATCCACAAGTGGGAACATCACAGATAGAATAAACTGCAAGTACAGTCGGCTCACAATGAGCTCGACACCAGAATACAAATAAAATACATCATCGTTCTCACACTGTCTCTAAGTCAAATACGTACATGGTAGATGGAGAATTACTAGATACAACAATGTACATAACTGAAAGATAAACAGATACCGCATAAAACCCACTTATCAGCAAAAGAGCTAGTACACCAACTATGGGGGTATCTGTGTCAAAAGATGCAAGCGCAGCCTGCCGCAACTACTCCGAAGGGCAACCTGCAAACACTGTGGCACAACGGGGGTGAGTTGCCAACTCGTGAATAGAGATAACATATAAAGGTAATCGCGAGCATGCACGTACTGCGCTACTCTATCATATGCCAACAGATGATATCAAAATGTGATAAGCAGTATGTGCAATAATCATGCAAGTGCTCTATCAGGTAATGTAACTACAGGATGAGATACAATAATAAATGATGAGCATTGGCAATAATAATATCTATACGGAATGTCAACGTGGAATATATGATCGGTGTCCATCAATGCACCCAGATCCCCCAAATAGCTCAAGCGCCGTCACTCTCATCGGCCCTCAAATCCTGTACATCTCTGAGAATCCCGAGTGCCCAACATCGGCAACCAAATATCATAAATACTCGTGTCCAGCATCGACACGCAAAATCCTCATCCATCGGGCCCCGTCAGTCCGGGTCAGCCCACGGGCTCCGTCTGCTGTATCGGCCCCCGACCCCGGCAGTATGCATCACCACGCATCCATCTATAGACTCTGATCAGTACCCTCCGGATAACTGTCAGGTCCAACCAATCACCGGTAGGTAGTAGTCCCTCTGCCAGGCTCACCGTCTACTACACAGCGAAACCGTTCTCGTCCCGGGGTACCATACCGGGTCCACCATGTACCCGTAATCGGCCTCAACCAGCTCCTCGATTCGGGTTCATATATATCACTCTAGCACCGAGGAAACACATGGTGGACGCACCGAAATATCATATCAAGGGAACCGGGTTTTTAAATGATTACATATTTGAAATAGCCACGGTTCCCAAAATCCAGAAATCACATGTAATCCAAATCAATATGCAAGTCAATGATCCGATATGATATGTGCGTCAAATATGAATATCATGTCAAGTCACATATAGATGAGCTACAATGTAATGATCCGATGTAAATTCTACATTGTGAGTGCCATGGCAATTACTAACGGTGTGTGTGTAACATGCAGGATGGTGCTCGTGCAACATGGACCGTTAGTAATGGTGCGGTGTTCTATCAATTCTAGTTTATATCCATATAGCAGGGAATGCAGTATGCACTAAATAGTAACCATGCACAGTCAATGTATGTAAATGTAGCTATAAGGTCCTATCAGCCCTGACGTAGAACACCATGCGGGCGATATCCCCGTAGATGTTAAATCTACTCACCGTAGTTTCTCGCTAGGTATAGCCAACAACTTGTTTCCCTTTCTGTGCGGCGTCCGCCGTACTCGCCTGCGAACCTAGAATTACACAATACATCATACATAAGCTTGAAGTCACACAAACACGACATTAAGGCCGAACTAGTAACTCGTGTCGTGAACCAAACGCGCGTGTGCACGATACGCTAAAACGTGTGATTACGCGCCTGAAGCCACTCCGACGCATCACGATACGTAGAAACCCAAAACCCACAAACACGTATCACGCGTGTCGCGAAGACTAAAAAAATACGGGAAAATAGGTATTATGCTCCAGATTTTGATACAGGAAATATATTGCAAAACTATATATACCAAAATAACCCACATAGCAGCAGATACCAACACCCCAAACCCCAACCCAAAACTCCCCCATCTGGCCGCAATTTGCGGCCAGAATGATTATTTCGGCGGCCTGGGTAGGGAATTGGGCTCCCAGGTTTTGTGTGTGTACTCTATACCCCCCATACATGCTACAGTAACCTCTAGTTTCACTCTGAAATATCTCGGGTAGCAGCAGATCCTACAGGGCCTTAATTCTAGTTAAAATCCACACTTTGTACAAAAATGGAACTTTAGGGTCTTTTTGTGCAAACCTGAAGTACAACCTGGTTAAAATAGCTCTAATAGCACTTAAAGGAGCTAACTAAACTATGAGAACACCAATCTAACATATACTTCACAAATATCCTTTAATATCACTAAAAATGCACAAAAATGAGATCTTTGCTAAAGAATACTACAAGTTATGGAAAAAGAGGTTAAGACATGAGTTTATACCTTCTAAGAACCTTGTAAAACACCAAAAGTCTCAGCTTTTCCCTCAACTGTGCAGATTTGCCTTTGAACACTTCAAAAACCTCACTTTTCCATGGTTTTGTGAAGAAAATGAGTTGATATGTATAGGGTTTTGTGTATGGATCAATGGGAAATGAAAAGGGAAGAGAAAATGGAGAAAAATGGGGGTTTTTGCTGCTGGATTTCAGAATGAGGGAGAGATAGAAGAGAGAAGAAAAGGGGTCAAAAAGTCAAAGTTTCATACCTAACACCATGCTCATTTGTTTATTGGATTTGAATTATAAAATGGGGTTTTGAAAAGATTAAAATGGTGGGGAATAAGTTAGCAACCATGCCAAAAGAATATCGCTAACACTTAAACCTATGTCTCAAAAATGGCTAAGTGTGCAAGTGTCCACTACAAAGTAAAATTTTCCAATTGCTAAACACGACTAAATAACTAATAATCCTATGAACACTAATATAATAACATGCACAAATACTAATTATCACAAAAACATTCTAACGGAAAAATCAAAGTGTTACAAGCAAGCAAGCCCGCTCCAACTCCTGTAAAAGCTTAACGGTAACACTTTCCGTACAGTCCGGTCTCCTCGTCTGATATGTCGCATATCAAGTCTAGGGGTGGTAAACGTCAGACCCCAATAACCAATAAGTCATGCCGATGTGAGGCTCTTAACGGGTCGAGAAACTGCTGGTAACACTTACTAGTAAATCTCTAAATCTGCCCTGGCCAGGGACTTCCCTGTTACGGCCAATCGAGCACAGCGCAACATCAACCCCCAATACCGGGAGAGAAGAAACCCCTCTTATCGCTCATTGCCTCCATGTGACTCGGGACTGTACCCAAAAACCACCGTTTTGCACGCCCTCTTGGACGTGGTAAGGTGGAAATCAAAGCACAGTGGGAATCATATAAGACTCTATGACGATCTCAGGTCTACAGACTATCCTGCACAAGTGTCACCAGAGAACTGCCATCTGACGTGAGGTATAATACCATCTGGGAGTTCTCGGCGAGTCCGTCCAGTGTACCCAGTCTCCACTGAGCACCCATATACCATCTCTGATGTCAATCACCAATGGATATGGGATCATCCATCGCCCATCTCATGGGTCGAGAAGCGTATACGCTAGTCTACTCTGGTATATCGATGCCCTGTCTCGATACACCTATGACTAGGAACATTAAAGGATGTACTTATGGACTACCATGGCCCCACCAGTATGATCTGCATCACAGTCCAGGTAGTCAAGTACACATCCTAAGGGCTTTACCAACATGTAACTATAAGACAGTATCAAGAGACACGTATACATGTTAAGATAAAGAGCAACCAGATAGCATACTATCATATCGAGCAAGAAAGTCCTCTCTATATATGTCCAAGCATCCAATATAATATACATCATCTGTACAATACTGGCCTCTAAGGCATACATATAACTGACAATCCAATCCAAACCCTAACCCAAATCCAATTCCAAAGCCAAATCAAGATCCATTGAGAAGCAAATCAAGCGAGCAATCAACGATCCTTCATCGCAACGCCGATCATCATCCGAGCAAGAGATCGACGATGATCCGTGACTCACGGTGATTGAGCTTCGCAAAGATCGACGACAAATTCACCTCTTCAAGGGAGCGATCGAGAGCCTAATCTTGTACCTCGAATAGAGGAGTTGTTTAAATTTGAAGAAGATTTAAGGAAGGTGAAAAATTATTAATTCTCGTTTTCATTACATTCTTGCATTATGAAATATTTCATTTATGATTCGTTCATTTTCATGATGTGTGAGTGAAATCTCCGCTTGTGGAGGATTTGAGAGAATCGGTAGATCTAGTGATGATAAGATCATTTTACTATTCTTAAGTCTTATGAGATTTGTGAACTTTAGGAAAAATAATCATCAATGACCTTATTTGGAGCGAGATCACATTCTTGATAATTTCGTTGCAAACTAGGGATTAAATGATTGATGATTCTCTTTGCTAAAGGCTAGATCCAAATGATGATCAATGAAAAGATAAGGGATAGAGAAGGAGAAACCCTAGTTTCTTCAATAAATCCCTAATCTTTATTCTTCAACATCATTCTAGCTAAATATTATCAATAGATAAGAATAGTCATCTCTAGATTCATCACTACTACTAATTTGATCGAATCCTACAAGCTATTCTACAAATCTTGATAACTAAATTAATTTGGACATTTCTTGATTCTTGATTCTAGATCTATTTTCTTTATGTTTCTTGAAATGAAATCTCACAAATCTTGAATCAACTTTCTTAAATTTTCTTTTATATTTTCATTTCAATTCATCTAAAGCAAGATCGAATAAGTACTCGCATCTCAATGGACGATCCATATTCATTAACGCGCTACATTGACACCGTTAATTGATTGCGGTATAAATTTCTTTGGTTGTGATTAAAACTTTTCCAAATACACACGAAGAATCATCAATCAAATGGCGCCATTGCCGGGGATGCGTGCGTAATTTGTTCGTTTTTGCAATTTGAGTTGAACAATTATTATTCCATCAAATTTTAATTCAAGAATCGTTTCAAGTGCTTAACGATTAGTGTTTGAATTTTTGCGAGGGAATTTGGAATCATTTTAGCAGTGAGATCAAGATTCAGAGAAGATTTACAAAATCCAGAGGATCACAGGAACCTACAGGAAAATTTTCATCACCTATTTCCTCATTTCCACCGCGGATCCGCGGTGGTTTGAAGGTTTTTGTGGCTCCTCCTCCGCCGTTTAGGTTCTTCAAAGCTTCAAACTTCTGTGGTATATTCTCTGTTCTCTCCTCTTCTCTCTGATCTTGTCTAATAACAACTTTTCTGTAGGATTCTTTGCAAAAATTCGCCGCTCAAAAATAAAAATTTGTTGCGTTTCTTGGAATTGGTTGTTTGAGCATATTTTAATACGGAAATTAAGGGGCAAAGACCAAATTCAGATTAGGTGGGGAGTTCATTACCCTTCCTAAGCCTTGGAAATCACAAAACTTGCATCCGCATCACCCTCATTAACTAAAAAATATCTGGATAAGACTCTAAGGACCGTCGCGCTCAATTAGGACATAAGGAGGTTGTGTGTAATTTATTGCTTATCCGCGTTTCTTTTGTGGTGTCTAAGGCAAGTGTGTCTAAGGCAAGTGGTTACTTAATTAGGCCCGCTACTTACGTAGCGGAGAACCTCCCACTTATCTGGCCACAGAAAGGATAAAGAGGCAGTAGAGGATTTATCATGCGATTTGTCTTCGGGAAGTCTAGGAGCGGTCTAGTGACTTGACCTAAGTGACCATTATATCTAGGGTGGCGTGTGCATTTTTTTTGTGATTTGATTTTTCAAAACCCGTATTTTTCAAAACAAACACCAACCAACCTTTCCTCTAATTATCACCAATGCTGCCACTTGTGCTACAACCGTTTAGCACATGTTAGGCTGGACACGAGATTCTATTTCCCGTCTTGTCTGCGTTTCTTTTATCGACTCAAGAGTCGGTAATTCTTCATCTTCTTTCCCACCACCCACCACGACCGCGATGGACGGATTTCCATCAAACTTTAACACCACTCTGCCACCGCCCGCAGGTGCGCAGAATCCTCTACGCATTTCTTTCCAAGAGAGATGCTATCCAACACGTGTTCCCCTTCCCACCTGTCTTTCTATACCACCTGCCAACGGGGAAAATTTTGAAATCAACCCCCAATTTATCAAACTGTTATCTAAATTCCACGGTCTTGAGTCTGAAGACGCATACGTTTTTATCTCCAAATTTGAAAACATATGCGCAATGATTGGAACGCCACAATTGTCTTTGGATGCTTTGCGTTTACGTCTTCTCCCATTCACATTGTGCGATTTAGCCGAGAAGTGGATTTATAATACGACCGCATACTCTATTTAAAAATGGGATGAATTTGTTGCAGCATTCCTTAAGAAATTTTATCCCAATCACAAGACCAGCCGTGTTCGAAGCTAAATCTTCCAATTTACCCAACTTCCCAATGAACCATTCTGGAAATACTTTGAACGGTTCAAGGATCTTCTTATCCAATGTCCTCATCACGGAATCCCTAGATGGGATCTGTGTCGAGTTATCTATGAGGGTATTGATCTAATGGCTAAACAAATGCTTGAAACCATGTGTCATTACCAATTCCTATCTAAAGATGATGGTGAAGCTTAGAAATACCTGAAAGATTTAGCTCAAAACACATTACAATAGGAAAGTGTTAGACCACCATCATCTGGGGAAGGTATCAATCAGCTCGATGTTTCCGTCACAATGAGAGCCGAAATGGCCGCAATACAAAGGAAACTCGACGCTATAGAAAACATAATTTCTTCAGCCTCCTTAAACCAATACACACTTCCCAAAACCGTGTGTGGCTGCTGTTCAAACCTATCACATTTGACGGAAGAATGTCCTTTGAATGTACTGTTCAAGATCATACTAATGCTGCATTTCAGCAAAGACCTGGAAACGAGCCTTCTTCTTCTTCTTCATATAATCAAGATTGGAGGAATCACCCTGATCTTTCTTGGATCCAACACCAAACTCAATACACGGATCCAAACCAGAATAACTTTGATGGGTCCCTCCACCATAACAACAACCACCACAACTGAGTCAGCACCCCTATCAACCATAAAATTTTCAAAACCTGGCTAACAACTTTGATCCTTTTTCTGCCGGTACCAATAACACCTCTGCACTTGAACAAACCATGAGTTTTCTTCTGACAAATTCTATTCAAATGTCGGCTGATTTTAAGTCTTTTATCGATGATATAAAGAAAAACTCCGCCTCCCAAGGTGAGATTATTAAATCGATGGAAGCACAAATTACACAGTTAACAGCCAAAATGAGTGCTAGAGAGAAAGGGAATCTTCCAGCTCAACCTCTACCTGATCCTGGACCTTCACATTATACTAATGTGAATGTACTTACTACGTTGAGATCTGGAAGAGTGCTAGACAATTATGTGGGTGAACAGATTGATGTTGAGGAATCAATTGAATCCCAGGCTTCCACTTCCACTCCCACTTCTACTTCTTACCCTATTTCGTCCAATTTACCTTCTTCTTCCGAGCGTATTCTCCGTTTTCCCAAAGGCTCGAACCCTCCACCCCCTTCATCCTTCCCACCTCCACAAACTTCTCCATAAATGTTGGACCCAACACTTATTGATAGAGCTCCATTTCCAAACAGATTGAGGGCCAACAAACCCAATGACCAAATGGAGAAACTTGTGGAAACGTTTAAGCAAGTTAATATCAACATCCCTCTCCTAGATGCTATACAACAAGTTCCGTCCTATGCAAAAATTCTTAAGAACTTGTGCACTAGGAAGAGGAAGACTCAAGTGCCGAAAAAAATGTTCACGTCGAGTACCGTAGACACAGCTTTTCCCCAACAAGTATCAAGGAAACGTAAGGAACCTGTCTGTCCTATTATTTCTATTTCTATTGGGGATAAACACATTAACCGTGTTTTACTTAACCTTGGCGCTAGTGTTAACTTGCTTCCATATTCAGTCTATGAGCAACTAGGTATCGGATTGTTAAAGCCCTCGAACATAACTCTCCAGATAGCCGACCGATCAATCGCCAAACCTAGGGGTGAACTAGAGGATGTGTTGATAAAAATCGAGGAATTTGTATTCCCTGTGGACTTTATTGTTCTTGATACACAGCCTGTAGTGAACCCATGGAACCAAATTCCGGTGATTCTAGGTCGTCCCTTTTTGGCTACTTCCAACACTGTAATCAACTGTAGAAACGGCTCTATGAACTTATCTTTTTGGAATAGGTCAATTGAGCTCAACATTTACAAGTTGAGAAGTCAACCCTCCGATCCTCATGCTCGAGTGTGTTCTGTCGAATTAATGGATGTCGACAGCAGCGAACTTGAACAGCTTCATGATATAGATCCAGACTTCCTTTATACGTTGTTGTTTGACCCAGATATGTATCATATACATACGGACCCTTCTTTCGAGTTGTCCGGGTCATCATCTAACGTCGATTCTGAACCTTTCATAGAGTCTGAGTATCATCCCGTTCTTTCCAATGACATTATTTTTCGGGATATCGATGACAGCTTCGCTGATGAACTCGCATTTTAGATAACACGGGTGTTGAGATGAATCATCTCCAAAGCAAAGAAATTGAACCTCCACCCCTTTTTCTTGACAATCACGAGAATGCAAGTAATCGATCATCATCATCATGGTGTCGTCTTTCCAATTTGAGACGCAAATCCATTCCATCCCACCTCTTGTTTCTTCCCCACTTTTTTCTGGCTCCTAACAACACGTTCTTCCACCAACCGGTTTGTTACACTGATAAAATCTTTGAATGGTTGGTGTTGACTTTCGGTCTTTGTAAAGTTTTGCATTGACCAGTAACTTTGACCCCCTCTTGTGATTTTGAAAGCTTAATATTGTTTAACTCAAGTTTGGGGGGGGGTTATATTTTTGGCTCCTGAAAATAAAAGTTGTCCTCAAAATTGTGAGCCAAAAATAAGTTTGGGGGAGATTTTCACGTCCATATTTCTTGTCCCCGCTAATAAATTTTCCTCCCAAGCCTACAGGGTTTTGAGACTTAACATATGAAAACAATGAGGACACTGTTCTAAACAAGTTTGGGGGAGGTTTGTGCTTATTTACGCATCACTTTGCATCATACTTTGCATAAGCACAAAATATATAAAAAAAATTTGTACATAAATAAGATAATAAAAGATTAGATAGTAAAAAAATACATCTAAAAGATTAGAAAAATTTAAGAAAACCAAGAAAGTTAGAAGTTTTCTTAAACGAACTAGTAATAAGTAGTTATGAGCCATTGTCCCAAGGGTTAGTAAGATGAAAGAAGTCACTAATCTGAGAATAAAAATAAGTCTGAAAAATAGTTCCTATTTTGGAAGCCAAATATTTGAATGTTGATACCCTACTATATGCACGTACACACGTCTTGAAACTCGGGATAGTAGAGGATACCTTGAAATGCTCTTGTATAAAAGCCAAAGTACAAAGAAAATAATAAATGAAGCATAATATATAAAATGGTAAAGAAAAATGAACACTGATTTTGTAATCACCAAGGCAGCAATAAAAAAATATAGCGCGGGTGCTTCATCACCTAGTGCTTTAGACTAACTGGTTTGGGAGTTATTGCTAAGCCTTAGGTGTTGCAAGGCGAGGAAAATACTAATACACTTAATCAGCAAGCACATGAGTAATCGGTCGGTTAGAACCTCAAGAAGTATTAACGATCGCATGAAAAATGTGTGAGCAAACCTATCTAAATATTCACCGATTAAAAAGTACTGAGGCAGATGGACAAGAATATGATAGCTTGAATTGAATTCTCCAAGTATAAGGATGTTCTTTACACACACGTAGGGGTATATGATCGGTGTTTTGAAGAAAGGTAGGAATGAAGAATAAAGACGATGTTTTATTGAGGGATGATGTGATTTCTAACATCTTTTCATAACTATTAAGATAGGGCTCATGACAACCAAAAAGCTAGTATTAGTTGGAAACTCTGATTTTCAAAGTCTTTCTTTTACAATTCTTACCTTTACATGTAACTTTCACAGTCTTCATTTTGTTATGGGATTTTGTGGGTGCAATCCGCTGAAAACCCTCAGGAGACAACACTCCTCCTATTAGGGACACCTAGAGGTTTAAAGGCTTGTTGCACGTGCTCAGTGTAATCGTGTTGCATATGAAAGTGTTCTAGTTAGTTTTTTCTTTTCTTAATAAAATTTTCTCCTTCTCTTGAATAAAACAAGTTTGCTCGAGACAATCAAAATTAAGTTTGGGGGAATTTGATCAGTAAAAAATATTGCATTCTTAACCCATCAATTTCCCCACTCTTTGTAATCATATAAAGGAGATTGGTATAAATATAGCACATATTAGCAATTCGTCTGCAAAATATCAAATAACATATGTTATACATTATAACCGGCATTATGAGGGAAATTGTGTGTTTATTACTGCACGCATGATATTGTTTATCTCAACACTTTTCATTGAGATTGTGTGCAGAAAATTCTTCAGGTCAAAGAACCGGAATCACAAAAGTGCCGATAAATTATAGCAAGCCAAAGAATTGAAATCCGACAGAGATTCAGAAAAGATAAAAAGATTCCAGATATCAGAAGAAGTCTCAAACATCAACAGAAGAAGAGCACAGAAAAATGATGCAGAGATCTCATTAAATGGCCGCGGATACGCGGCCGAGTCGGCCGAGTAGCCGCGGTTTCGCGGCCGAGTTGAGGGATTAGGGTGACGTGTCTCTCCAGAAGCTTCATTCTAACAACCTCGCTTACCTTAGACGCTCCAGTGTAACAGACTTCTTCTTGAAACTTCTCTACATAACAACCTTCTTCTAGAAGGCTCCTTGTAACAACCTTATTCTAGAAGGCTCTCTCTAACAACTTTCTTCTAGAAGGCACCTTCCAATAACCTTATTCTAGAAGGCTCTCTCCAACAACCTTATTCTAGAGGTTCTCTCTAACAACCTAGCTTTTGGGAGGGAAATTTGAATTTGAATTTAAAAGAAGATCTAGATCTAGGGTTGAGGTTGTTCATTAGTTCATTAATTTTGGGGGTTCAATAATTTCACACACAAGTTGAGTGACACACTTGTGGTCCAATCCAAACCCTAACCCAAATCCAATTCCAAAACCAAATCAAGATCCATTGAGAAGCAAATCAAGCGAGCAATCAACCATCCTTCATCGCAACGCCGATCATCATCTGAGCAAGAGATTCACGACGATCCGCGACTCACGGTGACCGAGCGTCGCAAAGATCGACGACAAATTCACCTCTTCAAGGGAGCGATCGAGAGCTTAATCTTGTACCTCGAATTGAGGAGTTGTATAAATTTGAAGAAGATTTAATGAAGGTGAAAAATTGTTAATTCTCGTTTTCATTACATTCTTGTATTATGAAATATTTCATTTGTGATTCGTTCATTTTCATGATGTATGAGTGAAATCTCCGCTTGTGGAGGATTCGAGAGAATCAGTAGATCTAGTGATGATAAGATCATTTTACTAATCTTAAGTCTTATGAGATTTGTGAACTTTAGGAAAAATAATCATCAATGAACTAATTTGGAGCGAGATTACATTCTTGATAATTTCGTTGCAAACTAGGGATTAAACGATTGATGATTCTCTTTGCTAAAGGGTAGATCCAAATGATGATCAATGAAAATACAAGGGATAGAGAAGGAGAAACCCTAGTTTCTTCAATAGATCCCTAATCTTCATTCGTCACCATCGTTCTAGCTACAAATTATTAATAGATAAGATTAGTCATCTCTAGATTCATCACTACTACTAATTTGATCGAATGCTACAAGCTATTCTACAAATCTTGATAACTAAATTGATTTGGACATCTTCTTGATTCTTGATTCTAGATTTATTTTCTTTATGTTTCTTGAAATGAAATCTCACAAATCTTGAATCAAATTTCTTAAATTTTCTTTTATATTTTCATTTCAATTCATCTAAAGCAAGATCGAATAAGTACTCGCATCTCAGTGGATGATCCGTATTCATTAACGCGCTACATCGACACCGTTAATTGATTGCGGTATAAATTTCTTTGGTTGTGATTAAAACTTTTCCAAATACACACGAAGAATCATCAATCAATACGCAAGTATGAGTGTACAATATGTATGTGTGCCAATATGGTGTACAAGTGGGTATATACGCAAGTATGAGTGTACAATATGCATGTGCGCCAATATGGTGTACAAGTGGGTATATACGCAAGTATGAGTGTACAATATGTATGTGCGCCAATATGGTGTACAATATTTATGTACGCAAGTATGCCATGCAAGGAGTCACATCCTGATGTCAGTAATCCTACTATGTAGTGACATGGCAATTAGCGATGATGAAGTGTGTGAGCCGGCAAGTAGGTGTACGTGGAACATACGCATCATCGATAATGGTGTTGGTGTCCTGACATCATGGGTTTAATATAACAATAAACACATTTAAACATGCAATGCGATGCGGATAGCAAGAATATGTGGAAAATGAATCATAAACACAACAGTGAAGAATCTACATCAATATATATATATATATATATATATATATATATATCATACAGTTTTTCCATTTGAAATAACACGAATCGTGGTGTTTGGAAAAAATAAGGGATACGGTGTTTTTAAGAAAAGATACATTTTTTGAAAATATCCACAGAATCCCTTGGCATGTCTTTAAAACACTCACGATTCGTTAGTTTTGAAATAGGCATGACTCGAGTCTAGTATAACATCTATAAGTAAACTACAGGATTAATCGAAAGGTAAGGAAGCCACCTAAATCTGAGTCGATACATATAATTATAATAGTCGGTGATCCCGCCTCAATAGTATCACATACGATACAATATATTATGACATCCTCGAGTCAAGAGTGCAGATCTCTCATTAATATATAGCTCGTACGTAAATCCGTCGTACGGCATCCCAAATCTGGGTACGGGTCAAATATCACATTCATCTCATTATTCATCTGGTATCCATTATCATCATATCCTTTATTAGGGGTACTGATATAAGTCTAGTACATACTGATACCATCTATATATATATGCGTGTATGAAAACACATGCCTAAAGGCCCGCTATAGTCTCATGTCGTATCTCATAATACGAACCAAAACATATCACCGATCTCATGGCACCATGCCCAATCTCATCGACTCATCTCCAAATACCATAACAATCCTCATCAACCATGTATAGGTATACGTGTGTGTATATATATATATATACACACACACACACACATACACACACACACACATATACATAGTCCCATCCTATGTGTGTGTGTATATATACATATCCCCCTATACACACAAGTATAACAAAGTAAGCATGCGTGTGCGTGTGGGTGTAAACCTTCTTCTAGGGGCTCGTGACTAAACTAACTAGCGACACCATCATTCAATGATACTAAAATTATCAAAGACTCCCAACGTCTATCTAGATAATCATAATCTCACAATAAACGTATAAATATATCCATATAATATATACCATACTCTACACTACGAACTGCGGGGGTGCTATACGCCATCCACCCGACTTCCCCCGTAGATATAATCTACTCACCCGCTCTTGCTTAACGATGTCGATGTCGCCATCCTCTTCTGCATTGTATGAAATCCACGTGAGGGTACCTACATATATAACACAATCAAAATACGTATCAAAATCAAGGCGGAAAACCATAAACGCGCACGTTTCGCTTATAGGTTAAAACCTATAGCCTCGCATGCAAAACACAACCAATAACCCTGGTCGTTGACGTTCAAACGCCACACGACGGAAACACAATATCAAATACCAAAATAAAATTCATTCAAAAGCCACAAAACGAATTCAGAAACTTGAAAACTAGGTCCAGATTTTACCCTAGGTGAAATTAGCCAAAGTTGCACATATAAAGGGTCTAGTTTACAGGAGATAAAGCCCTGGAACCAACACGAAGGGATTCCTCCATAGCCTGGCTGTAAATTGCAGCCAGGAAGAATAAAACTACGGCCAAGTAGGGGAATTAGGGGCTAGGGTTTTAAGGGTAGTCTCCTGGGTACCTGCATGTATCACTGTCTTTGCTAAATAATTTTCCAGGTCCCCGGGTGCTAGTAGATTTCATTTTCACCACACAATTTCCACAAAATACGATATCGGGGATTTCTAAGTTCGCTAAATGGGGTTCTAGTCTCAGTTTTAGGTCTAAACTACAATCATTAGAGGGGTTTAAGGTCACTATAAGCCTCAATTACACATTACAACTCAAGAATTCCTCAAACCCTAACTAGAAATTTCCAAACCTCATTAAACGACACTAAATCTGTTCTAATCAAACATGGATGTAAAAGCAATGGAAATACTATGCTAATGGTTAAGAGAATACCTCATTTAGCAACTCAAGAATTTTCTTGAGTTGCCCCAAGTGTCCAAAATCCTTGCTTTCTTGGTCCAAAGTGTAGCTTGTGAGCTTGTGCACATTTTTAATGAAAGTGAGATGAAGTTTTGAGCTGGTTTTGGTGGTGTTTTGAGGTGTGAAGTGGAGGTGGAGGAGGGGTGCTGCCATGGGATGAAGAGAGAGAGAGAGAGAGAGAATGAGGAAGATGATGAAGGGAACAAAGAGATATGGTCCAAGGTTGACCCCTCACCTCTCTCTCACCCATACCTTATTGTTTAATCCAATTTCTTTTCTTTTCTTTTATATTCTTTTCTCTTCTCATTTAAACACAAACCATGCATGAAAAATGAGAAAAAATCCATGATAAAAATGTAACAAGTGATAAAATGACATGGTGCATATTTTGCACAAAACAAGCTTAATACGCTATTAGCGATATTTAATCGCGATTAGCACTAAATAGTGTATAATAAATCATAAATTTCATAATTTGATTAAATCCAATAAATCATCCTCATTTCAGCAATTTCTGTAATTTTCCAAATTTTTCCCGATTTATCGGTATTTAATTATACCGCAATATTAAAATATTCAATATAATATTATTTAATTATAAAAATTCCTAAAAATAATATTTTATTTTTCTGAAATGTTACAATCTTCCCCCCTTAAAAAAATTCGGTCCCCGAATTTAAATTTAAACCCCTCAAATACTAAAATATTTCAGTAAAAAGTCCAAGTCGTTGAGGCTCCGAAATCATCAATACATAAAACGCATCATAGCGCAATGCATGCGCATGAACAATGAGCAGATAACTCCAAATCAAACTCCGTCAAGCATGCCGCAATCATCAGAGTCATGGTAAAGACACAATGTCAAATCCAATACGAACCAATATGATATACATCAAAACTATACATGTAAACATCAAATCTATACATGTAAATATTTGAAGGAAATGCATACCAAATCTTTCATGTTGCAGTGCAATGCGCGTATCGCGGCACAGTGGCGGACGTCTATTATAAGAAAATAACTATATATATACTTATCCTTTGTTTAATATGTACGTCCTGTCGTTTTTGAAATAATTTTGGAAGGGTTTCCTTGTTTTTAAATGTTTCGTGTCATATCAGGCACGTAGGTAAATACTGAGACTATAGCTCCCTTCTTGGAAATCCCTTCTATAGCTATCAATGCATGCAAAATATATCCAGGTACTGTCCTCTGACAAGTCCTGCTCAGTACGAAAACAAATAAAAAATATCATAAAAACTTACTGCTTCATAAGAAATCAATCCCAAAATGTGTATAAGAATACCTTGTGCGTTTGGTGCGCACGGAAATCGAAATCCATGAATGTGCCACACATGTGCACAGAAAAAAAATCTAAGTGCAACGGGTGTGCACGAAACACCTGTCAAAGTCAACGGGTGTGCCTGACAACAATATCAGGTGCATCTGATATGCACGAAAAATCCCGATTTAGTGCATCTGGTGTGCACCAAAATCGCATCTCATAACATGCGCCCAACATGCGCGAAAATCCAAATCAGGTGCATCCATCATGCACGAATAAAATCTAAATCATGTGCATTGAACATGCACAAAATCACGAAATCCAATATCAAGCACCGAGCATGCGCAAAATCCAATCCAAGCGCGTCAAATATGTGCAAGAATCCAATCAGGTGCACAAAACAATATCGAGTATCGCAATCGAAATTGACGGTATACAACACATTTCAATACAAATCCAAATCATGTATACCGTGGTATATAATCTTACAACCATGTGCATCAGCATGCACAAAAGCAAATCAAAATACTAAAAGTGCATGAAAACTATGCCGAAAGCATAAGTCAAATCACATGCCTAACATAGGCATGAAATCAAAATCAATGTCTCGAATGACATCAAAACGAAGTCAGATGCAACTGTGGTGTACAAAATACGTATCAATGCACTGCAAGCATATATGAACTATACCGAGTGCAAAAACCACATCGTGTGTGTACCATATGCACAAAACCAACCCAACTGTATGAAATCCATGAAATCATAAACATGTGCGACCAAGGCAAAAAAACGATATTAAGTGCAATAACTGTGCACAAATTATAAATCAACACAACGGTGTATAAAGCATATCTCAAGTGTAATAACTATGCACAAAATATGAATACCCAGTAGGTGCAACCATGGTGCACGAAAACCAATATCATGAAACTCAGTCATCAAGACTAAATCATGCGAATAGATCGCCCAAAATTCCGAAATTCAAGGGGACAGATACGTGATAATCGAATCATCAAATCACAAATCATAAATACCGTCGTCGATATGTCCTCCTTCAAAATCGAGAAGGTGTCGGTGCATCCAATGCCAGCAGAGCAAGATATCTACTTGCCCACTGTTCGTGGCGTGTCGTCTGGTGCCCTTAGGCTCTCGTCTCTCACTGCAGATTGCTAAGTGCATAGTGTTCACACCATAATATTGCATTATTATATTCCCCATTCTTATTTGTTTTATAAATAAACAGGTGCTTTTGACGCATGTCTGCTACATATTACAGGATATAGGTTCTTGGAGCGAAAACAGTGAAAAAGGCAAAAGATGATACAAACGAGGGACTTTTGACCAACAAGTAGAAGGATACTAGTCAAGCCTAGACAAAGAACAATTCATAATTGTACAAGGCAACGCATGGTCCGAAATATCAAAGGAAACAGTTACAAGACCACTACAAGTTTCACTGAAAGATCTGGGGAAAACACAGAAGCCAAATGAAGAAAAGAACTATAGAAATAGAAAGCCCAAAGCATCAAGATCAAGCCCACAAAAATTGAGCAAATGATCTCAATAAAGGGCCGCGGAACTGCGGCCCTACCCCCACATTTGCCGCGGTTCCGCGGCCATCTGACGCACGTGTCGGTGCAAATTTCTTCTGACGGTGCGTCGGTGCGTAGGTTGGGATTTTTCGTGGGCATATCTGTAATAGCACATGCGCGAGAATTTGTAACCCTAGTTTTCCTATTTCCTTATAAATATGTAATCAAAATATTGTAATAGGGATGCCTCGTTTCAAGAAATAAAATTCAGATTATTTTGAAGATCTAAGAGCATCATTTCTGTAAGTTTTTTTTTAATTCATGCCTTAGTTTATAGTTAAATTCTTGCCTTAGATAAATCCTTCCATTGCCCTAGTTTAATCTAGTGTAATCTTTCTTAAACTGCAGTAGGTAAGTTATTTTTAAAATGTTATTTTTAAAAGATCCCCTAATGAGCGAGTAATTTCTCGCTTGTTAGGGTTAGGAATAAGGGAGGGAATGAGAGACGAAGATCTCTCATCTCTTTCGTGCCCGATTATTTTTAATAACTAGAACTTCATGCATGCATGCATGATCCGCTCCCTACGACACCCTACCCACGAGGTAACGGTGAAACCGTAGTATAAAGGACCGGACATGCATGTCTTCCATGAAGGTTAAAGCAAATACTAGGAAAGGACGGACAAGGATCTAGAGGAAGAAACTTCGTTAATATTAGGAAAGGACGGACAAGGATCTAGAGGAAGAAACATCGTTTCTTCCCAATCATCCTAATCCCTTTTTCTATTAGTTGCTATAACTTCTAAAAGATTTCATTTAGGGCATTGAAAGAGGTGTGTCATCAAATCTTACCAAACCCCACCTTTGACCAAACCCTAGCAAGTTTCTTTACCCTCATATAACTTAGTTTTAGATTCAATTAAAACAAAACTAAACAACCATTGGAATCAACTCGTAAGAACACTTAGGAAAATTACACATCCCTGTGGACCGACCCGTATTCACCGGCTAGCTTCATACGATGCCGTTCTTGATTGCGGTAAATATTTTTGATCGTTAAAATCCTTACATCAATCAAATGGCGCCATTGCCGGGGATGGCGTAAAAATTTCCTTTTTGTAATTTCGGGTTGATATAAATTTTAAAAATCATAAAAATCTGAAAATATAAAAAGTAAATTTTTTTTTACCAATTTTTATTTGTTTGAAAGGTTTATCTTTTGAAGTTTTGCAGGAACAGCGAAGAAACTCGGATCTGGAAAATTACAGAGGGCGAAACAGAAATTGGTATATCAGAACAGAGGAGAATTGGAGAACAGGAGCTACAGAATTTTTTTCAGAAAGAAAACCCACTTCCCCACCGCGAAACCGCGGCGTAACAGTGCTCCAGACCGTGGTTCCGCGGCTGACACGTGTCATCTTTGCGCGAAATCTCCTCGGTTTGTTTTATTGTCTCCTCCTCTGCCAACCTAAATATATCTTTTACGAAATTTTCTGCAGGATTTCTTTGCGCTAAAAATTCTTTTTCCCCCTTTCTAAATAACAGATTTTCTGCAGGTTTCTTTGCGCCGTGCTTAAAAAAATTGATTGCAAGTGAATTTACAGTTTTGCATAATTTAATCGAACTTTAAGGGGCTATTGAACAAACTCAGATTGGGTGGGGATTTCATCACCCTTCCCAGGACCCCAGAAAACACTTAAAGCATTTGCATCGACCACTTTTAATTAAAAATACTAGACTCAGCCCTAAGGACTTTGAGCTCAATAGGACAAAGGACTAGACATAGGCATCGACCGTTTATCCTAACTGACTTTGCGGTGTCTAGGTAAGTGTGTCAAGGCAAGTGGTTACTTAATTAGGACCGCTACTTGTAGCGGGGAGCCTCCCACTTACCTGGCACTTACTTGGCTGCAATTGGCGGTGAAGAGGCGGTTTGAGGTCCTATTTCTAGCCCTAGTTAGGAGCTGTCTAGCTGACCTAGGTGACCCTAGATCTAGGCCTGATTGTGCATGTGTGGTTGATCGCATTTGCATCACAAGTCTCTTTTCGAAAATCTCTTTGCAAAACTCTTACAAACATAAATAAAAAAAAGAAATTTTTTTTCAAAACTTGCAACTTGTCGCTAAAAAAAACTTGCACCTCACTTACACCACTTCCTCTCATTGATGTTCTCTTACCTCCACATTCTGTCTTTCATTTTTTTCTGACTACACTACCCCTTTAGTGTATGTCACTTTGGACTAGGGACACTAACGCCCGATTAGTCCGTGTTTCGTTGGTACCGACCGACGAACCTTTCGACACCGAAGTTGAAATTCCGTCCACTTTCTTACCTCCACCTTCAAATTCTTCCTCCGAAGGCATGTCGGGATTCAACCCAAACAATACCTTACCGACGGGAATGATTCCGCCTCCGTTAGGTGCGAATAACCCGAATCAACCGCCTGTTGAAGCGTCCGCACGAGTCGCGCTCTAGGATCTTTTCTACCCTGTCCGCACTTCTTTACCTACCTGTCTTTCACCCCCACCGGCAAATGGGGACAATTTTGAAATAAAACCACATTTCATCAATATGCTGCCAAAATTTCATGGTTTGTAATCAGAAGATGCGTATATTTTTATTAATAAATTCCAAAACATTTGCGCTATGATGAAAACTACCCAATTAAATGATGACGCTATAAGGCTAAGGGTCATTCCTTTCACCTTATGTGACCTAGCCGAGAAGTGGCTATACAGCACCGCATCACATTCAATTAGAAATTGGGACGAGTTTTTGAAAGCTTTTCTGAAAAAGTTCTATCCTCACCACAAAAATACTAGAATCCGTAATGAGATTATACAATTCTCACAGCTTCCTTCCGAACCATTTTGGAACTGTTTTGAAAGATTTAAAGACCTACTCGTTCAATGCCCTCATCATGGGATCGAAAGTTGGCAACTTTGCCAAACATTATACGAGGGATTGAACTCGGCAACGAAGCAGTTGCTAAAAACCATCTGTCAAGGTCACTTTCTTTCCAAATCTAGTGAGGAAGCGTGACAGTTTCTTGAGGATCTTAGTGAACAAACAATTCAGTGGGAGAGCTCCAAGACCACATCATCTTCTTCTAGTGGTCAATCTAGGGCAGGCATACATCAAGTATAGATGTCAATTGCTATGAAGGCCGAGATGGCCGCTCTTACGAAAAAGCTAGAAGCGATTGAGACCAAAATCTCGTCGCCTTCTCCTGCCCCTGTTATGCCTCCACGAACTGTGTGTGCTTGTTGTTCGGCTCCATCACACTTAACCGAAGAGTGTCCTTACAATGCATCTACTCAAGGATATGATCAAGTCAATGCTGCCTTTCAACAACGACAGAGAAACGATCCATACTCTTCGACATACAATCCGGGGTGGAGGAGTCACCCAAATTTCGCTTGGAACCAAAATCAAAAATTCCAAGGAAATAACAATTTTCAAGGGCCTCCTCTACAACAACAAGAAGCACCCCCACAAACTCAATTTCAACAACCTTTCCAACAGCAACCTTACCCTAATCAAGTGAACAATTTTGTGCCTAACAATTCTTACGCGCCAAAAAAATTTGTTCAACCTAACAATGACAAGGTTAGCTCGCTCGAAAGAAGTCTAGATGCGTTTCTAAAGCAATCTACACGGTCTACAGCAAGACTAGAGACTTCTATTCAATCTTTGGTGCAAAACAGTGCCTCACACGATCAAAGCATCAAATCTATTGAGGCACAAATTGCACAACTCAATGCAGCATTGAGCGAGCGAGAGAAAGGAAAGCTCCCATCTCAACCACTGCCCAATCCCGGTCACGCACATGCTGCACATCAACAGCTAACTCATAACGTAAACGCTGTGACCACGTTGAGATCGGGGAAAATGTTGCAAAACAATGTGGGCATTCATAATGACACCCCTGCCGGTGGTTCTTCTTCACCTTCTTCTTCTTCGTTAGAGCCTGTTCTCCATCATTCACAAGGCTCTACTCCTTCTAGCTCAAATGGACCCACTTCTCACAACACGAACACATCTACACGGGGTTCCGTTCCAACTCAACAATCTGATCTGCAAAAATTGGACTCAACAACATTTCAAAATGCTCCTTTTCCAAACCGGTTGAGATCCAATAAACCAACTCCATAAATGGAGAAGATTGTCGAGTTGTTCAAACAGGTGAGCATAAATATCCCTCTTTTGGATGCAATCCAACAAGTTCCTTCATATGCAAAAATCTTAAAGGACTTATGCACCAAAAAGAGGAAGTCACAAGTACCAAAGAAAGTTTTCGTGGCCAGTGCTGTTAGTGATGCTCTTGTCCAATCTTTACCCCAAAAGCACAAGGACCCCGGTTGTCCTACTATTTCGATAACAATTGGGGACAAGAACATCAATAGAGCACTACTAGATCTTGGTGCTAGTGTCAATTTGCTACCTTATTCTGTGTATGAGCAGTTAGGCATTGGAGAGCTTAAGCCCACTCACTGTACTCTCCAAATGGCTGATCGATCAATCGCCTATCCAAAGGGTGAGGTAGAGGATGTGTTGATCAAAGTTGGGGAGTTCATATTCCCAGTTGATTTTATTGTTATGGACACACAACCTGTTGCTAACTCACGGAACCAAATTCCGGTGATCCTCGGTCGACCATTTTTGGCCACTTCCAACGCCGTAATAAACTGTCGCAATGGCTCCATGACTCTATCCTTCGGGAAGACGTCTAGTGAGTTCAATATTTACAAGTTAGGAAGTTTGCCCCCCGTGCCTAATACAAGTACACGAGAAGTTTGCTCTATTCACGAAATCACACAGGAGGACTGCGAGTTTGAAAGATTTTTGTTTGATGAGAACAGCTTTAACGCCACTAGTGCGTCCCTCCTTGAGCCTACCACAGTTGACACAACCGATATTGATTATGAAAGTTTCACTTTTTCGGATGATGACGACTCACAGCCCGAATATGAGTCTTTTGAAATTTTGGATGAGTTAGTTGAACCATCCGAATCGGTTGTTTGCAGTGATTTCGAACCTGTGTTGGAGTCCTTTGAGTTCGAGGTAGATTCCGCAATGATTCTTTCGCCTCCGAAACTCAAACTTATGTCCTTACCGTCCCACCTTAAATATGCTTACATAGGTGAGATGGAGACCTTGCCCATTATAATATCAGCCTCTTTAGCCTTCGAGCAACAGAACGCTATTTTAAAGGTTTTACAAGATAGGCGGCAAGTTTTCGATTGGACTATGGCGGATATCGAGGAGATTAGTTCCCTCATAATTGAATATCATATGCAATTGATGGATGATGCCAAGTCAATAAAGGACCCACAGAAACAGTGTGGGGGTATTGTGGTGAGTCAACCTCCTCCTTTAGAAGTTGAACCACCCCCATTTCTTTTAATAAGCTATGAGAATGCCAATATTCCACTGATTGCTGATCATTCTCATTCTCGTTTTGATTCATCACCACATCATATCTATTCACTTCCATACTTTCCCTACCATCACTCCTATCTTCCCCAATTCTTTTTGGATCGGTACAATATGTTCTTCCACCAACCGACACTCTTTACAGATAAAATTTTCGACTGGTTGGTGTTGATGTTTGGTCTGTGCAAAGTATGGCAGTAATGTCTAACATTGTTTTACTGAAGTTTGGGGGGGAGCCTTTCTGTATATATTTTTGTTTTTCTTTTAACAATAAAATAATAAAAAAATAAACAGGGGAGTACCGGCATTTTGACCCTCTTGGTGCAGCATGACAGTGAGGACACTGTCAAGTTTAAGTTTGGGGGTATGCTCGGTACGTTTTCTTCCTTCACATTCATATGTACATATTTTTGCATTTGCATATTTATTTTGAAAACCCATAAAAAACTAAAAATTTAAAAAATTATAAAAATTACTATATTCAATTTTGGCCATATTTGAGTTGAGTTTGACAAATAGGTTAACTGGTTAGGAACAACTAGATCTTATAGTAAATTAAAAACCCTAAAAAATAACCTTCTTTAAATATTATCGGTAGAAAGTATATGTCTTTGTAGTTTATTTAGAACTAGGCAAATTTTTAGTTCACTTTTTGGGTTAAGTTGAAATAAAGGAAAAATATTGATATTCTTATTAGAGTATAAGTTTGAAAAATAATTCCTAGCTTAAGTCTATATTATGAAAATGTATACCCTACAAATTGCACAATCACGCACCTTGAAACTTGGAATAGTAGAAGAGACCTTGAAATGGTCTTGTCTAAAGTCCTTAGAACGAAGAAAATAAAAAAAAATTGTGAATAAAAAATGAACACTGGTCTTTGTGATTACTTAAGGCTGCAAAAATAGAAAAAATATTTAGCGAGGGTGCTTCATCACCTAGTGCCTTAGACCAACTGGTTTGGGAGTCACTGCTAAAAGTCTTGGGTGTTGCAAGACTAGGAATTACGCTTTAAAATGCAAACATATCTTGTAATCGGTTGTTAGTACCTCAAGAAGTATTAACAGTCGCATGAAAAATGTGAATTCACCAGTTAATTAGTGCTGTGGACAATGGACAAGAGTATGATTGCTTGATTTGAATTTCCAAGTGTAGGGATGATTTATACACACACGTGGGGATATATGATTAGAGTTGAGATAAGAGAAGCGAATGAAGAATAGAACTTGTATGTTTGGTAGAGTTGATAGAAAAATTCCTAAATGGAGATGGAACCTTAGAAGGAAAACTTAAGAAACGCCGAAGGCTGAATGAGTCTATCTAACATATATAATCTTAAGTTAAATGATGAGGAAGTGTGAAGAATATGGGTGGATAGTTTACAAGTTGACGATAATAGAATTCCTTGTTAGAAAACCTAATTGGAGAATTAAAGTTAATGAGCCAAATTGATAGGATTTTGTGGGTAGTATCCGCTGAAAACCCTCAGGAGACAACACTCCTCCTACTAGGGACACCTAGAGGTTTAACGGCTTGTTGCACGTGCTCAGTGCAATCGCGTTTCCCTGCGAAAGTGCGGTTAGGTTTTATCGAGAATAAAATAATAAGTTTGCTCAAGGACGAGCAAAAAGATAAGTTTGGGGGTATTTGTTCACACCATAATATTGCATTATTATATTCCCCATTCTTATTTGTTTTATAAATAAACAGATGCTTTTGACGCATATCTGCTACATATTACAGGATACAGGTTCTTGGAGCGAAAACAGTGAAAAAGGCAAAAGATGATACAAAAGAGGGACTTTTGACCAACAAGTAGAAGGATCCTAGTCAAGCCTCGACAAAGAACAATTCACAATTGTACAAGGCAACGCATGGTCCGAAATGTCAAAGAAAACAGTTACAAGACAACTACAAGTTTCACTGAAAGATCTGGAGAAAACAAAGAAGCCAAATGAAGAAAAGAACTATAGAAATATAAAGCCCAAAGCATCAAGATCAAGCCCACAAAAATTGAGCAAATGATCTCACTAAAGGGCCGCGGAACCGCGGCCCTACTCCCACATTTGCCGCGGTTCCGCGGCCATCTGACGCACGTGTCGGTGCAAATTTCTTCTGACGGTGCGTCGGTGCGTAGGTTGGGATTTTTCGTGGGCATATCTGTAATAGCACATGCGCGAGAATTTGTAACCCTAGTTTTCCTATTTCCTTATAAATATGTAATCAAAATATTGTAATAGGGATGCCTCTTTTCAAGAAATAAAATTCAGATTATTTTGAAGATCTAAGAGCATCATTTCTGTAAGTCTTTTTTTAATTCATGCCTTAGTTTATAGTTAAATTCTTGCCTTAGATAAATCCTTCCATTGCCCTAGTTTAATCTAGTGTAATCTTTCTCAAACTGCAGTAGGTAAGTTATTTTTAAAATGTTATTTTTAAAAGATCCCCTAATGAGCGAGTAATTTCCTCGCTTGTTAGGGTTAGGAATAAGGGAGGGAATGAGAGATGAAGATCTCTCATCTCTTTCGTGCCCGATTATTTTTAATAACTAGAACTTCATGCATGCATGCATGATCTGCTCCCTACGGCACCCTACCCACGAGGTAACGGTGAAACCGTAGTATAAAGGACCGTACATGCATGTCTTCCATGAAGGTTAGAGCAAATATTAGGAAAGGACGGACAAGGATCTAGAGGAAGAAGCTTCGTTTCTTCCCAATCATCCTAATACCTTTTTCTAATAGTTGCTATAACTTCTAAAAGATTTCATTTAGGGCATTGAAAGATGTTTTTCATCAAATCTTACGAAACCCCATCTTTGACCTAACCCTAGCAAGTTTCTTTACCCTCATATAACTTAGTTTTAGATTCAATTAAAACAAAATCAAACAACCATTGGAATCAACTTGTAAGAACACTTAGGAAAATTACACATCCCTGTGGACCGACCCGTATTCACCGGCTAGCTTCATGCGACGCCGTTCTTGATTGCGGTAAATATTTTTGATCGTTAAAATCCTTACATTAATCACATAGCTCCTCGGCTTAATGGCCAAATATGGAATGACGAAGGAAACAGTCCTGCTCTGGCACATCCTTTAAAGATCTCTGGCCAACTATCTCGTCGACAATGCCGAACTCTGGCCTACTGGGTGTGCGCAATATGACCGCTCCTGGGTCCAAGTATTTTCGTATAGTATCACAGAAAGGTCCTGTCGAGGTCTCTCCCAAATCTCGCTTCTGCCGAACTTCCCGTAAGTCATCGTCCTTTACTAAATCTGTTTCTTGTTCCGGAACGGCTCCATACTCATCGCGACTCCTTCTGGAAGATATATCCATATCCAACGCCTCTGCATGCGTATCACATCTCTGGTGTCAGTGGAGTGGAACGTTGTCTCGTCATGATCTCGTACGAACCTCTTACTCCACTTTTCTCTAATGTCGACTGCTTCGTACTCGTCTCTTCATGGCTGCATGGACTGCGCTCCAACGGCTATACTCGTATCTGGAGTCTCCCAAGCAATGTATTCCATCACATGATATCCGAATGATGTTGAACCTTTCGATCGATTCGTTAAAGTTCCATAATCCCCCAAGAGCTCAACATCTTGGGTATAGTTTAATAGTATTCCAGTACATGCCACAGTACCTGTGGACAAACCGTAGAAGGGCAAACCCAAGCCTCACTAATAGCACCGCTGAACTGCAGCAAACCCTAAGGTTTCAAAGCGTTCTCATGGTCATTATGTCGAGTTAGGGTTTCATTCTTCTATAGGGTCCATAGCATTACTTGCATCTGTCTCTGGATACTTTAAACTTGGAAAATAGGGTTCTGACATTCGATCGTTTCTATCGACCTCCAACGTACCTGCGTGAAGTCATCTCTAGTTGGAATCAATCAATCTGATGACCTCGCATCGGGGTAGGCAACGAATCACATGTCCTATTCCTTCCTCCATGGGTGACAAGCGATCTCCTATCATATCTTTAAGTACAACTCGTGCGGCAATAACTCCAATATCTGGGGCGATATCACGTCATTCGCAACAACAACTGACCCATTTGTCCGCACGCTGAACATTGCATCAATCAAATAATCGGTGCATCGACGTGTTAGTGTATATGCCCTAGAGTCCATTACTGTATCATACTAGTTTGTATATTACTTAATGGAAGCTTGGGATATTCACAGTTGTATATACAATCTTGCTCAAAATGGTAGTATGCTACTTGGTTTGTTTCTACTTCAATATGTATATATGTTTCTTTTAGCATATAGCTTATACATATTAGTGGAGCCCTTAGGATCTTTTGCTTGATTACCAGCGTTGTGATGGCAGTCACACTAGTGGGGCTGGGTAATCTACAAGCACATCCTTATACAGGTCCCTAGTTGTAGGAGTTCAGATGGGTTCACCTCATCGGTCTTCTTATCGGCATCTACCTAGGGACCGTTACATACAGCTAGTACCGCTTGCGGCCTGTGGTTAAACCCACTGCCAGCGTAGTGTCGAGTCTTTAGAGTCCCACATAGAGGGTTGTTCGCCTTTGGGCAAAACAGAGTAGAGGTCGCATGGTTTTGCGACAGGGTTCGTTCACATACGCGCACTAGTGCACGTTTGGTGTCCGGGCAGTTATTACTAGCGGGCTTTGGTTTAAGCCAGATCCTAATATTTGTTTTGGGATTGGTTTTGTCTCATTGTATTCATGTTCCTTGGAACACGGATGGGGGTGTGTATGCACAGTTGACAGAGGCAGAGGAACCTCATTAGGGTTTTCGACCGTTGACTTTTTCTAAACCCTAATGAGAATGAGAAATATGATTAATAATATTAATTAAGGATAATTGTGCCATGGTTAGGGTTGGTTGACCATTTGACTTATTGACTTTTGTTGACCATGATGATTTCTTTTGCAAAGATGCTTCTTGAAGCTTGCATTAAGCATTAAATGTGAAATGATAATGGTCACATCAACTAACCATCACAATTTTCCTAATTATTATTATTATTCTCATATTCTCTCATATGAGAGCAAGGTTGGGATTTATTCTATTATTCTCTCTTACTCTTTCTCTCTCTTGCATTGCTCTCCCTCTTCCTCTCTCTCAAAAGCTTAAGTGTTTCATGTGTTGAAAATCCAAGCTTTGTGAGATAAAACCATCAAAACACCTCTCTACTCATTCTAGGGTTCTTAGCCTAGCAAGCCAAGCACTCTAGTTACTTCTTGGTTGAGGTAGGAGCTCAAGGTAGAGGCCTTCGGGTGGATCTTTCTTCGGCAAAGAGAATACGAAGAGGAGGAGCCGTCTACACCATTCCAAGGAGCTAGCAACAAGGTGAACCACTACAAGAAGAGAAGGAGTTCAAGAACTAGGTATAACCATCTAATCTAGTAGCTAGAACTTGTAGTTAGTTTGTTAGTTTTTGTTTAGCAAAGATCCTTCATGGTTAGTCTATGTTTCCTTGTGATAAAAATCCGATTTTTACTCTTTCCGCCTCCCCGTAAGTACCGGGGTGGGTTACATGGACTTACAGTGGTATCAGAGCGAGGCTAAACAACAAGTAACATGTTAGCAAAGTGTTTAGAACTTCGATCCGAAAAAAATCACAAAATACGTCAAAATTTAGTGTTTTCTGCCGATTTTAAAAACAGGTCTTAAAATATTTCCACAGACTTGAAAAATACGTGCAGGGTTTTTTAGGAACACCCAAGAAAAACGAGCTCATGACTCGGTCAGACCACCGTGAAAGCACGGCGAAACCATGCGTTTCGCCGCGGATCCGCTGCCGAGTTGAATTGGAGTCAACTCGTTTTTCTTGCAGTGTGTTCAGCTTGATGTTTTGTGATTTTTAAGATGCTTTTTTTCTGCCCAGATTCTTCTGAGAACAATGTTCTGATTGGGGTAGTTTCAAATTGGTATATTGATCGAAATTCTATAAACTTTAGCTAATTGGTTATATCTGTAATGTGATATATGTACTGAACGTTAGTTAAGTAACCCCACTCTGTCGTTAGTTAAGTAACCTAATGGGTGATGATGGGGCCCCGTGGCGAATGCAGATGGCATAAGTGTACGTCATATTTTCGTTGTTTTATGCAATGGTAGGATTAATTGATGGGGCGCATTATATTAATGCAAACAAAATAAAACCAAAGTTAAATCATTGGAACAATTTCAAAACCACTCGTTTTTTCCAAAACAGAAAACTTTTAAAAAAATGCGGAGCTTAAACCACTCCTTTTAAAATCTATTAGGTTCCTTCGATTATATCAAGTTCATTACGTTCACGGTTTCACCAAAACCATTTGCAGCCCTCCATCATTTCATATGGATAGTCAATAGTATTCAAGCTATGTTTGTTGGCCAAAGTCAAGGCATAGTGGTTGGTAGCTATTGGATATTCATATGTAGCATAGATAGATGCGTTGGTTTGGGACAGTCGTACTGCCTTGTTGGCCAAAATCAAGGGTAGGTACGGGTGGGTTCAAATTAACCTGGAAAATGACAGGTAGAACTTGACATGTGACTTATGATTTGTTGGCCAAAGTCAAGGTCATAAGAGCATGGGGCAAAAATCTACATCGGGAGTTTCTAAAGAAACTGAAACTTGCTAGTGTTGCATACCATTTGGAGTGTGATGATTTTGGTAGGATTCCTTCAGCTTTGTCACACTATGATATTTGGATCCCGATCCTACTGTGAGTATATGCTACTCCTCGGGGAACTTTCTTACTTAACGATCAATGCTATAAACTAAGTAGGTGTCTAGAAAGGTGTTAGCGGGGCTACGCCTACATGGAAAAGAGGTTATTTAATTAAGGAACTTCACGACGTCGTAAAACCTCCCTCGAAGTACCGATATTGGCTTGGCTGAACGGTTAAGCAAGTATTGTACGGTGAGATTGAACCGACTAATTCTTCTTTTATGGTTTGAGGAAGGATTCGAGAAACAATGGGAGCCATCCTGTTTAGACAAACTAAAAACCACGCTAAACTTGCAAGAGCATCATGCTAAAGTGTTTCTTCTCTATCTCCTAATTGCAGCGACCAAACATCATGACCGACCTTAAGTTACTACTAGATAAAAATATACTGACATGGCCAAACTACAAAGATTAGCTCAGGAATGTCAAAATGGAAATCACTTATGACAAGTTGGGGTATCTCCTTACCACTAAAGCCCCTACCGTCCCAGGTCCAGAATCCAGTATCGCGGATAAGGAAATCCTTATGACCTGGGAGATTGACTGCGCGAAGGCCAAGTGCCTCGTGCTTTCCTCTGTGGACAATGAACATCAGAGGAGGCACGAGAATATGGACCTTGAATCCATATTTCTCCATACTAAGGATCTATATGGAGAGCGATCTCGTATCGCCAGATACGAAACCTCGAAAAAGTTGTTTTCAGCGAGGTTGGCCGTCGGATCATCTGTAGCGGAACACGTGCTTAAGATGATTGGCTACATTGAGGAGCTTGCGGACCTCGGGACCACGTTAGAGAACGAGCTCTACACTGACTTGATTTTCTAGTCCATTCCTTCCACTTACGCCCTGTTTATCCTGATCTTCAACATGCAAGGAAAAGAAGTTGAACTTCCGGAACTCCTCAACATGTTGAGGAGTGCAGAGGGCACCCTACAGAAAGTCAGGGAAACACCCTCTTTGTCTGTTGGAGGAGCTTCCTCTTTTAGGTCGAAGGCGAAAGCCAAAGGAAAGAAGAAGAAGGCCCCCACCAAACCAAGGGACGGTGTTAGTAAGGCGGATGCCAAGGGAAAGGCAAAGGTAGCAAAGGTAGCGGGACAGCTTGTAGGAAAGGAAGAGTGCTTTTATTGTCACAAGAAAGGACACTGGAAAAAAGATTGCAGGGCTTGGAAGGCCAAGAACCACGACCCGAAGCAAGTTATGGCTTCGGCTTCAGGTGTGTATGTTATTGAAAACTGTCTATCAATAAACTCTACTTCCTGGATATTGGATACCGGATCGGGATCTCATATCTGTAATTCTTTGCAGGCACTGAGAAGGTGTAGAGTTTTGAAGGCAGGTGATATGATCCTCAGAGTTGCAAACGGAGCAGGCATGGATGATGAGTCCGTGGGGGACTATCACTTGGGATTGACAGATGGACATGTTTTGGTTTTGCGCGACTGTTATTTTGTATCCTATGCGACTTGTAATATCATATCTGTATCTTTAATGTCTAAAGAAGGTTATGATTTTGCATTTGTAAGCAATGTTGTGAACATTCACCTTAATCATGTTTTGATTGGGTCGGGTATATTAAGAAACGGTATATACGTAATGAACCAACCGCAGATTTTCAATATCCAGAATACACACAAAAGAAAGTCTCCAGAAATAAATCATGCTTTCTTATTGCATTGTAGACTGGGTCACATCAATGAGACAAGGTTAACTAAGTTGCATAAAGAAGGATATTTGGATCCGTTCGAATATCAATCATTTGCAACTTGTCAATCGTTTCTCAAAGGAAAGATGACAAAGACTCCGTTCACTGGACACGGAGTAAGAGCAAGCGAGCTCTTGGAACTCGTACACAGCGATGTATATGGTCCAATGCCTACACATGCGCGAAGTGGTTATTCTTACTTCATTACTTTTACGGATGATTTTTCAAGGTATGGACATGTCTTCTAAATGAAGCATAAATCTGAAGCCTTTGAAAAATTCCAGGAATACAAGAATGAAGTAGAAAAACAAATAGGAAAAAGTATCAAGACACTGAGATCTGATCGAGGTAGTGAATACTTGAGCGCCGAGTTCCTGGATTACCTAAAAGAGAATGGTATTCTCTCTCAACTTACTCCTCCATACACACCACAACACAATGATGTATCGAAGAGGCGGAACCGAACCCTATTGGATATGGTACATTCCATGATGAGTAACACTGAGTTGTCGCGATCTTTCTGGGGATATGCACTAGAATCAGCTGCATATCTTTTGAACCGAGTTCCAACTAAGTCAGTGCCTACCACACCATATCAGATGTGGAGTGGGAAGAAACCCTATCTTAAACACATTAAGACATGGGGATGTCCAGCTTTTGTCAAAAAGCAGCATGCGGACAAACTCGAGGCACGCTCAGTACAGTGCAAGTTTGTGGGATATCCAAAGAATTTCGAAGGATATTTCTTCTATTACGCAGAGGAACAAAAGGTTTTTGTTTCTCGTCATGCCTGCTTCTTTGAAACTGAATTTTTAGAAAATCAGATAAGTGGGAGCGCAATAGAGCTGGAAGAAATTCCAGAGCCAAAATCCATTACTGAAAGCTTAGTAGAACCAGAAGGTTCGAAAGGACAAGACATTCCTGCGCCACTCCACAGGAGTAGTAGGCAGTCTCATCCGCCCGAGAGATACTACGGTTTTCTCATAGACGGGGATAGAGAGGATTGCATCATTGATAATGATGAGCCGACTAGCTTCCAGCAGGCCATTCAGAGCACTGACTCGGTAAAATGGCAGGATGCAATGCGGACCGAGATGGAGTCCATGCACACCAACAAAGTATGGACTTTGGACGTTGCTCCAGAAGGGGTAAAACCCGTAGGCTGCAAATGGATCTTCAAAAGGAAAATTGGTGTAGATGGACAGGTTGAGACCTATATGGCTAGACTTGTTGCAAAGGATTTTAGTCAAAGACCTGGTTTGGACTATGACGAAACCTTTTCTCCAGTGGCTATGCTCAAATCCATTCGGATCCTTCTTGCCATTGCTGCTTTCCACGATTATGAGATTTGGCAGATGGACATAAAAACCGCTTTTCTAAATGGATATTTAGAGGTGTGTGTCTATATGGACCAGCCAGAGGGTTTCATTCAGAGTGGGAGCAGCGGGAAGGTGTGCAAGTTGCTTAAGTCCATTTATGGACTGAAGCAGGCATCGCAGAGTTGGAACATCTGTTTTGATGAGACAGTCAAAGAATTTGCCTTATCAAAAATCCAGATGAGCCATGTATTTATAGTAAGTTTGTAGCACGAACTGTCGTATTCCTCGTTTTATACATGGATGACATTCTCTTGATAGGAAATGACATTCATATGCTACAATCTGTCAAAGAGTTCTTGTCACACAGGTTCTCCATGAAAGACCTGGGTGATGCCTCTTACATTCTGGGGATCTGGATCTATCGTGATAGGTCCAAAAGGATATTAGGACTTTCACAGTCCAGGTACATCGACACCATACTGAAAGGTTCAGTATGGAAGATTCCAAGCGCGGTAATTTACCGGCTTGTCACGGGATCACCCTTTCCAAAGAGATGTCTCCCAAGACTGATTTGGAAAGGGATCGCATGTCTATTATACCCTGTGCCTCTGCGGTAGGCTCTATAATGTATGCGATGTTGTGTACCAGACCAGATGTAGCTTATGTACTGAGTGTAGTAAGACGGTATCGGTCAAACCTTGGGGAGAAACACTGGATAGCGGTTAAGAACATTCTGAAGTACCTGAGAAGGACTAAAGATATGTTTTTGGTTTACGGCCGAAAAGACCTCCAGATCGAGGCCTTAGCTGACTCCAGCTTCCAGAGTGACAAGGATGACTCCAAATCCATGTCGGGTTATGTCTTTACCCTCAATGGAGGGGCGGTGTGTTGGAAGAGTTCCAAATAGGAAACCGTTGCTGACTCGACGATGGAAGCGAAATATATCGCAGCATCTGATGCCGCAAAAGAAGCCGTCTGGATAAGGAAGTTCTTGACAGAACTTCATGTGGTTCCGTCCATTGTTGATCCAATACTTCTGTATTGTGACAACAATGGGGCTATAGCTTTAGCAAAGGAACCCAGGTCCCATCAGAAGTCCAGACACATCTTAAGGCGGTATCACCTGATCAGGGAGATCGTGGATCGCCGGGAGATCGAGGTTCGGAGGGTTGCTACAGAAGATAACACTGCAGATCCATTCACAAGGGCCATTCCTCAGACGCAGTTCGAGAGGCTATTCGAGATGATAGGTCTTCGATACGCCAGTACGTGGCCCTAGTGCAAGTGAGAGATTGTTAGTGTATAGGCCCTAGAGGCCATTACTGTATCATACTAGTTTGTATATTACTTAATGGAAGCTTGGGATATTCACAGTTGTATAGACAATCTTTCTCAAAATGGTAGTATGCTACTTGGTTTGTTTCTATGTCAATATGTACATATGTTTCTTTTAGCATATAGATTATACATATTAGTGGAGCCCTTAGGATCTTTTGCTTGATTACCAGCGTTGTGATGGCAGTCACACTAGAGGGGGCTGGGTAATCTACAAGCACATCCTTATACAGGTCCCTAGTCATAGGATTATCGAGATGGAGCATCGATACTCCGGAGTAGACTAGCGTATACGCTTCTCATCCCAGCAGGGGAGATGGTCTATCCCACAGCCATTAGTACGTCGTACTGGAGATAGTATGCGGGTGCTCGTTAGGTTACGAGTACACTGGACAGGACTCGTCGGGAACTATTGGTTGGTACTATACCTATCGTCAGATAACAGTTTGCAGGTGACAAGAGTACAGCTTAGTCCGTCGACTTGACACTGCTACTTCGCCTCAAGTGTGTTCCCACTGTACTTTGATTGCTACCCTACCACGGCTCATAGGAGTCGTGCAAACAGGTAGTAGTTGAGTGCAGTCCCGAAGCACTTGGAGACAGTAGCGGTTAGATAGGATTCGTCTCTCCTGGTATTGGGGGTTGATATCGCGCTGTGTCTTGGAGAGCAATTACACAAAGTCCCTGGCTAGGGCAAGCGAGATTTACTGGTAGTGTTTCCAGTAGTTTCTCAGGGTGTTCTGGGCTACACTCCGGCATGACTTATACCGCAGTTAGGGGTCTGGCATTTACCGCCCCCTAGGCCCGACATGCGATACTCTCAGACGAACAGACCGGACTGTACGGAGATTGTCACGTTCAGGCTCAGTAGGAGTTCGGATGGGTTCACCTCATCGGTTTTCTTATCGGCATCTACCTGGGGACCATTACATACAGCTAGTACCGCTTGCGGCCTGTGGTTAAACCCACTGCCAGCGTAGTGTCGAGTCTTTAGAGTCCCACACAGAGGGTTGTTCGCCTTTGGGCAAAACAGAGTAGAGGTCACATGGTTTTGCGACAAGGTTCGTTCACATACGCGCACTAGTGCACGTTTGGTGTCCGGGCAGTTATTACTAGCTGGCTTTGGTTTAAGCCAGATCCTAGTATTTGTTTTGGGATTGGTTTTGTCTCATTGTATTCATGTTCCTCGGAACACGGTTGCGGGTGTGTATGCACAGTTGACAGAGGCAGAGGAACCTCATTAGGGTTTTCGACCATTGACTTTTTCTAAACCCTAATGAGAATGAGAAATATGATTAATAATATTAATTAAGGATAATTGTTCCATGGTTAGGGTTGGTTGACCATTTGACTTGTTGACTTTTGTTGACCATGATGATTTCTTTTGCAAAGATGCTTCTTGAAGCTTGCATTAAGCATTAAATGTGAAATGATAAAGGTCACATCAACTAACCATCACAATTTTCCTAATTATTATTGTTATTCTCATATTCTCTCATGTGAGAGCAAGGTTGGGATTTATTCTATTATTCTCTCTTGCTCTTTCTTTCTCTTACATTGCTCTCCCTCTTCCCCTCTCTCAAAAGCTTAAGTGTTTCATGTGTTGAAAATACAAGCTTTGTGAGATAAAACTTTCAAAACACCTCTTTACTCATTCTAGGGTTCTTAGCCTAGCAAGCTAAGCACTCTAGTTATTTCTTGGTTGAGGTAGGAGCTCAAGGTAGAGGCCTTCGGGTGGATCTTTCTTCGGCAAAGTGAAGACGAAGAGGAGGAGCCGTCTACACCACTCCAAGGAGCTAGCAACAAGGTGAACCACTACAAGAAGAGAAGGAGTTCAAAACTGGGTATAATCATCTAACCTAGTAGCTAGAACTTGTAGTTAGTTTGTTAGTTTTTGTTTAGCAAAGATCCTTCATGGTTAGTCTATGTTTCCTTGTGATAAAAATCCGATTTTTACTCTTTCCGCCTCCCCATAAGTACCGGGGTGGGTTACATGGACTTACACGACGGTCATCACATTCTGGCTGGCCTCTAGCAGTAGCCTAATTCTCTGGTGCTGATCTGCACATCCGAGAAATCTCGTAAAAGCGATCTATCAAACGCTCATGGCGCGAAAACACAATAAAACGACGCCTCTAAGCATATCGTATGTCCCTGGAATTACGCCCTGGTCAGTCTTCGTCCATGATGAGCTCGTGCTGACGCAACTCTAGACGTGGCTCTCTCTGCCCGTGTAATCGTGGTAGCAAAACCATAACCAATAATGATGAGGATAGATCATAGGAATGAATATAATAATGTGCAAGGAAATGTACATCCTAAGGCTTCTTAAGCGGAGTAGCGTATCGTAAGTATGCCGCGGAACATACACACGGTACGACACTCTCTATAAGTCACTTACTCCATCAACCAAGATCAAGCTACGCAACGAAAGTTCAGGTCTAATACCCTCTCGACAAAGTCTAAGTTCCGTAAGGTCAAGACTAAGTTCCAAATATATACAAACGCTCTAGGCTCCGCATAGTCAAACTTAGACTCGAACCAAGGTTAACCTAGCGCTCTGATACCAACTTTGTCACGACCCGAAATGGCACGCGACTGGCACTTGAATCATACGAAGTCTATAGGACGCCATCTAATTCAAGTAAGCCAAGAAATCCCAAAAATCTAAACCATTTTAAATAAGAAGTGAAGAAAACATGTTTTAAAACAAGGGGTTTATAAATAACTGTAAGTCCACGGTAGCGCCCAAAGACGCCAAATGCGGAACAAAAACTTTTAAATGGCGCTATCGTATACTATAACCCGGATCTGCCATTATTGCTAAACTAACAAACTGTAAAGAGAGTAGAAAGGTTATACCGAACGATCCGAGTCCTTCGTTCTTTAACCTTTATCCCACGCTCCGTTGCGGCTGCTCCGATCTCGTCGATCTCCGATCTGCTCGTCCAGGTGGCACCACGTCAACGATTCTTTAAACGGGCACCCGCCTCTGACTCGAGGCAACTCGTGTAGGGTTGCTAGTCACTCGCACAAGGGTCTACGAGGCATCAACCATGCCCGATTTAAAATTTAGCCGTGCCGAACAACCCCAATACGGCACTTTAAACTAGAGATTAGGCGAAAACAAGCATGCTAAACACTTTAGCACTAAGTGAGAGGGATAACAACCTTTGTAGATCCGGTCCTTCACTTCATATGCTCCGTGTTGTGGTCCCTTCGCTGCGATCATCGGGATCCGGACTCTCGAGAGGTTCCACGAAGAGAAAGACGCAACCTTTGCTTCCGATCTTCGATACTAAGATGATCTACCTTGAAGTTTCTTTAACACAAGCTAACACTCATGAAATGATGTGAACACCCTCATCTAAATGGCAAGGGAAGATGAGGATGATGAAGTAGGATTTTTTGCTCTCTTTATTTATCTTTTTCTCATATTTATCCATCACAAAAATCAAAGCAAGAAAGCATTTCAAGCAAAGAAGAAGAAGGAAGAAGATGAACAATATTAGAATCCATTTTGTGATGAATAGGAAAAGAATAATATGATGAAATTATGCAACCATGGTCAAGTAAACCTTTGTAGAGAATTAACTAGGGTTAGGGTTTGGGTTGGGTTAAAGCATGAGTCATTTGAAAATATCTTTATCATGACAAAATGAAAAGCTTCTAGAAACATCTAGAAAGCATAACCCTAATCCAAACCCTAATCATGTTTAAACTCTAATAAACAAGTTGCATTAGTTATCATATCATGTTACAATATTATATATCACATATATAATATTTATCGTAACAAAATAAAATAATACAATTAACATATATCGCATATATATCAATGTATTAACCGAGTGAGAAAAAGAATCTTTTAGTGAGCAAATATTAGTTAATGTAATTTAATATATCATATATATTATTATACATTAAATTATCGAATCAACACTTGATCCGACAATCCGGCTATATCGCATATAACCGACTAATATTTATCCGTACCGATTCATCGAAACTACACTTGATCCGATGACCCGGCTGATATCAAATATCGCGAGAATACAATATGATATCACATACCGCATTATCCTCGGTCCCGCACATATCACATATGTGCCCCTACTCCGTTTTGCCTGAGCCAAGAAACCTCTGTGTAGGACTCTAAAGAATCGTCAATACGCCGGCAGTAGGTGATGATCATATCAAACACCCACAAGCTGCAAGCGGTCAGCTAAACGTAACAGCTACCCAGGTATTGAGCGCTCAGAAGATCAACAAGCAAGCCTGTACATTCTCCTGTGAATCCAAACAGTAACACTCCCGTACAGTCCGGTCTCGTCGTCTGATATGTCGCATATCTCGTCTAGGGGTGGTAAACGTCAGACCCCAGTAGCTTGATAAGTCGTGTCGATATGAGGTCTATAACAGTTCAAGAAACTACTGATAACACTTACCAGTAAATCTCAGCAACCCTGGCCAGGGATTTCCGGTTATAGCCAATCGAACACAGCACAACATCAACTCCCTATACCGGGAGAGATGAATCCCCTCCTATCGCTCATTGCCTCCATGTGATTCGGGACTGTACCCAAAAGCTACCTTTTTGCACGCCCTCTTGGACGTGGTATGATGGAAATCAAAGCACAGTGGGAACCACACAAGAATCTATGACGATCTCGAGTCAACAGACTACTCTGTACCAGTGTCACCGGAGAACTGCCATCTGACGTATGGTATAATACCATCTGGGAGTTCTCGGCGAGTCCGTCCAGTGTACCCAGTCTCCACTGAGCACCCGTACACCATCCTTGATGTCAAACACCGATGGATATAGGATCATCCATCGCCCATTATATGGGTCAAGATGCGTATAAGCTAGTCTACTCTGGTGTATCGATGCCCTGTTTCGATACACCCTCGACTAGGAACAGTTATAGGATGTACTCGTCGACTACTGTGGCCCCACTAGTATGATCTCATCATAGTCCCAGTAGTCGAGTACACATCCTAAGGGCTTTATCAACATGTAACATAGAGACAATCTGAGTACATGTTAAGATAAAGTACAACCAGATAGCATACTATCATGTCGAGCAAGAAAGTCCTCCCTATATATGTCCTAGCATCCACTACAATATACATCGTATGTACAGTAATGGCCTCTAGGGCATACATATAACTAACAATCTCCCACTTGCACTTGGGCCATCTGTTATGGTATCGCATACCCAAAAATTAGCTGCGGTTGAAGTATCTCATACTCAACCATCCCATAAAAGTCTCTACTGGGAAAAAGGCCTTTGTGAGTGGATCCGCGCTGTTGTCCTCTGTGTCTACTCTCCTAACCTCGATCTCCCTGGAGATCAACCATCTCCATGATCAGGTGATACTGCCTAAGAATTATATCTGGATTTCTGATGGGACGGTAGTTCCTTGGCTAAAGCCACAACTCCATTGTCACACAATGGTAGGAACGAAGTTCATCTTATGAACTTATCAATATCCAGACTGCCTCTTTGGTAGTATCCTTGGTAACGATGTATCTTTCCTTTAATCGTCTAGTATGTCACGGTATCTAGCTTGGAACTCTTCCAACATACCGTCCCTCCACTGAGGGTATAGACAAGCCTGCGACTGACATTCAGTCGTCCTTATCACCCTGGAACCATTCCAGTGATTCTCCCCAGGATCGATTGATACCATCTCACTACAACTAGTGAGTGTCCTAACATCCAATTAGATCTATCTCATAGATCCAAAAACCCAGGATTTAGGAGGCATCACTTTGATCCTATATGGAGAATCCTTGTGATAAGCGGAGATTGACCGAGCGTAGCATAGGAAACTCCTTCCCTATCAAGAGTATGTCATCCACGTACTCTACGAGGATCACCACCATACTCTCTACTACCTTTTCGTATATACAAGGTTCATCTACCATTTTGATGAAGTCAGATTCCTTGACTACCACATCAAAACAGATGTTCCAACTCCGCGATGCCTGTTTTATCATATAAAACATCTTGCACACGTTTCCGCTGCTCCCACAGTCTACGAAGCCCTCTGGCTGTGTACTTATAGACGTTCTCTTCTAAAACATCACTTAGAAAAGCAGTCATGACACCCAACCACCAGATATCATAGTGATGGTATGTAGCCGTGGCAAGTAGGATCTGGATGGACTTAAGCATAGATCCTTAGAAAAGGTTTCAACATAATCCATACCTGGTCTATGATGTAAACCTTTAACAAGTCTAGCTTTGAAAGTCTCAACTTTTCCATGTACACCAAGTAATCTTCTTAAGATATACTTGCTGCTGATGGGGATTTAACCCTTCAGATAAAGCAACCAAAGTCCATACTTTGTTGGTGTATAAGGATTCCATCTCAGATCGATAAGCATCCAGCCATTCTAACAGAGTCTCACTCCTGATGGCCAGCTCGAAACCAGTTGGGTCATCATCTCATGATGCAATCCTCGCTCCCACTATCATAGAGAAACCGAAGTGTCTCTCAGGTGAGTGAGGAACCCTACTAGATCGTCCGAGAGGTTGAGGTTCGTTGGAAACTATTGAATCCTTTGGTTCTACCAAATCATCAGCTGCATTTTGTATAGCTGGAACATTTCCAGTTCTACATAACAGACCATGCCTCGAGCTTGTCCGGATTTTGCTTTTAGACATAGGCCGGACAACCCCAAATCTTAACAAACCTAAGATATGGGCTCTTCCCATTCCATATCATATATGAAGTGGTAGGTTACTGATTTGATTTGAACCCTATTCAATAGGTATGCAGCTTCTCAAGCGCATAACTCCCAAAAGGAAATAGAAAACTCAGTAGTACTCATCATAGAGCACACCATATCTAATAGGGTGAGTTTTCTCCGCCCCGATATACCATCGTGCTATGGTGTATACGGAGGAGTAATGCTGAGAGAGAATCTCATTCTCCTTTAGAATAGTCCAGGAATTCCGTGCTCAAGTATTCTCCTCCTTGATCTCATCAAAGGACATAATACTTATACCCGTATTTTGGTTCTCTACTTCTAACTTATATTCTGTGAATATCTCAAAAGCTTCGGACTTGTGTTTCAGCAGGAACATATGTCTGAATCTTGAGAGATTATCAGAGAATGTAATGAAGTACAAAGAACCGATCTTGGCATATGTAGACAGGGGACTTTCATACATCAGCATGTATCAATCCCAAAAGTTCACTAACTCTTTCTCTGTTTCCAACAAACAGAGCTGTGGTCATCTTATCTTTGTGACATGACCGGCAAGTTTCACAAGATGTAAATTCAAACTAATTTAAATATGCATCTATATGTAACTTCAGCAAGTCGGGTCGCATTGATATGACCTAGTCTACAATGCCTCAAGAAGGATTCGTTCATTTCTAAACTCTTCCTCTTGTGTGTGTTCCGTATACTAAGAACTGTAATTTGATTTAGAACGTCAATGCTTTTAGATAACGTGCCTGAACCGATCAACTCTTAATATAGGAAATGTTCAAAACATTATCCAACAATACAAAATTATATCCTTTCTTTACTAATAAAGAGACTGATATGATTTTGTATATCAGGTTCGGTATCTAATAACATTTGTTCAGAATCAATGTATTCTGGTAATACAGGGTGATAGTGACCAACAGACTTGGCTGCAACACTTGCACCGTTTTCTGTCTCATGAAACTTATCACCCGTTCTCAGTTCTTTACCTATCTGTAGCCCATGTAACAGATTACATATGCGGGATCCTGATCCGGTATCACATACCTAGGACGTAAAGGATACTGAGAAACAGTTCTGTGTAATGAACACACCCGAAGATGATGCATCAACATGCACTTTCTTCGTTTGGGCGGCACGGGAAATCTAGTATTCCCCAATTTCCTGCTCTGTCTTATAACAATTATAAGTTGGAGCGGGACCAACGTTCCCCAGCTCAGTATAACAAGCGGGTTCGGTCAATATATCCATTTTATTATCTTGATTAAGGCGTGATATGGTCGCTATCTGGAGAGAGAGAGAAGAAAACACTCAGCGTATGCTCTTGCAAGATTAGATTGGTTATTTAATATATCTAATCAGGATGTCTCCCACTGTTTTTGTCAAATCTTCCTTCAAACCCTAAAAGGAAAGACTAGCCGGGATTAATTACACGCTACAAGTTCGCCAATCTTTCAGCCAGGCCAGTGTCGGTACTTTGAGGGAGGTCCCCCGTGCTTTCGCACGAATCTAAATAAAGTAAACCTCAATTTCCCAGAGGCGTAACCCCGTTAACACCTTTCTAGACACCTACTTGATCGGCTAATTGTAATGTGTAAAACTCTCCCAGGAGTAACTTTTACTCGCAGCGGGTATCGGGATCCAACTATCTCATAGAAGGTATGCAATCTCATTGCAAATTTCAACACTTGAAATTCCCAATAGTATTTTGCCCCTAGCGTCCTATGACCTTAACGAATGCCAAACCACCCATAGTCCGCCAGCCAAGTTCAACCCATACATTTCTTGATTGAATTAAAACCACCCGCACGACCCTTGACGAATGCCAAACAACGCCGTACGAATACCCTAATCCAATCGCATCGTATGCTAGCAGATAAGCACTAGTTAGCTACCGTACACTACGCCTTGACGAATGCCAAACTACCGCAGCACGAATACTAAGTAGTACTTATCTGAAATGACGGAGGGCTACGACGGGTTTTTAAGAAAACCCTTTGCGTAATGAACTTGATATCGTTGTAGAATCGAGAGATTTTAAATGGAGTGTTTTTGAGGCTTTTCTAGTTTTGCTAAAGGGGTCACTCCCGGTGAAGGGATCGTCGGCCCTTTCCTCTTCGAATAAGGTGCAGGATATTTCACAAATATCAATATGCAAAGCAGAAACTATAGAAGCAATCAAAAGACAAACCGAGTTTGTAGCATCTGCCAGTTATTGCTAAAGGAGTCACTCCCGGTGAAGGGATCTCGGTCCTTTCCTTATCGAATAAGGTGCTGGATGTTCTACAAGGAACACCGCTATGCAAAGCAAGAATTAAAGCTACCAGTTTTTATAAACAAGTTTCTACAACATCTTAGGTTTCTTTTATTTCATTAATCTCATTAATGAAGTCCCATTTTATTATGCTTCACAAGCATCTCATTTGGAACAAAATCTGCAATATAACATATATCTCATATATATAATATAAACATTCGTCACAGGCAGTAATATGATCTCATCACAGAACATTGCAGCAGAAGAACATATATGAAATATTGGATATACTAGGACGTCCGTGTTTTCAATACGAGCCTGTATAAAACACGGATTCCACGGTCGCGATGAATAGCCAAACCCACATCCCTAGACCCCTACGAGAGCGGCAAGTAACACTGCCAATTCTAGGGTTAGGAGACCCGGTCTCGACTCCTCGAGATGGTCTCCCACTGGACCCTAGAACCCGGTTACTTGTGCTCCCCTCCTTGGGTCTACCTAATGCGGAAAAGTAAATAATATACAACGGTGACATCTTCCGCTACCTGGAAGTGCCCCAATAAAAGAATATTATATACAAATGAATTTTACATGAATGAAAAAAAAAACTCTCATCTCACATAAAACCCCCGGCTATTCAAACGCGACGATCCAATACAACATATCACAGCAACACATAATATCTCATATCATCAACGTAAGCAAGTATGCGTATCCCGATTGTCGTTGATGTATAGCAACGAAGCCGGTGATACACCACATACTACGCTTACGGTCACAGAAAAGAAAGTGTAAAACTACAACAGTTGGAATCCGCAACCTCCTTAGACATCACATGCCTAACCAAATGAATTCCTTAGACATCACATGCCTAATAATTATAAACCCCGCATTTTAGTCTCATTATCGAAAACTCTTTTCAATGTCAAGTCGGGCAATTCAACAAGATTCCCGACGTCTTGATCGAATGCTCGTCGCAAACTTTAGTAGACGGCCGCACCCCCAGATGCCGTCGACGAAGTGCACTAAGGCGGAACACCGCTGCCGCGAGCACCCGAACGGATGCTTTCGGCGACGGGGTTCTCCTACAGTCACTTGGTCGGGGCTATGGGGCGTAGCTATCTATTAAGTTTACCCGGCGAGTATCCGCGTACACTACGTGATTGCGACGGACTTTTGATCACATCAAAATTCCGTGGCAACCGATCATCTGAGACTAAACTGCTATGTTTATAATATTCAAATTAGTTATCTCATAACTACTTGTAGATTCCAATTATTGTATCACATTCCAGATAAATAGAAAAAGTTAAACTTTCCGATCGAATCATCAAACACCCAAGATTTCCCCAATGTATCTCAACACTTGAAATTAGTTTAAAAACATCCATTACATGCCACAGTACCAATGGTCCAGCCGTAGAAGGGTCAAGCCAACGCCTCACATGTGGCACGCCGTACTGCCTCAAACCCTAAGGTTCAAAAGGCAGTTCAAGACGGTCACATAATCGAGTTAAGGTTTGTTGTCTTCTAGAGGGTCCACCGAGTTACTTGCACGACTTAGAACGTTCTTAAACACGAGAAAAAATCCAACTTTTGAAAAATTTTCCGACAGGGGAAAAAGTGAGTTATTGATATCCGTTCGAACTTTTTAACAGTTTCTAAAATTTATCCGGAAAACACACATAGACAAAATATGATAATCCGATCGAATCATCGAATCCCCAAAACAACCCCAGAAAACTCAACTGTAGAATAAATATTAAAAATTCCCAGAGAACTCAGCACTGAATAAAAGAAGTTACTGTGCAAACTTGAGTGGGTGACGTCATCATACTGCCGCGGAACCGCCGCAGAAGCCATGCTTCTGCCGCGGTTCCGCCGCACTTTGGAGGAATTGGGTGATCGTGTTTCACAGTAATTCTTAGAAAGTCCTGCTGAATTTTCTACATATTTTTAATTTTGAAAAAGACCAGATTTCAGAAAATTTCCAGAGAGCATTTTGGAGTCGGGGTTTCGGGTTCGATCGGACTTTAAATTTCGTCTAGACTTCGCCTAAAGCTCTAGCTTGGCTCTGATACCACTGTAGGATTGCTAGGCACTCGCACAAGGGTCTACGAGGCATCAACCATGCCCGATTTAAAATTTAGCCGTGCCGAACAACCCGAATACGGAACTTTAAACTAGAGATTAGGCGAAAACAAGCATGCTAAACACTTTAACACTAAGTGAGAGGGATTACAACCTTTGTAGATCCGGTCCTTCACTTCATATGCTCCGTGTTGTGGTCCCTTCACTGCGATCATCGGGATCCGGACTCTCGAGAGGTTCCACGAAGAGAAAGACGCAACCTTTGCTTCCGATCTTCGATACTAAGATGATCTACCTTAAAGTTTCTTTAACACAAGCTAACACTCATGAAATGATGTGAACACCCTCATCTAAATGGCAAGGGAAGATGAGGATGATGAAGTAGGATTTTTTCTCTCTCTTTATTTATCTTTTTCTCATATTTATCCATCACAAAAATTAAAGCAAGAAAGCATTTCAAGCAAAGAAGAAGAAGGAAGAAGATGAACAATATTAGAATCCATTTTGTGATGAATAGGAAAAGAATAATATGATGAAATTATGCAACCATGGTCAAGTAAACCTTTGTAGAGAATTAACTAGGGTTAGGGTTTGGGTTGGGTTAAAGCATGAGTCATTTGAAAATATCTTTATCATGACAAAATGAAAAGCTTCTAGAAACATCTAGAAAGCATAACCCTAATCCAAACCCTAATCATGTTTAAACTCTACTAAACAAGTTGCATTAGTTATCATATCATGTTACAATATTATATATCACATATATAATATTTATCGTAACAAAATAAAATAATACAATTAACATATATCGCATATATATCGATGTATTACCCGAGTGAGAAAAAGAATCTTTTAGTGAGCAAATATTAGTTAATGTAATTTAATATATCATATATATTATTATACATTAAATTATCGAATCAACACTTGATCCGACAATCCGGCTATATCGCATATAACCGACTAATATTTATCCGTACCGATTCATCGAAACAACACTTGATCCGATGATCCGGCTGATATCAAATATCGCGAGAATACAATATCATATCACATACCGCATTATCCTCGGTCCCGCACATATCACATATGTGCCCCTGTTAGTGTATATGCCCTAGAGGCCATTACTGTATCATACTAGTTTGTATATTACTTAATTGAAGCTTGGGATATTCACCTTGTATATACAATCTTGCTCAAAATAGTAGTATGCTACTTGGTTTGTTTCTACTTCAATGTGTACATGTGTTTATTTTTGGATATCACCTATACACATTAGTGGAGCCCTTAGGATCTTTGCTTGATTACCAGCGATGTGATGGCCGTCACACTAGTGGGGCTGGGTAATCTATAAGCACATCCTTATGCAGGTCCCTGGTCGCAGGACTATCGAGACAGGGCATCGATACTCCGGAGTAGACCAGCGCATGCGCTTCTCATCCCAGTGTGGGAGACAGTCTGTCCCACAGCCGTCAGTACGTCGTACTTGAGATAGTATGCGGGTGCTCGTTAGGTTACGGGTACACTGGACAGGACTCGTCGGGAACTGACTAGTTGGTATTATGCCTATCGTCAGTTATCAGTTCCCAGGTGACATGAGTACAGCTTAGTCCGCTGACTTGACACTGTCACTTCGCCTCGAGTGTGTTCCCCCTGTACTTTGATCACTACCCTACCACGGCTCAAAGGAGTCGTGCAAACAGGTAGTGGTTGGGTGCAGTCCCGAAGCACTTGGAGGCAGTGACAGTTAGACAGGATTCGTCTCTCCCGGTATTGGGGGTTGACATCGCGCTGTGTCTAGGAGAGCCATTACACGAGTAGTCCCTGGCCAGGGCAAACGAGATATACTGGTAGGCTTCCAGTGTTATCTCAGGGTGTTTTGGGCTTCGCTCCGGCACGACTTGTACCGCTATTGGGGGACTGACGTTTACCGCCCCCTAGGCCCGCCATGCGATGTATCAGACGAACAGACCGGACTGTACGGAGAATGTCACATTCAGGCTCAGTAGGAGTTCAGATGGGTTTCGCCTCGTCGGTCTTCTTGTCGGCACTACCTAGGGACCGTTACGCACAGCTAGTGCCGCTTGCGGTCTGTGGTTAAACCCACTGCCAGCGTAGTGTCGAGTCTTTAGAGTCCCACACAGAAAGCTTTTCGCCTTTAGGCAAAAGAGTAGAGTTCGCATGGTATTGCGACAGGTCGCATGGTTTTGCGACAGGGTTCGGTCACATCCGTGCACTTGTGCACGTACAGTGTCCGGACAGTTTACACTAGCGGGCTTTGTTTTAAGCCAGATCCTAGTGTACCTTTTGGGATTGGATTTATCCAGTTTGCATTCGTGTTCCTCGGAACGCGGATGCGGGTGTGTATGCACAATTGACAGGGAGGCAGAGGCAGCGGATTCTCATTAGGGTTGTTGACCGTTGACCGTTGACTATTTGACTTTTTGCTCAACCCTAATGAGAATATGATATGAGATTAACTATTATATTAATTAAGTATTATGGTGACATGGTTGTTGACTTTTGTTGACTTGTTGACTTTGTTGACCGGTTGACTAGGCTTGACTAGTTGACCATCATGATAACCATAGCCATCATTTCATGGCAAAGACTTTTGCTTGCTTGCTCATTTGTGCAAAATGAGTGCATGAAATGATATGGTTATGGTTTCTTCAACCATCACATAACACTTGATTTGGTATAATGAGTTATGATGACTTTGGATTATGAGAGAGTTTGAAGACAAAAGAGTTGCTCATATTCTTTCTTGCTCATTCTCTCTCTTGTTCTTGAGCTCTCTTTTTGCTCTCACCCTCTTGCTCTTGCTCCCTCTCTTTAATCTATGGTTCTCTTGTCTCATGAGTTGAGAATCAAGAACCATAGATAAAATCCCATACAAATTCTTCTCTACTCACTCTAGTTCACAAGGTTTAGCAAACCGAGTGAACTAGTTTCTTCAAAGAACGAAGAAGGAGCCAAAGGTTGGAGCTTTCAGGTAGATCTATCTTCGGCGTACGGAGACGATGGGAAGAAGCCAATCCGGACCACCATCGGAGCTTGAAGACGAAGGAGTTCAAGACAAGCAAGGTATAACCCCTAACCGAGTAGCTAGAAACTCGTAGTTAGGTTGTTAGATAGATGTTTAACCAAGATCCGGGTTTTAGGTCCATGTTACCACCTCTATAAAAATCGTTTTTTACCAAATTCCGCATTCCCGAAAGAACCGGGAGAGGTAGCATGTACTTACAGTGGTATCAGAGCCAGGTTAAACTCTATCTAACATGTTAGCAAGTAACTAGAAGATCGATCAAAGAAAAAGTCCCGAAAACGAACCCCGAAATTCGAACTTTCTGTCGATTTTTTTACTGTTCAAATGTTGATTATTTTAACACCTAAAATCGGCTCAGGCTTTTGTGTGAATAACCACCAAAGATGGTCCCACGATCGAGTCAAAGCGCCGCGGATCCGCGGCCGAGTTGACTCGGCCGAGGTCAATCTTTGGTGCAGTGTTATTCTGGGGGTATTTTGGGATTTTTGGAATATATATTTTCTGCCCAGATTTTCCAGAACGAAAATGTTATTTTTGGGGTCCCGAAAATTCGTATTTTTGATCGAACTTCTAAAAGACTTAAGCTAACGGGTTTTTCTGTAATGCGATATTTGTATTGAACGTCTACTAATCGCTATATGTCGATTAGCGGGGGTTATACAAATCTGTGATCTATAATGTTGCTGGAATGTGTATATGAATATGTTGGATTGTCGCGGGTGAATAGCCGGGGGTTGTGAGACGAGAGTTTTCTTTTCTTTCAATTCATGTAAATTTGTAAATTGATGTAATAATTATTTGTATGGCCGCACAACCGGGTCGGGGTTGTAGCCGTCATTGTATAATTTCTTTTTACTGTTTTTGCTCCTAGGATAGACCCATGGAGGGGGTGCACAAACTACCGGTTATGCCGAAGTGTCGAGTGGCCTACTCATGGAGATGAGGGAGGTTGCTACGCTTCGGGTACTTAGCGGGTAGTTTGCCGCACCCGTAGGGGTCTTGGGAGGGGTATTGGCTATTCACCGCGACCGTGTAATCTGTCTTTCGTTACAGGCTCGTACGAATTACAGATTCCTAGTATATCCAATGTATTCATCTGTGATCTGAAATGTTTATCATTGCATTATATCTATATATGATATTATTTAGGCATTGCTTATGTTTTACAGACGCGCTAGCCCAGCCCCCGCTCTGTCGTTAGTTAAGTAACCTAACGGGTAATGACGGGGCCCAGTGGCGAATGCGAATGGCATAAGCGTACGTCATATTTTGGTTGTTTTCTGCAATGGTAGGATTAAATGATGGGACGCATTAAAAGAACTAATGCAAGAATATCACGCATTAAAAGAACTAATGCAAGATAATAAACCAAGTTAAAGTCGTTGGAACACTTTCGAAAAACCACTCGGTTCTTTTCAAAACCAACTTTTAAATGCGGAGCTTGAGCCACTCCTTTTAAAAGCTATCTCGTTCCATCGACCAAATCAAGTTCACTACGTTCACGGTTTTGCCAAAACCATCCGTAGCCCTCCATCATTTCAGTTAAATATTCGGTAGTATTCAAGCTATGTATTTTGACCTCACGCCAAAGCATAGTGATTGGTAGCTGCCGGATATTTATTTGTTGCATAGATAGAATGCGTTGGTTTGAGACAGTCGTACTGCCATTTTGGCCTACGTCAAGGGTATGTACGGCTGGGTTCAAATTAACCTGGATAATGATGGGACGAACTTGACATGTGACTTATGACATTTTGACCTCACGCCAAGGTCATAAGAGCATGGGGCAAAAATCCACATCGGGAGTTTCATAAATACTGAAACTTGCTAGATTTGCATACCGTTTGGAGTGTGATGATTCTGGTAGGATTCCTTCAGTTTCGTCACGCGATGATATTTGGATCCCGATCCTACTGTGAGTATATGCTACTCCTAGGGAAATTTCTCACTTAACGATCAATGCTATAAACCTAGTAGGTGCCTAGAAAGGTGTTAGCGGGGCTACGCCCCCAGGGAAAAGAGGTTCTTTAATTAAGAAACTTGGTGAAAGCGTTGGAAAACCCCCCTCGAAGTACCGACACCGGCCTGGCTGAACGGTTAAGCAAGTATTGTACGGTGAGATTGATCCTGACTAATTCTTCCTTTATGGTTTGAGGAGGGATTCGAGAAACAGTGGGAGCCATCCTGTTTAGACAAACTAAAAACCACTCTAAACTTGCAAGAGCATCATGCTGAGTGTTTCTTCTTCTCTCTCCTAATTGCAGCGACCAATCGACATGACTGGACTTAAGTTACTTCTAGATAAAAACATACTGACAGGGCCAAACTACAAAGATTGGCTCAGGAATATCAAAATGGCAATCACTTACGACAAGCTGGGGTATCTTCTTACCACCAAAGCTCCCCCTGTCCCTGGTCCCACTTCCAGCATCGCGGATACGGAAATCCGCAAGACTTGGGAGATTGATAGCGCGAAGGCCAAGTGCCTCGTACTTGCCTCGATGGACAATGAACATCAGAGGAGGCACGAGAATATGGACCTTGAATCCATATTTCTCCATACAAAAGAACTGTATGGAGAGCAATCTCGTATCGCAAGATACGAAGCGTCGAAAAAGTTATTTTCGGCAAAGATGGCCGTCGGATCATCAGTAGTCGAGCACATGCTAAAGATGATCGGCTACATTGAGGATTTCGCGGACCTAGGGACCACATTGGAGAGTGAACTCTATACGGACATAGTTCTCCAGTCCCTTCCTTCCACTTACGCCCAGTTTATATTGAACTTCAACCTACAAGAAAAAGATGTTGAACTTTCAAAGCTCCTCAACATGCTGAGGAGCGCAGAGGGCACCCTACAGAAAGGTAGGGAAACATCCACTTTGTTTGTAGGAGGATCATCTTCTTCTAGGTCCAAGGCGAAAGCAAAGGGAAAGAAGAAGAAAGCCCCCGCCAAACCAAGGGGCGGTGTTAGTAAAGTGGATACGAAGGGAAAAACAAAAGCAACAAAGAAAGCGGGGAAGCTTATGGATAAGGAAGAATGCTTCTATTGTCATAAGAAAGGTCACTGGAAGAATGATTGCAGGGCTTGGAAAGCCAGAACACAGGAATTGAAGCAGGTTGCAGCTTCAGCTTCAGGTGTGTATGTTATTGAAAAATGTCTTTCAATAAACTCTACTTCCTGGGTATTGGATACCGGATCAGGATCTCATATCTGTAATTTTTTGCAGGCGTTGAGAAACCGTAGGGTTTTGAAGGCAGGTGACATGACCCTCAGAGTTGCGAACGGAGCTAGCATGGATGCTAAAGCCGTGGGGGACTATCACCTGGGAATGTCAGATGGACATGTTTTGGTTTTGCGTAATTGCTTTTTTGTACCCAACGCAACTTGTAATATCATTTCTGTATCTTTAGTTTCTAAAGAAGGTTATGAATTTGCGTTTGTAAGTAATGTTGTAAGCATTCACCTTAATCAAGTTTTGATTGGGTCAGGTACATTGAGTAATGGTATATACGTATTGAACCAACCACAGATTTTCAATGTCCAGAATACACACAAAAGAAAGTCTCCGGAAATAAATCAGACTTTCTTGTGGCATTGTAGACTGGGTCACATCAATGGGAGAAGATTGACGAAGTTACATACAGAAGGGTATTTGAATGCGTTCGAATATCAGTCGTATGCCACCTGTCAATCCTGTCTCAAAGGAAAGATGACAAAGACTCCGTTTACTGGACATGGAGTAAGGGCGAGCGAGCTCTTGGAAATCGTACACAGTGACGTATGCGGTCCAATGTCTACACATGCACGAAGCGGTTATTCTTACTTCATTACTTTTACGGATGACTTCTCAAGGTACGGTCATGTCTTCTTAATGAAACATAAGTCCGAAGCCTTTGGAAAATTCCAGGAGTATAAGAATGAAGTAGAAAACCAGACCGGCAAAAGTATTAAGATTCTAAGATCGGATCGAGGTGGAGAATACTTAAGTGACGAGTTCCTGGACTATTTAAAAGAGAACGGAATTCTTTCTCAGCTTACTCCTCCATACACTCCGCAACATAACGGTGTATCGGAGAGACGGAACCGCACCCTATTGGATATGGTGTGGTCCATGATGAGTAACGCTGAGTTGCCGCGATCATTCTGGGGATATGCGCTAGAATCAGCCGCATACCTTTTGAACCGAGTTCCCACTAAGACTGTGCCTACCACACCATATAAGTTATGGAGTGGGAAGAAACCCTATCTTCAATATCTGAAGATCTGGGGATGTCCAGCTTTTGTCAAAAAGCAGCATGCGGACAACTCGAGGCACGCTCAGTACTGTGCAAGTTTGTGGGATACCCAAAGAACACCAGGGGGTATCTTTTCTACTACGCAGAGGAACAAAAAGTCCTTGTTTCTCGTAATGCCCACTTTCTAGAACACCAGTTCTTAGAACAGGAAATTAGTGGGAGCGCAGTAGAACTGGAAGAAATTCCAGAACCACGGACTATTACTGAAAGTTTAGTGGAACCAGAGCGTTCGAAAGAACAGGACATTCCTACGCCGCTCCGCAGAAGTAGTAGGCAGACTCATCCACCCGAGAGATACTACGGTTTTCTCATAGACGGGGATAGAGAGGATTGCATCATAGATTATGATGAGCCTACTAGCTTCCAGCAGGCCGTTCAGAGCGTTGACTCAGTGAAATGGCTGGATGCAATGCGGACCGAAATGGAGTCCATGTATACCAACAAGGTATGGACGTTGGACATTGCTCCAGACGGGGTAAAACCCGTAGGATGCAAGTGGATCTTCAAAAGGAAGATTGGTGTAGATGGGCAGGTTGAGACCTATAAAGCTAGGCTGGTAGAAAAGGGTTTTCGTCAAAAGCCTGGCTTGGACTATGACGAAACCTTTTCTCCAGTAGCCATGCTGAAATCCATTCGGATCCTTCTTGCCATTGCTGCCTTCCACGATTATGAGATCTGGCAAATGGACGTAAAGACCGCTTTTCTAAATGGAAATTTAGAGGAGTGTGTCTATATGGACCAACCAGAGGGTTTCATTCAGAGTGGGAGCAGCGGAAAGGTGTGCAAGTTGCTTAAGTCCATCTATGGACTAAAGCAGGCATCGCGGAGTTGGAACATCTGCTTTGATGAGACGGTCAAAGAATTTGGCTTTATCAAAAATCCAGATGAACCATGCATCTATAGTAGATTTGTAGCGAGAACTGTAGTATTCCTCGTTTTATACGTGGATGACATTCTCTTAATAGGAAATGACATTCCTATGCTACAATCTGTCAAGGGGTTCTTGTCGCACAGGTTCTCCATGAAAGACCTGGGTGATGCCTCATACATCCTGGGGATCCGGATCCATCGTGATAGATCCAAGAGGATATTAGGACTTTCACAGTCCAGGTACATCGACACCATACTGAAAAGATTCAGCATGGAAGATTCCAAGCGCGGTAACCTACCGGCTTGTCACGGGATCACCCTCTCTAAAGAGATGTCTCCCAAGACTGATTTGGAGAGGGATCGCATGTCTATTATACCCTACGCTTCTGCGGTAGGCTCTATAATGTATGCGATGTTGTGTACCAGACCGGATGTAGCTTATGCACTGAGTGTGGTAAGCCGGTATCAGTCAAACCCTGGGGAGAAACACTGGATAGCGGTAAAGAACATTCTCAAGTACCTGAGAAGGACTAAGGAGATGTTCTTGGTGTATGGCGGAAAAGACCTCCAGATCGAGGCCTTTGCTGACTCCAGCTTCCAGAGTGACAAGGATGATTCCAAGTCCATGTCGGGTTTTGTCTTCACCCTCAATGGAGGGGCGGTGTGTTGGAAGAGTTCCAAACAAGAAACCGTTGCAGACTCGACGATGGAAGCGGAATACATCGCTGCATCTGATGCCGCAAAAGAAGCTGTCTGGATGAGGAAGTTCTTGAAAGAACTTCAGGTGGTTCCGTCCATTGTTGATCCAATACCTCTGTATTGTGACAACAACGGGGCTATAGCTTTAGCGAAGGAACCCAGGTCCCAACAGAGATCCCGACACATCTTGAAGCGGTATCACCTGATCAGGGAGATCGTAGATCGCCAGGAGATCGAGGTTCGGAGAGTCGCTTCAGAAGATAAAACTGCAGATCCATTCACCAAGGCCCTGCCCCAGACTCAGTTCGAGCGGCTGATCGAGATGATAGGTCTTCGATACGCCAGTACATGGCCTTAGTGCAAGTAGGAGAATGTTAGTGTATATGCCCTAGAGGCCATTACTGTGTCATACTAGTTTGTATATTACTTAATGGAAGCTTGGGATATTCACCTTGTATATAGAATCCTGCTCAAAATAGTAGTATGCTACTTGGTTTGTTTCTACTTCAATGTGTACATGTGTTTATTTTTGTATATCGCCTATACACATTAGTGGAGCCCTTAGGATCTTTGCTTGATTACCAGCGATGTGATGGCCGTCACACTAGTGGGGCTGGGTAATCTATAAGCACATCCTTATGCAGGTCCCTGGTCGCAGGACTATCGAGACAGGGCATCGATACTCTGGAGTAGACCAGCGCATGCGCTTCTCATCCCAGTGTGGGAGACAGTCTGTCCCACAGCCGTCAGTACGTCGTACTTGAGATAGTATGCAGGTGCTCGTTAGGTTACGGGTACACTGGACAGGACTCGTCGGGAACTGACTAGTTGGTATTATGCCTATCGTCAGTTATCAGTTCCCAGGTAACATGAGTACAGCTTAGTCCGCTGACTTCACACTGTCACTTCGCCTCGAGTGTGTTCCCACTGTACTTTGATCACTACCCTACCACGGCTCAAAGGAGTCGTGCAAACAGGTAGTGGTTGGGTGCAGTCCCGAAGCACTTGGAGGCAGTGACGGTTAGACAGGATTCGTCTCTCCCGGTATTGGGGATTGACATCGCGCTGTGTCTAGGAGAGCCATTACACGAGTAGTCCCTGGCCAGGGCAAACGAGATATACTGGTAGGCTTCCAGTGTTATCTCAGGGTGTTTTGGGCTTCGCTCCGGCACGACTTGTACCGCTATTGCGGGACTGACGTTTACCGCCCCCTAGGCCCGCCATGTGATGTATCAGACGAACAGACCGGACTATACGGAGAATGTCACATTCAGGCTCAGTAGGAGTTCAGATGGGTTTCGCCTCATCGGTCTTCTTGTCGGCACTACCTGTGGACCGTTACGCACAGCTAGTGCCGCTTGCGGTCTGTGGTTAAACCCACTGCCAGCGTAGTGTCGAGTCTTTAGAGTCCCACACAGAAATCTTTTCTCCTTTAGGCAAAAGAGTAGAGGTCGCATGGTATTGCGACAGGTCGCATGGTTTTGCGACAGGGTTCGGTCACATCCGTGCACTTGTGCACGTACAGTGTCCGGACAGTTTACACTAGCGGGCTTTGTTTTAAGCCAGATCCTAGTGTACCTTTTGGGATTGGATTTATCCAGTTTGCATTCGTGTTCCTCGGAACGCGGATGCGGGTGTGTATGCACAGTTGACAGGGAGGCAGAGGCAGCAGATTCTCATTAGGGTTGTTGACCGTTGACCGTTGACTATTTGACTTTTTGCTCAACCCTAATGAGAATATGATATGAGATTAACTATTATATTAATTAAGTATTATGGTGACATAGTTGTTGACTTTTGTTGACTTTGTTGACTTGTTGACTTTTGTTGACTTGTTGACTTTGTTGACCGGTTGACTAGGCTTGACTAGTTGACCATCATGATAACCATAGCCATCATTTCATGGCAAAGACTTTTGCTTGCTTGCTCATTTGTGCAAAATGAGTGCATGAAATGATATGGTTATGGTTGCTTCAACCATCACATAACACTTGATTTGGTATAATGAGTTATGATGACTTTGGATTATGAGAGAGTTTGAAGACAAAAGAGTTGCTCATATTCTTTCTTGCTCATTCTCTCTCTTGTTCTTGAGCTCTCTTTTTGCTCTCACCCTCTTGCTCTTGCTCTCTCTTTTTAATCTATGGTTCTCTTGTCTCATGAGTTGAGAATCAAGAACCATAGATAAAATCCCATACAAATTCTTCTCTACTCACTCTAGTTCACAAGGTTTAGCAAACCGAGTGAACTAGTTTCTTCAAAGAACGAAGAAGGAGCCAAAGGTTGGAGCTTTCAGGTGGATCTATCTTCGGCGTACGGAGACGACGGGAAGAAGCCAATCCGGACCACCATCGAAGCTTGAAGACGAAGGAGTTCAAGACAAGCAAGGTATAACCCCCTAACCGAGTAGCTAGAAACTCGTAGTTAGGTTGTTAGATAGATGTTTAACCAAGATCCGGATTTTAGGTCCATGTTACCACCTCTATAAAAATCGTTTTTTACCAAATTCCGCATTCCCGAAAGAACCGGGAGAGGTAGCATGGACTTACTGCCCCTACTCCATTTTTCCTGAGCCAAGAAACCTCTGTGTAGGACTCTAAAGAATCGTCAATACGCCGGCAGTAGGTGATGATCATATCAAACACCCACAAGCTGCAAGCGGTCAGCTAAACGTAACAGCTACCCAGGTATTGAGCGCTCAGAAGATCAACAAGCAAGCCTGTACATTCTCCTGTGAATCCAAACAGTAACACTCCCGTACAGTCCGGTCTCGTCGTCTGATATGTCGCATATCTCGCCTAGGGGTGGTAAACGTCAGACCCCAGTAGCTTGATAAGTCGTGTCGATATGAGGTCTATAACAGTTCGAGAAACTACTGATAACACTTACCAGTAAATCTCAGCAACCCTGGCCAGGGATTTCCGGTTATAGCCAATCGAACACAGCACAACATCAACTCCCTATACCGGGAGAGACGAATCCCCTCCTATCGCTCATTGCCTCCATGTGATTCGGGACTGTACCCAAAAGCCACCTTTTTGCACGCCCTCTTGGACGTGGTATGATGGAAATCAAAGCACAGTGGGAACCACACAAGACTCTATGACGATCTCGGGTCAAAAGACTACTCTGTACCAGTGTCACCGGAGAACTGCCATCTGACGTATGGTATAATACCATCTGGGAGTTCTCGGCGAGTCCGTCCAGTATACCCAGTCTCTACTGAGCACCCGTACACCATCCTTGATGTCAAACACCGATGGATATGGGATCATCCATCGCTCATCATATGGGTCAAGATGCGTATACGCTAGTCTACTCTGGTGTATCGATGCCCTTCTCGATACACCCTCGACTAGGAACAGTTATAGGATGTACTCGTCGACTACCGTGGCCCCACTAGTATGATCTCATCATAGTCCCAGTAGTCGAGTACACATCCTAAGGGCTTTATCAACATGTAACATAGAGACAATCTGAGTACATGTTAAGATAAAGTACAACCAGAAAGCATACTATCATGTCGAGCAAGAAAGTCCTCCCTATATATGTCCTAGCATCCACTACAATATACATCGTATGTACAGTAATGGCCTCTAGGGCATACATATAACTAACAACTCGGTCGTCAAGTTTGCTAAAAGAGACGACCAAGATTGATGTAGAGAATGAGTAGAAGACTTTGTCTCGTTCCGTCCAAAGCTATGGACGAACGGTTAATGAAGTTGCCAATTGATTCGGGTGATGGAATGAAATGAGCAATGATATTTCCATACACCCCAAAACTATCATAATCTTTTTACTAAATCAAAAATCAGGTGTCCAAGAGAGAGGGGAGGGGCCGTCCATCTTATAGGAGGTAGGGGGTGAGTGTAGGAGAGAGGAGAGTGACCACAAGAGAAATATCTAATGTGAACACAAAGTGTGAACACAATAAATGCACCATAAATGAACAAGTGAGTCACAAGCCTTGTCACCACCTTCTACATGCTTCTAGAATCTTCCACACACATCCAAGAAAAGATAAATCCGTCATTAACCGAATGTTAAAAGACGGCTGATAGAAAACTGGAAACTGGCAACTTCCAAAAGTGATCCCGAAACGAATTTCCGGATAACCCCGTATCTGTATAAATATACCCGCAATTGTATTACGACCGAATACAAATGCAACTGAGACAAAGATATTATATCTACTCAATATAATACTCGGATCCGGCTTAAACCAAAGCCGACCAGTATCATCTGTCCGAAATCTGACACGTGCGTAAACGCACGTGCATTTTCCGAACCCTGCCATAAAACCATGCGGCCTCTACAACGTTTCACCCGAACTTGGGAAACTGTCTGTGGGGGACTCTAATGACTCGTCAGTACCCTGGTAGTTGGTTTAATCACAAACCGTCAGCGGCACTAGCAATGCGTAACGGCTGCCCATGGACTGACTTCAAGGGAGGCCGATGAGCGAACTCATCCGGAAACCTTACTGAGCCTAACAGTAACAATGTATATACAGTCCAGTCCGTTCGTCCATGAGTTTCGCATATCTGCCTAGGGGGCTAGTTGTAAGTCCATATTGCGACCCCCGGTGCTTACGGGGAGGCGGAAACGGTATAAAAAACGAATTTTTATCGCAAGAGGCAACATGGACTAAACAAGGTCGGGATCGTTGTCTAAACTAAACTAGCAAATACGCTAAAAGGAGTTAGCTACTATGGAAGATGGTTATACCTAAACTTGAACTCCTTCTTCTTGAAATCTTGTAGGGGTTGATGGTTCTCTTTTCGTCGCCTTCTCCCGTCGAAGATGGATCCACCTCGAAGGTTCGACCTTTGGGCTCTTCCTCGATCTTTGAGTGAACTAGGGTTTCCGGCTTGCTAAACCTTCATCCTAGAATGAGTAGAGAGAGATTAGGGTTTGCTTTTCTTTCTAAAGAGAATGATTCTCAACACATGAGAAGGTTTCTCTTTTCAAGAGGAAGAAGAAGATGAAAATGAGGAGAGAGAGAGGTTATGATAGAATGAGCTCAATTATTTCTTTCTTGCAACCATATTGCAAAAGAAATGAATTATCTAAATGATAATAATTGAAATAAGAATAGTTGATGGTAATTTTGGAATGACCACTATCATGCTTCTTTAAATGAAGTGTAAGCATGAATCAAGGAAGACTTTCAAGGCATGAAAGTGGTCAATGGTCAACAAGTCAACCAAGGTCAACAAGTCAACAAAAAAAACAACCATAACATAATTCTCATTTAATTACTATTATTAATAGATAAATCCATTAGGGTTTGGAAAATGATAACTGTCAACTGTGCATACGCACCCGATCCGAAACCCTAATGAAAAACCTCATTCTCCGCCTCAAGCAACTGTGCATACACACCTGCATTCTCGTTCCGAGGAACAAGAATACCAAGATATAAAAGCAACCCCCAAAACATATACCAGTATCTGGCTCAAACCAGAGCCTGCCAGTATAATCCATCCGGACTCCAAACGTGCATAAGTGCGCGGATGAGAACGAACCCTGTCGCAAAACCATGCGACCTCTACTCTGTTTTGCCCAGAGGCGAATACCCTCTGTGTGGGACTCTAAAGACTCGACACTACACTGGCAGTGGGTTTAACCACAGACCGCAAGCGGCACTAGCTGTGCGTAACGGTCCCCAGGTAGATGCCGACAAGAAGGCTGACGAGGTGAAACCCCATCTGAACTCCTACTGAGTCTGAATGTGACATCCTCCGTACAGTCCGGTCTGTTCGTCTGATACATCGCATGGCGGGCCTAGAGGGCGGTAAAACGTCAGTCCCCCAATAGCGGTACAAGTCGTGTCGGAGTAAGCCCAAAACACCCTGAGATAACACTGGAAACCTACCAGTATATCTCGCTTGCCCTGGCCAGGGACTACTCGTGTAATGGCTCTCCTAGACACAGCGCGATGTCAACCCCCAATACCGGGAGAGACGAATCCTGTCTAACCGTCACTGCCTCCAAGTGCTTCGGGACTGCACCCAACCACCACCTGTTTGCACGACTCCTTTGAGCCGTGGTAGGGTAGTGATCAAAGTGCAGTGGGAACACACTCGAGGCGAAGTGTCAGTGTCAAGTCAGCGGACTAAGCTGTACTCATGTCACCTGGGAACTGATAACTGACGATAGGTATAATACCAACCTGTCAGTTCCCGACGAGTCCTGTCCAGTGTACTCGTAACCCAACGAGCACCCGTATACTATCTCCAGTACGACGTACTGATGGCTGTGGGACAGACCATCTCCCACACTGGGATGAGAAGCGCATATGCTAGTCTACTCCGGAGTATCGATGCCCTGTCTCGATAGTCCTACGACTAGGGACCTGTATAAGGATGTGCCTATAGATTACCCAGCCCCCACTAGTGTGACTGCCATCACAACGCTGGTAATCAAGCAAAGATCCTAAGGGCTCTACTAATGCGTATAAGTGATATACTGAAATAAACACAAGTACACATTGAAGTAGAAACAAACCAAGTAGCATACTACTATATTGAGCAAGATTGTTTATACAAGGTGAATATCCCAAGCTTCCATCAAGTAATATACAAACTAGTATGATACAGTAATGGCATCTAGGGCATATACACTAACAATCTCCCACTTGCACTAAGGCCATGTACTGGCGTATCGAAGACCTATCATCTCGATCAGCCGCTCGAACTGAGTCTGGGGTAGGGCCTTGGTGAATGGATCTGCAGTGTTCTCTTCTGAAGCAACCCTCCGAACCTCGATCTCCTTGCGATCCACGATCTCCCTGATCAGGTGATACCGCCTCAAGATGTGCCTGGATCTCTGATGGGACCTGGGTTCCTTTGCTAAAGCTATAGCCCCGTTGTTGTCGCAATACAGAGGTACTGGGTCAACAATGGACGGAACCACCTGAAGTTCTTTTAAGAACTTCCTTATCCAGACAGCTTCTTTTGCGGCATCAGATGCAGCGATGTATTCCGCTTCCATAGTCGAGTCTGCAACGGTTTCCTGTTTGGAACTCTTCCAACACACCGCCCCTCCATTGAGGGTAAAGACAAAACCCGACATGGACTTGGAATCATCCTTGTCACTCTGGAAGCTGGAGTCAGCAAAGGCCTCAATCTGGAGGTCTTTTCCGCCATACACCAAGAACATCTCCTTAGTCCTCCTCAGGTACTTGAGAATGTTCTTTACCGCTATCCAATGTTTCTCCCCAGGGTTTGACTGATACCCGGCTTACTACACTCAGTGCATAAGCTACATCCGGTCTGGTACACAACATCGCATACATTATAGAGCCTACCGCAGAAGCGTAGGGTATAATAGACATGCGATCCCTCTCCAAATCAGTCTTGGGAGACATCTCTTTAGAGAGGGTGATCCCGTGACAAGCCGGTAAGTTACCGCGCTTGGAATCTTCCATACTGAATCTTTTCAGTATGGTGTCGATGTACCTGGACTGTGAAAGTCCTAATATCCTCTTGGATCTATCACGATGGATCCGGATCCCCAGGATGTAAGAGGCATCACCTAGGTCTTTCATGGAGAACCTGTGTGACAAGAAACCCTTGACAGATTGTAGCATAGGAATGTCATTTCCTATTAAGAGAATGTCATCCACGTATAAAACAAGGAATACTACAGTTCTCGCTACAAATCTACTATAGATGCATGGTTCATCTGGATTTTTGATAAAGTCAAATTCCTTGACCGTCTCATCAAAACAGATGTTCCAACTCCGCGATGCCTGCTTTAGTCCATAGATGGACTTAAGCAACTTGCACACCTTTCCGCTGCTCCCACTCTGAATGAAACCCTCTGGCTGATCCATATAGACACACTCCTCTAAACTTCCATTTAGAAAAGCGGTTTTTACGTCCATCTGCCAAATCTCATAATCGTGGAAGGCAGCAATGGCAAGAAGGATCCGAATGGATTTCAGCATAGCCACTGGAGAAAAAGTTTCGTCATAGTCCAAGCCAGGTCTTTGACGGAAACCCTTTGCTACAAGTCTAGCTTTATAGGTCTCAACCTGTCCATCTACACCAATCTTCCTTTTGAAGATCCACTTGCATCCTACGGGTTTTACCCCGTCTGGAGCAATGTCCAACGTCCATACTTTGTTGGTGTACATGGACTCCATTTCGGTCCGCATAGCATCCAGCCATTTTACCGAGTCAATGCTCTGAACGGCCTGCTGGAAGCTAGTAGGCTCATCATAGTCTATGATGCAATCCTCTCTATCCCCGTCTATGAGAAAACCGTAGTATCTCTCGGGCGGATGAGACTGCCTACTACTTCTGCGGAGCGGCATAGGAATGTCCTGTTCATTTGAACCCTCTGGTTCCATTAAGCTTTCAGTAATAGTCTGTGGTTCTGGAATTTCTTCCAGTTCTACTGCGCTCCCACTGGATTCTTTTTCTAAGAACTGATGTTCTAGAAAGTGGGCATGACGAGAAACAAGAACTTTTTGTTCCTCTTCGTAGTAGAAGAGATATCCCTTGGAATTCTTTGGATATCCCACAAACTTACACAGTACTGAGCGCGCCTCGAGCTTGTCCGCATGCTGCTTTTTAACAAAAGCTGGACTTCCCCAAGTCTTAATGTGACTGAGATGGGGTCTCTTCCCACACCACATCTCATATGGTGTAGTAGGCACAGTCTTAGTAGGAACTCGGTTCAAAAGGTACGCAGCTGATTCTAGCGCATACCCCCAGAATGATCGCGGTAACTCAGCGTTACTCATCATGGACCGTACCATATCCAATAGGGTCCGGTTCCGTCTCTCCGATACACCGTTGTGTTGCGGAGTGTATGGAGGAGTAAGCTGAGAGAGAATCCCATTCTCTTTTAAGTAATTCAGGAACTCGGCACTTAAGTATTCTCCACCTCGATCCGATCTTAGAATCTTGATACTTTTGCCGGTTTGTTTTTCTACTTCATTCTTAAATTCCTGGAATTTTTCAAAAGCTTCGGACTTATGTTTCATTAAGAAGACATAACCGTATCTTGAAAAATCATCCGTAAAAGTAATGAAGTAAGAATAACCGCTTCGCGCATGTGTAGACATTGGACCGCACACGTCGCTGTGTACGAGTCCTAAGAGCTCGCTCGCTCTTACTCCGTGTCCAGTGAACGGAGTCTTTGTCATCTTTCCTTTGAGACAGGATTGACAAGTGGCATATGATTGATATTCGAACGGATCCAAATATCCTTCTGTATGTAACTTAGTCAACCTTCTCTCATTGATGTGACCTAGTCTACAATGCCATAAGAAAGCCTGATTAATATCTGGTGACTTTCTTTTGTGTGTATTCTGGACATTGAAAATCTGTGGTTGGTTTAATACGTATATACCATTGCTCAATGTACCTGACCCAATCAGAACTTGATTAAGGTGAATGTTAACAACATTACTTACAAACGCAAATTCATAACCTTCTTTAGAAACCAAAGATACAGAAATGATATTACAAGTTGCGTTGGGTACAAAAAAGCAATTACGCAAAACCAAAACATGCCCATCTGACATTCCCAGGTGATAGTCCCCCACGGCTTTAGCATCCATGCTAGCTCCGTTCGCAACTCTGAGGGTCATGTCACCTGCCTTCAAAACCCTACGGTTTCTCAACGCCTGCAAAGAATTACAGATATGAGATCCTGATCCGGTATCCAATACCCAGGAAGTAGAGTTTATAGAAAGACAGTTTTCAATAACATACACACCTGAAGCTGAAGCCGCAACCTGCTTCAGTTCCTGTGTCCTGGCTTTCCAAGCCCTGCAATCTTTCTTCCAGTGTCCACTCTTGTGACAATAGAAGCATTCCTCTTTACCAACAAGCTTCCCCGCTGTCTTTGTTGCCTTATCCTTTCCCTTCGTACCCACTTTACTAACACCGCCTCTTGGTTTGGCGGGGGCTTTCCTCTTCTTTCCCTTGGCTTTCGCCTTGGACCTAGAAGAAGAAGATCCTCCTACAAACAAAGTGGATGTTTCCCTACCCTTCTGTAGGGTGCCCTCTGCGCTCCTTAGCAGGTTGAGGAGTTCTGAAAGTTCAACTTCCTTTTCTTGCAAGTTGAAATTCAGTATGAACTGGGCGTAAGTGGATGGAAGGGACTGGAGAATTATATCCGTGTAGAGTTCACTGTCCAACGTGGTCCCAAGTTCCGCGAGCTCCTCAGTGTAGCCAATCATCTTAAGCACGTGGTCCGCTACCGATGATCCGACGGCCAACTTAGTCGAAAATAACTTCTTCGACACTTCGTATCTTGCGATACGAGACTGCTCTCCATACAGTTCTTTTGTATGAAGAAATATGGATTCCAAATCCATATTCTCGTGCCTCCTCTGATGGTCATTGTCCATCGAGGCAAGTACGAGGCATCTGGCCTTCGCGCTGTCAATCTCCCAAGTCTTACGGATTTCCTTATCCGCGACGCTGGAGGTGGGACCTGGGACGGGGGGAGCTTTGGTGGTAAGAAGATACCCCAGCTTGTCATAAGATATTGCCAATTTGACATTCCTGAGCCAATCTTTGTAGTTTGGCCCTGTCAATATGTTTTTATCTAGAAGTAACTTAAGTCCAGTCATTTCGATTTGGTCGCTGCAGGGGGAGAGAAGAAACACTTAGCACGATGCTCTTGCAAGTTTAGAATGGTTTTTAATTTGTCTAAACAGGATGGCTCCCACTGTCTCTCGAATCCCTCCTCAAACCACAAAGGAAGAATTAGCCGGGATCAATCCCACCGTACAATACTTGCTTAACCGTTCAGCCAGGCCAGTGTCGGTACTTCGAGGGAGGTTTTCCAACGCTTTCGCGAAGTTCCTTAATTTAAGAACCTCTTTTCCCTGGGGGCGTAGCCCCGCTAACACCTTTCTAGGCACCTACTAGGTTTATAGCATTGATCGTTTAGTGAGAAATTTCCCGAGGAGTAGCATATACTCACAGTAGGATCGGGATCCAAATATCATCGCGTGACGAAAATGAAGGAATCCTACCATAATCATCACACTCCAAATGGTATGCAAATCTAGCAAGTTTCAGTACTTATGAAACTCCCGATGTGGATTTTTGCCCCATGCTCTTATGACCTTGACTTTGGCCAAAATATCATAAGTCACATGTCAAGTTCTTCCCGTCACTTTCCAGGTTAATTTGGATCCATCCGTACATACCCTTGACTTTGGCCAAAATGGCAGCACGACTGTCCCAAACCAACGCATCTATCTATGCTACACATGAACACCCAATAGCTACCAATCACTGTGCCTTGACTTTGGCCAAAATACACAGCTTGAATACTATTGCCTATTCATGCGAAACGACGGAGGGCTACGAATGGTTTTGGTAAAACCGTGAACGTAGTGAACTTGATATAATCGATGGAACGAGATAGCTTTTAGAAGGAGTGGCTCAAGCTCCGCATTTAAAAGTTAGTTTTGAAAAGAACCGAGTGGTTTTTCGAAAGTGTTCCATCGACTTAAACTTGGTTTATTATCTTGCATTAGTTCTTTTAATGCGTGATATTCTTGCATTAGTTCTTTTAATGCGTCCCATCATTTAATCCTACCATTGCAGAAAACAACCAAAATATGACGTACGCTTATGCCATTCGCATTCGCCACGGGGTCCCGTCATCACTCGTTAGGTTACTTAACTAACGACAGAGCGGGGGCTGGGCTAGCGCGGCTGTAAAACATAAGCAACGCCTAAATAGAAAGCAATGATAGACATTACAGATCACAGATGAATACATTGGATATACTAGCAATCCGCAATCCTTTCGAGCCTGAAACGAAAAGCGGATAACACGGTCGCGGTGAATAGCAAATACCCCACCCAAGACCCCTACGGGTGCGGCAAACTACCCGCCAAGTTCCCGGTAGTTTGTGCACCCCACCATGGGTCTATCCTAGGAGCATAAACAGTAAAAAGAATTATACAATGACGGCTACAACCCCGACCCGGTTGTGCGGCCAAACAAATAATATAATTACATCAATTTACATTTACAATGAATGAAAGAAAAACAAAAGCTCATCTCACATCCAACCCCGGCTATTCACCCGCGACAGTCCAACACATTCATATACACATTCCAGCACATTACAGATCTTGTATAACCCCGACTAATCGACCTATAGCGATTAGCCGACGTTCAATACATGCAAACATCACAGATATAACCAACATAGTCAAAGTGCAGTGAAGTTCGGAAAAAATACGGAATTATAGGACCCCAAAAGGAAATTTCAGTTCTGGAAAATCTGGGCACATATAATATATTTTAAAAATCCCAAAACCAACACATAAACACTCTGCACGAAAATCGATGGACAGAAGAAGACAAAGCGCGGCGCTTCCGCCGCACATGCCTACCTCGTGCGGCGGAAGCGCGGCGGTTTTAAGGAATTAGGTCATCGTTTTTCATGGGTGCTCTTACAAAACCCTGAGACGATTTTACAAGTATAAAGTTTTTCATTTTGAGCAGAAAAAAATTCAACAGAAACTTAGGGTTTTGGTTTTTCCGGTTTTGTGATTTTTTCGGTTCCGAACTTCGTTACACCTTACTACCAAGCTAGTTTAAGTTTAGTTAGGCTCTGATACCACTGTAAGTCCATATTGCGACCCCCGGTGCTTACGGGGAGGCGGAAACGGTATAAAAAACGAATTTTTATCGCAAGAGGCAACATGGACTAAACAAGGTCGGGATCGTTGTCTAAACTAAACTAGCAAATACGCTAAAAGGAGTTAGCTACTATGGAAGATGGTTATACCTAAACTTGAACTCCTTCTTCTTGAAATCTTGTAGGGGTTGATGGTTCTCTTTTCGTCGCCTTCTCCCGTCGAAGATGGATCCACCTCGAAGGTTCGACCTTTGGGCTCTTCCTCGATCTTTGAGTGAACTAGGGTTTCCGGCTTGCTAAACCTTCATCCTAGAATGAGTAGAGAGAGATTAGGGTTTGCTTTTCTTTCTAAAGAGAATGATTCTCAACACATGAGAAGGTTTCTCTTTTCAAGAGGAAGAAGAAGATGAAAATGAGGAGAGAGAGAGGTTATGATAGAATGAGCTCAATTATTTCTTTCTTGCAACCATATTGCAAAAGAAATGAATTATCTAAATGATAATAATTGAAATAAGAATAGTTGATGGTAATTTTGGAATGACCACTATCATGCTTCTTTAAATGAAGTGTAAGCATGAATCAAGGAAGACTTTCAAGGCATGAAAGTGGTCAATGGTCAACAAGTCAACCAAGGTCAACAAGTCAACAAAAAAAACAACCATAACATAATTCTCATTTAATTACTATTATTAATAGATAAATCCATTAGGGTTTGGAAAATGATAACTGTCAACTGTGCATACGCATCCGATCCGAAACCCTAATGAAAAACCTCATTCTCCGCCTCAAGCAACTGTGCATACACACCTGCATTCTCGTTCCGAGGAACAAGAATACCAAGATATAAAAGCAACCCCCAAAACATATACCAGTATCTGGCTCAAACCAGAGCCTGCCAGTATAATCCATCCGGACTCCAAACGTGCATAAGTGCGCGGATGAGAACGAACCCTGTCGCAAAACCATGCGACCTCTACTCTGTTTTGCCCAGAGGCGAATACCCTCTGTGTGGGACTCTAAAGACTCGACACTACGCTGGCAGTGGGTTTAACCACAGACCGCAAGCGGCACTAGCTGTGCGTAACGGTCCCCAGGTAGATGCCGACAAGAAGGCTGACGAGGTGAAACCCCATCTGAACTCCTACTGAGTCTGAATGTGACATTCTCCGTACAGTCCGGTCTGTTCGTCTGATACATCGCATGGCGGGCCTAGAGGGCGGTAAAACGTCAGTCCCCCAATAGCGGTACAAGTCGTGTCGGAGTGAAGCCCAAAACACCCTGAGATAACACTGGAAACCTACCAGTATATCTCGCTTGCCCTGGCCAGGGACTACTCGTGTAATGGCTCTCCTAGACACAGCGCGATGTCAACCCCCAATACCGGGAGAGACGAATCCTGTCTAACCGTCACTGCCTCCAAGTGCTTCGGGACTGCACCCAACCACCACCTGTTTGCACGACTCCTTTGAGCCGTGGTAGGGTAGTGATCAAAGTGCAGTGGGAACACACTCGAGGCGAAGTGTCAGTGTCAAGTCAGCGGACTAAGCTGTACTCATGTCACCTGGGAACTGATAACTGACGATAGGTATAATACCAACCTGTCAGTTCCCGACGAGTCCTGTCCAGTGTACTCGTAACCCAACGAGCACCCGTATACTATCTCCAGTACGACGTACTGATGGCTGTGGGACAGACCATCTCCCACACTGGGATGAGAAGCGCATATGCTAGTCTACTCCGGAGTATCGATGCCCTGTCTCGATAGTCCTACGACTAGGGACCTGTATAAGGATGTGCCTATAGATTACCCAGCCCCCACTAGTGTGACTGCCATCACAACGCTGGTAATCAAGCAAAGATCCTAAGGGCTCTACTAATGCGTATAAGTGATATACTGAAATAAACACAAGTACACATTGAAGTAGAAACAAACCAAGTAGCATACTACTATATTGAGCAAGATTGTTTATACAAGGTGAATATCCCAAGCTTCCATCAAGTAATATACAAACTAGTATGATACAGTAATGGCATCTAGGGCATATACACTAACACTAGTAACGTCAGACCCCCAATAGCAGTATAAGTCGTGTCGGAGTGTAGCCCAATAACACCCTGAGATACTACTGGAGTATCTACCAGTAAATCTCCTGCCACGGCCGTGGGCTTTGTGTAATGGCTCTCCTAGACACAGCACGACCTCACCCCCAATACTGGGAGAGACGAATCCCCTGCTGATACGCTCACATGCCTCCATATGGTTCGGGACTGTACCCAAAAACTACCTGTTTGCACGACTCCTTTGAGCTGTGGTAGGGTAGAAATCAAAGCACAGTGGGAACTCACACAAGACAAATGACGACCTCAGGTCGATGAACTAACCTGTACACATGTCACCAGGGAACTGCTATCTGACGATATGTATAATACCAACTAGCAGGTTCCCGGCGAGTCCTGTCCGGTGTACTCATAACCCAATGAGCACCTGTATACATCTTAGGTGAACCAACTAACACCAGTGGCTTGTAAGACCGGCCACCGCCCCTCGTCGGGGTCTCGACTGTATACACTAGTCTACTCTGGAGTATCGATGCCCTGTCTCGAAACTCCTACGAATAGGGACCATAATTAAGTATATGCGTATAAACCACCCAACTCTCACGTATATGATCGCCATCATACTGTTGGTGGTAAAGCAAGATCCTAAGGGCTCTATCAAAGTGTAACATGTAATCAGTCACCTGAACATGTACACGACTGATAAAGGCAAACCAGATACCATACTATCATCTCGAGTAAGACTGTCCTACTGGTATAGGTCCTCCGCAATCATTGCAATCACGTTCCTGCGATTCAATAATTGACTATGAGGGCACTATCTCCAACAATCTCCCACTTGCACTTAAGGCTAATTATTGCGATGTTGACTACACACAGCCCGTGTGAAACCGAACATCCAACTCCTCTACTAATCAGTTTCACAAAGCCCGTTTGTAAAACTATTGTGTTCGAGAAATAGCCTCAGTGGGTGGATCCGCCTAGATGTTTCTTTCTATGTCTCTCTTAATCTCAAGTTCGCGGAGAAAGCCATCTCCCGAATTGAGTAATACCTGTCTTAGAATATGTCTGGATATCTGATGGGATCCAGTTCATAAATGAACTCTAAATCCAAACTTCTTAGATTGTATCGATCACTGAACCTAATCAGTATCCAGCACCAAGCCTCCCACAGATCCTATTGGACCACCTGTTCATAATACTGTCCCTCGTTAGAGAGAAAACTATAACTCTGACAATCTCTCTGTCATCCATATCACCTTTGAAGCCTGGAATGATAACCGTCTCCCGAAGGAGGCTGCCGTCATCAAATCCGTAGAACATGCACTTATGTTCTAAAACTGCTTCCTTATGTTTCTCCAGGATTGGATTAATACAAACTTATTGCATCTAGTGGAAAAACAACATCTGGTGTGGTACTTGACATCTCATGATTTGACTCAGTTGCCTAAGCAAGTGATCTGCCAATCATGCCCATCCCTCTCCCCTTTAGTCTGTAAGACACCTTTAGATAGGGTGACTCCATCACCTGCAGGTACACCAGCATGCCAGGAGTCATCTATTCTAAAAACCATTAGAATACAGTCATAGTACCCACATTGGGAAACTACCCAAATCCAGATCTAAAACCATAGATCTAGAAACCAGAATGTCAAATATTATATCCATATCCTGTCTGGAGAAACAACTGTGTGACGACCATAGTACAACCGATCGCAGTATAGGAATTTTACTTCCTACTCTGTGTATGTCATCCAAATACCATGACATCACACCCTACTACCTTCTTAACAGATCCATCTCCTATTCTGATGAAGTCAAACCCATGACTGTCACATCAAAATTAGATGATCAATCTCCGCTATATCTGCTCTAGTCTATAAATAGACATAAGCTACTTGCCCACTATGCTTCCGCTGCTCCCACTGACTACGACAACCCTCCTATCGGGTCTCATAGCCTGGAACAACAGTAGTGTCAAGTCTGGATAGATAAGAACCTCCCTGTCACCGTCCTTGAGGCTACCGGAGTACCTCTCGGGTGTCTGAGGTTACCCACCATATCTGCGGAGTGGCTAATGGAATGTCAAACTTGATTGAATCCGTAGGTTCTATTAAATTTTCCGTAATCGTTCGCGGTTCTGGAATCACTTCCAGTTCTACCAAACTCCCACTACTGTTTTCTGAAAAAATCCATTTTACTAAATCTGTGGCGAGTCAAGAACAATATCACTATTGATCTTCCAAATGGTAGAATATCAACCCTCCTCATAGCCAGGGTCAACCCACAAACAGCCATTACAGAAACGTGCCCTGAGTTATCCAGAGTCTGGTTTTAAGCATAAGCTGGACAACTCCCCGTACCTTAACATCTTTTAAGGCATGAACCATTCTATATCCAATATAGAAACTTTGGCACTTATTTAATTGGAACCAGATTCAAATCATGCAACTGTCTCCAGTGCATATCAACTTAATGGAGAGAGGCTAATCAGCATTACTCAACTTAGGAATCCATCCAATTATATGTAACCCGAAAGAGAAATAAGTTTCTCAAAACCATTACTATCAACTGAATACCAATCACGATAATCTACATCTTCGATCTCTTTGAAGAATCCCGATACTTGTGATACCTGGTTCTCTACTTTATTCTCATACCCAACCTTGTATTTCTACGAAACACTTGTCTAAAAACTAGAGAAGTCATAAGTAAACAGAACATAGTACGAGGACCTTCCCCTTTGTCCTGATGGACACTTGGACAACATACAATACTCTGTATAAGTCCGCTGAGTTGAACAATTCAAAACCTGTGCGTCGTAGGTTGAAAACTGTACCCTGGCGATTTCCTCAAATATCACCAATTACAACGAATTCCGATATAATGAGGATAATTACCTAATTCCCAATAACTTACTCCCACTCATCATCCGTAAAACCATACAGATATGAGAATGAAACCTGGTAAAATACATACCCCTGGAGTAAGTATCTAATCGGGAAAACAGTTTTTCTTTAACAATGCACTGAAACATGAAAAATGTTTCGTAGGGGTATCCTGGTATTCCTAGTAATGCCTCTTCCATAATACAATTCATGAATTCAACCGTATATTTTATTTCCATCTCTCCAAATCCCTTTATTTGTCTTTAGTCGTTACCTTCTGTACACCATCGTTAGGCTAAATGGTTTTCTTCCTTCCCTACCGTTCGGCACCAGCCTATGGTTTGGAAGAAGACTATCCAGTAAGCATAATAGGTGTACCCTCCTAAACTAAGGAGTACTCGCATCTTGAGAGAAGGTGATGATAAAAGACAACTGAATAATACCTTATTCTGTTAAAGGTGAAATAGGAGTGGTGATGAAGTACGCGGTTTGGTCGTGAATGATAACAGTCGCAATTTACTTTGCCCTCTTTCTAATCCCTTTATTTTGTCTTTACATATTACCTTCTGCACACCCTACTTAGGCTAATTGGTTTTCTTCATTCCCTACCTTTCGGCACCTGCCTATGGTTTGGAATAAGACTATCCAATAAGCGTAATAGGTGTACTCTCCTAAACCAAGGAGCCCTCGCAACCTAAGAGAAGGTGATAATAAAAGACAACTGAATAAACTAATTCTATGTCTCCTGAACCTTGATCCATCCTCGAAGAAATCCCTCCGAGTTCGTATATAACCATACGATAGATCTATCCAATGGAAGTGGATGTCCGTAGTAATACGGGGTGTTCTGAGAAATTCAAAGGATAGAAGAAGGAGTGGCAATGACTTATGCAACTCAGACAATCCAAAAGCTAGTATTTTAAGAAGGTTCGGTCAACTTGGTCACTGAGTCATAATCTAGGGTCGGTCAAAGGTCGCTGCCAAAGAGAGAGAGAAAAGAAACACTCTGCGTGCACTCTAACCTAGATCAGAATGGTTATCACTTTATCTAATCCGGAAACCTCCCACTGTCCTGTCAAATTCTCCTCCAAACCTAAAAGAAGAATCAATCGGGATCACCCTAAGAGTAAACCAACACATCAGTGGGAATCGGGATACAACTCTCATCGCATGATAACGTGATGGAATGCATCCACGTTACTCATACTCCAGATGGTATGCGCATACTTGGCAAGTTTCATTTTCTTTAGAAACTCCCGATATGATTTTTGCCCCATGCTCTTATAACCTTGGCTTTGGTCAAAATGTCATAAGTCACATGCCAAGTTCTACCCGTCACTATCTTGTCAATTTGAACCCACCCGCACATGCCCCTGGCTTTGGCCAAATGGCAGAACGACTGTCCCAAACCAACTCATCTATCTATGCAACAAATGAACACCCAGCAGCTACCAAACACTATGCCTTAACTTTGGCTAAAATCCATAGCTTGAATACTACTGAATACCCAAAAGAAATGACGGAGGGCTACAGCTGGTTTTTGGCGAAAAACCTTTAACGTAGTGAACTTGATATCGCTGAAGGAACCTGATAGCTTTTTTTAAAATATAGTGGCGAAAACCTTTTGCTAAAGAGGTCACTCCCGGTGAAGGGATCTCGGCTCTTTCCTCGTGGAATGAGGTGTAGGATATTCCACTGAATACCGCGATGCAAAGCAACTTGTAACCGACTATAGTGAAGTTTTTACCCTGACGCAAACTTCTGCCCAAGGGGTCAGTCCCGGTGAAGGGATATCGGCCTTTGCCCCGTCGAATGAGGTGCAGGATATTCCACTGAATACCGCTATGCAAAACAAAAGGAAACATCTTTGCAATAACACTTTTTAAATTTGTTCCAACAACTGCAAACAGGTTTGCATTACTTTGCATTGATCAGAATCAACGCAATCCCATCAATCAATCACACCAGAAAAGAACGAAAATAAAATGTACGTATATGCCATCCGCATTCGTCACTGGGTCCCTTCATCACTCGTTAGGTTACTTAACTAACAACAGAGCGGGGACTGAACTAGCGCGGGTGTAAAACATATACAACATCTAATAGTATATAAACCAATATACAATAATCGCTCCAGGAGTGATAATATGCAATATTACAGAAAAGTAATAAGCATCACAAAACAATACAGATAATCTGGGATCCCCGAGTTTCACAGAGCCGCTGCAGAAACCTGACGTTCCCCTGGTCGTGTGGATAGCCTGTGCAATGAAACCTAGACCCCTACGGGTGCGGCAAGTTATCCGCCAAAACCTGAAGCGAGGCAGCCCCCTACAGCAAAGTGAATGGACCACCCTGCACTTCACGGAATCCGGTAGCTTGAGCACCCCTCCTTGGGTCAACCTGAACCCCCTACGAGTGCGGCAAATAGTCTGCCAATTCTAGAGTGAGGCCCCTCTGCCTCTCAAAGCTATGAGATGCGGACCCGTTGCCCTCCAGAACCCGGCTATCCGTGCACTCCGTCGCGGGGTAAAACTAGTACAGAAATGAAAAAATAGTACAACAGGTACATCGACCGCAACCTGGTCGTGCCCCAAAAGAATATTATACAACAGGCAGTGACGGCAGTCCACATGTTGGACGCTCGCCCCGTAATATCAAATGTATAAATAAATCCAAACTGCACTACCAATGCACACTGTTATCCACCACGACAAATCCGCAACATCACAGCGCAACACAGAACATCAACGCGAATGTCACGTTCGCAAACCTGTCGAAAAGAACTATAGCAATCAGACGCGGTTTACCGATCGAATGACATTCACGGTCGGAAATATAATGTAAGTACTGTAAACTAACATGTTTAAATTTCGATCGACTAAATATCACGAAGTGGGCCCCACGAACATCTGTTGAACAGTAACAAAATCTGGGCCCAAAAGATATATACCAAAAACTCCAATTTCCAGTTAAGAACCCACTGTGCAAATTTGGGGCCAAGATCTCACAGAATGGCCGCGGATGCGCGGTCAAACCATAGGTTTGACCGCGATTCCGCGGCGGTTTTGTCGAATCATGTGCCCAAATTTGTACGGTGTGCTTATAAAACCCTGCACAGATTTCTGTGATATATAAAATAATTTTTGGAACCCTTTCAAAATCTACAGAAACTGTGAACTGAAATTTTGCAGTTTTTGATGTTCGGTCCGATCGATGTTTTAAACGTGTTAGCACAAGTTAGTAAAGCAAAATGGTGAGGCTCTGATACCAATGTATGTCCACGGTAGCGCCCCGGCCGTCTAAAGACGCCAAATGCGGAACAAAAACTTTTAACTGGCGCTATCGTATACTATAACCCGGATCTGCCATTATTGCTAAACTAACAAACTGTAAAGAGAGTAGAAAGGTTATACCGAACGATCCGAGTCCTTTGTTCTTTAACCATCATCCCACGCTCCGTTGCTGCTGCTCCGATCTCGTCGATCTCCGATCTGCTCGTCCAGGTGGCACCACGTCAACGATTCTTTAAACGGGCTCCAGCCTCTGACTCGAGGCAACTCGGTCGTCAAGTTTGCTAAAAGAGACGACCAAGATTGATGTAGAGAATGAGTAGAAGACTTTGTCTCGTTCCGTCCAAAGCTATGGACGAACGGTTAATGAAGTTTCCAATTGATTCGGGTGATGGAATGAAATGAGCAATGATATTTCCATACACCCCAAAACTATCATAATCTTTTTACTAAATCAAAAATCAAGTGTCCAAGAGAGAGGGGAGGGGCCGACCATCTTATAGGAGGTGGGGGGTGAGTGTAGGAGAGAGGAGAGTGACCACAAAAGAAATATCTAGTGTGAACACAAAGTATGAACACAATAAATGCACCATAAATGAACAAGTGAGTCACAAGCCTTGTCACCACCTTTTAGATGCTTCTAGAATCTTCCACACTCATCCAAGAAAAGATAAATCCGTCATTAACCGAATGTTAAAAGACGGCTGATAGAAAACCGGAAACTGGCAACTTCCAAAAGTGATCCAGAAACGAATTTCAGGATAACGCCGTAACTGTATAAATATACCCGCATTTGTATTACGACCGAATACAAATGCAACTGAGACAAAAATATTATATCTACTCAATATAATACTCGGATCCGGCTTAAACCAAAGCCGACCAGTATCATCTGTCCGAAATCTGACACGTGCGTAAACGCACGTGCATTTTCCGAACCCTGCCATAAAACCATGCGGCCTCTACAACGTTTCACCCGAACTTGGGAAACTGTCTGTGGGGGACTCTAATGACTCGTCAGTACCCTGGCAGTGGGTTTAACCACAAACCGTCAGCGGCACTAGCAATGCGTAATGGCTGCCCATGGACTGACCTCAAGGGAGGCCGATGAGCGAACTCATCCGGAAACCCTACTGAGCCTAACAGTGACAATGTATATACAGTCCGGTCCGTTCGTCTATGAGTATCGCATATCTGCCTAGGGGCTAGTAACGCCAGACCCTCAATAGCAGTATAAGTCGTGTCGGAGTGTAGCCCAATAACACCCTGAGATACTATTGGAGTACCTACCAGTAAATCTCCTGCCACGGTCGTGGGCTTTGTGTAATGGCTCTCCTAGATACAGCACGACCTCACCCCCAATACCGGGAGAGACGAATCCCCTGCCGATCCGCTCACGTGCCTCCATGTGGCTCGGGACTGTACCCAAAAACTACCTGTTTGCATGACTCCTTTGAGCCGTGGTAGGGTAGAAATCAAAGCACAGTAGGAACTCACACGAGAAAAATGACGACCTCAGGTCGATGAACTAACCTGTACACATGTCACCAGGGAACTGCTATCTGACGATATGTATAATACCAACTAGCAGGTTCCCGGCGAGTCCTGTCCGGTGTACTCATAACCCAATGAGCACCTGTATACATCTTAGGTGAACCAACTGACACCGGTGGCTTGTGAGACCGGTCACCACCCCTCGTCGGGGTCTCGACTGTATACACTAGTCTACTCCGGAGTATCGATGCCCTGTCTCGAAACTCCCACGACTAGGGACCATAATTAAGGATATGCGTATAAACCACCCAACTCTCACGTATATGATCGCCATCATACTGTTGGTGGTAAAGCAAGATCCTAAGGGCTCTATCAAAGTGTAACATGTAATCAGTCACCTGAACATGTACACGACTGATAAAGGCAAACCAGATAGCATACTATCATCTCGAGTAAGACTGTCTTACTGGTATAGGTCCTCCGCAATCATTGCAATCACGTACCTGCGATCCAATAATTGACTATGAGGGCACTATCTCCAACAATCTCCCACTTGCACTTAAGACTAATTATTGCGATGTCGACTACTCACAGCCCGTGTGAAACCGAACATCCAACTCCTCTACTAATCAGTTTCACAAATCCCGTTTGTAAAACTATTGTGTTCGAGAAATAGCCTCAGTGAGTGGATCCGCCTAGATGTTTCTTTCTATGTCTCTTTTAATCTCAAGTTCGCGGAGAAAGCCATCTCCCGAATTGAGTAATACCTGTCTTAGAATATGTCTAGATATCTGATGGGATCCAGTTCATAAATGAACACCAAATCCAAACTTCTTAGACTGTATCGATCACTGAACCTAATCAAGATCCAGCACCAAGCCTCCCACAGTATCCTATTGGACCACCTGTCCATAATACATGTAATCAGTCACCTGAACATGTACACGACTGATAAAGGCAAACCAGATAGCATACTATCATCTCGAGTAAGACTGTCCTACTGGTATAGGTCCTCCGCAATCATTGTAATCACGTACCTGCGATCCAATAATTGACTATGAGGGCACTATCTCCAACAATAACATAAGCCGAATATGCATTTTAAAATCTTAAGTCTTTTCTGAAAATTTCGACAGAGTTTTCTTGGTAGATACTGGTCCAAAAAGGGGTACAACATGCATAATATGAATAAAGGCAACCTCAAGCGGGAGCTAGCTCTTCTTCAATCTACGGTCACAACCACGTAAGCAATATAATATACAGCGCCGAAGGGCGAGGATCAAAACTCAAAACATCAAGAAAACCATAATAATTCAACGCGCGACTCTAAGGTCGAAATAATATACAACTGGTCTTCTAAGTCAATAAATAATACAAGTCTGGTTGATGGAGTTTCTAGATACAACTATGAAAATAATATACAAGGGTGATCACGATGCGAGTGAACCCACCTACCAAAGCAATCACCCAGAACGGAAGTAGTATGCCAGAAAGCCGCAATGAAACCTGTACGGCAAAATCCTGCAAGAACTGTGGCACAGGGGTTGAGTTGCCAACTCGTGAGTAGAAAACATCACGGAGCAGAAATCGTACGTATGACTCAATCCTAGGTCAAACGATCAGTAATATACATATATCCTCAAAATGATAAGGTCTGAAGCATGATAATGTGGCAAGGGTAAACATCTATACATAAGTGTAATACCAAGTGCTCGTGCCAGTGCCTCAGGTAGCAACATATCATAAATATGAGGTATCATCAATGAAATCAGTGCCAACTATAGCATCAAGTCTATAAGTATGTGGATATCATCCAACAATATAATCAATGCTTCTATGCATATGGATCTCGTCCATGGGTCAACCAATGACACAAAACATCATGCATGTAAATATCATATACCATTTGCATGAACATATGAGGATATAAATCAACGATTGTCCCTCGCAACACATCAAAATCATGGAACCTGAGTGTCTAGCATCGATACTCAAAAACATCATGAAACCCGTGTCCAACATCGGCACGTAAATCCTCATATATCGGGCTCCGTCAGTCCGGATTGGCCCACGAGCTCCGTCAGTCCGGATCGTCCCGTATCATCTCTCGACTCCGGTCGGTATCCTCCGGATATCCGCCGAGCCTAAATACTATCACGGGTAGGTAGTAGTCCCTCTGCCAGGCTCATCGTCATTCACACGAAATCTCTCTCTCGCCCCGGGGTATCATACCGGGTCCACCATGTACCCGCAAACGGAATCATCCACCTCCTTGAATCGGGTTTCACATATCACACGTCTCAGAACTGAGAAAACGCATGGTGGACGCACTGAAATATCATATCAAGAGAAACCGGGTTTTTAAAATAGTACATGCTTTTCTTTGAAATAGCCACGGTTCTCAAATCCAGAAATCTCATGAAAACAGCATATCTCAATGCGTAAAATCATAAAGCATGATGTATGCGACATATGATAGAAATGTAAGCATATCCGTATATCATGCAACATGGAACACTAATATGCACATATCGAGGGAAAACCGCTCTTCTAAATGAATCTAGTTTTTAAAATATATCATGTGGTTCCCAAATCTCCAAAATCGAATGCAATGTCGTATAAAGGTGCATATGTGTATATATGCAAGTATGGGTGTACAAATGTGTATGCACGCAAGTATGGTGTACGATATGTATGCACGCAAGTATGGTGTACGATATGTATGCACGCAAGTATGGTGTACGATATGTATGTACGCAAGTATGGTGTATAATATATATGCACACAAGTATGGTGTACGATATGTATGTACGCAAGTATGGTGCACAATATGTATGTATGCAAGTATGGTGGACAATATGTATGTATGCCAATATGTATGTACAAGTGGTATATACGCAAGTATGAGTGTACAATATGTATGTGTGCCAATATGGTGTACACGTGGGTATATACGCAAGTATGAGTGTACAATATGCATGTGCACCAATATGGCGTACAAGTGGGTATATACGCAAATATGAGTGTACAATATGTATGTGCGCCAATATGGTGTACAATATGTATGTACGCAAGTATGTCATGCAAGGAGTCACATCCCGATGTCAGCAATCCTACTATGCAGTGACATGGAAATTATCGATGATGAAGTGTGTGAGCCGGCAAGTAGGTGTATGTGGAACATACGCATCATCGATAATGGTGCTGGTGTCCTGACATCATGGGTTTAATATAACAATAAACACATTTAAACATGCAATGCGATGCGAATAGCAAGAATATGTGGAAAATAAATAATAAACACAACAGTGAAGAATCTACATCAATATATATATATATAATACAGTTTTGCCGTTTGAAATAACACGAATCGTGGTGTTTGGAAAAAAATAAGGGATACGGTGTTTTTAAGAAAAGATGCGTCTTTTGAAAATATCCATAGAATCTCTTGGTCTTCCTTTAAAATACTCACGATTCGTTAGTTTTGAAATATGTATGACTCGAGTCTAGTCTAACATCTATAAGTAAACTACAGGACTAATCGAAAGGTAAGGAAGCCACCTAAATCTGAGTCGATACATATAATTATAATAGTCGGTGATCCCGCCTCAATAGTATCACATACAATACAATATATTATGACATCCTCGAGTCAAGAGTGCGGATCTCTCATCAATATATAGCTCGTACGTAAATCTGTCGTACGGCGTCCCAAATCTGGGTACGGGTCAAATATCGCATTCATCTCATTATTCATCTGGTATCCATTATCATCATATCCTTTATTAGGGGTACTGATCTAAGTCTAGTACATATCGATACCATCTATATATATATGCGTGTATGAAAACACACGCCTAAAGGCCCGCTATAATCTCATGTCGTATCTCATAATACGAACCAAAACATATCACCGATCTAATGGCACCATGCCCAATCTCATCGACTCATCTCCAAATACCATAACAATCCTCATCAACCATGTGTGTGTGTGTGTGTGTGTGTGTGTGTATGTATAAATATACATAATCCCATACTATGTGTGTATATATATATGCATATCCCCCTATACACACAAGTATAACAAAGTAAGCATGTGTGTGCGTGTAGGTGTAAACCTTCTTCTAGGGCTCGCGACTAAACTAACTAGCGACACAATCATTCAATGATACTATAATTATCAAAGACTCCCAACGTCTATCTAGATAATCATAATCTCACAATAAACGTATAAATATATCCATATAATATATACCATACTCTACAGTACGAACTGCAGGGGTGCCATACGCCATCCACCCGACTTCCCCCGTAGATATAATCTACTCACCCGCTCTTGCTTGCCGATGTCGATGTCGCCATCCTCTTCTGCATTGTATGAAATCCATGTGAGGGTACCTACATATATAACACAATCGAAATGCGTATTAAAATCAAGGCGAAAAACCAAAACGGCACACGTTTTGCTCATAGGTTAAAACCTATAGCCTCGCATGCAAAACACAACCAATAACCCTGGTCGTTGACGTTCAAACGCCACACGATGGAAACACAATATCAAATACCAAAACCAAATTCATTAAAAACCCACAAAACGAATTCAGAAACTTGAAAACTATGTCCAGATTTTACCCTAGGTGAAATTAGCCAAAGTTGCATATATTAAGGGTCTAATTTACAGGAGATAAAGCCCTGGAACCAACACGAAGGGATTCCTCCATAGCCTGACCGCAAATTGCGGCCAGGAAGAATAAAACTGCGTCCAAGTAGGGGAATTAGGGGCTAGGGTTTTGAGGGTAGTCTTCTGGGTGCCTTCATGTATCACTGTGTTTGCTAAATAATTTTCCAGGTCCCCGGGTGTTAGCAGATTTCATTTTCCCTACACAATTTCCACAAAATACGATATCGGGGATTTCTATGTTCTCTAAATGGGGTTCTATTCTCAGGTTTAGGTCTAAAATACAATCATTACAGGGTTTTATAGTCACTATAAGCCTCAATTACACATCACAACTCAAGAATTCCTCAAACCCTAACTTGAAATTTCCGAACCTCACTAAACGACATTAAATCGGTTCTAATCAAACATGGATGTAAAAGCAATGGAAATACTATGCTAATGGTTAAGAGAATAACTCATTTGGCAACTCAAGAATTTTCTTGAGTTGCCCCAAGTGTCAAAAATCCTTACTTTTTTGGTCCAAAGTGTAGCTTGTGAGCTTGTGCACATTTTTAATGAAAGTGAGATGAAGTTTTAAGTTGATTTTGGTGTTGTTTTGAGGTGTGAAGTGGAGGTGGATGAAGGGTGCTTCCATGGGCTGAAGAGAGAAGGAAGAATGAGGAAGATGATGAAGGGAACAAAGAGATATGGTCCAAGGTTGACCCCTCACCTCTCTCTCTCTCACCCATACCTTATTGTTTAATCCAATTTTTTTTCTTTTCTTTTATATTCTTTTCTCTTCTCATTTAAACACAAACCATCCATGAAAAATGAGAAAAAAGCCATGATAAAAATTTAACAAGTGTTAAAATGACATGGTGCATGTTTTGCACAAAACAAGCTTAATACGCGATTAGCGATATTTAATCGCGATTAGCACTAAATAGTGTATAATAAATCATTAAATTTCATAATTTTCTTAAATCCAATAAAGCACCCTCATTTTAGTAATTTCTGTAATTTTCCAAAATTTTCCCAATTTACCGGTATTTAATTATACCACAATATTAAAATATTCAATATAATATTATTTAATTATAAAAATTCCCAAAAACAATATTTTATTTTTCTGAAATGTTACAGTTGCAGCCTTTACCCGTTCCGGAGTGGAAATGGGAACAAATCTGCATGGATTTCATTGTAAGTCTACCCAGGTCCAGTCGAGGGTATGACTCCATTTGGGTGATTGTTAACCTGTTGACGAAAGCGGCTCACTTTCTTCCAGTGAAGACCACTTTCGGTTATGCTCAGTATGCTCAGTTATATATTAATGAGATTGTGCATTTGCACGGCGTTCCCACATGCATCGTATCCAACATGGGCGCCCAGTTCACTAACCGTCTTTGGCAGAAGCTTCAGGAAGCCTTGCGTACCCGCTTGAGTTTTAGCACCGATTTCCATCCGCAGACCGATGGTCAGTCGGAGTGGACTATACAGACTCTGGAGGATATTCTTCGTGCGTGCGTGCTTGATTTTGGGGGCAGTTGGGAGCGTCACTTGACATGATATAGTTTTCCTACAATAACAATTATCAGGAGACAATTCAGATGGCGCCTTTTGAGGCTTTATATGGGAGAAAGTATCGATCGCCAGTCTGTTTGACCGAACTCAGCGAGAGCAGGATTGTGGGACCCCAGCTAGTTTAGGAGAATACGGAGAAGATCCTATTGATTCAGGATAGGATGAGAGCAGCCCAGTGCAGAAAGAAGTCTTATACCGACCGTCGTCGTCGCAGGCTCGAATTCGCAGTGGGGGATCATGTATTCCTATAGATTACTCCGATGAAGGGTGTAATGAGATTTGGGAAGAAAGGAAAACTCAGTCCCAGATTTGTAGGTCCTTTTGAGATCCTTGAGCGAGTTGGTACCGTTGCCTATCGTTTGGCACTTCCGCCCAGTTTCTCAGATGTTCACCCCGTATTCCATGTGTCGATACTTCGCAAGTACACTCATGACCCTTCTCACATGATTCAGCACCGGATCGTTCAGCTAGAGTGTGATCTTTCGTTCACCGAGCAGCTGGTAGTCATATTGGATCGGTAGGTGAAGAAACTTCGGTCAAAGGTCTTGCCATCTATGAAAGTTCTTTGGCGTGGCCCAAATAGTGAAGATGTCACTTGGGAGGCCAAGAGCGAGATGAGAAAGAAATTCTGTCACGACCCGAAGGTACGGAACGTGACTGGCACTTAGATTATGAGACGTCTTAAAGTGTAACGTAACCTAAGTCAGCCAAAGCCCAGAAAATCTAAACCATAAGCAATAAGAGTGAAGGAAACCTTTCATGAAAATGACTTTAAAATCAATTAAGTTGCATTAAACCCCTTTTAAAAACATCAAAAATTTCCTAAAATTTCTGCAGATTCTCCTTTGTAAATACTGGCCCCCAAAAAATGGGTACACAAGATATATAACCTGTAATAACAAAATCAGAGCTGAGCCTGAGCCACAAAAAAAAAGCTCCTTCAGTAGACGGGAAGGTCACAACTGGCTCAAGAGCAACTTAGCCGAGTTCCTTATCAGACGTTGACTTTGCCTTTAACTTTTCAAAGGCAAATTGCGCTAGCGCGAAAGCCGTTGCTTGGTCCTGGCATCCCAAAGCGGGAGCTAGCTCTTCGCCCATGGCGGATCACAACCACACACAGTAAATATACAAGATCAAGCAAATAGGCATAAAGAAATGCAAAAATAAGAAAAACACAACGTCGGCTCAGGTGAGCTCGACCCCAAAGAAACCACATATACACAAATCTCTCAATCTCATCACTAGGTCGCATATACAAATAAGAAGTGGTAGATGGAGATTACTAGATACAATGATAGTACAAAAAGAGATAAAGTGTGCTCGCAACCCACCTACGAGCAATGTCGCGAGTCTGAGTAAAAGAAGCCAATGATAAGATAAGCCCGCCGCTACAAGGCTGATGGGTCTGACCTGCAAGACACTGTGGCACAACGAGGGTGAGTTGCCAGCTCGTGAGCAGAATATAACATCTAATAAGGCTATCGTAAGAATGCACGCAAATGCGTCACAACATGTATGTCTAGATATGATGTAATTCCACTAGTATGTATGCTCATGTATGCAGCATCAATACGAAATCTTTAAGTATTTAAAATACTATAAGCCCTGCATTCTTAACTTAGAAAAAGAGTATCTGTGCAATAACTAGAGTACCATCAATGAAATCATCTGAAAACCGTGTCAAGCATCGACACCAAATATGGAAATATATACGTCTCAATGTATCACTATACCAATGTCTCAATACATCGGGCTCCATAAGTCCGAATTGGCCCATATCATCAAATCTTACGACAACGGTCAGTATCCACCGGATATCCGCCGCACCAGAAATCACCAGTAAGTAGTCTTCCCCTGCCAGACTCATCGTCTACAACACGATCTTCTTGCCCCAGGGTACCATACCGGGCCCACCATGTACCCGAGAAGGTTTATCCACTCCTCGAATCAGGTCTCAAAATCCAACAGAAAACATGAAAACTCATGGTGGACGACACATACATCACGAGAAAACCGCAACTTTATTTTTAAAAAAATGATAATAAGTTTCAGTTAAATTCTTGCGATTTTCCCCCAAAATCCAGAAATCTCATCAATACTGAAATCCTCAAGAAAATCATAATATCCAACATGTTGTATATGATAAATGTTTATGATATCAAAGGTATGCAATTAATTTGTGACTAGGAATCTATATAAGCATGATGATGATGTAAGGTATATACATGCTATGCAATTCAATGTATCATGTACGATGCAAATGGTGATACTACACTAAGGAGGTTCTAAAGTGCTCGTGATACGTCAATTACAAAGGCGTGTGTGTCATATGAATAGTGCGCGTGCAACATGATCCAATGGTAATTGCGTAAGTGTCCTAAGGGGTGATATCATACAGGTGTATATAGATGACCAGAAAGCTATGCATATGAATGAGATGGTTAACTAAATAACTGTGCATATACTTTGTAAGTAATAAAGTGACCCTAACTATGGGACGCCGCGTGCCATACAGACGATTTCCCCATAAATGTATACATCTACTCACCCGGACGCCTCGCTAATCTGATCCAACAACCGCTTTGCCTTTGCGCCCCGCTTCCGATGTTTCCGCAGCCGATCCTAAAATTGCATAACACACAACATAAGATTACACATGATGAAACGATACAAGTCACCAAACAAAAGAATCAACACTGACAAGTTAGGCACAACGTGCACTAAACGCGTGGAACACACACGAAAACCACCAAAAGCTTAACTAAAATCGTCGTTTCGGGGCAACCGTCAAAACTAAAACCCGACTAAACCAAACTCCACATTTGTAAACCCTAAAAGTCATAGAAGATGCCAATAATATCGTCAATATATCGCAATTAATTCACCTCCTAAGAATTTAGAAAACCTAGTAAGTATTGACATAGCAATTTCGATGCAAACATCGCGAATTAACGATATAGCGATCGCAACATCGCACAAACATCCAATCTAAACTACTAGATGGACACAACACAAATTATAACCCACTTACAAAACTTCAAACCCTAATTAAAATTCCAAACCTTTACTAGAATTTCCTAATAAGAAATTATAACTAAATTAACACTTTAAAAATCTAAATTAGCATATTTAAACTACCAATTTAACAACTAGATTAGAACTTATACCTCTCAAGTTGTGAACCTCTTGCACTTAGCCTCCAAAGTTACCTCTTTTCTCTTTGTTTTAAACCAATTAGGGTATGGGAAGAGGTAGAATAGGGTTTTTCTTTGAATTTGTGAAGGAATTTGTGAATTTTTAGTTGATTTTTGCATGAATTTTGAAGCAAGAAAATGGGGAAAATTTTGGGGAAGTTGCAGGTTGAGGCTCAGCCTGGGGATGAATGGGTGGAGTGTGAGTGAATTGTGTGGAAAATTCTACACAAAAAGTCTTTCTCAAATGCATTTAATGCTTTCACATCAATTCTATACATTAAAACCCCCCCATTTTATGTTTCTTTCTTCTTCTAAATTTAAAGTGGACATGGGGAAATTTCCAACCACAAAAATTCGGCCAGGGAATGAGGGAAATTGATGTGGGTGTGTGTTGAAATTTTTTTATTTTTTTTGGCTAAGAACACTTATATATGTCATTTGCAATTTACACCCATTTCAATTTCCATTTTCATTTATTTCCATTTTAAACCATAGAAACAACTAATCTTGGAAAGTTTTGATAAAATTTTTGTTACTACTATATTTTAGTTTATAATGGTTCCTAGTTATGTAATTTACCCAATTAAATTTGTATTTAGCACTAATTTAATGTATTTTAAAAGCTTAAAATAATATTAAAAATAATTAATTAAGGAATTTTTTTTAAATAACTAGAAATTTTTAAGTGACAATTTAGTGACCAATTTCTACCAATATCTTATCTAAATTCTGTATAATTAGGTATATATTGAAAATTAATTATTTTGACTTTTTACGGAAAAGACCGATTATTTTGCCGATTATCGAAAAACCGCCTAAACGATTTTCGAAGCGTTACAATCTTCCCCCCTAAAGAAATTCGGTCTCCGAATTTAGAATTTAACTATGCGTACCTTCGAAAATATGGGGATATTTCTTTCTCATCTCGTCCTCGGTCTCCCAGGTGACCTCCTCGCTGTTCGGACCACGCCAAAGAACCTTGACGGACGGTATAACCTTCGACCTCAATTTCTTCACCTGCCGATCCTAAATGACCACCGGCTGCTCGGTGAATGAAAAATCACGCTCCAGCTAGATCGTCTGGTGCTGAATCGCATGGGAAGGGTCATGAAGGTACTTACGGAGCATCGAAACATGGAACACATGGTGAACATCGGGGAAGCAGGGCCGAAGAGCTAACCGATAAGCCACTGAACCGACACGCTCTAGGATCTCGAAAGGACCAACATATCTAGGACTAAGCTTTCCATTCCGCCCAAATCTCATCACGCCCTTCATCGGAGAGACCCTCAGGAAAACATGATTGCCAACAGCGAACTCGAGTCGGCGACGGCGCCTGTCAGCATATGATTTCTGCCTACTCTGGGCCTCTCTCATCCTGTCCCTAATCAGCTATATCTTTTCGGTTGTATCCTGTACGATCGACGGCCCCAAAATACTGCTCTCCCTGAGCTCTGTCCAACATACAGGCGATCGACATCTCCTCCCATATAAAGCCTCGAAGGGTGCCATCTGAATCGTCTCCTGGAAGCTATTATTGTAGGAGAACTCGATCAAGGGCAAATGACGATCGCAGCTACCACCGAAATCTGAAACACAAGCTCTGAGCATGTCCTCAAGAGTCTGAATAGTACGCTCTAACTGACTATATGTCTGCGGATGAAAAGCTGTGCTAAAACTCAATCGGATGCCCAAAGCCTCCTGAAGTTTCTGCCATAATCGGCTGGTAAACTGGGTGCCCCGGTCGGACACGATGCAAGTCGGGACGCCATGCAGTCGTAAGATCTCATCAATATAAACCTGGGTGTACTGAGCAAATCCAAAAGTGGTCTTCACTGGTAGGAAGTGAGCCGCTTTCGTCAGTCGATCCACAATCACCCAAATAGAGTCATACCCTCGACTGGTCCTGGGTAGACCCACTATGAAGTCCATGGACACCTGTTCCCACTTCCACTTAGGAATGGGCAAAGGCTGTAACTCGCCGGCTGGCCTCTGGTGCTCGGCCTTGACTTGCTGACAAGTCAGGCATCTCGATACAAAGTCTGTAACATCCTTCTTCATCCCGTCCCACCAGTAAACCTCTTTCAAATCACGGAACATCTTGGTGGAACCTGGATGGACACTGTACACTGATCGATGTGCCTCCTCAAGGATATCACGCATCAGTCCCTCAGAATCTGGTACGCACAGTCGAGTCCCAAATCGATGTTTCCCATGATCATCAATCACGAATTCGGAAACTCTACCCTGCCGAATCTGCTCGATAATCTCTAAAATACGGGCATCACCGGATTGTACCTCGTGGATACAGTCAAGTAACTGTGGGCGTGCTCTGAAATGGGCCAGCTGTCCTCCTGTAGGTGTAAACTCGAACTGCACTCTGCTGTCACATAAAACCTGCCAATCTGCCGTCAACTGCATCTGTACTGCACTCAAACAAGATAGGCTACCTCCGGGCCTCCTACTCAAAGCATCTGCCACCACATTCGCCTTACTCGGATGGTAAAGAATCTCACAGTCATAATCTTTCACCAACTCCATCCAACGGTGCTGTCTCAGATTTAGATCTCGCTGCTGAAAGATATACTTCAAGCTCTTATGGTCAATGAATATCTGTCACGACTCGCCGTATAGGTAATGTCTTCAGATCTTAAGTGCAAATACCACTGTAGCCATCTCTAAATCATGAGTGGGGTAATTCTGTTCGTGTTTCCGCAACTGCCGAGAAGCATATGCGATAACTCTGTCGTGCCGCATCAACACACAGCCCAGCCCCACTCGAGAAGCATCACAATATACCACAAAACCGCCCGATCCAGAAGGCAATGATAACACTGGTGTAGTAGTCAGACGAGTCTTCAACTGCTGGAAGCTATTCTCACATGCCTCGGTCCAATCAAAAGGAACCCCCTTCCGGGTCAACCCGGTCAACGCTGCAGCAATACGAAAGAAATCCTGGACAAAACGTCGATAATAGCCGGCCAGACCTAGAAAGCTGCGAACCTCTGTAACTGATACCGGTCTGGGCCAACGCTGCACTGCCTCGATCTTCTTCGGATCCACACAAATACCATCTCTCGTCACCGCATGACCCAAGAAGTCGACACTGTCTAGCCAAAATGCGCACTTGGAAAATTTGGCGAACAACTGATGCTCCCTCAAAGTCTGCAAAGTGATACACAAGTGCTGCTCGTGCTCTCCCGGCTCCGAGAATAAACCAAGATGTCGTCAATAAAAATAATGATGAACTGATCAAAATACGGCATGAATACACGGTTCATCAAGCCGATAAATGCTGCCGGGGCATTGGTGAGCCCGAATGACATCACCAAGAACTCATAATGACCATAACGTGTACGGAAAGCGGTCTTCGGAATATCCTCCTTCCGAACCCGCAACTGGTGATAACCTGACCGTAAATCGACCTTCGAGAAAAACCCTTCACCCTGGAGCTGATCGAATAAGTCATCAATGCGGAGTAGGGGATGTTAGTTATATGTATGCCCTAGAGGCCATTACTATACATAGGATGTATATTGTTGTGGATGCTTGGACATATATAAGGATGACTTTCTTGCTCGATATGATAGTATGCTATCTGGTTACTCTTTACCTTAACGTGTACACTGATTGTCTCTCTGTTACATGTTGGTAAAGCCCTTAGGATGTGTACTTGACTACCTGGACTATGATGCGGATCATACTAGTGGGGACATGGTAGTACATAAGTACATCCTTCAGAGTCCCTAGTCGTGGGTGTATCGGGACGGGGCATCGATATACCAGAGTAGACTAGCGTGTAGCTTCTCGACCCATATAGATGGGCGATAGATGATCCCATATCCATTGGTGTTTGACATCAGAGATGATATACGGGTGCTCAGTGGAGACTGGGTACACTGGACGGACTCGCCGAGAACTCCCAGATAGTATTATACCTTACGTCAGATGGCAGTTCTCTGGTGACACTGGTACAGGTTAGTCTGTTGACCCGAGATCGTCATAAAGTCTTGTGTGATTCCCACTGTGCTTTGATTTCCACCTTACCACGTCCAAGAGGGCGTGCAAAATGGTGGTTTTTGGGTACAGTCCTGAATCACATGGAGGCAATGAGTGATAGGAGGGGATTCGTCTCTCCCGGTATAGGGAGTTGATGTTGCGCTGTGTTCAATTGGCTATAACCGGAAATCCCTGGCCAGGGCTGATTGGAGATTTACTCGTAAGTGTTACCAGTAGTTTCTCGAACTGTTATAGACCTCATATCGACACGACTTATCGAGCTACTGGGGTCTGACGTTTACCACCCCTAGGCGAGATATGCGACATATCAGACGACGAGACCGGACTGTACGGTAAGTGTTACTGGTTGGATTCACAGGAGTGTGAGCGGGCTTGCTTGTTGATCTTCTGATCGCTCAATACCCGGGTGGCCGTTACGTTTAGCAGATCGCTTGCGGCTTATGGGTGTTTGATATGATCATCACCTACTGCCGGCGTATTGACGAGTCTTTAGAGTCCTACACAGAGCTTTCCTGGCTCAAGTGAAAAGAAATAGGAGCGCATATGAGATATGTGCGGGACTGAGAATAATACCAGTATGTGATACTGTATTCTATTCTCGCTATTTGTATCATCGGACGGTTATATGTGATATAGCCGGGTTACCGAATCAAGTGTTGATTTGATATATTGATACACATGATATTAGTCGGTTATGACCGGATCGTTAAATCAAGTGTTGATTTAATGATTTAATGTATAATTATATATTTGATATATTACTTTACATTAACTAGTATTGGTTCACTTAAGATTATTTTTTTCTCACTAGTTTGTATCATGTTTGATGATACATGCAAACTTAGGTGTGTATGCTTTAAGCCATAGTTTAGGTTAATGGTTAAGTTTTTATTTATTTATTTATTTAATTTGGCAACAAAATGGTGGCTTTATTTGTTTTCTTGCTTGAAGCTTCATGAAGTTTCTTTTAAGCATCTTTGAAAATTCTAACCATTTTGTTTTATGCTTTAACCTAACCATCAACCTAAACCCTAGTTTATTCTCTACACAAGTTAACTCACCCATGGTTGCTAAATGATAGACTTCACTTGAATTTCTTTTTGAAGATAATTGATTTATTATTTTCTTCTTCTTCTTCTTCTTCATGAAGAAAAGAAGAAAGCTTTCTTGAAAAATTTCAAGTGTTGAAATCAAGTGAGAAATCCAAATCCAAAGTGAACCCACTTCCTATTTCTTCATCTTCTACCACTTGCCATGTTGTATAGGGTGTTTTCTTCACAAGGTTCATAACCAAATGAAGATGGAGCTTGAGTTTGAGTCGCCTCGACGTAGATCATCTTCGGCATCGAAGTCAACGACCTAGCCCGATCATTTCTCCGACGAAACCATCGCTAGAGTCCGGGATCCCGATGATCGCAGCGGAGGGACGTCATCACGGAGCTAAAGAAGTGGAGCACCGGATCTACAAAGGTTGTAATCCATTTCACTTAGTAGCAAAGTAGTTTGCTTGCATTTGTTTTCGCCTATCCTCTAGTTAACGATCTATATTAGGGTTTCTCGGCACATACAATTTGAATTGGACATGTTTGATGCCTTGTGGAATCTCTTGAGTGTGCATAGGAACCCTACAGTGGTATCAGAGCCTAGCTAGAGCTTTAGGTGATGTGTAGACGATGTTAGAAACCCGATCGACCCCGAAACCCTAAATTTCACCCCTTTCTGTACATTTTCTGAAACTGTGCATTTTTACTAATTAAAAATATCCAAAAAATTCAGCAGGGTTTTTGAGGGGTTACTGTGCTGCACGTGCGTCTAAGTCGACTATATCACCGCGGAACCGCGGCATTAGCATGGATCGTGCGGCGGTTCCGCGGTCGTTCTGTCACTTGATCTTTTTCTGTTTGCACAGTAATCTCTCTCTGTAAGTGCTGTATTTTTTGGGAATTTTTAAAGTTTGCTTAATAGTTGAGTTTTCTGGGTTGTATTGGGGACTCGATGTTTTGATCGGGAAGTTTAACTTTGTCTGTGTGATTTTTCGGGTATTTTAGAACATGTTAAAAAGTTCGACCGGATATAAATACCCACTTTTTCCCCTGTCGGGAAATTTCCAAGTGTTGGATATTTCCGTAGTTTAAAGATGTTCTAAGTAGTGCAAGTAACGCGATGGACCCTCTAGAAGACAACAAACCTTAACTCGATTATGTGACCGTCTTGAACTGCCCTTTGAACCTTAGGGTTTGGGGCAGTACGGCGTGCCACATGTGAGGCATTGGCTTGACCCTTCTACGGCTGGACCGTTGGTACTGTGGCATGAAATGGATATTTTTAGACTTATTTCATGTGTTGAGCTGTTTCGGGAAAACTTGGGTGTTTGATTGTTCTATCGGAAAGTTTAACATTTTCTACTTATCTAGAATGTGATACAATATTTGGAATCCACAAATAGTTATGAGATAGCTAATTTGAATGTTATAAACATAGCAGTTTAGTCTTACTTGATCGGTTGCCACGGGATTTTGATGTGATCAAAAGTCCGTCGCAATCACGTTGCGTACGCGGATACTCGCCAGTAAACTTAATAGACAGCTACACCCCATAACCCCGACCAAGTGACTGTAGGAGAACCCCGTCGCCAAAAAGCATCCGTTCGGGTGCTCGCGGCAGCGGTGTTCCTCCTTAGTGCACTTCGTCGACGGTATCAGGGGTGCGGCCGTCCACTAAAGTTTGCGACGAGCATTCGTTCTGGATGTCGGGAATCTTGTTGAATTGCCCGACTTGATATTGAAAAGTGTTTTCGATATTGAGACTAAAGTGCGGAGTTTATAATTGTTAGGCATGCGATGTCTAAGGAATTCATTTAATTAGGCATGCGATGTCTAAGAAGGTTGCGGATTCCAACTGTTGTAGTTTTACACTTTTTTTTCTGCGACCGCAAGTGTAATGTGATATCGCCGGTTTCGTTGCTATATGTCAACGACAATTGGGCTGTGCATATTTACTTACGTTGATGACATGTGATGTTATGTGTTGCTGGATATGTTATATTGGATCGTCGCATTTGAATAGCCGGGGGGTTTTTATGTAAGATGAGTGTTTTTCATTTTCATTCATGTAAAAACTTGTATGTAATATTCTTTTATTGGGGCACTTCCGGGATGAGGTTGATGTCACAATTTGTATATTATTTACTTTTCCGCACTAAGATAGACCCAAGGAGGAGAGCATAAGTAACCGGGTTCTAGAGTCCAGTGGGAGACCAACTTGAGGAGTTGAGTCCGGGTTTCCTAACTATAGAATTGGTAGGGTTGCTTGACGCTTTCGTAGGGGTCTAGGGGTGTCGGTTTGGCTATTCATCACGACCGTGGAATCCGTGTTTTATACTGGCTCGTATTGAAAACATGGACGTCCTAGTATATCCAATGTTTCATATGTTTCTTCTACTGCGATATCTGTGATGTGATCATTTGATATGTTGTGATAAATATTGTGTAAGTGCACGGCGGCGTCCCGGCCTCCATCCCGAGGCCAAATGCGTAAGCGATGGTTAACTTTAAATTTTCTTGAACCAGCACCACCGCGCACTAAAACCCGGATCGGGCCATTAACTAGTCCTAGCTAACTTCAAGATGGGGAAGAGAGATATACCGAGCGATCCGTGTCCTCCGGTCTTCTCGCCGTCGTCCCGATTTCCCGCGGAATGTCCGGTCTCCACCTCCTCGCCGGCTTCTTTTATGGGCTCCCATCTCTATACCGAGGCAACTCGGACACGGAGTTGGCGAGCCGATGTGCCCAAGGTTTGCTGTAGAATGTGTAGTGCTCATGTCTCATTTGGGGTAGTGGATGTTGCCTTTGTGGTGGAGGAAATGATATGGACTTTTGAAGATGGAGTTGTAGGGATTTTACAAAGCCAAAGATACCAAAATCCCCACCAAAATAAAATGGGCAGCCCCCATACAAGCTTGGCCGGCCATGTGTGGAGGGAGTGGAGAGAATGAGAGAGAGGGAGTCAAAATGGGGGAGAGCCTCATTCTATTATCCAAGGGAGAGAGAGAAAAGGCTATCATGCAAAGTAATGATCACTAGCCTAAACCAACACTCCAACACAACCATCATCTCAAACATGATGACTCCAAATGGTCAAGCCATCATGAACACAGAAAGTCAAGTGATGGTGCACCATCATGATTCAATAATATGCAAAGAACCCCTTCCAAATTGCTTATTTGCACAAATGCAAATAAGCCCTCCTCCACCAATCTTCGGCCAATGAACGATACAAAGGAAATTGGCCAAAACGGAAAGCAAACTGGAAACTCTAGAAAACTGGTCCCATAATAAATTACAGGAAAACCCCGATACTGTGTATACACACCCGCATCTGTATTCCGACCGAAATACAAATGCAATGAGACAAAGTCTACACTGTACAATACTAGGATCCGGCATAAACCAAAGCCGGCTAGTATTATCCGTTCGATCCTGATCCGTGCAATACCGCACGTATCTGATCGAACGCTGCCATATATCCATACGGCCTCTAGTACTAACCGTCCGATCCTGATCCATGCAATACCGCACGTATCTGATCGGACCCTGCCATATCTCCATACGGCCTCTACAGCGTTTCGCCCGAAAACTTGAGCAACTGAATGTGGGGGACTCTAAAGACTCGTTAACACCTTGGTTGTGGATTTAACCACTAGCACGTCAGAGGTATAAGCCAATACATAACGGGCTACCAGGTATTGACCAAAAGGGACGTCGATGAGCGAACTCATCCTGACACCCTACTGAGCCTGTCAGTGACAATATCCGTACAGTCCGGTCCGTTCGTCTATGAGCATCGCATGGCGGGCCTAGGGGGTTGGTAAAAGTCAGACCCCCAAAAGCGGTACAAGTCGCGTCGGAGTGTAGCCCAGAACACCCTGAGATACTACTAGAATACCTACCAGTAAATCTCCTGCCTCGGCCGAGGGCTTCGTGTAATGGCTCTCCTAGACACAGCGCGACCTCACCCCCAATACCGGGAGAGACGAACTCCTGAAGATCCGCTCACTGCCTCCATGTGGCTCGGGACTGTACCCAACTAAAACCTATTTGCACGTCTCCTTTGAGCGTGGTAGGGTAGTAATCAAAGTACAGTGGGAACTCACACGAGACAAATGACGATCCCCAGGTCGATGAACTAACTTGTACACATGTCACCAGGGAACTGCTATCTGACGTCAGGTATAAGACCAACTAGCATGTTCCCGACGAGTCCTGTCCGGTGTACTCATAACCCAATGAGCACCTGTATACATCTTAGGTGAACCAACTGACGCTAGTGGCTTGTGAGACCGGCCACTGCCCCTCGTCGGGGTCTCGACTGTATACACTAGTCTACTCTGGAGTATCAATGCCCTGTCTTGAGACTCCCACGACTAGGGACCTTTTAAGGATGTGCTTATAGACCCCAGCTCCCACTTATATGATCGCCCTCATACTGCTGGTGGTAAAGCAAGAATCCTAGGGGCTCTATCAACGTGTAATAGCGACACGTCAGGTCACCTAAAGCAGTACACGACGATAAAGGTAAACCAGATAGCATACTATCATCTTGAGTAAGACTGTCCTACCGGGATAGGTCCTCCCTCAATCATTGCAATCATGTGCCTGTGATCCAATAATTGACTCTGAGGGCACTATCTCCAACAATCTCCCACTTGCACTCAATGCTAATTATTGTGATGTCGCATACTCACAGCCCGTGTGATACCGAACACCCAACTCCTCTACTAGTCAGTCTCACAAAGCCCGTTTGCGAAACTATTGCGTTCGAGGAATAGCCTCAGTGAGTGGATCCGCCTTGAAGTTTCTTTCTATGTCTCTCTATATCTCAAGTTCGCGGAGAAAGCCATCTCCCGAAATGAGCAATACCTGTCTTAGAATGTGTCTGGATGTCTGATGGGACCTAGCTCATAAATGAACTCAAAATCCAAACTTCTTAGACTGTATCGTCAACTGAACTTAGTCAGAAGGACTACCTGTCCAAAATACTGCCCCTCGTCAGAAGGAAAAATATAACTCTGACAACCTCCTTGTCGTCCTGGTCACCTTCGAAGCCTGGAATGATAATTGTCTCCCGAATGAGGCTGTAGTTATCATATCCCTAGAACATCCACTTATGCTCTAAAGCTGCTTCCTACTGTTTCTCCAGGATTGGATCAATGTCAACTTATTGCATCTAGTGCAAGAACAACATCTGGTGTGGTACTTGACATCTCATGATTAACTCAATTGCCTGAGTAAGTGATCTGCCAATCATGCACATCCCTCTCCCCTTTAGTCTGTAAGACACCTTTAGAGAGGGTGACTCCATCACTTGCAGGTACACTACCATGCCAGGAGTCGTCCATTCTAAATACTCTTAAAATGCTGTCTAAGTACCCTTAATTGGGAAACCACCCAAATCTAGATCTAAAACCATAGATCTAGTAACCAGTATATTTGATATAATGTCCAAGTCCCATGTGGAGAAACCACTGTGTGACGACCAAAGTGTAACCGATCGTAGTATAGGAGTTTCTTTTCCTACTCTGTGTATGTCATCCAAATACCAGGACATCACACCCTACTCTGTGAAGTCAAACCTATGATTGTCACATCAGAAATTGATGATCTATCTCCGCTACATCTGCTTTAGTTTATAAATAGACATAAGCCACCTGTCCACCAATGCTTCCGCTGCTCCCACTGACTACGACAACCCTCTGGCAGAGTCATATAGACGTACACTTCTAAAGCCAGTTTAGAACGACGCTATACTCATCCTCCTGCCGGGTCTCGCAGCCTGGAACAACAACAATGGCAAGTGTGGGTAAACAAGAACCTCCCTGTCACCGTCCTCGAGGCTACCGGAGTACCCCTCGGGTGCCTGAGGTTACCCACCTTATCTGCGGAGTGGCTAATGGAATGTCAAAGTAGATTGAATCTTTAGGTTCCTATGAAATCTTCAGTAATCGTTTGTGGTTCTGGAATCACTTCCAGTTCTACCATACTCCCACTACTGTTTTCTGAAAAAATCCATTTTTATTAAAACTGTGGCGAGTCTAGAACAATATCGCTATTGATATTCCAGATGGTAGAAAGTCAACCCTCGTCATAGCCTGGGTCAACCCACAAACAGCCATTACAGAAACGTGCCTTGAGTTATCCAGAGTCTGGTTTTAATCATAAGCCGGACAACTCCCCGTACCTCAACAATAGTAAGATAAGAACTGTTCTATATCTAATATAGAACCAGAGACACTGATTTAATTGAACCAGATTCAAATCATGCAGCTGTCTCCAGTGCATGTGAACTAAATGGAAAAAGGCCGATCAGCGTTACTCAACTTAGGAATGCTTCCAATTATGAGTAATCTGAAAGAGAAGCAAGTTCTCTTAACCATTACTATCAACTGAATACCATACACAAGTATCTACATCTTCGATCACCTTGAAGAATCCCGATACTTGCAATACCTGGTTCTCTACTTTATTCATATACCTATAACTTCTCAAAATTCGGACCCTGTGTTTCCACGAAACACCTATCTAAAAACTAGAGAAGTCATAAGTAAACCGAATATAGTACGAAGACCAATCCCTCTGTCCTCATGGACGCTGGACAACATACAATACTCTGTATAAGTCCCTTGAGTTTGATAACTCATTCACTGTGTGTCGTAGGTTGAAAACTGTACTTATGGTTAAGAAGAATTACACCGCTGTTTAATGCTCTTTACCTAACCATCCACTGATATAGGTAAATGTCATAGACATAATTTCAAAAAGGTATATCTCACTCTATGAAAATAGACGTACAGATATATCAATTTGAAATTGGTGCATAACAACGGATATTCAAAACCAAATATTTGCCGACCGGCAAATAGCCTATGTGACTTCCTCAAATATCACCGATTACAACGAATCCTGATATAATGAGGATGATCACCCAATTCCTAATAACTTACTCTCACTCATCATCTGTAAAACTATACAGATGTGAGAATCATACCTGGTAAATCCATACCCTGGAGTAAGTATCTAATCGGGAAATCGGTTTTCCATTAACAGTACACAGTGAAACTGAAACATTGAAATGTTTCGATGGGGTATCCCGGTATTCCTAGTAATGCCTCTTCTATTATCCAGATTCACAACTGTAACCGTATAATTCTTTGCCACCTCTCTAAATCCCTTCATATGTCTTTAGTCATTACCTTCTGCACACCCCTTTAGGCCAAATGGTTTTCTTCCTTCCCTACCGTTCGGCACCAGCCTATGGTTTGGAAGAAGACTATCCAATAAGCATAATGGGTGTACTGTCCTAATCCTAAGAGCACTCGCAATGCGAGAGAAGGTGAAGATAAAGGACAACCGAATAAACCTTATTTCTATTTCTCCTGAACCAGAATCCATCCCCGAACTGGAACAAGTTCCTTTCGAGTTCGTATATAACCATACGATGGAGTATCCAATAAACTGTGGATCTTCGTAGTGATACGGAGTGTTCTGGAGAAATTCAAAGGTGATTTAGGATTGGCGAAGAAATACTTTGTTTGGTCGTGAATAGCAGTCGCAATTTACTTTGCCCTCTTACTAATCCCTTGCTTTGTCTTAACTCAATACCTTCTGCACACCATCGTTATGCTAATTGGTTTTCTTCATTCCCCACCGTTCGGCACCAGCCTAAGGTTTGGAAGAAGACTATCCAATTTGCGTAATAGGTGTACTACTCCTAAACCAAGGAGTACTCACAACCTGAGAGAAGGTAAAAGGAAAAGACAACTGAATAGTCCTATCCGTTTTCTCCAGAACCAAAAACCATCCTCGAATAAATTCCTTCGAGTTCGTATATAACCATACGATGGTTTTTTCCAATGGAAGTGGACGTTCGTAGTAATACGGGGTGTCCTGGAGAAAAAGGGTAAAAGTAGAAGTGGCAATGAGGTTTGCAACTCTGACAATCCAAAAGCCAGTGTTTAAGAAGGTTTGGTTAATATTGGTCACTGAGTCATAGTCTTAGGGTCGGGTCAATGGTCGCTGCCAAAGAGAGAGAGAAAAGAAACACTCAGCGTGTACTCTATCCTAGATCAGAATGGTTACCAATTTATCTAATCTGGAAACCTCCCATTGTACCGTCAAATTCTCCTCCAAACCTGAAAGAAGAATTAGTCGGGATCACCCGAGGAGTAAACCAACTCATCAGTGGGAATCGGGATCCAACTATCATCGCATGATAACGTGACGGAATCCGCTCACGTCATCACACTCCAGAAGGTATGCGCATATCTGGCAAGCTTCAGTTTCTTTAGAAACTCCCGATGTGATTTCTGCCCCATGCTCTTATGACCTTGGCGTGAGGTCAAAATATCATAAGTCACATGTCAAGTTCTACCCGTCATTATCCAGGTTAATTTGAACCCACCCGTACATACCCTTGACGTAGGCCAAAATAGTAGTACGACTGTCCCAAACCAACGCATCTATCTATGCAACAGATAAATACCCGGCAGCTACCAATCACTATGCCTTGGCGTGAGGTCAAAATACATAGCTTGAATACTACCGAATATTTAACTGAAATGACGGAGGGCTACGAATGGTTTCTGGCGAAAAAATTTAACGTAATGAACTTGATATCATTGAAGGAACAGATAGCTTTTTAAAAATATAGTGACGAAAACCGTTGCTAAAGAGGTCACTCCCGGTGAAGGGATCTCGGCTCTTTCCCCGTAGAATGAGGTGCAGGATATTCCAACTGAATACCATGGTGCAAAGAAAAAGTAATCGGCTATAGTGAAGTTAATGCCCTGACGCAAACTTCTGTCCAAGGGGTCACTCCCGGTGAAGGGATCTCGGCCATTGCCTCGTCGACTAAGGTGCTGGATATTCATAACCGAACATCACTGTGCAAAACAAAAGTGAACGTCCTTGCAATAACAGCTTTTTGAAAAGTGTTCCAACAACATCAGATTAGGTTTGTTTTTAACTTGTATTGATCCAAATCAATGCAGTCCCATCAATTGATCACAACAAAGAACGAAAATATACTGATGTACGTATATGCCATCCGAATTCGCCACTGGGTCCCGTCATTACCCGTTAGGTTAGCTAACTAACGACAGAGCGGGGACTGGACTAGCACGGATGCAAAACATATACAACATCTACTAATATATATACCAATATATTATATTCGCTCAAGGCGTGATAAAATGCAACATCACAGAAATGTACATCATCACAGAACAATACAGATATCTGGGATCCCCGGGTTTCACAGAGCCACTACTGAAACCCGATGTTCCCCTGGTCGTATGGATAGCCTGTGCAATGAAATCCTAGACCCCTACGGGCGCGTCAAGTTACCCGCCAAAACCTGAAGCGAGGCAGCCCCCTTCAGCAACGTGAATGGACCACCCAGCACTTCACGGAATCCGGTAACTTGGGCACCCCTCCTGGGTCAACCTGTACCCCCTACGAGTGCGGCGAACAGCCCGCCAATTCTAGAGTAAAGCCCCCTCCGTCTCAATGCCATGAGATGCGGGCCTGTTGCCCTCTAGAACCCGGCTATCCGTGCACCCCTCCTTGGGGTAATCCTAGTACAGAAAGTAAAATATACATACAACGGGTACATCGACCGCAACCTGGTCGTACCCCAAAGTAATAATACAAACAGGCAGTGACGGCAGTCCACATGTCGGACGCTCGCCCCGCAATATTAAATGTACATAATACAACAAAACTGTACTACCACTGCAACCAGGCTATCCCCTACGACCAATCCGCAACATCACAGCAATACACAGAACATCAACGTGAATGTCACGTTCGCAAATCCGTCTAACCGGGCTATAGCAGTTAGACAGGATTTACCAATCAAGTGACATTCACGGTCGCAGATATAATGTAAATACTGTGAAATAATGTGTTTAAAATATCCGATCGATCAAATTTAACCAAGTGGGCCCCAAGGTTTACTGTAGCACATCAAGAAATTCTGGGTCCAAAATTAATATTCCAAAACCCCTATTTTCACTGCAGGAGATTTCTGGAAAATTTTGGTACACTGAAGAGTTCAAGTCGCGGCGAAACCGCGGCCCAAGCATTGGTTTGGCCGCGGTTCCGCGGTCGTTTAGACTGTTCACGAGACCAAATTTTCCCGGAACTCTTAGAATGTTCTACACATCATTCTGAAACAACCTGAAAAATTTTTGGACTTCAAAAAATTTCGACAGAAACTGATGTGAAGAAAAATAAGGTTTTTAGAAAATTGTTCGATCGGAAATGTAAAACACATTAGACAAAGCTAGACTATGTTAATGGCGAGGCTCTGATACCACTGTAAGTGCACGGCGGCGCCCCGGCCTCCATCCCGAGGCCAAATGCGCAAGCGATGGTTAACTTTAAATTTTCTTGAACCGGCACCACCGCGCACTAAAACCCGGATCGGGCCATTAACTAGTCCTAGCTAACTTCAAGATGGGGAAGAGAGATATACCGAGCGATCCGTGTCCTTCGGTCTTCTCGCCGTCGTCCCGATCTCCCGCGGAATGTCCGGTCTCCACCTCCTCGCAGGAAGGGCACCACGTCGCCGGCTTCTTTTACGGGCTCCCACCTCTATACCGAGGCAACTCGGTGTCACGACCCGAAAGAGCACGTGACTGGCCCTTGAACCATATGAAGTCTATAGGACTCCATCTGATCCAAGTAAGCCAAAAGCCCAGAAATCTAAAACCATTTTTAAGAATAAGTAAAGAAACTAGTTTAAAAAAAAAGTGAAGAAAAACATGTTTGAAATCAAGGTTTTTAAATAACTAAGCCGAATATGCATTTTAAAACAGTACAGTCTTTTCTAAAAATTTCGGCAGAGTTTCTTTTGTAAAACTGGCCCCGAATGGGGTACAACAAGAATAACAATATATGCAATGATAAAGGCATCCCCAAGCGGGAGCTAGCTCTTCGTCAATTGACGGGCACAACCACACAATGATATAATATACAACGCCAAGTGGCGAGGATCAAAACCAAAAGAAAGCTCAAAAGCAACAAGAAAACCGCAATACTACTAAGCGCGACTCTAAGGTCGAATAATACATCACTAAAGTCTAGGTCTGAAACAATATACAAGTTTTGGTTGATGGAAATTCTAGATACAATGAAATAAATAAATACAATGGTGGTTCTTGATGCGAAAGAATCCACCTACCAAAAGCAAATCACCCGCAAGAAAGTAGTGTGCCAGAAATGCCGCAATAGAACCTGTACGGCAGAACCTGCAAGAACTGTGGCACAACGGGGGTGAGTTGCCAACTCGTGAATAGAAACATCTACAAGCAGAAACCGAATGCAAGACATAAACCTAGGTCAACAATCAGTAAAATAACCACAAGAGTACATCTGAGTGTGATAAGGTGGCAAGGTAACATCTAATCATGTATGTAGTGCCAGGTACTCAGGTAATAACATGCCATCAGTATAAGGTATGTCTGCATGAAGTAAATATGATGAAATATCAATGATATCAATACACATATATTAGCGTCCAATACCACTAATATTGGTGTAAGGGTATATATAACAGCGCCCTCATACCCTGTTATATATACAAATGAAGTATGATCAGTGTAAATCCAGTCTGTATATGATCCATGTCTGTATATAATCCATGTCTGTATATATGTGGAACCCGTCCACCCGTCACCCACTGACGATAAGCATCATGTATGCAATATGAGGATATAAACAAAAGCATGGAAAAACATCATGAAACCCGTGCCTAGCATCGACACGTAAATCCTCATCCATCGGGCTCCGTCAGTCCGGATCGGCCCGCGGGCTATGTCTGCGGAATCGGCCCTCGGCCCCAGCAGTACGCCCATCTCTCGGCTCCGGTCGGTATCCTCCAGATATCCGCCGAGCTCAAATACAATCACCGGTAGGTACTCGCCCGCCTCCAGGCTCAATCGGAAAACCCATCGATCATCTTGCCGAGGGGAACCATACCGGGCCTACCACGAACCCGCAAACGGATCATCCACTCCTCGAATCGGGTTTCAAGCACACGTCTCAGCACCGAGAAAACGCGTGGTGGACGCACCAAAATATCATATCACGAGGTACCGGGTTTTTCATAATAGAGCATCTTTTCTTAAATAATTCCACGGTCCTCAAAATCAGAAATCACATGAAAATCCAACATCAAGAAGTAAATCCAATGCGATGTGCTATGCAATCAATCCATGATGTATGCGACATGTAAAGAAAGGTAATCATATCGGAAATCATGCAACATGGAATAGTAATGTGCATATGTCGAGAGAAACCGCTCCTTTAGAATGAATCATCTATGTTTGTGTACAGGTACATGTGTACAATATGCCAATCAAGAATCATATCATGAATGCAACAGTACTACAGTGTAGTGGCATGGCAATTATCGATGATGAAGTGTGTGAGCCGGCAAATAGTGTACGTGGAACATACGCATCATCGATAATGGTGCTGGTGTCCTAACAGCATGATAATAATATAGCAATGAACATATGCCAGCAATGCGAATAGCATGAAAATGCAGAATCTAGTAGTCAACACCACAGTGAAGTATCTACTATGCAAACTACATCTAAGTATCAGGTCGATCAGGAGGGGTAGGTGTGGAAACCACCTAAATCTGAGTCGGTAAATATAGATATATAGTCGGTGATCCCGCCTCAAGAACATATCGTAGGACATCCTCGAGTTATAAGTGCGGATCTATCATCAATATCGGCTCGTACGGTAAATCATCGTACGGCATCTCCAAAAGCTGGGTAGGGGTCAACATCTTACTATCTCGTCACATAACAGGTATCACTATCATCAGATCAAATAGTCTGGGGTACTACTCTATGTCTAGCACCAATCGATACCATCAATGAAGTATGCATGCGAGGGTAAACACATATCCCAAGCCCGCAAGAATCACAAGTCATATCCCACATATGAATCATATCAAATCACCAATCTCGCGGCACCAAGCCCACATCATCGACTCATCTCCAAAGTCATCCCATATCATCAAAACACAGTGCAAGTATAAGGAATATGCAAGGGTGTGCGTGTAGGTGTAATTCTATTCTAGGGTTCGCGACTATGAACTACACTATTCACTTCTAAACCTACACTATCAATAATACACCTAACTATCACAGTTAAACTACATAGTATTCTATCTACGGACTGCGGGGGTGCTATACGCCATCCACCCGACTTCCCCCTGTAGATATAATCTACTCACATTGCATCATCATTTGCGGACGTCATCACGCATTTGCTTGTTGTCCCGAAGTCTTCATGGGTACCTCCACATCAAAATATCGTATATGCGCATTAAAATCACATCCAAGCTAAAACGGCGCATGAAATCCAAAACGATACGATAAGGGGCCTATAGGTGAGAACCTATGGCACGCCTTCAAAACCATCAATAAATCCTCTATATCGTCGTATAAACGGCAAATGGTCGAGGCAAAACAAAATCCACAATTTCAGAATCAAAAATACGGAATACGGAAACACGAATCCAAAATAGCAACTTAGGATATATGTCCCAGATTTTACTCTAGATGGAATCTGTCAAAACTAGAAGTACCCAGGGTTAACACTAGAGTAACTGGGGCTGTGCACAGAAAACGAGGAGAATCCTCACTGCTCTGGCAGCAAAATGCGGCCAGAATGGGGATTTCGGTGGCCTCAAGAAGGAATGGGGAGCTAGGGTTTGGGGTGATGGTTCTATGGTGCCTGCACATGTCACTGTCCACCCAATATTATTTTAGAGTTCTCGGGGTGATAGCAGATTTAAGTTAGCCTGCACAGATTTCACAATTTCCCCGATATCGGGTTCTAAAATCCGTATTTTGTTTCTAGCTTCAGGTTTTGGGTTCCAATTCATACACTAGGGTGTTGGTATAACCTTAACTGAGCTTAATTTCCCAATACAATACAAGCTTCCTCAAACCCTAACTTGATTATTCTCAATTCCATAATATCACACCATATCGATTAAATCTTAACATGGGGTTATAGGAAAAGCTATAACTAAGCTAATGGTTCAGTAATTACCTCCATTAGCAACTCAAGAAAATTCTTGAGTTGCCCCTAGTGGCCAAAATCCTTGCTTCTTTAGCTCCATGTGTAGATCTAGGGATTTTGCACATTTTTAATGAAATGAGTGTGAGGTTTTGGGGTGATTTTTGAGATGAAGTGAGGAGTTGAAGGTGGAGGAAGGGGGGGGGGAAGGAAGCAGCAGCAGCAGGAGCCAAGGGAGAGGGAGAGAAATGAGGAGGAGACAACAAGAGGAATGGTTAAGGGTTCAAGTCAATGGTCCACCTCTCTCTCTCACCTACCCTCATTCTTTTCTCTTTTTCTTTTTCTTTTCCTTTTCTTTAATTCCAAAACCTTTCTCACAAGAATAGTAAACCCATAGTGAACCATAGCAAGAAATGCACAAGTGTGAGAAAAAGTGATATGTGCAAGTTTTGCACAAAAAGCCAAAAATCCGATTAGCGATTTTTAATCGCGATTAGCACTAAATTAGTGTCAAACTAATCACAAAAACCTCAAAAATGTCAAAATTATCTAATTTACCCTATTTTAGAATTTTCCATAATTTTTCTAACATTTTTCCTATTTATTTGCATTTAATTATAAATTTAATATTAAAATAATCAATAAAATAATATTAAATTATAAAAATTCCCAAAATTAATATTTTATATTTTTGAAAATGTTACAATCTACCACCCTTAAAGAAATTCGGTCCCCGAATTTAAATTTAAACCCCCAATACTTAAAACAATTTCTGTAATAATCCATTTTGTCGGGGCTCCGAAAACATCAACACATAGAGAATATCATAAAAATGTACTGCTCTACTAGAAATCAATCCCCAAAATGCATATATAAGAATATCCTATGCGTCTGGTGCGCAAGGAATCAAAATCCATATATGTGTCAAACAGGTGCACAAAACAACATCTGCGTGCAACTGGTGTGCACGGAACATCTGTCGTAGGCAACGTATGTGCCTGATAGAAAAAAATCAGGTGCATGTGACATGCACGAAGAATCCCGATTTAGTGCATCTGGCGTGCACCAAAATCGTATATCAAAACACTACAGGTGCATGAAAACTACGCTGGAAGTGCAAATCAAATCACTGCATATGGTAGGCATGAAATCTCAATCAATAACTCAAATGTAATAACTCTGCGCAAAATATATAAATATCCAGTGGGTGCATGAAACCAATATCATGAAACTCAGTAATCAAAACTAAATCATGCAAACAGAACGCCCAAAATACCGAAATCCAAAATGACGGATACATGATAATCAAATCACAAATTCACAAATCATAAATACCGTCGTCGGTAGTTCCTCCTTCAAGGTCGAGAAGGAGTCGGTGCATCCACTGCTAGCAGCGCAGGATATCTACTTGCTTCTTGCTCACGGTCTGGCGTCCTCTGACTCTGGGTCCTTATCTCCTTTGCGGATTTCCTATCTCGCGGTCAATCGGCTCATCGGCCCTATCAGGTGTGCTAACGGGGACGATTCCGTTCTGGCACTTCTCTGGTCACCCCTCGGTCAAACCTCACGATCACTCGTAAGGCAGTATATCACTGACGTCGGCCTCTGGCTCTCTGAATGCACGTCACACATCTGATCCTGGGTGCAAACATCATTGCGGCAATGTCCTGGAAGGAATCCTGCTCAAGGTCTCTTCCGATCTCGCCTATGCCGAACCATACGGAGGCTGGCTCTATTGCATAACCTCTTTACACTGGAGAGACATCTGTGTCCTCAACACAATATTTTCTCAGAAACTGGTCACATCCCAACGTCTCTGTAAGCATATCAGGTCTCTAGTCTTGACGGGAAGCAATGACAGCTCGTCAGTGTCTCACACGAACCTCTTGTTCCACCTGTCTCTATCGTCGACCAATATGACGTCACGCCAAGCTACTATGCACTGCACTGTTCTCGGCCACGGCCAATCTGAAGTCTCTCGCACGGACTCGAAATCGCGTACTCTGTAGCTTCATCCTTCTATAGAAGATGTCAGGCCGAACAGGTCCTCGGGAACACGTCCCAACCATCGGAGGAATACTCATCACTCGTCCGTCCTTGATCAATTCGCAACGCATCTGGGTAAGTTCCTTTATCCGAACTTGGTCAACTACCTCGTCGACAATGCCGAACTCTGTCCTGCTGGGTGTGCGCAATATGACCACTCCTGGTCTAGGTCTTCTCATATCGTTTTCCAGAAAGGTCCTGTCAGGTTCCTTTCTCAAATCTCAATCCTGCCGAATTGCCCGGAAGTCATCATCCAATGCTGAAGCTAAAGCTTATTCCGGAACGGCTGCATACTTATCGCGCTTCTTTCTGGAAGATATATCCATATACCACGCCTCGGGGTGCATATCACATCTCTAATGTCAGCGGAGTGGGACGTCATCTCGTCGAAATCTCGTACGAACTCTTTACTCCACCTTGCTCAAATGTCGACTGATTCGGACTTAACTCATCGTGGCTACACGAACTGCGCTCCGACGGCTATGCTCGCATCTGTAGTCTCCCAAGCAGTGTCCCATCACGATATCCGAAAGATGTCGAACCATCCGATCGACTCGTGAGATCCTCATAATCCCCCAAGAGCTCACATCTCGGGTACAGTTTAATAGTATCGAGTACATGCCACAGCGTCGGTGGTCCAGCCGTAGAAGGGCAAACCCAAGCCTCACTAATGGCGCCGAGGAACCGCCGCAAACCCGAAGGTTCAAAGGCTTTCACACGGTCATTAAGTCGAGTTAGGGTTTCATTCTTCTAGAGGGTCCATAGAATCACCTGCATGTCTTTCCATATACTTTAAACTTGGAAAATAGGCTCCTAACATTCGATCGTCTCTATCGACTCTCAACGAACCTGCGTGAAGTCGTCTCTAGCTGGAAACAATCCACCTGATGACCTCGCATCGGGGTAAGCGAACTCACCACACGTCCTAGTCATTCATCCTCGGTGACTAGCGACTCGCTATCATCTCTCTAAGAACATGCTCATGCTGCAGTAGCTCCAATCATCTGGGCGATATCTCATCATTTGCAGCAACAACTGGCTCATACGCCTGTACGCCGAACAGCGCCTCAATCCTCCAGGAAAGGCAACACATTGGCGGTCATCTCTGAATCGGTCTGCTCTAGATCTGAGTAAGAATCTCCACACTGGAAATTTTCAACTCAACTGGGCCCGCTCCGGCGCAAAATCGGACGAATCACCTTCGTCTCTCAAATCGGGTAGACTAGCTATCATCTGTCGCATATCTGCCTGAAAGCTACGGCAATCTCAGCTCGTAAGCTTCGGAAGCGACATCCTGTCAATCTCAGCAACAGCTGGTCCATCTGTCTGCACTGTAGGCGACATCACAATCTCTAAGGTATGCTGTACATCAACAGTCCTCTCTCAACTGGCAGCTCTAACAATGGCCCGATCATCCGGTACAAGACCAAGCACTCGCCTCCACTAGAGGTCACAATCACCAATACTAACTCGAGACGTTCCCATGTCACCAGAAAACACAATGGTCGGCCCTCGTACCAAACGAGCTCACACCGGCCGTAACCCTAGCAGCAGCCCAAACTGCGCTCAAACACGGTGACATGAACCTCAATCGAGTATCAAGAGAGCACACCAATGGCAAGAAAGGAAACAACAGATCCAGAGTGGATACATGATCATAGGAAGGAACAACATCAATAAGGGTATGATCATGAAACTAATAGAATCGGGGATCTCAAATGGATATATATAATCCTGGATATAAAGAGAATCACTGATCTCGAAAATATGTACATCCTAAGGTTCCTTAAGCGGAGTGGCGTGTCGTAAGTATGCCGCGGAACATACCCACGGTACGTCACTCTACTTTAGTCACCTATTCCATCAACCAAGGGTCATCCTACACGACAAAAGTTAGGGTCTAGTACCCCCTCGACCAAGTCTAAGTTCCGTAAGGTCAAGCCTAAGTTCCGTATATATATAAACGCCCTAGGCTCCACATAGTCAAACTTAGACTCGAACCAAGGTCAACCTAGCGCTCTGATACCAACTTTGTCACGACCCGAAAGAGCACGTGACTGGCCCTTGAACCATATGAAGTCTATAGGACTCCATCTGATCCAAATAAGCCAAAAGCCCAGAAATCTAAAACCATTTTTAAGAATAAGTAAAGAAACTAGTTTTAAAAAAAAGTGAAGAAAAACATGTTTGAAATCAAGGTTTTTAAATAACTAAGCCGAATATGCATTTTAAAACAGTACAGTCTTTTCTAAAAATTTCGGCAGAGTTTCTTTTGTAAAACTGGCCCCGAATGGGGTACAACAAGAATAACAATATATGCAATGATAAAGGCATCCCCAAGCGGGAGCTAGCTCTTCGTCAATTGACGGGCACAACCACACAATGATATAATATACAACGCCAAGTGGCGAGGATCAAAACCAAAAGAAAGCTCAAAAGCAACAAGAAAACCGCAATACTACTAAGCGCGACTCTAAGGTCGAATAATACATCACTAAAGTCTAGGTCTGAAACAATATACAAGTTTTGGTTGATGGAAATTCTAGATACAATGAAATAAATAAATACAATGGTGGTTCTTGATGCGAAAGAATCCACCTACCAAAAGCAAATCACCCGCAAGAAAGTAGTGTGCCAGAAATGCCGCAATAGAACCTGTACGGCAGAACCTGCAAGAACTGTGGCACAACGGGGGTGAGTTGCCAACTCGTGAATAGAAACATCTACAAGCAGAAACCGAATGCAAGACATAAACCTAGGTCAACAATCAGTAAAATAACCACAAGAGTACATCTGAGTGTGATAAGGTGGCAAGGTAACATCTAATCATGTATGTAGTGCCAGGTACTCAGGTAATAACATGCCATCAGTATAAGGTATGTCTGCATGAAGTAAATATGATGAAATATCAATGATATCAATACACATATATTAGCGTCCCATACCACTAATATTGGTGTAAGGGTATATATAACAGCGCCCTCATACCCTGTTATATATACAAATGAAGTATGATCAGTGTAAATCCAGTCTGTATATGATCCATGTCTGTATATATGTGGAACCCGTCCACCCGTCACCCACTGACGATAAGTGATCGAATTATTTTCTTGGATGTAAAAGTATCAAATAGTAAAGAAATCACAACCAAAAATATTTGACCGCAATCAAACAACGGTGTCAGTTGAAGTTAATGAATGAGTGCGGATCGTCCTCAGGGATCTCGAGATTCGTTTTTATTTTATTTGTTCGAAATGAAATGTTAAGCAACAATAAGAGAAAACTCGATTCAAGATTGAATTGTATTCGTGTGTCACTAATCTTTAATAAAGAATCAAGAACTATAAACAACAAGAATCGGGTTTCAAGGGTATTTTCCAAACTACAATCAAGAATGATAAAGAAGCTCGTAGGAATCGATAGGATCTTTAGATGTGTTGTAGTCTACAATATTTCGTATTCTTGTCCTTCGAAGAGTTTATACTAGATCAATGGTTATCGACGCGAGTTAGGGTTTTCTTGATGAAATTAGGGTTTCATCTCTTAACCCTTGCTCTTTCGAGGATACCATTTATATTCTAGCCTCTAGCAATTTCAAGAAGCGATCGGATCACCCCAATCTCGAGCGATGTTGATCAAGAAAGCATCGCATCAAATTGGGTTGTCGATTCTTGAACTTTGCTAGGGTTTACACACTCGTGGGATTCAAGAATTGATTATAAATTTGCTACATCATCATACTAAAGATCGTTTCGACTCCTTAACGAGCGGAGTTTTACTCACGCATCACCACATAGACAATATTCAAGAACAGTAAAGATAACATGATGCGGAATTTAAAAGAAACAAGATAGAAGAAAATATCACCTTTTATTTCATCAACAATTTCAATACAATCTTTCAAGATCTACAAGAAGAAAAAAAATCGATCGTTGACTCGGCTTCGCTCGACTCCGTGGATCGTGGATCTACTTGGGATCTCTTGCCCGATGGAAGATCGGCTCGGCTCATAAAAGGGTTGAAGGAATCTTGCTTGGCTTGCACTCAAGATCTTGAATTGTGGTTGGATCTAGGGTTAGGGTTTCCTACAAGATTTCTCACTAATCTTGAGGAAGAAGAAGATGGAGAAAGAGAATGGCTAAACTAAAAATGGGTTGAATCTATCACTCTCCAAGATTGAATCAAGATTTTCCAAGATTAGAAATGAGAGAGCCTAGGGTCTTATTTATAGACCTAGGTTTAGGTTTGAATTAGACTTTCCCTCCCAAAGTTTGTTGGCCAAGTTTGTTGGGGTTTAGCTTAGGGTTTAAGCAAGGGTTTGGGAAAGTTCTAGAAGTTTTAGGCTAGTTTAGGAGCTTGATGATCTGGTGGAAGTGTCTGGACTCTTCTGGACTTTTGTATGCATTTTTGAGCTGTAGGTACTAACACAGGAGTTGTGGTGCAATTCGTGGAGCTGACTCCCTGTATCCACCGCGCAACCGCCGCATGAGGTAGGCTTTGGCCGCCCTTCCGTGGCACATTGGTGGCCTTGGGATCTGTGCTTTCTTCAGTAGCTTGGTACTGCTGTATGGGTTATCCTTTGATATTTAGAATTGCAGTTGCCCTTCTATGTTGATACCAGATTTGCTTTCAATGAGTTTACGAGCAATTGTAATGGTCGAGCAATGTATTGATCGAGCAAGTATCTCTTTTCCTGCATAGACTTCAAAATAGGGGTTGCAAGATATAGAAAATATGCTATGTAATGCAATGCAGTTAATTTCCCTAGAATTTCCGGTTTAAAGGTCGAATACATGTAATTTGATATTTTGCGACCAATTAGCTAATATGTGAATTATGAATACCGTACTCTCCTATATGTATGCAGATGTTAAGGAAATTGCCTGCTAAAATATACAGTATTTTCGACTGATCAAATACCCCCAAACTTAATTTCGATCGTCTCGAGAGAATGTTTTATTAAAAAGAGAAGGAGAAAACAAAGAAAGAGAAAAACTAACTAGCACACTTTCGTAGGCAACACGATTGCACTGAGCACGTGCAACAAGCCTTTAAACCTCTAGGTGTCCCTAGTAGGAGGAGTGTTGTCTCCTGAGGGTTTTCAGCGGATTACACCCACAAAATCTAATAATAAAAGCAAGATCATGAATATTACATTTAAAAAAGAATTGTAAAAGAAAGACTTTGAAAATTAGGGTTTCCAACTAAGCTAGCTTTTCGGTTGTCATGAGCCCTATCTTAATGGTCATGAAAAAATGTCAGAAATCACGTCCTCCCTCAATAAAACATCGTCTTATTCTTCATTCCTATCTTTATTCCAAACATCGATCATATCACCCTGCGTGTGTGTAAAGACATCCCTACACCCGGAGAATTCAATTCAAGCTATCATACTCTTGCCCTTCGACCTCAGTACTTCTTGGCAAACGAGATTGCTTACACACTTTCATGCGACCGTTAATACTTCTTGAGGTACTAACCGACCGATTACTGATGTGCTTGCTAACTTGGTGTATTTTCCTAGTCTTGCACCACCTCAGGCATAGCAGTGACACCCAGACCAGTTGACCTTGGGGCACTAGGTGAAGAAGCACCCTTTTGCTATATATTTTTCTTACCCTTGGTGATAACAAAACCAGTATCCATTTTTCTCACCACTTTAAAACACACTTTTCTTTTCATACTTTTGGCTTTAAGACAAGAGCATTTCAAGGTATCCTCTACTATCCCAGGCTTCAAGACGTGTGTAAGTGCGAATAGCAGGGTAGCAACGTTCAAAAATGTTTGGCTTCCAGAATAGAAACTATTTTTCAGACTTATTTTTATCCTCAGATTAGTGACGTCCTTCATCTTACTAACCCTTGGGACAACGGCTCATAACTACTTATTACTAGTTCGTATAAGAAAACTTCTAATTTTCTTAGTTTTCTAAAATTTTTCCAATCTCATGGATGTAATTGTTCACTGTCTAAACTTTCATTATCTTATTTACATACAAAAAAGTGTAAATATTAAAATTATTTTTATATTTGAAATTTTTTTAAATTTTATGGGTTTTGAAATTTTTCAATTTTTATAGATTTTTAAAAGAAATGTTTTGTGCTTATGCAGATGATATGCAAATGATGCAAAAAATAAGCACAAACCTCCCCCAAACTTGTTTTCAACAGTGTCCTCACTGTTGCCGACAGTTATACCTACAAAAATCTGTAAATCTGGGGGGAATTATTAGTGGGGGCAAAATATATAAGTGAAGAACTTCCCCCAAACTTGTTTTATTTACTCACCTTCATTCAAAATATGATGCAATGATATACTGGACATGAAAGTGAGACGGAGGAATTTTAATCAAAAATAAACTGGCTCTTGTAAGAACAAGAGCTCCTCCGTGGGGTCAGTGGAAAAATACGGCTTTAATCTATGTCCATTTACTTTGAAAACAGTGCCGTTTTTAACATTTTCAATATCTACTGCCCCGTGCGGGTATACAGACCGCACAACAAAAGGTCCCTTCCAACGAGATCGGAGCTTACCCGCATGAAGGTGTAATCGTGAATCATAAAGAAGGACTTGTTGACCAGGTAAAAATGTTTTCCTCAAAATGTTTTTATCGTGAAAAACCTTAGTCCTATTCTTTGTGATTACAGCATTATCATAAGCTTCATCGCGGAGTTCGCTTAGCTCGTTTAGTTGCAGCTTCCGAAAGTTGCAAGCAAGGTTTAGATCAAAATTAATTTCCTTTATAGCCCACAATGCTTTATGTTCTATCTCAACAGGTAGATGACATGCTTTTCCAAACACTATCCTATATGGAGACATTCCTAGGTCGGTCTTATATGCAGTCCTGAATGCCCAAAGAGCATCCGTCAATTTGGTCGACCAGTCTTTTCTATTTTTGGCAACAGTTTTCTCCAGGATAAGTTTGATTTGTCTGTTTGAGATCTCAGCCTGCCCGCTTGTTTGGGGGTGATAGGGTGTAGAAAGACGGTGGTTGATTGAATATTTCCGCATCAGAGTCTCGAAAGATCTGTTGCAGAAGTGTGTCCCATTATCGCTAATAATAGCGCGTGGGTGTCCAAATCGCGAGAAGATATTCTCTTTTAAGAACTTAATGACAACTTTCCTGTCATTAGTGCGACTTGGAATGGCTTCTACCCACTTGGAGACATAATCAACCGCCAGCAATATGTACAGATTCCCAAAGGAGTTGGGAAAAGGACCCATGAAATCTATGCCCCAAACATCAAACATTTCAACAACCAGAATGGGTTGCTGAGGCATTTCATTCCTCTGGGATATTCTACCCGTATACTGACATTGTGTACAGGTTTTGCAATGTTCAAATGCGTCCTTGAATAAGGTCGGCCAATAAAATCCAGATTGCAAAACCTTTTCCGCTGTTTTTCTTGGACCAAAATGACCCCCACAAGCCTGATCATGACAAAATGAAAGAATACTCTTGAACTCTTCATTCGGGACGCACCGGCGAATGATCTGATCAGAACAATATTTAAACAAATAAGGCTCGTCCCAGTAATAGTGTTTTACTTGGGAAAGAAAGCGGTATTTGTCCTGTTTAGACCAATCGCTCGGTATCAATCCCGTGGCATGATAGTTCACAATATCCCTGAACCATGGTTCAGAGGATACGCTCAAGAGTTGTTCATCAGGGAATGAGTCATTGATCGGCAGGGTCACAGGGGAAGAAACGATGCGTGAAAGGTGGTCAGCTACTACGTTTTCACATCCTTTCTTATCTTTGATAACAAGATCGAATTCTTGTAAAAGAAGGATCCAACGTATTAGTCGTCCTTTGGCATCTTTCTTCGCCAACAAATGTTTTAAAGCGGAATGGTCAGTATATACAACAATAGGTGAGCCGATTAAGTAAGGCCTGAATTTCTCCAATGCGAATACAACCGCTAATAGTTCTTTCTCTGTGGTTGTATAATTGATTTGCGCATCATTCAGGGTCTTACTAGCATAGTAAATCACATGTGGCATCTTTTCAATGTGTTGTCCAAGGACAGCACCTACTGCAAAATCAGATGCGTCACACATCAGCTCAAAAGGGTAGTCCCAGTTTGGTGATGATAAAACGGGGGCTGAAGTGAGTGAGTGTTTAAGTGAGTCGAAAGCTGTCTCGCAATCCGAGTCAAAGTGGAAGGTTGTATCCTTGGCCAGGAGTAGTGTTAAAGGTCTAGCAATTTTGCTAAAGTCCTTTATGAATCTCCTATAAAAACCAGCATGGCCAAGGAAAGAGCGAATATCTTTGACGCTTTTGGGATGAGGGAGGTTTTGAATGACATCTACTTTAGCTCTGTCAACCTCAATGCCCTTCTGTGAAATGACATGTCCAAGGACTATTCCTTCTTGGACCATAAAGTGGCATTTTTCCCAGTTCAAAGTCAAGTTCTTCTCTTTGCATCGAGTAAGAACAGCGTCCAGATTCGCTAGGCATTCAGAAAAAGAGTCTCCAAAAATCGAAAAGTCGTCCATAAAGATCTCCAGGAAATTCTCTACCATATCAGAGAATATCCCCATCATACACCGCTGAAAGGTAGCGGGAGCATTGCATAGCCCGAAGGGCATGCGACTGTAAGCAAAGGTACCAAAAGGACAAGTAAAAGTGGTTTTATCTTGATCCTTTTTGGCGATGGGGACCTGATTGTAGCCTGAGTAACCATCCATGAAACAATAGTATTGTCGTCCCGCTAAGCGTTCCAGCATTTGATCAATAAATGGTAGAGGAAAATGATCTTTCCTCGTAGCAGCGTTGAGTTTTCTATAATCGATGCATACACGCCACCCAGTTTGGGTGCGTGTCTGAATCAACTCATTCGCTTCATTTGTGATCACAGTGATGCCAGATTTCTTAGGAACGACGTGTATAGGACTTACCCACTGGCTATCGGAGATCGGGTATATAATACCACTATCTAAGCATTTGACGATCTCTTTCATGACAGCTTCCTTCATGACGGGATTTAACCGTCTCTGTGGTTCTCGGGTCGGTCTGGCATCATCCATCACATGTATATGATGTTCGACTATCAAGGGACTAATCCCTTTGATGTCCGCCATACTCCAACCAAACGCCTCTTTATTAGATCTTAATACCGATAGAAGTGCATTCTCTTGCTCTGATGCAAGGGAAGCGGAAATTATAACCGGTAAAGTTTCGTTCTCACCAAGATATGCATATTTAAGGTGAGAGGGTAAAACCTTGAGATCTAATTCAGGCGGAGAAATAATCGAAGGAAGGATCATAGAATGATTTTTGGATTTACAAAGAAGCTCAGAGCCTGTGAAAGATACAGACTCGGGTGGAGAAAAGTCAGAAGTGCAGGACTCAAGTGTAAGTGTAGTGTCCTCACTAAGTGTAAGATCAAGCAAAGATGTGCTAATGTCATCGAGATCAGTAAAGCAAAGTTCCTCGGCTCCACAACTATCGGGAGCGATCTCATGGACAGAACACACATCTAAAATATGAGCACTAGGTTCTGATGGCTGACTCCCAACTCTGTAGATATTTAGTTCAATGGTCATATTTCCAAATGATAAATTCATTGAACCATTTCTACAATTTATAACAGCGTTGGAAGTGGCAAGGAAAGGACGGCTTAAAATCACCGGAATTTGGCCCCGGGGGTTTGCTACAGGATGTGTGTCAAGCACAATGAAGTCTACAGGGAAAACAAATTCCCCGACCTTTATTAACACATCCTCTAATTCACCCCTTGGTTTGGTGATAGATCGGTCCGCCATCTGGAGAGTACAATGAGCAGGTTTCAGCTCTCCAATTCCTAGTTGCTCATAGACAGAATAAGGTAACAGGTTAACACTCGCGCCAAGGTCTAAAAGAGCACGATTTATGTTTTTACCCCCAATCGAAATCGATATTGTAGGACATCCTGGGTCCTTTCGTTTCTTTGGCAGCTGGGGAATAAAAGCAGTGCTGATATTATTAGCCATAAAGACCTTCTTTGGCACCTGAGTCTTCCTCTTCCTAGTGCACAAGTCCTTTAGAATCTTCGCATAAGCGGGGACTTGTTGAATTGCATTTAGGAGAGGGATATTGATGTTAACCTGTTTGAACATTTCTAAAATTTTCTCCATATGAGGACTCGTTCTGTTAGCCCTTAACCGGTTCGGGTAAGGTGCTTTCGCAATAAGCGCGGGGTCCATCATAGGAGAAGGAAAGGGGGGTAGACGAGATCCCAAAAGAGGTGTGGGGACCGTCTGTGGAGAACTATAAGGGTTGGGTGAAGGTGTTGAGCCTAAAGGGAACTGGAGAATAGGCTCGTGCGAAGGTGGTTTGGTAGAAGAAGAAGGATCAGAAGGAGAAGTGTGTGTATGTGGAAAGGTCTCAGCCGGGGTTTTGACATGATTTTCAGTATTATCAATATCTTCCCCGACATTATTATTCAGCACTCTTCCCGATCTCAACGTGGTAATGGCATTTACATTGTAATGCCCAGGATTCTGTAGGGGTTGAGAGGGAAGTTTCCCTTTTTCTCTCGCACTCATTTCGGCTTTGAGGCGTGCGATTTCAGCTTCCATCGTTCTAATACTCTCAGCTTGTGACGCTGAGTTTTTCTTTATTTCATTGACGGAAGATCTAACCTCAGTCGAAACCTCCATGAAATTGGATAAGAGTGATTTCATGGTTTGAGTAAATTGAGAGAAATCGTCAGAACAGGACTGCATAGGATTAGACTGTGCAGGAGTGTTGCCCTGGTTTTGGAAATTTTGTGACTGGTAGGGGTGCTGAGTGAGTTGAAGGGGTTGCTGTTGTGGTGGAGGAAGAGCCCTTTGAAAGTTATTTGTGTTTGGAACCGTGTTTTGAGATTGATTTTGGTTCCAAGCAAAATTCGGGTGGTTCCTCCAACCCTGATTGTACGTGGAAGAATATGGATCGTTTCGAGGTCGTTGAAATGCGGCATTAGAATGCTCTTGACCTTGAAACGCCGAGTTTAAAGGACATTCTTCCGTTAAGTGTGACGGATCAGAACAGCACCCACAAATAGTTTTGGGGAGTGATACCGGGTTTAGGGAGGCTGCTGCAAATTTGTGTTCCATAGCGTCGAGCTTCTTTTGCATTGCTGCCATTTCTGCTCTAACACCTATGGACACATCTACTTGGTGTACGCCACCCCTATTCAATGGTTGGGTTCCACTCTCCCAAATTAGTGATTTTTCAGCGAACTCTTCTAAGTATCGCCAGGCTTCCCCATCGTCTTTAGTCATAAATGTACCCTGACACATATTCTCAAGGCTTTGTTTCGTGCTAGGGTTACTGCCCTCATAGATGATTCGGCAAAGCTCCCATCTCGGGATGCCGTGATGAGGACATTGAACCATTAGATCCTTGAAATGTTCAAAGTACTTTGAAAATGGTTCGGTAGGGAGCTGGGCAAATTGGTTCAATTCGCTCCGAATTCGAGCCGTTCTTTGGACTGGGTAAAATTTCTTTAGGAATGCAGCGACGAATTCTTCCCAATTTGTGATGGAGTATGCGGTGGTGTTATATAGCCACTTCTCGGCTATATCGCACAAGGTAAAAGGAAGAAGTCGTAGACGCATCGCATCCACAGAAAGTTGAGACGTACCCATCATAGCACATACGTTTTCAAATTTGGTAATGAAAACGTAAGCGTCCTCGGTCTCGAGTCCGTGATACTTAGGTAGAAGGTTGATATACTGGGGCTTTATTTCAAAGTTATCCCCGTTTGCTGGTGGTGTGGATAAGCAGGTCGAAAGAGGACCTCTAAGTGGATAGCATCTTTCCTGAAGAGAAATGTGTGGAGGATTCTGCGCACCAACGGACGGTGGCAGATTGGGGTTAAAGAAGTTTGATGGATTCGGATCCATCGGTGTGGGTGTGGTAGTAGGTAAAGAAAAGGTAAATGGAGAATTATCGACTTCGGAGTCGATAAAAGGTACGCGGACTAAACGGGCACTAGAATCCCGTGTCCAGCCTATCTTGTACTAAAAAGGGTTAGTACAAGTGGCAGCGTTGGCTTATAATTAGGGGTAAAATGAATGCGGTGTTTGCTTTTGAAAAGGGACGGATTTTGAAAAAATGATGCGACAACCAAATGCAGCAACACAAACCCTAGAATCTAATGGTCACCTAGGTCCGGCTCTAGACCGCTCCTAACTGCCAAAAGACAAGTCGCAGGATCAATCCTCCACTGCCTCTTTGTTCCCCTGTGGCCGGATAAGTGCCAGGTAAGTGGGAAGGAACCACCACTACAGTGGACCTAATTAATAACCACTAGCCTTAGACACACTCGCCTTAGGCACCACAAGAAAACGCGGATAAGCAATGAATTACCCACGGCCCTCTCTTGTCCTAAATGAGCGCGACAGTCCTTAGAGTCATCTCTAGATTTCTTTTAGTTAATGGGGGTAAATGTGGATGCAAGTTTGGTGGTTTTCGGGGCCTAGGAAGGGTAATGAAATCCCCACCTAATTTGGATTTGGCCGTGCCCCTTAAATTCCGTATTTAATATGCAAAACAACCAAGAAAAGCAAAATCACGCACAATTTTAATTTGCTTTTGCGGCGCAGCTATTGTTTGCAAAGAATCCTGCAGAAAGGATTAGTTGGAGCTAAAAAGGGAGAGGGGAGAGAGCAAGAAATCACCTGCTGGAAAATTTTCCAGAGAACCCTCAATACTGCGGCGCTTCCGCCGCACAAAGCATGTTTCCGCCGCCCTTCCGCGGCTTGTTGGTGGGTTCACTGTACAATTTTTCTTCAGCTGCTTCCTTTTGCTATCTCCAGCTCTCTGGTATATCCCAAATAATTTTTCCACAGCTCAGAATGCTCCAGATCACCTTGCAATCAATTCACAACACACGTATAAGAGTTTGTACGAATTTTGATTTCAAGAAATGAAACGTAATAATTCTTTCACTTCAAACTATAAAATGTAAACGAATTAGCGCGCGATCCCCGGCAACGGCGCCATTTTGATCGAATTATTTTCTTGGATGTAAAAGTATCAAATAGTAAAGAAATCACAACCAAAAATATTTGACCGCAATCAAACAACGGTGTCAGTTGAAGTTAATGAATGAGTGCGGATCGTCCTCAGGGATCTCGAGATTCGTTTTTATTTTATTTGTTCGAAATGAAATGTTAAGCAACAATAAGAGAAAACTCGATTCAAGATTGAATTGTATTCGTGTGTCACTAATCTTTAATAAAGAATCAAGAACTATAAACAACAAGAATCGGGTTTCAAGGGTATTTTCCAAACTACAATCAAGAATGATAAAGAAGCTCGTAGGAATCGATAGGATCTTTAGATGTGTTGTAGTCTACAATATTTCGTATTCTTGTCCTTCGAAGAGTTTATACTAGATCAATGGTTATCGACGCGAGTTAGGGTTTTCTTGATGAAATTAGGGTTTCATCTCTTAACCCTTGCTCTTTCGAGGATACCATTTATATTCTAGCCTCTAGCAATTTCAAGAAGCGATCGGATCACCCCAATCTCGAGCGATGTTGATCAAGAAAGCATCGCATCAAATTGGGTTGTCGATTCTTGAACTTTGCTAGGGTTTACACACTCGTGGGATTCAAGAATTGATTATAAATTTGCTACATCATCATACTAAAGATCGTTTCGACTCCTTAACGAGCGGAGTTTTACTCACGCATCACCACATAGACAATATTCAAGAACAGTAAAGATAACATGATGCGGAATTTAAAAGAAACAAGATAGAAGAAAATATCACCTTTTATTTCATCAACAATTTCAATACAATCTTTCAAGATCTACAAGAAGAAAGAAAATCGATCGTTGACTCGGCTTCGCTCGACTCCGTGGATCGTGGATCTACTTGGGATCTCTTGCCCGATGGAAGATCGGCTCGGCTCATAAAAGTGTTGAAGGAATCTTGCTTGGCTTGCACTCAAGATCTTGAATTGTGGTTGGATCTAGGGTTAGGGTTTCCTACAAGATTTCTCACTAATCTTGAGGAAGAAGAAGATGGAGAAAGAGAATGGCTAAACTAAAAATGGGTTGAATCTATCACTCTCCAAGATTGAATCAAGATTTTCCAAGATTAGAAATGAGAGAGCCTAGGGTCTTATTTATAGACCTAGGTTTAGGTTTGAATTAGACTTTCCCTCCCAAAGTTTGTTGGCCAAGTTTGTTGGGGTTTAGCTTAGGGTTTAAGCAAGGGTTTGGGAAAGTTCTAGAAGTTTTAGGCTAGTTTAGGAGCTTGATGATCTGGTGGAAGTGTCTGGACTCTTCTGGACTTTTGTATGCATTTTTGAGCTGTAGGTACTAACACAGGAGTTGTGGTGCAATTCGTGGAGCTGACTCCCTGTATCCACCGCGCAACCGCCGCATGAGGTAGGCTTTGGCCGCCCTTCCGCCGCACATTGGTGGCCTTGGGATCTGTGCTTTCTTCAGTAGCTTGGTACTGCTGTATGGGTTATCCTTTGATGTTTAGAATTGCAGTTGCCCTTCTATGTTGATACCAGATTTGCTTTCAATGAGTTTACGAGCAATTGTAATGGTCGAGCAATGTATTGATCGAGCAAGTATCTCTTTTCCTGCATAGACTTCAAAATAGGGGTTGCAAGATATAGAAAATATGCTATGTAATGCAATGCAGTTAATTTCCCTAGAATTTCCGGTTTAAAGGTCGAATACATGTAATTTGATATTTTGCGACCAATTAGCTAATATGTGAATTATGAATACCGTACTCTCCTATATGTATGCAGATGTTAAGGAAATTGCCTGCTAAAATATACAGTATTTTCGACTGATCAAATACCCCCAAACTTAATTTCGATCGTCTCGAGAGAATGTTTTATTAAAAAGAGAAGGAGAAAACAAAGAAAGAGAAAAACTAACTAGCACACTTTCGTAGGCAACACGATTGCACTGAGCACGTGCAACAAGCCTTTAAACCTCTAGGTGTCCCTAGTAGGAGGAGTGTTGTCTCCTGAGGGTTTTCAGCGGATTACACCCACAAAATCTAATAATAAAAGCAAGATCATGAATATTACATTTAAAAAAGAATTGTAAAAGAAAGACTTTGAAAATTAGGGTTTCCAACTAAGCTAGCTTTTCGGTTGTCATGAGCCCTATCTTAATGGTCATGAAAAAATGTCAGAAATCACGTCCTCCCTCAATAAAACATCGTCTTATTCTTCATTCCTATCTTTATTCCAAACATCGATCATATCACCCTGCGTGTGTGTAAAGACATCCCTACACCCGGAGAATTCAATTCAAGCTATCATACTCTTGCCCTTCGACCTCAGTACTTCTTGGCAAACGAGATTGCTTACACACTTTCATGCGACCGTTAATACTTCTTGAGGTACTAACCGACCGATTACTGATGTGCTTGCTAACTTGGTGTATTTTCCTAGTCTTGCACCACCTCAGGCATAGCAGTGACACCCAGACCAGTTGACCTTGGGGCACTAGGTGAAGAAGCACCCTTTTGCTATATATTTTTCTTACCCTTGGTGATAACAAAACCAGTATCCATTTTTCTCACCACTTTAAAACACACTTTTCTTTTCATACTTTTGGCTTTAAGACAAGAGCATTTCAAGGTATCCTCTACTATCCCAGGCTTCAAGACGTGTGTAAGTGCGAATAGCAGGGTAGCAACGTTCAAAAATGTTTGGCTTCCAGAATAGAAACTATTTTTCAGACTTATTTTTATCCTCAGATTAGTGACGTCCTTCATCTTACTAACCCTTGGGACAACGGCTCATAACTACTTATTACTAGTTCGTATAAGAAAACTTCTAATTTTCTTAGTTTTCTAAAATTTTTCCAATCTCATGGATGTAATTGTTCACTGTCTAAACTTTCATTATCTTATTTACATACAAAAAAGTGTAAATATTAAAATTATTTTTATATTTGAATTTTTTTTAAATTTTATGGGTTTTGAAATTTTTCAATTTTTAGAGATTTTTAAAAGAAATGTTTTGTGCTTATGCAGATGATATGCAAATGATGCAAAAAATAAGCACAAACCTCCCCCAAACTTGTTTTCAACAGTGTCCTCACTGTTGCCGACAGTTATACCTACAAAAATCTGTAAATCTGGGGGGAATTATTAGTGGGGGCAAAATATATAAGTGAAGAACTTCCCCCAAACTTGTTTTATTTACTCACCTTCATTCAAAATATGATGCAATGATATACTGGACATGAAAGTGAGACGGAGGAATTTTAATCAAAAATAAACTGGCTCTTGTAAGAACAAGAGCTCCTCCGTGGGGTCAGTGGAAAAATACGGCTTTAATCTATGTCCATTTACTTTGAAAACAGTGCCGTTTTTATCATTTTCAATATCTACTGCCCCGTGCGGGTATACAGACCGCACAACAAAAGGTCCCTTCCAACGAGATCGGAGCTTACCCGCATGAAGGTGTAATCGTGAATCATAAAGAAGGACTTGTTGACCAGGTAAAAATGTTTTCCTCAAAATGTTTTTATCGTGAAAAACCTTAGTCCTATTCTTTGTGATTACAGCATTATCATAAGCTTCATCGCGGAGTTCGCTTAGCTCGTTTAGTTGCAGCTTCCGAAAGTTGCAAGCAAGGTTTAGATCAAAATTAATTTCCTTTATAGCCCACAATGCTTTATGTTCTATCTCAACAGGTAGATGACATGCTTTTCCAAACACTATCCTATATGGAGACATTCCTAGGTCGGTCTTATATGCAGTCCTGAATGCCCAAAGAGCATCCGTCAATTTGGTCGACCAGTCTTTTCTATTTTTGGCAACAGTTTTCTCCAGGATAAGTTTGATTTGTCTGTTTGAGATCTCAGCCTGCCCGCTTGTTTGGGGGTGATAGGGTGTAGAAAGACGGTGGTTGATTGAATATTTCCGCATCAGAGTCTCGAAAGATCTGTTGCAGAAGTGTGTCCCATTATCGCTAATAATAGCGCGTGGGTGTCCAAATCGCGAGAAGATATTCTCTTTTAAGAACTTAATGACAACTTTCCTGTCATTAGTGCGACTTGGAATGGCTTCTACCCACTTGGAGACATAATCAACCGCCAGCAATATGTACAGATTCCCAAAGGAGTTGGGAAAAGGACCCATGAAATCTATGCCCCAAACATCAAACATTTCAACAACCAGAATGGGTTGCTGAGGCATTTCATTCCTCTGGGATATTCTACCCGTATACTGACATTGTGTACAGGTTTTGCAATGTTCAAATGCGTCCTTGAATAAGGTCGGCCAATAAAATCCAGATTGCAAAACCTTTTCCGCTGTTTTTCTTGGACCAAAATGACCCCCACAAGCCTGATCATGACAAAATGAAAGAATACTCTTGAACTCTTCATTCGGGACGCACCGGCGAATGATCTGATCAGAACAATATTTAAACAAATAAGGCTCGTCCCAGTAATAGTGTTTTACTTGGGAAAGAAAGCGGTATTTGTCCTGTTTAGACCAATCGCTCGGTATCAATCCCGTGGCATGATAGTTCACAATATCCCTGAACCATGGTTCAGAGGATACGCTCAAGAGTTGTTCATCAGGGAATGAGTCATTGATCGGCAGGGTCACAGGGGAAGAAACGATGCGTGAAAGGTGGTCAGCTACTACGTTTTCACATCCTTTCTTATCTTTGATAACAAGATCGAATTCTTGTAAAAGAAGGATCCAACGTATTAGTCGTCCTTTGGCATCTTTCTTCGCCAACAAATGTTTTAAAGCGGAATGGTCAGTATATACAACAATAGGTGAGCCGATTAAGTAAGGCCTGAATTTCTCCAATGCGAATACAACCGCTAATAGTTCTTTCTCTGTGGTTGTATAATTGATTTGCGTATCATTCAGGGTCTTACTAGCATAGTAAATCACATGTGGCATCTTTTCAATGTGTTGTCCAAGGACAGCACCTACTGCAAAATCAGATGCGTCACACATCAGCTCAAAAGGGTAGTCCCAGTTTGGTGATGATAAAACGGGGGCTGAAGTGAGTGAGTGTTTAAGTGAGTCGAAAGCTGTCTCGCAATCCGAGTCAAAGTGGAAGGTTGTATCCTTGGCCAGGAGTAGTGTTAAAGGTCTAGCAATTTTGCTAAAGTCCTTTATGAATCTCCTATAAAAACCAGCATGGCCAAGGAAAGAGCGAATATCTTTGACGCTTTTGGGATGAGGGAGGTTTTGAATGACATCTACTTTAGCTCTGTCAACCTCAATGCCCTTCTGTGAAATGACATGTCCAAGGACTATTCCTTCTTGGACCATAAAGTGGCATTTTTCCCAGTTCAAAGTCAAGTTCTTCTCTTTGCATCGAGTAAGAACAGCGTCCAGATTCGCTAGGCATTCAGAAAAAGAGTCTCAAAAAATCGAAAAGTCGTCCATAAAGATCTCCAGGAAATTCTCTACCATATCAGAGAATATCCCCATCATACACCGCTGAAAGGTAGCGGGAGCATTGCATAGCCCGAAGGGCATGCGACTGTAAGCAAAGGTACCAAAAGGACAAGTAAAAGTGGTTTTATCTTGATCCTTTTTGGCGATGGGGACCTGATTGTAGCCTGAGTAACCATCCATGAAACAATAGTATTGTCGTCCCGCTAAGCGTTCCAGCATTTGATCAATAAATGGTAGAGGAAAATGATCTTTCCTCGTAGCAGCGTTGAGTTTTCTATAATCGATGCATACACGCCACCCAGTTGGGGTGCGTGTCTGAATCAACTCATTCGCTTCATTTGTGATCACAGTGATGCCAGATTTCTTAGGAACGACGTGTATAGGACTTACCCACTGGCTATCGGAGATCGGGTATATAATACCACTATCTAAGCATTTGACGATCTCTTTCATGACAGCTTCCTTCATGACGGGATTTAACCGTCTCTGTGGTTCTCGGGTCGGTCTGGCATCATCCATCACATGTATATGATGTTCGACTATCAAGGGACTAATCCCTTTGATGTCCGCCATACTCCAACCAAACGCCTCTTTATTAGATCTTAATACCGATAGAAGTGCATTCTCTTGCTCTGATGCAAGGGAAGCGGAAATTATAACCGGTAAAGTTTCGTTCTCACCAAGATATGCATATTTAAGGTGAGAGGGTAAAACCTTGAGATCTAATTCAGGCGGAGAAATAATCGAAGGAAGGATCATAGAATGATTTTTGGATTTACAAAGAAGCTCAGAGCCTGTGAAAGATACAGACTCGGGTGGAGAAAAGTCAGAAGTGCAGGACTCAAGTGTAAGTGTAGTGTCCTCACTAAGTGTAAGATCAAGCAAAGATGTGCTAATGTCATCGAGATCAGTAAAGCAAAGTTCCTCGGCTCCACAACTATCGGGAGCGATCTCATGGACAGAACACACATCTAAAATATGAGCACTAGGTTCTGATGGCTGACTCCCAACTCTGTAGATATTTAGTTCAATGGTCATATTTCCAAATGATAAATTCATTGAACCATTTCTACAATTTATAACAGCGTTGGAAGTGGCAAGGAAAGGACGACCTAAAATCACCGGAATTTGGCCCCGGGGGTTTGCTACAGGATGTGTGTCAAGCACAATGAAGTCTACAGGGAAAACAAATTCCCCGACCTTTATTAACACATCCTCTAATTCACCCCTTGGTTTGGTGATAGATCGGCCCGCGGGCTATGTCTGCGGAATCGGCCCTCGGCCCCAGCAGTACGCCCATCTCTCGGCTCCGGTCGGTATCCTCCAGATATCCGCCGAGCTCAAATACAATCACCGGTAGGTACTCGCCCGCCTCCAGGCTCAATCGGCAAACCCATCGATCATCTTGCCGAGGGGAACCATACCGGGCCCACCACGAACCCGCAAACGGATCTTCCACTCCTCGAATCGGGTTTCAAGCACACGTCTCAGCACCGAGAAAACGCGTGGTGGACGCACCAAAATATCATATCACGAGGTACCGGGTTTTTCATAATAGAGCATCTTTTCTTAAATAATTCCACGGTCCTCAAAATCAGAAATCACATGAAAATCCAACATCAAGAAGTAAATCCAATGCGATGTGCTATGCAATCAATCCATGATGTATGCGACATGTAAAGAAAGGTAATCATATCGGAAATCATGCAACATGGAATAGTAATGTGCATATGTCGAGAGAAACCGCTCCTTTAGAATGAATCATCTATGTTTGTGTACAGGTACATGTGTACAATATGCCAATCAAGAATCATATCATGAATGCAACAGTACTACAGTGTAGTGGCATGGCAATTATCGATGATGAAGTGTGTGAGCCGGCAAATAGTGTACGTGGAACATACGCATCATCGATAATGGTGCTGGTGTCCTAACAGCATGATAATAATATAGCAATGAACATATGCCAGCAATGCGAATAGCATGAAAATGCAGAATCTAGTAGTCAACACCACAGTGAAGTATCTACTATGCAAACTAAATCTAAGTATCAGGTCGATCAGGATGGGTAGGTGTGGAAACCACCTAAATCTGAGTCGGTAAATATAGATATATAGTCGGTGATCCCGCCTCAAGAACATATCGTAGGACATCCTCGAGTTATGAGTGCGGATCTATCATCAATATCGGCTCGTACGGTAAATCATCGTACGGCATCTCCAAAAGCTGGGTAGGGGTCAACATCTTACTATCTCGTCACATAACAGGTATCACTATCATCAGATCAAATAGTCTGGGGTACTACTCTATGTCTAGCACCAATCGATACCATCAATGAAGTATGCATGCGAGGGTAAACACATATCCCAAGCCCGCAAGAATCACAAGTCATATCCCACATATGAATCATATCAAATCACCAATCTCGCGGCACCAAGCCCACATCATCGACTCATCTCCAAAGTCATCCCATATCATCAAAACACAGTGCAAGTATAAGGAATATGCAAGGGTGTGCGTGTAGGTGTAATTCTATTCTAGGGTTCGCGACTATGAACTACACTAGTCACTTCTAACCCTACACTATCCATAATACACCTAACTATCACAGTTAAACTACATAGTATTCTATCTACGGACTGCGGGGGTGCTATACGCCATCCACCCGACTTCCCCCTGTAGATATAATCTACTCACATTGCATCATCATTTGCGGACGTCATCACGCATTTGCTTGTCGTCCCGAAGTCTTCATGGGTACCTACACATCAAAATATCGTATATGCGCATTAAAATCACATCCAAGCTAAAACGGCGCATGAAATCCAAAACGATACGATAAGGGGCCTATAGGTGAGAACCTATGGCACGCCTTCAAAACCATCAATAAATCCTCTATATCGTCGTATAAACGGCAAATGGTCGAGGCAAAACAAAATCCACAATTTCAGAATCAAAAATACGGAATACGGAAACACGAATCCAAAATAGCAACTTAGGATATATGTCCCAGATTTTACTCTAGATGGAATCTGTCAAAACTAGAAGTACCCAGGGTTAACACTAGACTAACTGGGGCTGTGCACAGAAAAAGAGGAGAATCCTCACTGCTCTGGCCGCAAATTGCGGCCAGAATGGGGATTTCGGCGGCCTCAAGAAGGAATGGGGAGCTAGGGTTTGGGGTGATGGTTCTATGGTGCCTGCACATGTCACTGTCCACCCAATATTATTTTAGAGTTCTCGGGGTGATAGCAGATTCAAGTTAGCCTGCACAGATTTCACAATTTCCCCGATATCGGGTTCTAAAATCCGTATTTTGTTTCTAGCTTCAGGTTTTGGGTTCTAATTCATACACTAGGGTGTTGGTATAACCTTAACTGAGCTTAATTTCCCAATACAACACAAGCTTCCTCAAACCCTAACTTGATTATTCTCAATTCCATAATATGACACCATATCGATTAAATCTTAACATGGGGTTATAGGAAAAGCTATAACTAAGCTAATGGTTCAGTAATTACCTCCATTAGCAACTCAAGAAAATTCTTGAGTTGCCCCTAGTGGCCAAAATCCTTGCTTCTTTAGCTCCATGTGTAGATCTAGGGATTTTGCACATTTTTAATGAAATGAGTGTGAGGTTTTGGGGTGATTTTTGAGATGAAGTGAGGAGTTGAAGGTGGAGGAAGGGGGGGGGGAAGGAAGCAGCAGCAGCAGGAGCCAAGGGAGAGGGAGAGAAATGAGGAGGAGACAACAAGAGGAATGGTTAAGGGTTCAAGTCAATGGTCCACCTCTCTCTCTCACCTACCCTCATTCTTTTCTCCTTTTCTTTTTCTTTTCCTTTTCTTTAATTCCAAAACCTTTCTCACAAGAATAGTAAACCCATAGTGAACCATAGCAAGAAATGCACAAGTGTGAGAAAAAGTGATATGTGCAAGTTTTGCACAAAAAGCCAAAAATCCGATTAGCGATTTTTAATCGCGATTAGCAGTAAATTAGTGTCAAACTAATCACAAAAACCTCAAAAATGTCAAAATTATCTAATTTACCCTATTTTAGAATTTTCCATAATTTTTCTAACATTTTTCCTATTTATTTGCATTTAATTATAAATTTAATATTAAAATAATCAATAAAATAATATTAAATTATAAAAATTCCCAAAATTAATATTTTATATTTTTGAAAATGTTACACTCGGGCATGAAGTTGGCGAGCCGACATGCCCAAGGTTTGCTGTAGAATGTATAGTGCTCATGTCTCATTTAGGGTAGTGGATGTTGCCTTTGTGGTGGAGGAAATGATATGGACTTTTGAAGATGGAGTTGTAGGGATTTTACAAAGCCAAAGATACCAAAATCCCCACCAAAATAAAATGGGCAGCCCCCATACAAGCTTGGCCGGTCATGAGTGGAGGGAGTGGAGAGAATGAGAGAGAGGGAGTCAAAATGGGGGAGAGCCTCATTCTATTATCCAAGGGGGAGAGAGAAAAGGCTATCATGCAAAGTAATGATCACTAGCCTAAACCAATACTCTAACACAACCATCATCTCAAACATGATGACTCCAAATGGTCAAGCCATCATGAACATAGAAAGTCAAGTGATGGTGCACCATCATGATACAATAATATGCAAACCCCCTTCCAAATTGCTTATTTGCACAAATGCAAATAAGCCCTCCTCCACCAATCTTCGGCCAATGAATGATACAAAGGAAATTGGCCGAAACGGAAAGCAAACTGGCAACTCCAGAAAACTGGTCCAGTAATAAAGTACAGGAAAACCCCGATACTGTGTATACACACCCGCATCTGTATTCCGACCGAAATACAAATGCAATGAGACAAAGTCTACACTGTACAATACTAGGATCCGGCTTAAACCAAAGCCGGCTAGTATTATCCGTTCGATCCTGATCCGTGCAATACCGCAGGTATCTGATCGAACGCTGCCATATATCCATACGACCTCTAGTACTAACCGTCTGATCCTGATCCGTACAATACCGCACGTATCTGATCGGACCCTGCCATATCTCCATACGGCCTCTACAGCGTTTCGCCCGAAAACTTGAGCAACTGAATGTGGGGGACTCTAAAGACTCGTCAACACCTTGGTTGTAGATTTAACCACTAGCACGTCAGAGGTATAAGCCAATACATAACGGGCTACCAGGTATTGACCAAAAGGGACGTCGATGAGCGAACTCATCCTGACACCCTACTGAGCCTGTCAGTGACAATATCCATACAGTCCGGTCCGTTTGTCTATGAGCATCGCATGGCGGGCCTAGGGGTTGGTAAAAGTCAGACCCCCAAAAGCGGTACAAGTCGTGTCGGAGTGTAGCCCAGAACACCCTGAGATACTACTGGAATACCTACCAGTAAATCTCCTGCCTCGGCCGAGGGCTTCGTGTAATGGCTCTCCTAGACACAGCGCGACCTCACCCCCAATACCGGGAGAGACGAACCCTTGAAGATCCGCTCACTGCCTCCATGTGGCTCGGGACTGTACCCAATTAAAACCTATTTGCACGTCTCCTTTGAGCGTGGTAGGGTAGTAATCAAAGTACAGTGGGAACTCACACGAGACAAATGACGATCCCCAGGTCGATGAACTAACCTGTACACATGTCACCAGGGAACTGCTATCTGACGTCAGGTATAAGACCAACTAGCATGTTCCCGGCGAGTCCTGTTCGGTGTACTCATAACCCAATGAGCACTTGTATACATCTTAGGTGAACCAACTGACACCAGTGGCTTGTGAGACCGGCAACTGCCCCTCGTCGGGGTCTCGACTGTGTACACTAGTCTACTCTGGAGTATCAATGCCCTGTCTTGAGACTCCCACGACTAGGGACCTTTTAAGGATGTGCTTATAGACCCCAGCTCCCACTTATATGATCGCCCTCATACTGCTGGTGGTCAAGCAAGAATCCTAGGGGCTCTATCAACGTGTAATAGCGACATGTCAGGTCACCTAAAGCAGTACACGATGATAAAGGTAAACCAGATAGCATACTATCATCTTGAGTAAGACTGTCCTACCGGGATAGGTCCTCCCTCAATCATTGCAATCATGTGCCTGTGATCCGATAATTGACTCTGAGGGCACTATCTCCAACATATTGTATATAGTATATATGATATATTATATAGACGTTACTTATGTTTTACACCCGCGCTAGCCCTGCCCCGCTCTGCCGTTAGTTACATAACCTAACGGTGCACGAGGGGACATCGAGGCGAATGTGGATGGTATAAGTGTACGTCGTATTTATCTGTGATGTTTATGTGACTTAAATGATGGGACTTCATTAATATGATTAATGAAATAAAAGAAACCTAATGATGTTGTGGAATCGAATTTTCAAAAACAGGTAGCTACAATTCTTGCTTTGTATCGCGGTGTTCCTTGTAGAACATCCTGCACCTTATTCGATAGGGAAAGGGCCGAGATCCCTTCACCGGGAGTGACCCCTTTAGCAATAACTGGCAGATGCTACACCCCTCGGTTTGTTTTTGATTGCTTCTATAGTTTTTGCTTTGCACAGCGGTATATATGATATATCCTGCACCTTATTCGATGAGGAAAGGGCCGACGATCCCTTCACCGGGAGTGACCCCTTTAGCAAAACTAGAAAAGCCTAAAAACACTCAATTTTAAAATCATTTGATTCTATAACGATATCAATTTCATTACGCAATAGGTTTTCAGAAAAACCTGTCGTAGCCCTCCGTCATTTCAGATAAGGACTGTTTAGTATTCGTGCTGCGTTTGTTGGCCTTTGTCAAGGCGTAGTGTGCGGTAGCTGAATAGTACTTATCTGCTTATGCATATGATGCAGATTGGATTAGGGTAGTCGTGCAACCTTGTTGGCCTTTGTCAAGGGCCGTGCGGGTGGGCTTAATTCAATCAAGAAAAGACGGGTTGAACTTGACTAGCAGCCTATGGTTTGTTGGCCTTTGTCAAGGTCATAGGACGCTAGGGGCAAAATATTATCGGGAATTTCAAGTGTTGAAATTTGCAATGAGATTGCATACCTTCTATGAGATAGTTGGATCCCGATACCCGCTGCAAGTAAGAGTTACTCCTGGGAGAGTTTTACACATTACAATTAGCCGATCAAGTAGGTGTCTAGAAAGGTGTTAACGGGGTTACGCCTCTAGGAAAACGAGGTTTATTTTAATTAGGTTCGTGCGAAAGCACGGGGAACCTCCCTCAAAGTACCGACACTGGCCTGGCTGAAAGATTGGTGAACTTGTAGCGTGTAATTAATCCCGGCTAGTCTTTCCTTTTAGGGTTTGAAGGAAGATTTGATAAAAACAGTGGGAGCCCTCCTTATTAGATAAAATAATAACCAATCTGATCTTGCAAGAGCATACGCTGAGTGTTTTCTTCTCTCTCTCTCCAGGTAGCGACCATATCACGCCTTAATCAAGATAATAAAATGGATATATTGACCGAACCCGCTTGTTATACTGAGCTGGGGAACGTTGGTCCCGCTCCAACTTATAATTGTTATAAGAAAGAGCAGGAAATTGGGGATTACCAGAATTCCCGTGCCGCCCAAACGAAGAAAGTGCATGCTGATGCATCATCTTCAGGTGTGTTCATTACAGAGAACTGTTTCTCAGTACCCTTTACGTCCTGGGTATGTGATACCGGATCAGGATCCTGCAGGGTTCCTAGGCACCCTAGTGAGGTCTCCCAAGCCATCAACCATGGCAATTTCAAAAAATATGGTGCCTACAAACCCTAGTGTACGGATCATTTGCTAGATATCTAGGCGAAACATAAACTAGCTAACAACTTAGCTAATGAGAATACGGAATTACAACCTTTGTAGATCCGGTCCACCACCTCCACGGTTCCGCAACGAAGTCCCCTCGGCTGTCCAAAATGAATCCGGAACTCAAGTATCGGTATCATCGAAGAATGGGCGAGCTTGATCGTCGGTTCAATGCCGAAGATGATCTACGTCGAGATATCGCAAGAACAAGCTCCAACTTCACCAAGTCGGAAAAACTTGTGAAGGAAACACCCTATACTATTTGGCAATAGATAGAGGATGAAGAAATAGGAAGTGGGTAAACTTTAGTTTTGGATTTCTCACACTTTTCCATTACTTGCCATTGGAGTAGCAAGCTATATCCATGGAAGAAGAAGATGAAGAAGAAGAAGATATGATAACTCCTTAATTAAAATAGAAAAGATAATACCAATACTTATCATATCTTTGACCATGGTTTAGTGTAGAGACTTAACCTAGGTTAGATAGTGGTTAGGGTTAGATAAAAGTCAAGAATGGTGGACTAAGTTCAAAGCTTCAAGAAGCTTTCAAGTAAAGACAAAACTAGCAACCATTCTTATCACTTTATCTTTTCTTTTTCCAAAATAAATAAAAGGAATAAATAAATGATTAAGTAAATGAAAAAGAAACCCTAATCACTAATTAACCATGGTTTAACACTTTACACAAAACCAAGCTAGAATGTATCATCAAACATGATACAATCATGTGCACAAAACTATATCGAATATACAATGTGCACATCCGTGTGAGAAAATCCATTTAAAGTGAACCGACACTAGTTAATGCAAAGCAATATACACAAATATATATAATTATGTATTAAATCATTAAATCAACACTTGATTTAACGATCCGGTCATATCGCATATAACCGGCCAGTATCCAATGTGTCGGCTTATCGAATCAATCCTTGATTCGATAACTAGGTTATATCACATATAACCATTCGATACATTGATCGCGAGAATCAAATACGGTATCACATACACGCATTATTCTCGGTCCCGTACATATCTCATATGCACTCCTATTTCGTTTCGCTTGAACCAGGAAACCTCTGTGTAGGACTCTAAAGACTCGTCAATACGCCGGTAGCAGGTGATGATCATATCATGCACCCACAAGCCGCAAGCGGTCTGCCAAACGTAACGGCCACCCGGGTATTGAGCGATCAGAAGATCGACGAGCAAGCCCGCTCACACTCCTGCGAATCCGACTAGTAACACTTACCGTATAGTCCGGTCTGTTCGTCTGATATGTCGCATATCTCGCCTAGGGGTGGTAAACGTCAGACCCCAATAGCTCAATAAGTCATGCCGACTTGAGGTCCATAACATTCGTGAAACTACTGATAACTCTTACCAGTATATCACTGCAACCCTGGCCAGGGATTTTCTGTTATGGCCAGTCGAGCATAGCACAACATCAACCCCCAATACCGGGAGAGACGAATCCCCTCCTATCGCTCATTGCCTCCATGTGAATCGGGACCGTACCCAAAAACCACCTGTTTGCACAACTCAGTAGAGCCGTGGTAGGGTGGAAATCAAAGCACAGTGGGAGACACACAAGACTCTATGACGATCTCGGGTCTACAGACTAAGCTGTACCAGTGTCACCAGAGAACTGCCATCTGACGTGAGGTATAATACCATCTGGGAGTTCTCGGCGAGTCCGTTCAGTGTACCCAGTCTCCACTGAGCACCCGCATACGATCTTCGATGTCAAACACCAATGGATATGGGATCATCCATCGCCCATCGCATGGGTCGAGAAGATATGCGCTAGTCTACTCTGGAATATCGATGCCCCGTCTCGATATTCCCTCGACTAGGAACAATTCAAGGATGTACTCATGGATTACCCAGGCCCCACTAGTATGATCTACATCATAGTCCTGGAAGTCGAGTACACATCCTATGGGCTTTATCAACATGTAATCAGAGAGACAGAAAGTATACATGTTAAGATAAAGAGCAACCAGATAGCGTACTATCATGTCGAGCAAGAAAGTCCTTCCTATATATGTCCCAGCATCCACTACAATATACATCCCATGTACAGTAATGGCCTCTAGGGCATACATATAACTAACAATCTCCCACTTGCACTAGGGCCATCTGTAGCAGTGGTTGCAGTATCACATACTCAACCATCCCTTAAAAGTCTCTCTTTGGGAAAAAGGCCTTCGTGAGTGGATCCGCCGTGTTGTCCTCTGAGTCTACTCTCCTAACCTTGATCACCCTGGAGATCAACTATCTCCATGATCAGGTCATGCTGCCTCAGAATATGTCTGGGTCACTGATGGGACCAGGGTTCCAGGGTCGAAACCACGCTTCCATTGTCATACAATGGCAGGAACCTAGTTCATCTTATGAACCACTATACACCCAAACAGCCTCTTTGGTAGTATCTTTAATAGCGATGTTACCAGCCTTTATCGTCTAGTTTGCCACGGTATCGAGCTTGGAACTCTTCCAACATACCGTCCCTTTACTGAGGGTAAAGACAATGCCTTTGACTGACATTCAGTCGTTTTTTTTATCACCCTGGAACACTTCCAGTGATTCTCCCCAGGATCGATTGATACAGTGTCACTATACCTAGTGAGAACCCTAATATCCCTTTAGATCTATCTCATAGGTCCAAAACTCAGGATTTAGGAGGTATCACTCTGATCCTACACGGAGAATCTTTGTGATAAACGGAGATTGATCGAGCGTAGCATAAGAAACTCCTTTCTTATCAAGAGTATGTCATCCACGTACTCTACGAGGATCACCACCATACTCTCTACTACCTTTTTGTTTATACAAGGTTCATCTACCATTTTGATGATGTCAACTTCTTTGACTAACACATCAAAACAGACGTTCCAACTCCGCGATGCCTGCTTTATTAGATAAAACATCTTGCACACATTTCCGCTGCTCCCACTGTTTACGAAGCCCTCTGGCTGTGTACTTATAGACTCACTCTTCTAAATCATTATTTAGAAAAGCAGTCATGGCACCCAACCGCCAGATATCGTAGTCATGGTATGTAGCCGTGGCAAGTAGGATCTGGATGGACTTAAGCATAGCTACTTGAAAGGGTTTCATCATTATCCACACCTGGTTAATGATGCAAACTTTTAACAAGTCTAGCTTTGAAAGTCTCAACTTTTCCATGTACACCTAGTAATCTTCTCAAGATATACTTGCTCCTGATGGGGATTTAACCCTTCAGATATAGCAACCAAAGTCCATACTTTGTTGGTGTATAAGGATTCCATCTCAGATCACTAAGCATCCAGCCATTCTTACAGAGTCTCACTCTTGATGGCCAGCTCGAAGCTAGTTGGGTCATCATCTCATGATGCAATCCTCGCTCCCACTGTCATAGAGAAACGGAAGTATCTCTCAGGTGGGTGAGGAACCCTACTAGATCGGCAGAGAGGCTGAGGTTCGTTGGTATCTACTGAATCCTTTGGTTCTATCAAATCATCAGCTGCAGTTTGTATAGCTGGAACGTTTCCAGTTCCACATAACAGACGTTGCCTCGAGCTTGTCCGGATTTTGCTTTTAGACATAGGCCGGACAACCCCAAATCTTAACTAACTTAAGATATGGGCTCTTCCCTTTCCATATCACATATGAAACGGTAGGTTTTGATTTGATTCGAACCCTAATTCAATAGGTATGCAGCTTCATAAGTGCATAACTCCCAAAAGGAAATAGGTAACTCAGTTTTACTCATCATAGAGCACACCATATCGAATAGGGTGCAATTGCTCCGCCCCGACATACCAACGTACTATGGTGTATACGGAGGAGTAATGCTGAGAGAGAATCTCATTCTCCTTTAGAATAGTCCAGGAATTCCATGCACAAGTATTCTCCTCCTTGATCACATCAAAGGACATAATACTTATACCCGTATTTTGGTTCTCTACTTCTAACTTATATTCTGTGAATATCTCAAAAGGTTCGGACTTGTGTTTCAACAGGAACATAGGTCTGAATCTAAAGAGATCATCAGAGAACGTAATGAAGTATAAAGAACCGGTCTTGGTATGTGTAGACAGGGGACATACATACATCAACATGTATCATCCCAAGAGTTCATTAACTCTTTCTATGTTTCCAATAAACATAGCTATGGTCATCTTATCTTTGTGACATGACTGGCGAGTTTCACAAGATGTAAATTCAAACTAATTTAAATATACATCTTTATGTAACTCTAGCTAGTCGGGTCATATTGATCTGACCTAGTCTACAATACCTCAAGAAGAATTCGTTCATTTCTGAACTCTTCCTCTTGTGTGTGTTCCGTATATTAAGAACTGTAGTTTGATTTAGAACATTAATGCTTTTAGATAACGTGCCTGAACCGATCAACTTTTGATATAGGAAATGTTCAAAACATTATCCAACAATACAAAATTTTATCATTTCTTTACTAATAAAGAGACTGATATGATTTTGTATATCAGGTTCGGTATCTAATAACATTCGTTCAGAATCAATGTATTACAATACAGGGTGACAGTGACCAACAGACTTGGCTGCAACACTTGCCCCGTTTTCTGTCTCATGAAACTTATCACCCGTTCTCAGTTTTTCTACCCTGTTGTAGCCCTATGTAACATCTTACATATCTGGGATCCTGATCCTGTATCATATACCAAGGATGCGGAGGATACTAAGAAACAGTACTGTATAACGAACACACCCGAAGATGATGCATCAGCATGCACTCTCTTCGTTTGGGCGGCACGGGAAATCTGATATTCCCCAATTTCCTGCTCTGTCTTATAAGTTGGAGCGGGACCAACGTTCCCCAGCTCAGTATAACAAGCGGGTTCGGTCAATAATCCGTATTATTATCTTGATTAAGGCGTGATATGGTCGCTACCAGGAGAGAGAGAGAAGAAAACACTCAGCGTGCGCTCTTGCAAGAATAGATTGGTTATCATTTTATCTAATCAGGATGGCTCCCACTGCATTTTATCAAATCTTCCTTCAAACCCTAAATGGAAAGACTAGCCGGGATTAATTACACTCTACAAGTTCGCCAATCTTTCAGCCAGGCCAGTGTCGGTACTTTGAGGGAGGTCCCCCGTGCTTTCGCACGAACCTAATTACTGTAAACCTCGTTTTCCCAGAGGCGTAACCCCGTTGACACCTTTCTAGACACCTACTTGATCGGCTAATTGCAAAGTGCAAAACTCTCCCAGGAGTAACTCTTACTCGCAGCGGGTATCGGGATCCAACTATCATATAGAAGGTATGCAATCTCATTGCAAATTTCAACACTTGAAACTCCCGATAAAGGTTTTTACCCCTAGCACCTATGACCTTAACTATGGTCAACAAATCATAAGTACTAGTCAAGTTCTACCCGTCATTTCGTGATTAATTAGACCCACCCACATGACCCTTAACTAAGGTCAACAAAGTCACGCGACTGTCCTAACTAATCGCATCATATGCGGTGTAGGAAGACATCACTTAGCTACCGTACACTGTGCCTTGACTATGGTCAACAAACACAGCACGAATACTAAGTACTCTACTTCCTAAAATGACGGAGGGTTGCGAATGGTTTTTGTGAAAACCTTTAACGCTTTGAACTTGATCTCGTTGCGGAATCAAATGGTTTTTAAATGGAATGCTTTTGAAGCTTTTCTAGTTTTGCTAAAGGGGTCACTCCCGGTGAAGGGATCGTCGGCCCTTTCCTCGTCGAATGAGGTGCGGGATATATCATATATATCACTGTGCAAAGCGTAAACTATAGAAGCGATCAAAGACAAACCGAGGGTTGTAGCATCTGCCAGTTAATGCTAAAGGAGTCACTCCCGGTGAAGGGATCTCGGTCCTTTCCCTATCGAATAAGGTGCAGGATGTTCTACAAGGAACACCACGATGCAAAGCAAGAACTGTAGCTACCTGTTTTATTTTGAAATTCGATTCCACAACATCAATTAGGTTTATTTTCTTTCATTAATCTCATTAATGAATATCCCATCATATAATTTACCTAAACATCACAGATAGATATGACGTACACTTATGCCATCCGCATTCGCCTCGATGTCCCCTCGTGCACCGTTAGGTTAGGTAACTAACGGCAGAGCGAGGCAGGGCTAGCGCGGGTGTAAAGCATAAGTAACGTCTATATAATATATCATATATACTATATATAATACCTGTCACAGAACATCACATGATCACAGATAAAACACAGCAGAAGAAACATATGAAATATTGGATATACTAGGACGTCCGTGTTTTCAATACGAGCCAGTATAAAACACGGATTCCACGGTCGTGATGAATAGCCAATCCCACACCCCTAGACCCCTACGAGAGCGGCAAGCAACCCTGCCAATTCTAGGGTTAGGAGACCCGGACTCGACTCCTCGAGTTGGTCTCCCACTGGACCCCAGAACCCGGTTACTTGTGCTCCCCTCCTTGGGTCTATCCTAGTGCAGAAAAGGAAATAATATACATCAACGGTGACAACTTCCGCAACCTGGAAGTGCCCCAATAAAAGAATATTACATACAAGTTTTTACATGAATGAAAATGAAAAACACTCATCTCACTTAAAAAACCCCCCCGGCTATTCAACACGACGATCCAATATAACATATCCAGCAACACATAACATCACATGTCATCAACGTAAGTAAATATGCGCATCCCAATTGTCGTTGACATATAGCAACGAAACCGGCGATATCACATATTACACTTACGGTCACAGAAAAGAAAGTGTAAAACTACAACAGTTGGAATCCGCAATCTGTATAGACATCGCATGCCTAATAATTATAAACCCCGCATTTTAGTCTCAAAATTGAAAACTCTTTTCAATATCAAGTCGGGCAATTCAACAAGATTCCCGACATTCTGATCGAATGCTCGTCGCAAACTTCAGTAGACGGCCGCACCCCCGATACCGTCGACGAAGTGCACCAAGGCGGAACACCGCTGCCGCGAGCACCCGAACGGATGCTTTCGGCGATGGGGTTCTCCTACAGTCACTTGGTCGGGGCTATGGAGTGAGGCTGTCTATTAAGTTTACCGGCGAATATCCGCGTACGCTACGTGATTGCGACGGACTTTTGATCACATCAAAAATCCGTGGCAACCGATCAAGTGAGACTAAATTGCTACGTTTATAACATTTATTCAGTTATCATATAACTTATTGTGAATTCCAATTATTGTATCCCATTCCAGATAAATAGAAAATGTTAAACTTTCCGATCGAACATTCTAACACCCAAGTTTTCCGGTACAGATCAACACATGAAACAAGTATAACAACATTCCGTTCGTGCCTCAGTACCAACGGTCCAGCCGTAGAAGGGTCAAGCCAACGCCTCACATGTGGCACGCCGTACTGCCCCAAACCCGAAGGTTCAAAGGGCAGTTCAAGACGGTCACATAATCGAGTTAAGGTTTGTTGTCTTCTAGAGGGTCCATTGAGTTACTTGCACTACTTAGAACGTCGTTAAACTACGGAAAAATCCAACACTTGGAAATTTCCCGACAGGGGAAAAATCGGGTATTTATATCCGGTCGAACTTTTTAACATATTCTAAAATTTATCCGGAAAACACATGGACAGAATTAGACTTTCCGATCGAAACAATGATTCCCAAAACAACTCAGAACAACTCAACTCTTGAGTTCAGTTTAAATATTCCAGGAAAACCAGCACTGGATTATGGGAATTACTGTGAAAAATGACACGTGTCGGCTTCTGATTGGCGGCGCTTCCGCCGCACAAACCCCCTTTGTGCGGCGCTTCCGCCGCGCTTTGGTGGAATTAGGCTACCAAATTTCACAGTAATTCTTAAAAAAGCCTGCTTGTTTTTCTGGATATTTTTAATCATGAAAAATCCACATTTTTAAAATCGGGACAGAGAGCATTTTTGCTTTGGGTTTTCGGGTTCGATCGGGTTTCTAGTTCCGTCCGGGCTTCGCCTAAGGCTCTAGCTAGGCTCTGATACCACTGCAGGGTTCCTAGGCACCCTAGTGAGGTCTCCCAAGCCATCAACCATGGCAATTTCAAAAAATATGGTGCCTACAAACCCTAGTGTACGGATCATTTGCTAGATATCTAGGCGAAACATAAACTAGCTAACAACTTAGCTAATGAGAATACGGAATTACAACCTTTGTAGATCCGGTCCACCACCTCCACGGTTCCGCAACGAAGTCCCCTCGGCTGTCCAAAATGAATCCGGAACTCAAGTATCGGTATCATCGAAGAATGGGCGAGCTTGATCGTCGGTTCAATGCCGAAGATGATCTACGTCGAGATATCGCAAGAACAAGCTCCAACTTCACCAAGTCGGAAAAACTTGTGAAGGAAACACCCTATACTATTTGGCAATAGATAGAGGATGAAGAAATAGGAAGTGGGTAAACTTTAGTTTTGGATTTCTCACACTTTTCCATTACTTGCCATTGGAGTAGCAAGCTATATCCATGGAAGAAGAAGATGAAGAAGAAGAAGATATGATAACTCCTTAATTAAAATAGAAAAGATAATACCAATACTTATCATATCTTTGACCATGGTTTAGTGTAGAGACTTAACCTAGGTTAGATAGTGGTTAGGGTTAGATAAAAGTCAAGAATGGTGGACTAAGTTCAAAGCTTCAAGAAGCTTTCAAGTAAAGACAAAACTAGCAACCATTCTTATCACTTTATCTTTTCTTTTTCCAAAATAAATAAAAGGAATAAATAAATGATTAAGTAAATGAAAAAGAAACCCTAATCACTAATTAACCATGGTTTAACACTTTACACAAAACCAAGCTAGAATGTATCATCAAACATGATACAATCATGTGCACAAAACTATATCGAATATACAATGTGCACATCCGTGTGAGAAAATCCATTTAAAGTGAACCGACACTAGTTAATGCAAAGCAATATACACAAATATATATAATTATGTATTAAATCATTAAATCAACACTTGATTTAACGATCCGGTCATATCGCATATAACCGGCCAGTATCCAATGTGTCGGCTTATCGAATCAATCCTTGATTCGATAACTAGGTTATATCACATATAACCATTCGATACATTGATCGCGAGAATCAAATACGGTATCACATACACGCATTATTCTCGGTCCCGTACATATCTCATATGCACTCCTATTTCGTTTCGCTTGAACCAGGAAACCTCTGTGTAGGACTCTAAAGACTCGTCAATACGCCGGTAGCAGGTGATGATCATATCATGCACCCACAAGCCGCAAGCGGTCTGCCAAACGTAACGGCCACCCGGGTATTGAGCGATCAGAAGATCGACGAGCAAGCCCGCTCACACTCCTGCGAATCCGACTAGTAACACTTACCGTATAGTCCGGTCTGTTCGTCTGATATGTCGCATATCTCGCCTAGGGGTGGTAAACGTCAGACCCCAATAGCTCAATAAGTCATGCCGACTTGAGGTCCATAACATTCGTGAAACTACTGATAACTCTTACCAGTATATCACTGCAACCCTGGCCAGGGATTTTCTGTTATGGCCAGTCGAGCATAGCACAACATCAACCCCCAATACCGGGAGAGACGAATCCCCTCCTATCGCTCATTGCCTCCATGTGAATCGGGACCGTACCCAAAAACCACCTGTTTGCACAACTCAGTAGAGCCGTGGTAGGGTGGAAATCAAAGCACAGTGGGAGACACACAAGACTCTATGACGATCTCGGGTCTACAGACTAAGCTGTACCAGTGTCACCAGAGAACTGCCATCTGACGTGAGGTATAATACCATCTGGGAGTTCTCGGCGAGTCCGTTCAGTGTACCCAGTCTCCACTGAGCACCCGCATACGATCTTCGATGTCAAACACCAATGGATATGGGATCATCCATCGCCCATCGCATGGGTCGAGAAGATATGCGCTAGTCTACTCTGGAATATCGATGCCCCGTCTCGATATTCCCTCGACTAGGAACAATTCAAGGATGTACTCATGGATTACCCAGGCCCCACTAGTATGATCTACATCATAGTCCTGGAAGTCGAGTACACATCCTATGGGCTTTATCAACATGTAATCAGAGAGACAGAAAGTATACATGTTAAGATAAAGAGCAACCAGATAGCGTACTATCATGTCGAGCAAGAAAGTCCTTCCTATATATGTCCCAGCATCCACTACAATATACATCCCATGTACAGTAATGGCCTCTAGGGCATACATATAACTAACAGATCCCGCATATGTAATCTGTTACATGGGCTGCAGATAGGTAGAGAACTGAGAACGGGTGATAAGTTTCATGAGACAGAAAACGGTGCAAGTGTTCCAGCCAAGTCTGTTGGTCACTATCACCCTGTATTCCAAATACATTGATTCTGAATGAATGTTATTAGATACCGAACCTGATATACAAAATCATATCAGTCTCTTTATTAGTAAAGAAATGATATAATTTTGTATTGTTGGATAATGTTTTGAACATTTCCTATATCAAAAGTTGATCGGTTCAGGCACGTTATCTAAAAGCATTGATGTTCTAAATCAAACTACAGTTCTTAGTATACGGAACACACAAAAGAGAAATAGTTCAGAAATGAACGGATCCTTCATGAAGTATTGTAGACTAGGTCATATCAATGCGACCCGACTAGCTAAGTTGCACATAGATGGATATTTACATCTGTTTGAATTTACATCTTGTGAAAACTTGCCGGTCATGTCACAAAGATAAGATGACCACAACTCTGTTTATTGGAAGCAGAGAAAGAGTTAGTGTACTCTTGGGATGATACATGTTGATGTATGAAGGTCCCCTGTCTATACATGCCAAGACCGGTTTTTTGTACTTCATTACATTCTCTGTTGATCTCTTTAGATTCAGACATATGTTCCTGCTGAAACACAAGCCTGAACCTTTTGAGATATTCACAGAATAAGTTAGAAGTAGAGAACCAAAACGGGTATAAGTATTATGTCTTTTGATGTGATCAAGGAGGAGAATACTTGAGCACGAAATTCTTGGATTATTCTAAAAGAGAATGAGATTCTCTCTCAGCATTACTCCTCCGTATACACCATAGCACGATGGTATATCGGGGCGGAGCAATAGCACCCTATGTGATATGGAGTGCTCCATGATGAGTATTACTGAGTTTCCTATTTCCTTTTGGGAGTTATGCACTTAAGAAGCTGCATACCTATTGAATCGGGTTCAAATCAAATCAGTTGCCTACCACTTCATATGTGATATGGAAAGGGAAGAGCCCATATCTTAAGTTGGTTAAGATTTGGGGTTTTCCGGCCTATGTCTAAAAGCAAAATCCGGACAAGCTTGAGGCAAGGTCTGTTATGTAGAACTGGAAATGTACCAGCTATACAAACTGCAGCTGATGATTTGGTAGAACCAAAGGATTCAATAGTAACCAACGAACCTCAACCTCTCTGCCGATCTAGTAGGGTTCCTCACCCACCTGAGAGATACTTCGGTTTCTCTATGACAGTGGGAGCGAGGATTGCATCATGAGATGATGACCCAACTAGTTTCGAGCTGGCCATCAGGAGTGAGACTCTGTAAGAATGGCTGGATGCTTATCGATCTGAGATGGAATCCTTATACACCAACAAAGTATGGACTTTGGTTGCTTTATCTGAAGGGTTAAATCCCCATCAGGAGAAAGTATATCTTGAGAAGATTACTTGGTGTACATGAAAAAGTTGAGACTTTCAAAGCTAGACTTGTTAAAGGTTTGCATCATTGACCAGGTATGGATTATGATGAAACTTTTTCTAAGGAGCTATGCTTATGTCCATCCAGATCCTACTTGCCACGGCTACATAACATGACTACGATATCTAGCGGTTAGGTGTCATGAATGCTTTTCTAAATGATGATTTGGAAGAGAGCGTCCATAAGTACACAGCCAGAGGGTTTCGTAGACAGTGGGAGCAGCGGAAACATGTGCAAGATGTTTTATGTGATAAAGCAGGCATCGCGGAGTTGGAACATCTATTTTGATGTGGTAGTCAAAGAGTTTGACTTCATCAAAATGGTAGATGAACCTTGTATATACAAAAAGGTAGTAGAGAGTATGGTGGTGATCCTCATAGAGTACGTGGATGACATACTCTTGATAGGGAAGGAGTTTCCTATGCTACGCTCGGTCAATCTCCGCTTATCACAAGGATTCTTCATATAGGATCAAAGTGATACCTACTAAATCCTGGGTTTTGGATCTATGAGATAGATCTAATTGGATGTTAGGATTCTCACTAGTTGCAGTGAGATGGTATCAATCGATCCTGGGGAGAATCACTGGAAAGGTTCCAGGGTGATAAGGACGACTGAAAGTCAGTCGTAGGCATTGTCTTTACCCTCAGTGGAGGGGCGGTATGTTGGAAGAGTTCCAAGCTAGTTTCTGTGACATACTAGACGATAAAGGCTGGATACATCGCTACCAAAGATGCTACCAAAGAGGCAGTCTGGGTGTATATTAGTTCATGAGATGAACTTCGTTCCTCCCATTGTATGACAATGGAGTTGTGGCTTATGCCTAGGAACTCCCGTCCCATCAGTGATCCAGACATATTCTTAGGCAGTATCACCTGATCGTGGAGATGGTTGATCTCCAGGGGATCGAGGTTAGAAGAGTAGACTCAGAGGACAACACGGCGGATCCACTCACAAAGGCCTTTTCCCAGAGAGAGACTTTTGTGGGATGGTTGAGTATGAGATACTACAACCACTGCTATCTGATGGTCCTAGTGCCAGTGGGAGATTGTTAGTTATATGTATGCCCTAGAGGCCATTACTATACATAGGATGTATATTGTAGTGGATGCTTGGACATATATAGGGATGACTTTCTTGCTCGATATGATAGTATGCTATCTGGTTACTCTTTACCTTAACGTGTACACTGACTGTCTCTCTGTTCATGTTGGTAAAGCCCTTAGGATGTATACTTGACTACCTAGACTATGATGCGGATCATACTAGTGGGGACATGGTAGTCCATAAGTACATTCTTCAAAGTCCCTAGTCGTAGGTGTATCGAGATGGGGCATCGATATACCAGAGTAAACTAGCGTGTAGCTTCTCGACCCATATAGATGGGCGATGGATGATCCCATATCCATTGGTGTTTGACATCAGAGATGATATACGGGTGCTCAGTGGAGACTGGGTACACTGGACGGACTCGTCGAGAACTCCCAAATGGTATTATACCTTACGTCAGATGGCAGTTCTCTGGTGACACTGGTACAGGTTAGTCTGTTGACCCGAGATCGTCATAGAGTATTGTGTGATTCCCACTGTGCTTTTATTTCCACCTTACCATGTCCAAGAGGGCGTGCAAAACGGTGGTTTTTGGGTACAGTCCCGAATCACATGGAGGCAATAAGCGATAGGAGGGGATTCGTCTCTCCCAGTATAGGGAGTTGATGTTGCGCTGTGTTCGATTGGCTATAACCGAAAATCCCTGGCCAGGGTTGCTGAGATTTACTGGTAAGTATTACCAGTAGTTTCTCGAATTGTTATAGACCTCATATCGAGCTACTGGGGTCTGACGTTTACCACCCCTAGGCGAGATATGCGACATATCAGACGACGAGACCGGACTGTACGGTAAGTGTTACTGGTTGGATTCACAGGAGTGTGAGTGGGCTTACTCGTTGATCTTCTGATCGCTCAATACCCGGATGGCCGTTACGTTTAGCAGACCGCTTTCGGCTTGTGGGTGTTTGATATGATCATCACCTACTGCCGGCGTATTGACGAGTCTTTAGAGTCCTACACAGAGGTTTCCTGGCTCAAGCGAAAAGAAATAGGAGCGCATATGAGATATGTGCAGGACCAAGAATAATACCAGTATGTGATACTGTATTCTATTCTCGCGATTTGTATCATCGGACGGTTATATGTGATATAGCCGGGTTACCGAATCAAGTGTTGATTCGATATATTGATACACATGATATTAGTCGGTTATGACCGGATCGTTAAATCAAGTGTTGATTTAATGATTTAATGTATAATTATATATTTGATATATTACTTTACATTAACTAGTATTGGTTCACTTAAGATTATTTTTTCCTCATTAGTTTGTATCATGTTTAATGATACATGCAAACTTGGGTGTGTATGCTTTAAGACATAGTTTAGGTTAATGGTTAAGGTTTTATTTATTTATTTATTTATTTAATTTGGCAAAAACCAAAATGGTAGCTTTATTTGTTTTCTTGCTTGAAGCTTCATGAAGTTTCTTTTAAGCATCTTTGAAAATTCTAACCATTTTGTTTTATGCCTTAACCTAACCATCAACCTAAACCCTAGTTTATACTCTACACAAGTTAGCTCACCCATGGTTGCTAAATGATATACTTCACTTGAATTTCTTTTTGAAGATAATTGATTTATTCTTTTCTTCTTCTTCTTCTTCTTCATGAAGAAAAGAAGAAAGCTTTCTTGAAAAATTTCAAGTGTTGAAATCAAGTGAGAAATCCAAATCCAAAGTGAACCCACTTCCCATTTCTTCATCCTCTACCACTTGCCATGTTGTATAGGGTGCTTTCTTCACAAGGTTCATGACCAGGTGAAGATGGAACTTGAGTTTGAGTCGCCTCGACGAAGATCATCTTCGGCATCGAAGTCAACGACCTAGCCCGATCATTTCTCCGACGAAACCATCACTAGAGTCCGGGATCCCGATGATCGCAGCGGAAGGACGTCATCACGGAGCTAAAGAAGTGGAGCACCGGATCTACAAAGGTTGTAATCTGTTTCACTTAGTATCAAAGTAGTTTTCTTGCATTTGTTTTCGCCTATCCTCTAGTTAACGATCTATATTAGGGTTTCTCGACACATAAAATTTGAATTGGACATGTTTGATGCCTTGTGGAACCTCTTGAGTGTGCCTAGGAACCCTACAGGGGATATCTCTTCCGCATAGTAACCCGGTTCAGCTGACGATAATCAATGTATAAGCGCATATTGCCGTCCTTCTTCTTAACAAATAGGACAGGAGCACCCCAAGGTGACACACTCGGTCGGATAAGCCCTTTATCCAGCAAGTCCTGTAACTGATCCTTCAGCTCTCTAAGCTCTGCCGGGGTCATCCGATAAGGCGGTATAGAGATAGGCCCCGTGCCGGGGATCAAGTCGATGCAGAACTCAATCTCGCGCTCTGGTGGCAGACCAGGTAGCTCGTCATGGAATACATCAGGAAACACTCTCACAACAGGGACCTGGTCCAACGGAACCTCTGTGGCGCTAGTATCACAAACATAGGCTGAGAATCCCTAACACCCTTTCCGCAAGAGCTGACCATCGCGAAGAGAAGAAATCAAGTTGGGAAGGGTAGCGCTACGATCTCCCTGAATAACAAGAACCGGCTCACCAGGAAAACTGAATCTGACTGCCTTCTCATGACAGTCCACAGATACATAACAGGTTGCTAGCCAGTCTATACCAAGAAGAACATCGAAGTTTATCATATCAAGGAGAATCAAATCAACTGAAGAATCTCTCTCCCCGATACGAACGGGACACGATCGGTACACAAAACGAGCAACAAATGACTCTCCTACTGGAGTAATAACGACAAGCGGCTGATCTAATGAAGAAGACTCTCGGCCCAACCTCGGTGCAAAGTATGTGGATACATAGGAATGTGTGGAGCCTGGATCAAATAATATCGGTGCATCAAAAGAACATACTGGAAGAGTACCTGTCACAACGGCATTGGATACTTTTGCATCCCGAGGAGTCAACGCGAACACTCGGGCCTGTCCACCACTAATAGCTGGCTGTCCTCTGCCTCTGCCTTTGCCTCTGTCGCCTCGTCCTCTCTGAACCGGACCGCCACGCCCACGGCCTCTAGGAGCATCTGCCTGGCGTGGAGCCTCATCATGGGTAGGAAGTAGAGCTCTCTGAGGAGGTGGTGAAGGTGGTAAGGTCACATGTGTCACTGTCGCTGCGCCCTGGCGCCCTATGGTACAGTCTCTGACACGATGGTACTGACTCCCGCACCGAAAACATCCTGGCGACGACTGCTGGGTCTGCGGATATGAACCAAATAACCGACCTCGTCTCAATCCTCTGCCGCCACCATCTCCCGGAAAGAATCTATCATGGTGTCTACCCATCTGCCGCTGGGCTGGCGTATCATTACGGATCCTCTTCGGCCCAGAAACGACCGGAGTCTCAGAAATGCGCTCCTCCAAAAGTAAGGCTGCATCTATCGCGGCTGTGTATGTGTCAAAGTGCTGGGTGCCGATGGCAAAGAATAGCTATGTGTCAAGCCCTCGCACAAACCTCTTTATCCTTTTCTCTTCTGTCTCTACTAGGTACGGAGCATATCGAGACAACTGGGTAAACTGTATATCATACTCAGACACTGCCATCCTTAGAGTCTTGCGCAATGACTCAAAACCACAGGCTCGAGCATCTCGGACACTCTCCAGAAGGAAACGGGCAAGAAATGCAGCTGTAAACCCGTCCCAGGTCATAGGAGGTAGACCTGCAGCTCGGCCACTCTCTACTGAATTGTACCATGTCTGGGCAAGGCCCTCCAGACGAAAACTCGCGAAGTCCACCCATCTATCATCAGAACACCTCAACGAACGGCAAATCCTAGCCATCCTAGCAAGAAATTCCTGTGGGTCCTCTATCGCATCCGTACCGGTAAAAGCTGGAGGTCTCAGTCTCATAAACTCTTGTAGTGAAACAGGAATAGTCGCAGTAGTAGCAGGAGTAACCGTCTGGGTAGCAGGTACAATCATGGTCTGTGTGGTGGAAGGAACGTCCTCGGATCTCTGTGCCCGACTGGACTCAACTAACGATCCCATCATCTGTCGCAACTCCTGCATACCGTCCTTTAATCTAGCAATACGGTCTGGAGAAGGCGGATCAATCTGACCCTGAGGGGTAGGCGTATCATCCCGCTCGATCCTCGCCTCAGATGAGCCCGCTCGAAGCTCATCCCAAGCGGCCGCCCGCTGAGTTCTCGTAGTCTTTGGCGGCATCGAAGCTGGAATAAGAAACAGGAGCGATAAGGACATTGCAATTGAATCAAGAAATGCATGAAATCAAGGAGGAAATACAATCAATTATGTTCTAAGGTCAATTAGGCGGAGAACCGTATCGTAAGTATGCCGCGGAACATACCCACGCTACGCCACTCTGCTTAAGTCACCTACTCCATCTACCAAGGGTCGTCCTACACTCAGAAAAGTAAAACCTACGCTCTGATACCAACTTTGTCATGACCCGAAGGTACGGAACGTGACTGGCACTTAGATTACGAGACGTCTCAAGGTGTAACGTAACTTAAGTCAGCCAAAGCCCAGAAAATCTAAACCATAAACAATAAGAGTGAAGGAAACCTTTCATGAAAACGACTTTAAAATCAATTAAGTTGCATTAAACCCCATTTAAAAGCATCAAAAATTTCCGAAAATTTCGGCAGAGTCTCCTTTGTAAATACTGGCCCCCAAAAAATGGGTACAACAAAATATATAACCTGTAATAACAAAATGGCATCTCCAAGCGGGAGCTAGCTCTTCGCCCAAGGCGGATCACAACCGTACGCAGTATATATTCAAGATCAAGCAAATAAGCATAAAGAAATGCAAAAATAAGAAAAACACAACGTCGGCTCAGGTGAGCTCGACCCCAAAGAAACCATATATACAAAAATCTCTCAATCTCATCACTAGGTCGCATATACAAATAAGAAGTGGTAGATGGAGAATACTAGATACAATGATAGTACAAAAAGAGATAAAGTGTGCTCGCAACCCACCTACGAGCAATGTCGCGAGTCTGAGCAAAAGATGCCAATGATAAGATAAGCCCGCCGCTACAAGGCTGATGGGTCCGACTTGCAAGACACTGTGGCACAACGGGGGTGAGTTTCCAGCTCGTGAGTAAAATATAACATCTAATAAGTCTATCGTAAGAATGCACGCAAATGCGTCACAACATGTATGTTTAGATGTGATGTAATTCCACTAGTATGTATGCTCATGTATGCAACATCAATACGAAATCTTTAAGTGTTTAAAATACTATAAGCTCTGCATTCTTAACTTAGAAAAAGAGTATCTGTGCAATAACTAGAGTACCATCAATGAAATCATCTGAAAACCGTGTCAAGCATTGACACCAAATATGGAAATATATCTGTCTCAATGTCTCACTATACCAATGTCTCAATACATCGGGCTCCGTCATTCCGGATCGGCCCATATCATCAAATCTCACGACAACGGTCGGTATCCTCCGGATATCCGACACACCAGATATCACCGGTAGATAGTCTTCCCCTGCCAGGCTCATCGTCTACAACTCGATCTTGTTGCCCCGGGAAACCATACCGGGCCCACCATGTAACCGAGACGGTTCATCCACTCCTCGAATCGGGTCTCGAAATCCAACAGAAAACATGAAAACTCATGGTGGACGACACATACATCACGAGAAAACCGCAACTTTATTTTAAAAATAATGATAATAAGTTTTTGTTAAATTCTTGCGGTTTTCCCCCAAAATCCAGAAATCTCATCAATACTGAAATCCTCAAGGAAATCATAATATCCAACATGTTGTATATGATAAATGTTTATGATATCAAAGGTATGCAATTGATTTGTGACTAGGAATCTATATAAGCATGATGATGATGTAAGGTATATACATGCTATGCAATTCAATGTATCCTGTACGATGCAAGTGGTGATACTACACTAAGTAGGTTCTAAAGTGCTCGTGACATGTCAATTACCAAGGCGTGTGTGTCATATGAATAGTGCGCGTGCAACATGAGCCAATGGTAATAGTGTAAGTGTCCTAAGAGGTGATATCATACAGGTGTATATAGATGACCAGAAAGCTATGCATATGAATGAGATGGTTAACTAAATAACTGTGCATATACTTTGCAAGTAGTAAAGTGACACCCTAACTATGGGGCGCCTCGTGCCATCCAGACGATTTCCCCATAGTTGTATACATCTACTCTCCCGAACGCCTCGCTAATCTGATCCAACCACCGCTTTGCCTTTGCCAGCCGCGTCCGATGTTTTCGAAGCCGATCCTAAAATTGCATAACACACAACATAAGATTACACATCATGAAACGATACAAGTCACCAAACAAAAGAATCAACACTGACAAGTTAGGAACAACGTGCACTAAACGCGCGGAACACACACGAAAACCATCAAAAGCTTAACTAAAATCGTCGTTTTGGGGCAACCGTCAAAACTAAAACCCGACTAAACCAAACTCCGCATTCGCACACCCTACAAGTCGTAGAAGATGCCAATAATAATGTCAATATATCGCAATTAATTCACCTCCTAAGAATTTAGAAAACCTAGTAAGCATTGACATAGCAATTTCGATGCAAACATCGCGAATTAACGATATAGCGATCGCAACATCGCATAAACATCCAATCTAAACTACTAGATGGCCACAACACAAATTATAACCCACTTACAAAGCTTCAAACCCTAATTAAAATTCCAAACCTTTACTAGAATTTCCTAAACAAGAAATTATAACTAAATTAACACTTTAAAAATCTAAATCAGCATATTTAAACTACTAATTTAACAACTAGATTAGAACTTATACCTCTCAAGTTATGAATACCTCTCAAGTTGTGAACCTCTTGCACTTAGCCTCCAAAGTTGCCTCTTTTCTCTTTTTTTAAAACCAATTAGGGTTTGGGAAGAGGTAGAGTAGGGTTTTGCTTTGAATTTGTGAAGGAATTTGTGAATTTTTGTGGATTTTTGGTTGATTTTTGCATGAATTTTGAAGCAAGAAAATGGGGAAATTTTTGGGGAAGTTGCCGGTTGAGGCTCGGCCTGGGGATGAATAGGGAAAGAGTGAGTGAATTGTGTGGAAAATTCTACACAAAAAGTCTTTCACAAATGCATTTAATGCTTTCACATCAATTCTATACATTAAAACCCCCCATTTTAAGTTTCTTTCTTCTTCTAAATTTAAAGTGGACATGGGGAAATTTCCAACCACAAAAATTCGGCGAGGGAATGAAGGAAATTGATGTGGGTGCGTTTTGAAATTTTTTTTTTTTTGGCTAAGAACACTTATATATGTCATTTGCAATTTACACCCATTTCAATTTCCATTTTCATTTATTTCCATTTTAAACCATAGAAACAACTAATTTTGGAAAGTGTTGGTAAAATTTTTGCTACTACTTTATTTTAGTTTATAATGGTTCCTAATTATGTAATTTACCCAATTAAATTTGTAATTAGCACTAATTTAATGTATTTTTAAAAGCTTAAAATAATATTAAAAATAATCAATTAAGGAATTTTTTTTAAATAACTAGAAATTTTTATCGACCAATTTCTAGAAATATCTTATCTAAATTTTGTATAATTAGGCCTATATTGAAAAATAATTATTTTGACTTTTTACGGAAAAGACCGATTATCGAAAAACCGCCTAAACGATTTTCGAAGCGTTACAAATTCCCTCATCTCTTTGAAGGTACGCATAGTAAGAATTTTAAATTCGGGGACCGAATTTATTTAGGGGGGAAGATTGTAACGTTTTAGAAATCGTTTAGGCGAATTTTCCGGTATTAGGTAAAATAATTTGTGTTTTCCGTAAAACCATGATGTGATCATTTTTCATATAGACTTAAATGCACCTAGTTTAACTAGGAAATTGCTAGTATGCGGTATTTATTTAGTCGCTTATAATTTTTAGTTCACTTAAATATTTTCTTTAATTAAAATATTATTATAAACTTTTATTTATACACTTAGTTAGTGGTAATTAAAAATTGGAATGGGTTAATTATACAAGTGTGAACCATCCAACTGAATTACAAGTTTGTACGTTGTTTTCTTCTTCTCAAAATATTTTAAGGGTTCTAGATTTTTCTAGGGTAAAAAGAAAATTAGAAAAGAAAATGATTTACAGGTGGCTTGATGTGAGGTGCATTTATTAAGCTTTAATGCTGATCATAGTCTAGAATTTTCCACACACACCCACTACACTCTCCCTCTCTCCTCTTTGGCCGAGCCCTCACCCTCAACAGCCCTAAATATTTCTCCACTTCTAAAAGCTCCAAAAATTCATCAAAAATCAACAAAAAATCTTACAAACTCTAAAACAAATCCTTACCAATTATTCATTAGCCTAATCTAGCTTGGTTCAAGAAGAAAGTTAGCATTTTGGAGGTTATTTTGGGAGTCAATTTGCAAGTTTAGAAATCAAGTTGTGAGGTATAAAATCCTAATCCTAAACTTTAGTTGTTGTTTAAATACTTAATCTAGCTTATTAGATGTTTAAATATGGTTTTAATTAGCTAGTTTAGAAATTCAAGAGGGGGTTTTGAAGATCAAGTTAGGGTTTTGATTAATTAGTTATGGTTATTTGTGTAGGTTAACATGTTTAAACATGGAAAAATCTAACCTAGTTGTGAAATTGTAATTTGTTATTTTCTAATTGTCCAAACTAAGCTTGATTGCAAACCAACTTTTACTAAATCTAAAATGAGTGTGATTAAAAGTTTAGTAAGGGTTTTTGTGGCTTAATTAAACTACTATGTGATGATTGTGGCCGCTAGATTTGTTCAAACATCTAGATTTGCGCTAAAATGATTAAAAGATTCTTAGTAGGTTTTCGGTAAAATTAGGCGTGGGTTTCAGTAGACGTTGTGATGATATATATGTTGACTTCTACGATATATATTGTATTTTGAATGCGCAATCGGTACGATCGGGTTCTAGGCTTGGTGGTTGTGTCGTTTAGCGATCTTAGCTAAGGTTATGGCGATATTGTGCGCGTTTTGTGCACTAAGTGCACAGTGTATTTATCTTATGGACGTTATCCTTATGTTTCGTTGTCTTTGTGTCGGTGCAGGATATTTAGCCTTTTGTGTTATGTTTGTGAAATTTTAGAATCGCAGGCGGGGACTTCGGACGCTGCGAAGAAAGGGAAGCAGGTGGTCTGATTTACTTAGCTCGAGATCATCGGTGAGTAGATTTAACATCTACGGGGAAATCGCCCGTATGGCGTTATACGTCAGCGCTAGATATGATATTATAGCCGCATGTTTTTATGCATATGAGTTGATTATACATGAGCATCATTGCATATTATTACTTGTTGTGCCTTGACTTGGTACCTATTGGACACCGCACCATTACTGACGGTTCATGTTGCACGAGCACTAAATTGTATGCTACACCCACACCGTTGGTAATTTCCATGACACGCGCAATGTAGGGTTCCTAGGCACGCTAATGAAATCTCACAAGGCATCAACCATGCAAATTTCAGGTTTTATGAGTGCCGAGAAACTCTAATACGGATCGTTGACTAGAATTTTAGGCGATACAATAAACTAGTTAACAACTTAACTAAAGATAAGAAGCTATAACCTTTGTAGATCCGGTTCTCCACTTCCTTAGCTCCACGTAGACGTCCTCTCGCTGTCCAAGTCAGATCTCGGACTCTAGCATCGGCTTCATCGGAGAAATGAACGGACTAGTCGTCGGCTACGATGCCGAAGATGATCTACGTCGAGGTTACACAAGATCAAGCTCCAACTTCACCAAGTTGTGAAACTTGTGAAGAAAACACCCTATACTACTTGGCAAGAGGTAGAGGGTGAAGAAATAGGAGGTGGGTTCACTTTAGAATTGGATTTCTCACACTTTTGCTCAAGTTGCCATTGTTGGTAGCAAGCTTTTCTTCATGTCAAGAAGAAGAAGAAGATGAAGAAGAAGATAGAATATGATAAGTGTTGAAGAATAATTGAAAAAGAATTCATTCTTATCATATTCTTAACCATAGTTAAGTGTAGACAATGAACTAGGGTTAGTTCAAATGGTTAGGGTTAAGCATGAGACAAGAATGGTGACTAAGTCAAAGCTTCATGAATCTTCAACTAAAAACAAACAAAGCCACCATTCATGTTTATCTATCAAAAATGAATAAAAAAATAAATAAATGAATAAGCAAAACCTTAATCATCAACTTAACCATGGTTTAATTCTTTACACTTAACCAAATAAGCATGTATTATCAAACATGATACAATCATGTGCACAAAAGTATATCACATATACAACTTGCACATCCAAGTGAGAAAATCCATTTAAAGTGAACCAATACTAGTTAATGCAAAGTAATATATCAAATATATAATTATACATTAAATCATTAAATCAACACTTGATTTAACGATCCGGTCATATCGCAAATAACCGACTAGTATCCTATGTATCGTCTTATCGAATCAATCCTTGATTCGATATCTAGGTTATATCGCATATAACCAATCGATACATTCATCGAGAGAATAGAATACGGTATCACATACACGCATTATTCTCGGTCCTGCATAGATCTCATATGCGCTCTTATTTCGTTTCGCTTGAGCCAGGAAACCTCTGTGTAGGACTCTAAAGACTCGTCAATACGCCGGCAGCAGATGATGATCATATCAAACACCCACAAGCCGCAAACGGTCTGCTAAACGTAACGGCCACCCAGGTATTGAGCGATCAGAAGATCGACGAGCTAGCCTGCTCACAATCCTGTGAATCCAACCAGTAACACTTACCGTACAGTCCGGTCTGTTCGTCTGATATGTCGCATATCAAGTCTAGGGGTGGTAAACGTCAGACCCCAATAACCGATAAGTCGTGCCGATGTGAGGTACATAACGGGTCGAGAAACTACTGGTAACACTTACCAGCAAATCTCTGATCAGCCCTGGCCAAGGACTTCCCTGTTACGGCCAATCGAGCATAGCGCAACATCTGTAAGTGCACGGCGGCGCCCCGGCCGTCAATCCGACGCCGGAATGCGGAAGCGGTGATAAACTTTAATTTTGCGAACTTAGCACACCGGCACCACCGTGCACTAAACACCCGGATCGGGCCATTAAACTAGTTCTAGCTAACTACAAGATGGAGAAGAGATATACCGAGTGATCCGAGTCCTCCGGTCTTCTCGTCATCGTCCCGATCTCCTGCGGAAACTCCGGTCGTCGCCTTCTTGCCGGAAGGGCACCACATCGCCTTCATCTTTTACGGGCTCCCACCTCAATACTGAGGCAACTCGGGCATGAAGCTGGCAAGTCGACGTGCCCAAGATTTGCTGTAGAATGTGTAGTGTAGAGGCTATGTCTCATTTGGGGTTTATGTTGCCTTGGAGGATGGAGGAAGAGGTAAGGAAAATTGGTGCTTTCAATTTTCTAGCAAGAAGAAGACGAGATGAAGAATTCCTCACATAACAAAAATGAACTCTCTCATTCTCTTCTCTCAAGTGTGGCCAACCTCTCCTTGTGAGAATGGTGGAGGAATGAATATGAATCCATAACAAGAAGGGAGGTGATGGTAGTAAAAGGTGGAGGGTGACCACATCCAAAACATCATGATAACAAAACTCAAATCAACCTCAAATCCTTTCTAATCTCACAAAAGCAAGAAATGATGATAGAAAAGAATGGTATCAAAAGATGCTTTCATAATCTCTCATCTCACAAATAAACCCTCCACAAAATGTTATTTGCAAACTTGCAAATAACCCCCTCCATCGGAAAAGCCCGGCCGGGAAAGAACAAAGGAAAACCGATCAGAACGGAATGCATACTGGCAACATCAGAAAACTGGTCCCGTAATAAATTACAGGAAAACCCCACCACTGCAAATACATGCCCGCATTTGTATTCCGACTGAACACAAATGCAAAGAGACAAAACTACACTGTACTATACTAGGATCCGGCTTAAACCAAAGCCGGCTAGTAATATCCGTCTGATCCTGATCCGTGCAATACCGCACGTATCTGATCGAACCCTGCCATATATCCATACGGCCTCTAGTACTAACCGTCCGATCCTGATCCGTGCAATACCGCACGTATCTGATCGGACCCTGCCATATCTCCATACGGCCTCTACAGCGTTTCGCCCGAAAGCTTGAGTAACTGTAAGTGTGGTGGACTCTAAAGACTCGTCAATACTATGGCTGTGGATATAACCACTAGCACGTCAGAGGTATAAGCCAATACGTGACGGGCCACCAGCTATTGACCAAAAGGGACGTCGATGAGCGAACTCATCCTGACACCCTACTGAGCCTGTTAGTGACAATATCCGTACAGTCCGGTCCATTCGTCTATGAGCATCGCATGGCAGGCCTAGGGGGTTGGTAAAAGTCAGACCCCCAAAAGCGGTACAAGTCTTATCGGAGTGTAGCCCAGAACACCCTGAGATACTACTGGAATACCTACTAGTAAATCTCCTGCCTTGGCCAAGGACTTCGTGTAATGGCTCTCCTAGACACAGCGCGACCTCACCCCCAATACCGGGAGAGACGAACCCCTGAAGATACGCTCACTGCCTCCATGTGGCTCGGGACTGTACGCAACTAAAACCTGTTTGCACGACTCCTTTGAGCCGTGGTACGGTAGTAATCAAAGTACAGTGGGAACTCACACGAGACAAATGACGATCCCCAGGTCGATGAACTAACCTGTACACATGTCACCAGGGAACTGCTATCTGACGTCTGGTATAAGACCAACTAGCATGTTCCCGGCGAGTCCTGTCCGGTGTACTCATAACCCAATGAGCACCTGTATACATCTTAGGTGAACCAACTGACACCAGTGGTTTGTGAGACCGGCCACCGCCCCTCGTCGGGGTCTCGACTGTATACACTAGTCTACTCTGGAGAATCGATGCCCTGTCTCGAAACTCCCACGACTAGGGACCTATTAATGATGTGCTTATAGACTCCAGCTCTCACTTATATGATCGCCCTCATACTGCTGGCAGTCAAGCAAGAATCCTAGGAGCTCTATCAACGTGCAATAGCGACCTGTCAGGTCACCTAAAGCAGTACACGATGATAAAGGTAAACAAGATAGCATACTATCATCTCGAGTAAGACTGTCCTACCGGGATAGGTCCTCCCTCAATCATCGTAATCACGTGCCTGTGATCCAATAATTGACTCTGAGGGCACTATCTCCAACAATCTCCCACTTGCACTCAAGGCTAATTATTGCGATGTCGCATACTCACAGCCCGTGTGATACCGAACACCCAACTCCTCTACTAGTCAGTCTCACAAAACTCGTTTGCGAAACTATTGCGTTTGAGGAATAGCCTCAGTGAGTGGATCCGCCTTGATGTTTCTTTCTATGTCTCTCTCTATCTCAAGTTCGCGGAGAAAGCTATCTCCCGAAATGAGCAATACCTGTCTTAGAATGTCTGGATGTCTGATGGGACCTAGTTCATAAATGAACTCCAAATCCAAACTTCTTAGACTGTATCGTCAACTGAACTTAATCAGTATCCTGCGCCATGCCTCCCTCAGTATCTGCCTGGATCACCTGTCCAGAATACTGCCCCTTGTCAGAGGGAAAACTATAACTCTGACAATCTCCCTGTCGTCCATGTCACCTTGGAAGCCTGGAATGATAACTGTCTCCTTAATGAGGCTGTCGTTATCATTTCCCTAGAACATCTACTTATGTCCTAAAGCTGCTCCCGACTGTTTCTCCAGGATTGGATCAATATCAACTTATTGCATCTAGTGCAAGAACACCATCTGGTGTGGTACTTGACATCTCATGATTGACTCAATTGCCTAAGCAAGTGAACTGCCAATCATGCACATTCTTCTCTACTTTAGTCTATAAGACACCTTTAGAGAGGGTGACTCCATCATCTGCAGGTACACTACCGTGCCAGGAGTCGTCCATTCTAAATACTCTTAGAATGCTGTCAAAGTACCCTGATTGGGAAACCACCGAAATCTAGATTTAAAACCATAGATCTAGTTATCAGTATGTCTGATATAATGTCCAAGTCCTTTGTGGAGAAATCACTGTGTGACGACCAAAGTATAACCGATCGTAGTATAGGAGTTTCTTTTCCTACTCTGTGTATGTCATCCAAATACCAGGATATCACACCCTACTACCTTCTCAACAGATCCATCCCCTATTCTGATGAAGTCAAACCTATGACTGTCACATCAGAAATAGATGATCTATCTCCGCAACTCTGCTTTAGTCTATAAATAGACATAAGCCACCTGTCCACCAATGCTTCCGCTGCTCCCACTGACTACGACAACCCTCTGGCAGAGTCATATAGACGTGCATTTCTAAGGCTAGTTTAGAACGACGCTATACTCATCCTCCCGCCGGGTCTCGCAGCCTGGAACAACAGCAATGGTATGTGTGGGTAAACAAGAACCTCCCTGCCACCGTCCTTGAGGCTACCGGAGTACCTCTCGGGTGCCTGAGGTTACCCACCGTATCGGCGGAGTGGCTAATGGAATGTCAAACCAGATTGAATCTTTAGGTTCCTATCAAATCTTCAGTAATCGTTTGTGGTTCTGGAATCACTTCCAGTTCTACCATACTCCCACTACTGTTTTCTGAAAAAATCCATTTTTAATAAAACTGTGGCGAGTCTAGAACAATATTTCTATTGATATTCCAGATGGTAGAAAGTCAACCCTCGTCATAGCCTGGGTCAACCCACAAACAGCCATTACAGAAACGTGCCTTGAGTTGTCCAGTGTCTGGTTTTAATCATAAGCCGGACAACTCCCCGTACCTTAACATCGTTAAGATATGAACTGTTCTATATCCAATATAGAACCAGAGGCACTGATTTAATTGAACCAGATTCAAATCATGCAGCTGTCTCCAGTGCATGTCAACTAAATAGAAAGAGGCCGATCAGCGTTACTCAACTTAGGAATACTTCCAATTATGAGTAACCTGTAAGAGAAGCAAGTTCTCTTAATCATTACTATCAACTGAATACCATACACAAGTATCTACATTTTCGATCACTTTGAAGAATCCCGATACTTGCTACACCTGGTTCTCTACTCTATTCAAATACCTATAACTCCTCAAAACTTAGACCTTGTGTTTCTACGAAACACATGTCTAAGAACTAGAGAAGTTAAAAGTAAACAGAATATAGTATGAGGACCAACCCCACTGTCCTAATGGACACAGGACAACATACAATACTCTGTATAAGTCCGCTGAGTCTAACAACTCTTTCACTGTGTATTGTAGGTTGAAAACTGTACTTATGGTTAAGAAGAATTACACCGCTGTTTAATGCTCCTTACCTAACCATCCACTGATATAGGTAAATGTCATCGACATAATATCAAAAGGTATATCTCACTCTATGAAAATAGACGTACAGATATATCAATTTGAAATTGGTGCACAACAGCGGATATTCAAAACCAAATATTTGCCGACCGGCAAACAACCCAGATGATCTCCTCAAATATCACCGATTACCACGAATCCCGATATAATGAGGATGATCACCCTATTCCCAATAACTCACTCCCACTCATCATCTGTAAAACCATACAGATGTGAGAATCAAACCTGGTAAATACATACCCTGGAGCAAGTGTCTAATCGGGAAATCAGTTTTCTTTTAACAGTACACAGTTGAACTGAAACATTGAAATGTTTCGATGGGGTATCCTGGTATTCCTAGTAATGCCTCTACCATTATCCAAATTCACAACTATAACCGTATAATTCTTTGCCACCTCTCCAAATCCCTTTATATGTCTTTAGTCATTACCTTCTGCACACCCCTTAGGCCAAATGGTTTTCTTCCTTCCCTACCGTTCGGCACCAGCCTATGGTTTGGAAGAAGACTATCCAATAAGCATAATGGGTGTACTGTCCTAGTCCTAGGAGCACCCGCAATGCGAGAGAAGGTGAAGATAAAAGACAACCGAATAAACCTTATTCCTATTTCTCCTGGACCAGAATCCATCCCCGAACTGGAACAAGTTCCTTTCGAGTTCGTATATAACCATACGATGGATTATCCAATAAACTGGGATCTTCGTAGTGATACGGAGTGTCCTGGAGAAATACAAAGGTGATTTAGGATTGGCGAAGAAATACTTGGTTTGTTCGTGAATAGTAGTCGCATTTTACTTTGCCCTCTTACTAATCCCTTGCTTTGTCTTAATCTTAATACCTTCTGCACACCATCGTTATGCTAATTGGTTTTCTTCATTCCCCACTATTCGGCACCAGCCTAAGGTTTGGAAGAAGACTATCCAATTTGCGTAATAAGTGTACTATCTCCTAAACTAAAGAGTACTCATAACTTGAGAGAAGGCAAAAAGGAAAAGACAACTGAATAAACCTTATCCGTTTTCTCCAGAACCGGAAACCATCCTCGAATTCCTTTGAGTTCGTATCTAACCATACGATGTTTTTGTCCAATGGAAGTGGACGTTCGTAGCAATACGGGGTGTCCTGGAGAAAAGGGTAAAAGTAGGAGTGGCAATGAGGTTTGCAACTCTGACAATCCAAAAGCCAGTGTTTAGAAGGTTCGGTTAACTTGGTCTCTGAGTCGTAGTCTTAGGGTCGGGTCAATGGTCGCTGCCAAAGAGAGAGAGAAAAGAAACACTCAGCGTGCACTCTAACCTAGATCAGAATGGTTACCAATTTATCTAATCAGGAAACCTCCCACTGTACCTCAAATTCTCCTCTAAACCTAAAAGAAGAATTAGTCGGGGTCACCCGAGGAGTAAACCAACTCATCAGTGGGAATCGGGATCCAACTATCATCGCATGATAACGTGACGGAATCCGCTCACGCTATCACACTCCAGAAGGTATGCACATATCTGGCAAGTTTCTGTTCTTTTGAAACTCCCGATGTGATTTTTACCCCATGCTCTTATGACCTTGACTTTGGCCAACATATCATAAGTCACATGTCAAGTTCTACCCGTCATTCTCCAGGTTAATTTGAACCCACCCGTACCTACCCTTGACTTTGGCCAAAATGGCAGTACGGCTGTCCCAAACCAACGCATCTATCTATGCTGCATATGAATACCCAACAGCTATCAAACACTGTGCCTTGACTTTGGCCAACATACACAGCTTGAATACTATTGACTATCCATATGAAACGACGGAGGGCTACGAATGGTTTCTGGCGAAAACCTTTAACGTAATGAACTTGATATCGTTGAAGGAATGGATAGCTTTTTTAGAAAATATAGTGACGAAAACCTTTACTAAAGAGGTCACTCCCGGTGAAGGGATCTCGGCTCTTTCCCCGTAGAATGGGGTGCAGGATATTCCAAATGAATACCACGATGCAAAGCAAAAGTAATCGGCTATAATGAAGTTAATGCCCTGACACAAACTTCTGTCCAAAGGGTCACTCCCGCTGAAGGGATCTCGGCCCTTGCCTCGTCGACTGAGGAGCAGGATATTCCAAATGAATATCACGATGCAAAACAAAAATGAACGTCCTTGCAATAACAGCTTTTTGAAAAGTGTTCCAACAACATCAGATTAGGTTTGTTTTAACTTACATTGATCCGAATCAACGCAGTCCCATCAATTGATCACACCACAAAGAACGAAAATATACTGATGTACGTATATGCCATCCGCATTCGCCACTGGGTCCCGTCATTACCCGTTAGGTTAGCTAACTAACGACAGAGCGGGGACTGGACTAGCGCGGATGTAAAACATATACAACATCTACTAATATATATACCAATATATTATATTCGCTCAAGGCGTGATAAAAATGCAACATCACAGAAATATACAGCATCACAGAACAATACAGATATCTGGGATCCCCGAGTTTCACAGAGCCACTACTGAAACCCGACGTTCCCCTGGTCGTGTGGATAGCCTGTGCAATGAAATCCTAGACCCCTACGGGCGCGGCAAGTTACCCGCCAAAACCTGAAGTGAGGCAGCCCCCTTCAGCACCGTGAATGGACCACCCAGCACTTCACGGAATCCGGTAACTTGGGCACCCCTCCTGGGTCAACCTGTACCCCCTACGAGTGCGGCGAATAGCCCGCCAATTCTAGAGTGAAGCCCCCTCCGTCTCAATGCCATGAGATGCGGGCCCGTTGCCCTCTAGAACCCGGCTATCCGTGCACCCCACTGCGGGGCAATCCTAGTACAGAAAGTAAAATATACATACAACGGGTACATCGACCGCAACCTGGTCGTGCCCCAAAATAATAATACAAACAGGCAGTGACGGCAGTCCACATGTCGGACGCTCGCCCCGCAATATCAAATGTACATAATACAACAAAAACTAACCTAGCATTGCATCCAGGCTATCCTCCACGACCGATCCGCAACATCACAGCAAAATCACAGAACATCAACATGAAAGTCACGTTCGCAAATCCGTCTAACCGGGCTATAGCAGTCAGACTGGATTTACCGATCGAGTGACATTCACGGTCGCAGATATAATGTAAATACTGTGAAATAATATGTTTAAAATATCCGATCGATCAAATTTTAACAAGTGGGCCCCCAAGTACAACTGTAGCACATCAAGAAATTCAGGGCCCAATATTAATATTCCAAAACCCCTAAAATCAGCCCAGAAGCCCACTGGAGAAATTAGACACAGTGATCAACCAATACGGCGGCGGAACCGCGGCGCCAAGTGGGGTTTTGCCGCGGTTCCGCGCTCCCCTTGAGAGATCAGTGTCTCAAATTTCTCCATAATTCTTAGAACTTCCAGTACATTAGTTTTTTACAACCTGAAAAATTTTTGGGCTTCAAAAAATTTCAACAGAAAACTGATGTGAAGAAAATATGGTTTTTGGAATTTTGGTCGATCGAAAATGCAAACACATTAAACCAAGCTAGACTATGTTAATGGCGAGGCTCTGATACCACTGTAAGTGCACGGCGGCGCCCCGGCCGTCAATCCGACGCCGGAATGCGGAAGCGGTGATAAACTTTAATTTTGCGAACTTAGCAAACCGGCACCACCGCGCACTAAACACCCGGATCGGGCCATTAAACTAGTTCTAGCTAACTACAAGATGGGGAAGAGATATACCGAGTGATCCGAGTCTACCGGTCTTCTCGTCGTCGTCCCGATCTCCTGCGGAAACTCCGGTCGTCGCCTCCTTGCCGGAAGGGCACCATATCGCCTGCATCTTTTACGGGCTCCCACCTCAATACCGAGGCAACTCGGGCACGAAGCTGGCAAGTCGACGTGCCCAAGATTTGTTGTAGAATGTGTAGTGTAGAGGCTATGTCTCATTTGGGCTTTATGTTGCCTTGGAGGATGGAGGAAGAGGTAAGGAAAATTGGTGCTTTCAATTTTCTAGCAAGAAGAAGATGAGATGAAGAATTCCTCACATAACAAAAATGAACTCTCTCATTCTCTTCTCTCAAGTGTGGCCAACCTCTCCTTGTGAGAATGGTGGAGGAATGAATATGAATCCATAACAAGATGGGAGGTGATGGTAGTAAAAGGTGGAGGGTGACCACATCCAAAACATCATGATAACAAAACTCAAATCAACCTCAAATCCTTTCTAATCTCACAAAAGCAAGAAATGATGATAGAAAAGAATGGTATCAAAAGATGCTTTCATAATCTCTCATCTCACAAATAAACCCTCCACAAAATGTTATTTGCGAACTTGCAAATAATCCCCTCCATCGGAAAAGCCCGGCCGGGAAAGAACAAAGGAAAACCGGCCAGAACGGAATGCAAACTGGAAACATCAGAAAACTGGTCCCGTAATAAATTACAGGAAAACCCCACCACTGCAAATACATGCCCGCATTTGTATTCCGACTGAACACAAATGTAAAGAGACAAAACTACACTGTACTATACTAGGATCCGGCTTAAACCAAAGCCGGCTAGTAATATCCGTCTGATCCTGATCCGTGCAATACCGCACATATCTGATCGAACCCTGCCATATGTCCATACGGTCTCTAGTACTAACCGTCCGATCCTGATCCGTGCAATACCGCACGTATCTGATCGGACCCTGCCATATCTCCATACGGACTCTATAGCGTTTCGCCCGAAAGCTTGAGTAACTGTAAGTGTGGTGGACTCTAAAGACTCGTCAATACTATGCCTGTGGATTTAACCACTAGCACGTCAGAGGTATAAGACAATACGTGACGGGCCACCAGCTATTGACCAAAAGGGACGTCGATGAGCGAACTCATCCTAACACCCTACTGAGCCTGTCAGTGACAATATCCGTACAGTCCGGTCCGTTTGTCTATAAGCATCGCATGGCGGGCCTAGGGGGTTGGTAAAAGTCAGATCCCCAAAAGCGGTACAAGTCGTGTAGGAGTGTAGCCCAGAACACCCTGAGATACTACTGGAATACTTACCAGTAAATCTCCTGCCTTGGCCAAGGACTTCGTGTAATGGCTCTCCTAGACACAGCGCGACCTCACCCCCAATACCGGGAGAGACGAACCCCTGAAGATACGCTCACTGCCTCCATGTGGCTCGGGACTGTACCCAACTAAAACCTGTTTGCACGACTCCTTTGAGCCGTGGTAGGGTAGTAATCAAAGTACAGTGGGAACTCACACGAGACAAATGACGATCCCCAGGTCGATGAACTAACTTGTACACATGTCACCAGGGAACTGCTATCTGACGTCTGGTATAAGACCAACTAGCATGTTCCCGGCGAGTCCTGTCCGGTGTACTCATAACCCAATGAGCACCTGTATACATCTTAGGTGAACCAACTGACACCAGTGGCTTGTGAGACCGGCCACCGCCCCTCGTCGGGGTCTCGACTGTATACACTAGTCTACTCTGGAGAATCGATGCCCTGTCTCGAAACTCCCACGACTAGGGACCTATTAAGGATGTGCTTATAGACTCCAGCTCTCACTTATATGATCGCCCTCATACTGCTGGCAGTCAAGCAAGAATCCTAGGGTCTCTATCAACGTGCAATAGCGACCTGTCAGGTCACCTAAAGCAGTACACGATGATAAAGGTAAACCAGATAGCATACTATCATCTCGAGTAAGACTGTCCTACCGGGATAGGTCCTCCCTCAATCATCGCAATCACATGCCTGTGATCCAATAATTGACTCTGAGGGCACTATCTCCTACAACATCAACCCCCAATACCGGGAGAGACGAAACCCCTCCTATCGCTCATTGCCTCCATGTGACTCGGGACTGTACCCAAAGACCACCGTTTTGCATGCCCTCATGGATGTGGTAAGGTGGAGATCAAAGCACAGTGGGAATCACACAAGACTCTATGACGATCTCGGGTCTACAGACTAACCTGCACAAGTGTCACCTGAGAACTGCTATCTGACGTGAGGTATAATACCATCTGGGAGTTCTCGGCGGGTCCGTCCAGTGTACCCAGTCTCCACTGAGCACCCGTATACCATCTCTGATGTCAAACACCAATGGATATGGGATCATCCATCGCCCATCTCATGGGTCGAGAAGTGTATACGCTAGTCTACACTTGTATATCGATGCCCCGTCTCGATACACCTACGACTAGGGACCTTGAAGGATGTACCTTTGGACTACCATGTCCCCACTAGTATGATCTGCATCATAATCCAGGTAGTCAAGTACACATCCTAAGGGCTTTACCAACATGTAACTATAAGACAGTTTAAAGAGACAAGTGTACATGTTAAGATAAAGAGCAACCAGATAGCATACTATCATATCGAGTAAGAAAATCATCTCTATATATGTCCAAGCATCTAATATAATATACATCATCTGTACAATACTGGCCTCTAGGGCATACATACAACTAACACGCAACACATACCTTGCTATAGCTACACATATACCTATATGGTATTGTATCATTATTGACATGTATACACACACACACACATCTTGCTATAGCTATATATACCCCTATGTGGTATTGTATTGTCATTGACATTGAGATATTGATTATTGTGCTATTGCGCATATGAAATGCATCATAGATACATACTTACATGTATATACACATATCTTGCTATAGCTACATGTACACCTCATATGATGTTGCATTTGATTTCGGAGAAATTGGGAACCGCATGATATATTTTAAAACTGGATTCATTTAAAAGAGCGGTTTTCCCCTAATATGCTCATATTACTGTTTTATGTTGCATACATCAGATTTCATGGATTTACGTATTGAGATATGGATTTAATGTGATTTATGGATTTGAGAACCGTGGGGATATTTCAAGAAATTTTGTATTGTTAGAAAACCCGGTTTCTCTTGATATGATATTTCGATGCGTCCACCATGAGTTTTCTCGGTTGTGAGACTTGTGTTAGATACCCAATTCGAGGAGCGGTAGGCACCGTCACGGGTACATGGTGGACCCGGTGAGGTATCCCGGGGCAAGAAGACTCGTATATGATCAGGCGGTGAGCCCAGCGGAGGGAATACTACCTATCGGTTATAGTATAGAACCCGACGGATATCCGGAGGATGCCGTGTGGGAGTTATGACATGAAATATATTGAGGGCCGATCTGGGTATGTGGCGCCAGAGAGATGAGTATTTACGTGTCGATGCTGGACACGAGTATTTCATGATGTTTCGAGTGTCGATGTTGGACACTGTAACACCTTAGGATTTGCGATTAGTGTTAAATAAGTGATAATGCAGGTTTTCGTTAAAAAGTTTACCAATTCGGATTCCTCACATTTTATAACATTTAATTAATAATTTATTTTTATTTGTTATGGCTTGCACACACATGTGCATGTTAATATGAGGGTGTGTTAGTATTAATCTTGTTAGTGACCATGACAACCTTAATCTAATCATATCCTTTGTTTAAAGCTTAACCTAGCACTTAACCTAAACCCTAGATATTTGTGGTGAGGGAGATATTTTCCTTAGTGTTTTGGATTGGAGAGGAGGTGGCATGGTGAGCTTAATGCTTGTATTAATTGTGGAGGTGCACTCACCCTACACTCACCTCTCTTTCTTTATCTTTTCATTTTCTCATTCTATATCTCTTTCTCATTTATATTTTCATCTCCTCATAGCTCTTAACTGAACACTTGTCATTCCATCACCAATCCTTCACAAAACCTTCACTAATCTTCATCAAACGTCACCAAATCCCTTTTCAAGCCTTGTTTTGACTCTTGGATCCATTGAAGCTTGGAAAGTTAGGATCATTGAGCTTGTGTAGATAGGTAATGACCTCTTTCTGTTAAGTAAGCCTTTTTATTGTTGTGTAGCTTGTTGGTTTCAATTTAGAACACGTAAAGTTTAGTTTTGGGTAAATATCATATTTTTAGTGTAGTTTTGGATCTCGGATGATCTGCTATCAATCCAGGTATTTGTTGTAAAAGTTCCCATCACAGTGACCTAGTGTAGTGACCTAGAACCCACCATAAAAACCTGAACCCATTCCCTTTCTTTCAGGACGCAGTTTTATTGGTTCTGGCCGCAATTTGTGGCCAGAGTAGGGGCTGTGGGGTTGTGTTTTGGGGTAGAGGTCTCTGGGGTTGTGTGTGGTCTTGTAGTACATGCAACTTTTACAAATTGTGTGTGTAGCAAAATATGGGAACACTTTGCTTGTTTTCTAGTGTTTCGATTACGCGCGTTACGTTATCGGATACGGTTCGTGTCTTTGTGTATCTGTTGTTCTTGGGTTAGTTTCGTAGTTTCGCTACGCGTGTTAGCTACTAGACGAACACTTGAGTGTTTGTTTTGAGTTGGTGCGTCGGTCAAACGTGGTGGTTACGTGTTATTGGTCGATTGCTAATATACACTTGTTATTGTTGTTTTTGATCTTAGGGTCACAGGCGGGGACTTCAGACGCTGCGAAGAAGGGAAAGCGAGTGGTTGGCTTACTTAGCCCAAGATCTTTTGTGAGTAGATTTAACATCTACAGGGGAATCGCCCGCATGGCGTTATACGTCGGGGCTAGATATGATATGATATTAGCTGCATGTTTATATTGCACATATAGATTGTGCATAAAACTTCATTGCATATTATTACTTATTATGCTTGGACTTGTACCCTTTGGACACTGCACTATTATTGACGGTTCATGTTGCACGAGCACTGATTGTATGCCACACACACCGTCGATAATTGTCATGACACGCAGAACACCTATACATACGTGATATTGTATTGGATAGGGATAATGGAGATAGCGATTCATATTCCATTGTGCATATGGCATATAACATACTTGTATACCTACATGCTTACACATATGCCGTGCCATGACTACATGCTAGCTACCCATATACCTATATGGTATTGTATCATTAGTGATAGGTATAAACACATATGAGACATAGCGACATGTACATCTTGCATGCATACTTACATGTATACCCGTATACCTTGATATAGCTACACATATACCTGAAGGGTATTACATCTTATTGATAGGTAGATACACATATCTTCCTATACCGACATGGTTACGCATACCTGGCTATAGTTACATGTTCACCTTTATATGATGTTGTATGGATTTCGGAGAAATTAGGAACCGTATGTTATAGTTAATAACTTGTTGCAGTTAAATAGCAGTTTTTCCTTTATATTCTTATATTACTGTTTTATGTTGCATATATTATATTTCATGGATTTCGCATTGATATATTGATTTCATATGATGTTTTCTGGTTGTTTTACTCCTGGGTATATATATCAGTGGTATGGGACGCTGATATATGTACATGTATATATATATATATATATATATATCAGTGGTATGGGACGTTGTTATATATATACACCTATAATATATATATATATACCAGTGGTATGAGACGCTGTTATATATGTATACCTATAATATATATATCATCATAATGATCTGTGCAAGTATTCTTATTCATTACTTGATATGAGAGGCCTATGTGCTCGATATGAGGGCCTATGTGCCCGATGTAAGGGGCCTATGTGCCCGGTGTGAGGGCCGATATGGGGGACGATCTGAGGAATTTGTAGATTGTCTTAATGCCACGATGAGGATTCGGTGAGGATGACATGTTTTATTCCATACTCCGCATTTATTTGATATGCATTGCTTCATGTATTAGTAGTACCTGATAGAGTACCTTTCATGACTGTTGCATATACATATTATTGTTTATTGCTATCAGCGTGCATGTGATAGATTAGCGCAGTACGTACATACTTGCGATTACCTGCATATGTTATTTACTATTCAAGAGTTGGCAACTCACCCCCGTTGTGCCATAGGGTTGTACAGGTTGTCCCTCAGAGCGGTCAGAGGCAGGTCTTTCATCTATCGTATCATCTTTTGCAGCGGATACCGCTACGGCTGACTGGGTGCAGTTTTGCTATAGGCGGGTCTTGCGATTATCCGATGTTGCTCATTGTATATTCGTTGTATTCAGTACTCTCCATCTACCATTTTCATGTATTGACTTAGAGACGAGTTGTGAGAACGATATTGTATATTATTTGTTACTTGGAGATTTTCATGCTGTTCACTTTATATCGTTCTTTTCTTTGCTACGGCGTCGTATATTTGTTGTGGTGGTTGTTTTCCGCCTTTAGGCGTGGATTTGCTCCCGTTTGTGGATGCATTACTTATATCTTTATGTTGTACCCTTTTTGGGTGCTTGTTTTATAAAGAGGTGCTGCCAAATTTTTAAAGGAAATAAATTTGGACTTTAATGAATTTGATTGTGATTTCAAAAGTTTTAACAATGTTATTATCATTTACTACTTTTGATAGTTTAGATTGCTGGGTTTTTGGCTTACTTGAATTACGTTACGCCTGGAGACGTTACGTGGTTTAAGGGCCGTCACGTGCCAAATTTCGGGTCGTGACAAATTTGGTATCTGAGCGCTAGGTTTTACCTTTCGGGGTGTAGGATGACCTTGGTATGATGGAGTAGGTAGCTTAAGCAGAGTGATGTAGCGTGTGTGTGTCCGCGGCATACTTACGACACGGTACTCCACCTAAGTAACCTAAGAACTAATTGCTTGAAATTCCTTCCTTGATGATACATATCCTTGTGATTCGATTTCCGTGTTCTTATCGAATCCTATTTCCATTTATAGCCTTTTGCCGCCGATGACTTTGAGGGCTCAGAGAGAGGCAGCGAGAGCCGAGGTCAGAGTTGACACGTTTGGTACGAGGACTGACCAGGACGGTACGCTCGTTGCACATGAGCATATTGATCCGCCTTCGATAGATCGTATCGCTAGGCTTGAGGCAGATATGCAGGACTTGCGCCGGATGATGAGGTCGTTGGTTGAGGCCAGTCGAGCGCAGTGACAGGAGGTTGCCACCTCTGTTACCCAGTTATTCCTTACTATCAGGACACAACATTGTGTCACGTATATAACAGCAGTGGATGCAGCCCGTTTAGCTGAGGAGCGTCTTCTCGAGACTTTGGGAGTTCCGAGACCGAGGAGGGCTCGCACAGGTGTATCAGCCCAGAGACAGAGGCTTAGTCGTCGCGACAGGTTTCGTTTATATCACGGAAGTAGCAGAGGCTTTGGACGAGGACAGCTATTTGGCTCTTATCCCCAGGAGAGTCAACAGTTTTCTTCTAGATGTTACCAGTGCGGGAGTTTGAGTCATTGTGTTCGAGATTGTACTGAGCCACGTGAGGGCGGGACAGCTGTACCATATGATACCTTACTACCTTCACCTCAGGGAGAGTCGCCTGTTGCACATGTTTTTGATCTGCGTCAGACATATGTTTAGAGAGGTCGTGGTCGTGGAGTATTTGTTCTGAGAGTACAGGATGGTAGAGAAGGAGGACAGCCGGGTGTTGGTAGAGGGCAGGCACGAGCGTTGCTTTTACTCATCGGGACGCGCGGGCGTCCAATGCTAAGTTTTCAGGTAATCGTATTCGTATGTTCTTTTGTTGCGCATGTTGTTTAATTCGGGATCTATGCACTCGTTATTCTACACACTTCGTGCCATGGTTGGGCCATGAGTTGTGTTTGCCAGATCAGCTAGTTGTTGTGTCTACTCCTGTTAGTGATCCTTTTGTTGCGCGACACGTGTTTCGGTCTTGTGCCTATTGGGTAGTAGATAAAGATTCGTCCGTCGTTTTGATCCCTCTAGAGATGTTGGACTTTGACGTTCATCTGGGTATGGACTGGTTAGGTCCATGCTATGCGTCTATGGACTGCCGCGAGAAGACAGTCAGGTTTTGTTTTCCCGGCGAGTCAGTTCTTATTGTGCAGGGGGACTGTGGTGCCGCCCCTCACAGCTTGATTTCAGCCTTTTTCGCTAGTCGTCTTTTGAGGAGAGTATCTCGAGGATTCTTGGCTTCTATTCATGATACCAGAGCCATAGTGGGCTCGTTAGACCGGGATTCTTTTGGGCGAGATTTTCCGACGTTGCTCCAGATGAGCCGGCGGAGCTTAGGGAGCTTAAGGATCTGCTGCAGAGTTGCTAGATATGGGGACTTGTACGTCCAAGTGTTTCGCTTTGGGGAGCTCCTACTCTGTTCGTCAAGAAGAAGGATGGCAGTTTGAGGTTGTGCATTGATTGATCGTCAATTGAACCGAGTTAAGGTGCGAATAGGCATCCTTTACCTCGCATTGACGATTTCTTTGATCAGCTCCAGGGTGCGAGACATTTTTCTAAGTTTGTTTTGGATCAGGTCATCAATAGTTGCGGGTTCGGAGTGATGGCATTCCGAAGACTGCTTTTTGTGCACGCTATGGGCATTATGAGTTTACGAATGCCCTAGCAGTATTCATAGATGTGATGAACCAGATTCTTGAGGCCGTTCCTCGACAAGTAAATTGTTGTGTTATAGATGACATTATAGTCTTTTCCAAGAGTCGTGAGGAACATGAGCAGCACTTGAGGATTTCTTTACAGACGTCGAGCGAGTACTAGCTGTTTGCTAAATTTTTGAAGTGTTTCCTTCAGGCTTGATAGTGTTGACTTCCTAGGTCAGGGGGTTACAGGAAACGGTTTTCGTATGGACCCGAGGGAGATCGACGCCGTACAGCTTTGGCCCAGACTTGTATCAGGGACAGAGGTCTACAGATTTTTGGTCGTAGCCGGTTTTTACCGCCGTTTCGTGCAGGATTTTTGTGTATCACTGCATCGTTGACCATACTGACAAGGATGGGAGTTCCTTTTCTTTAGACTGAGGCATGTGTGCCGAGTTTTCAGTGGTTGAAGACTCGGTAGACGACTGTACTAGTTCTATCTTTGCTTTCTGGATTGGGCGACTTTGTCGTTTATTGTGATGCTTTGCGAGTGGGGATCGATTGTGTACTGATGTATCATGATAGAGTTATCGCTTATGCTTCCCGACAGTTGGAGGAATTACGAGCATGATTTATCCTACTCATGATCTGGAAATGGCCGCAGTGGTCTTGCGCTGGAGATTTGGGGACACTACTTGTACGAAGAGTCGTGTCAGATTTTCATGGACCACCAGAGCTTTGTGTGCATCTTCATGCAGTGGGTTTTGATTATTCAAACAGCGCCGTTGGATGGAGCTTGTGAAGGATTGTGATTGTGAGATCCTTCATTACCCGTGGCAAGGCGATTGTGGTAGCTGATGTTGCGCCACGGCAGCGTCCCGGCCGTCTATCCGAGGCCAAAATGCGGAATCAAAAATTTTTCTTAGCTTTTAAACCGGCGCTACCGCGGACAATATACCCGGATCGAAACCATTAACCTATAGTAGCTAACTAGAGATGGGGTGAGAGATATACCGAGCGATCCGTGTCCTCCGGTCTTCTCCTCGTCGTCCCGATCTACCGCGGAATCTCCGGTCTTCATCTCCTCTCCGGAAAGGGGCACCACGTAGCCGGATTCTTTTACGGGCTCCCACCTCTGGACCGATGCAACTCGGGCGCGAAGTTAGCTAGCCGACGCGTCCAAGGGTACTGTAGGTTTAGTGCAGAATGGTTGTCTCATTTGGGGTAGTGAAGTTGCCATTGGAGATGGAGGAATGAGGCTAAGGAAAAATGGTGCTTTCATTTTTTCCAAACAAGAAAAATGAGATGAAGAAATATGTGCCACCACAAAAATGAATCTCTCATCTCACTCCCTCAAAGTGGCCGGCCCTATAAGAGAATGGTGGAGGGAATGAAAAAAAAAACAAAACAAAACCATGAAGGGAGGTGATGGTAGTAAAAGCAATGGGTGACCACACCCCCAAGCAATGATAACAAGGTCAAATCCAATTCAAATCAACTCTAATCCTTTCTAATCACAATAAAGCAAGCCATCATGAAAAAGCAAAGATGCTTAACCTTTCATAATGCCACAAATGCAAGAAACCCCCTCAACAAATGTTATTTGCAAACTTGCAAATAACCCCCTCCATCGAAAAGTCCGGCCGTGAAGGAACAAAGGAAAACCGGCCGGAACGGAATGCAAACTGGCAACTTCAGAAAACTGATCCCGTAATAAATTACAGGAAAAACCCGCGACTGCATATACATGCCCATATTTGTATTCCCACTGAACACAAATGCAAAGAGACAAAATCTACACTGTCTAATACTAGGACCCGGCTTAAACCAAAGCCGGCTAGTAAAAACCGTCCGATCACGATCCATGCAATACCGCACGTATCTGATCGAACCCTGCCATATCTCCATACGGCCTCTACAGCGTTTCGCCCGAAACTTGAGTAACTGTCTGTGTGGGGGACTCTAAAGACTCGTCAATACTATGGCTGTGGATTTAACCACCAGCACGTCAGAGGTATTAGCCATACATGACGGGTCACCAGCTATTGACTAAAAGGGACGTCGATGAGCGAACTCATCCTGACACCCTACTGAGCCTGTCAGTGACAATATCCGTACAGTCCGGTCCGTTCGTCTATGGGTATCGCATGGCGGGCCTAGGGGGTTGGTAAAAGTCAGACCCCCAAAAGCGGTACAAGTCGTGTCGGAGTGAAGCCCAGAACACCCTGAGATACTACTGGAATACCTACCAGTAAATCTCCTGCCTCGGCCGAGGGCTTTGTGTAATGGCTCTCCTAGACACAGCGCGACCTCACCCCCAATACCGGGAGAGACGAACCCCTGCAGATCCACTCACTGCCTCCATGTGGCTCGGGACTGTACCCAACTAAAACCTGTTTGCACGACTCCTTTGAGCCGTGGTAGGGTAGTAATCAAAGTACAGTGGGAACTCACACGAGACAAATGATGATCTCAGCTCAATGAACTAACATGTACACATGTCACCAGGGAACTGCTATCTGACGTTAAGTATAAGACCAACTAGCATGTTCCCGGCGAGTCCTGTCCGGTGTACTCATAACCCAATGAGCACCTGTATACATCTTAGGTGAACCAACTGACACCAGTGGCTTGTGAGACCGGCCACCGCCCCTCGTCGGGGCCTCGACTGTATACACTAGTCTACTCTGGAGAATCGATGCCCTGTCTCGAAACTCCCACGACTAGGGACCTTTTAAGGATGTGCTTATAGACCACCAGCTCTCACGTATATGATCGCCCTCATACTGCTGGCAGTCAAGAAAGAATCCTAGGGGCTCTATCAGCGTGTAAAAGCGACCTGTATGGTCACCTGAAGCAGTACACGATGATAAAGGTAAACCAGATAGCATACTATCATCTCGAGTAAGACTGTCCTACCGGGATAGGTCCTCCCTCAATCATTGCAATCACGTGCCTGTGATCCAATAATTGACTCTGAGGGCACTATCTCCAACAGCTGATGCTTGAGTCGTAGGCCCGGGGATAGTTTGTTCCAGTTGTGCGTAGTTCAGAAACAGTCTTCTGCAGATTTACAGTTCTTATGCAACAGATGAGTATAACTTAAGTTCGCCTCTACTGAGGGGACAACTTGCTCATGTCTGCGCCCGTCCACTTTTACTTAATCATTTTCATGAGGCACAGCCCGCTGATGCTCGAGCATGATCGGATGGGTAAAGATTCGGAGTTCTTGATTTATGACCAGGGTGCGCTACGTTAGGGACTCGATGGCATGTACCCGATACTGATGGGTAGAGACGCGAGGTCCTAGAGCAGGCACATCAGTCAGCTTTCTATGTTCATCCAAGTGCCACCGAGATGTAACATGACTTGTGAGTTGGTTACTGGTGGGCAGGGGTGAAGAGTGAAGTTTCGGATTTCGTTTTGAGGTACTTGGCTTGTCAGCGAGCTAAGGTTGAGCATTTGAGACCGGTTGGAGAATTGCAGCCTTTTTACCATTCCAGAGTGGGAATGGGAGCAGATCTCCATGAAATTCGGTGTGGGTCTATCCAGGGCTAGTCGAGGGTATGACTCCATTCGGGTGATTGTTGTCCGGTTATGCTCAGTTTTCTCAGTTGTTCTTCGGTAAGTTTGTGTGTTTGCACGGAGTTCCTTCATGCGTTGTATCCGATAGAGGCATCCAGTTCGCTAGCTGTCTTTGGCAGAAGCTTCAGGAAGCCTTGGGTACTGGTTGAGCATTAGCTCCGCTTTTCTATCTGTAGGCCGATGGTCAGAAAGAGCGGACTATACAGACTCTGGAGGATATGATTGTGCATACGTACTAATTGTTTGTTGGCAGTTGGGATCGTCACTTGCTATTGGTGGAGCTCTCCTACGATGATGGTTATCAGGAGGCATTTCAATTGGCAACTTTCAGGCCTTGTGTTTAGGTTGTGTCGATCGCCAGTCTGTTTTACTGATTCCGCGAGAGAAGGATTTTTGGACCCCAGCTAGTCTAGAGATTTCAGAGATGATCCAGTAGTTTAGATCAGGATGAGAGCAGCCCAGTGCAGACAGAAGTTTTATACCGACCGTGGTGGTCGAAGACTTGAGTTCGCGGTGGGAGATCATGTATTCCTACGGATTTTTTCGATGAATGGCGTGTTGAGTTTTGGGAAGCTTAGTCCCAAAATTGTAGGTCTTTCTGAAATCCTTTAGCGAGTTAGTACCGTTGCCTATAATTTTGAACATCCGCTTAGATTTTTGAGTATTCACCCCGTATTCCTCGTGTTGATACTTTGCAAATACCTTCATGACCTTTCTCACATGATTCAGCATCAGACCATTTAGCTTTGACGCGATCTTTTCGTTCACCGGCAACCGATGGTGTCAGTGGATCGGCAGGTGGAGAAACTTTAGTCAAGGGTCTTGCTATCTGTAGAGGTTTTCTTTGGCGTAGCCCGTCTAGTGTGGGGATCACTTGAGAGGCTACGAGTGAGATGTGGATGATTTGCACTCATCTCTTTGAAGGTATGCATAGTGAGAATTTTAAATTCGGGGACGAATTTTCTATAAGGGGGAGATTGTAACACCTTAAGATTTGCGATTAGTGTTAATTAAGCGATAATGCGGGTTTTCTGTAAAAAGTTTACTATTTCGGGTTCCTCACATTTTATAACATTTAATTAATAATTTATTTTTATTTGTTATGGCTTGCACACACATGTGCATGTTAATGTGAGGGTGTGTTAGTGTTAATCTTGTTAGTGACCATGACAACCTTAATCTAATCCCATCCTTTGTTTAAACCTTAACCTAGCACTTAACCTAAACCTTAGGTATTTAGGGTGAGGGAGATATTTTCCTTAGTGTTTTGGATTGGAGAGGAGGTGGCATAGTGAGCTTAATGCTTGCATTAATTGTGGAGATGCACTCACCCTACACTCACCTCTTTCTCTTTATCTTTTCATTCTCTCATTCTCTATCTCTTTCACATTTATATTTTCATCTACTGATAGCTCTCAACTGAACACTTGTCATTCCATCACCAATCCTTCACAAAACCTTCACTAATCTTCATCAAACATCACCAAATCCCTTTTCAAGCCTTGTTTTGCCTCTAGGATCCATTGGAGCTTGGAAAGCTAGGATCTTTGAGCTTGTGTGGATAGGTAATGATCTCTTCCTGTTAAGTAAGTCTTTTTATTGTTGCGTAGCTTGTTAGTTTCAGTTTAGAACGCGTAAAGTTTAGTTTCGGGTAAATATCGTATTTTTAGTGTAGTTTTGGGTCTCGGATGATCTGCTATCAAACCAGGTATTTGTTGGAAAAGTTCCCATCACAGTGACCTTGTGTAGTGACCTAGAACCCACCATAAAAACCTGAGCCCATTCCCTTTCTTTTAGGCCACGGTTTTTTTGGTTCTGGCCGCAATTTGCGGCCAGAGTAGGGGCTGGGGGGTTGTGTTTTGGTGTAGATGTCTCTGGGGTTGTGTGTGGTCTTATAGTACGTGCAACTTTTACAAATTGTGTGTGTAGCAAAATCTGGGACCACTTTACTTGTTTTCTACTGTTTAGATTACGCGCGTTACATTACCCGATACGGTTCGTGTCTTTGTGTATCTGTTGCTCTTGGGTTAGTTTCGTAGTGTCGCTACGCATGTTAGCCATTAGACGAACACTTGATAGTTTTTTTAGAGTCGATCAAACATAGTGGTTACGTGTTATTGGTCGATTGCTAATATACACTTATTATTGTTGTTTTTGATCTTAGGGTCGCAGGCGGGGACTTCAGACGCTGCGAAGAAGGGAAAGCCAATGGTTGGCTTTACTTAGCCCAAGATCTTTTGTGAGTAGATTTAACATCTACAGAGGAATCGCTCGAATGGCGTTATGCGTCAGCCCTGGATATGATATGATATTAGCCGCATGTTTATATTTCACATGAAGATTGTGCATAAAACTTTATTGCATATTATTACTTGTTGTGCTTGGACTTGTACCCTTTGGACACTGCACTATTATTGACGGTTCAAGTTGCACGAGCACTGATTGTATCCCATACACATCGTCGATAATTGCCATGACACTCAAAACACCTATACATACTAGATACTGTATTGGATAGTGATAATGGAGATAGTGATTCATATTCCATTATGCATATGACATATAGCATACCTGTATACCTACATGCTTACACATATGCCTTGCCATGACTACATGCTAACTACCCATATACCTATATGGTATTGTACCATTAGTGATAGGTATAAACACATATGAGACATAGTGACATGTACATCTTGCATGCATACTTACATGTACACCCGTATACCTTGATATAGCTACACATATACCTGGAGGGTATTACATCATTATTGATAGGTAGATACACATATCTTGCTATACCGACAAGGTTACGCATACCTGGCTATAGTTACATGTTCACCTTTATATGATGTATGGATTTTGGAGAAATTATGGACCACATGTTATATTTAATAACTTGTTTCAGTTAAATAGCGTTTTTTCCGTTATATGCTCATATTACTGTTTTATGTTGCATATATTATATTTCATGAATTTCACATTGATATATGGATTTCATATGATGTTTTCTGGATGTTTAACTCCTGGGTATATATATTAGTGGTATGGGACGTTGATATATATATATATATATATATATATATATATATATATATATATATATATATATATATATCAGTGGTATGGGACGTTGTTATATATGGACACCTAATATATATATATATATATATATATATATCAGTGGTATGGGACGCTGTTATATATGTATACCTATAATATATATATCATCATAATGATCTGTTCAAGTATTCTTATTCATTACTCGATATGAGGGGCTTATGTGCTCGATGTGAGGGGCCTATGTGTGCGATATGAGGGGCCTATGTGCCCGATATAAGTGGCCTATGTGCTTGATGTGAGGGCCGATATGGGGGCCGATCTGAGGAATTTGGGATTTAGATTTTCTTGATGCAACGATGAGAATTCAGTGAGGATGACATGCTTTATTCCATACTCGGCATTTATTTGATATGCAGTGCTTCATATATTAGTAGTACCTGATAGAGTACCTTTCATGGCTGTTGCATATACATATTGCTGTTTATTGCTATCAGCATGCATGTGATAGATTAGCGCAGTACGTGCATACTTGCGATTACCTGCATATGTTATTTACTATTCTTGAGTTGGCAACTCACCCCCGTTGTGCCACAGGGTTGTACAGGTTGTCCTTCAGAGCGTTCAGAGGCAGGGCTTTCATCTATCGTATCATCTTTTACAGCGGATACCGCTACGGCTGACTAGGTGCAGTTTTGCTATAGGTGGGTTTTGCAGTTATCCAATGTTGCTCATTGTATATTCGTTGTATCCAGTACTCTCCATCTACAATTTTCATGTATTGACTTAGAGACGAGTTGTGAGGACGATATTGTATATTATTTGTGACTTGGAGATTTTCATGCGGTTCACTTTATATCGTCTTTTCTTCGCTACGGCGTCGTATATCTGTTGTAGTGGTAGTTTTCCGCCTTTGGGCGTGGATTTGCTCCCATTTGGGGATGCTTTACTTATATCTTTATGTTGTACCCTTTTGGGGGGCTTATTTTACAAAGGAGGTGCTGCCAAATTTTTACAGGAAATAAATTTGGACTTTAAAAAATTTGATTGAGATTTCAAAATTTTAACAATGTTATTATCACTTGCTACTTTTGATGGTTTAGATTGCTGGGTTTTCGGCTTACTTGAATTACGTTACACCTGGAGACGTTACGTGGTTTAAGGGCCGTCACGTGCCAAATTTCGGGTCGTGACAGACACTCAGGTTCCATGAGATTTACAGACATGAGGGCCGATCAGAGTGACTGCGCCTGAGGTATTGGGATTTGGGTGTCGTTGATGTACACCAGGATTTTCCACAATGATGATTCATTGATGATGTTATGTTTTATCCCATACTCATCATTTATTTGATATGCATTGCTTCATGTAATTGTTGTACCTTATGGAGTACCTTGATCAAGATTGTTGCATATCCATATTGCCATATTTATGCTATCAGATTGCATGTTATAGATTTTCGCTGTTCGTGCATACCTGCGATTATCGGTGTGATGTTACTTACTATTCACGAGTTGGCAACTCACCCCCGTTGTGCCTTAGTATTTTGCAGGTTTGACACTCAGAGTGGTCACGGCAGGGCTTCATATTGTACCTTTCTCGGCGGATACCGTTACGGTTGGCTTGAGCCTTTGCTATTGGTGGGTTCACGGTTATCCGTTTATATACATTGTGCATATCTTATTGTATCTAATACTCTCTATCTACCACTTCATGTATTGACTTAGAGACTAATTGTGAGGATTGACATTGTATTATTTTGTGACTCTGGGTGCCGTGCTCGTGTGAGTCGGCCTTTGTTATATAGTTTTACCTCCTTATGTTGTTTTTCATTTATATTTCTTCTCTACGGCGTCGTTTATATGCTTGTGGTGGTTGTTTCTGCCGTTAGACGTAATTTGCTCCCATTTGGGGATGCTTTATTTATATTCTCTGTTGTACCCGTTTCAGGGTTAGTTTTTAAAAATGAGGTGCTGCCGAAATTTTTATGAAAGTAAACTTAAGTGTAAAGATTTTTTTACTTGAGATTCCCGAAGGTTTTTAACAATGTTTTCATCACTTATTCCTTTTGGTGGTTTAGATTTTTGGGTTTCGTCTTACTTAAATTATGTACGCCTGTTGACGTCATGTGGTGTAAGTGTCGGTCACGTGCTTAAATTCGGGTTGTGACACCACGGGGTGGTGTATGGGCACCCTAGGGAATCCCGGGAGGGGGGCGAACGGCTGGACCTACTTCCCAAGACCACCATAAGGTGGTCTTGGCGGTGGGGACCCGAAACTACCCCATCTTGGGCAGTTTTGTAGGGTTACTAGGCACTCTCACAAGGGTCTACAAGGTATCAAACATGCCCGATTTAAAATTTAGACATGCCGAACAACCCTAACCAAGATCTTTACTAGAGATTCGGCGAAAACAATAAGCAAGTAAAGAACTTTACTTCTAAGAGTTTGGGATTACAACCTTTGCAGTCCAGTCCTTCGCTTCATAAGCTCCGAGTAGAAGTACATTCGCTGCGATCATCAAGTTCCCAGACTCTAGAGAGGCTCCACGAAGAGAAAGATGCAAACTTGCTTCCGATCTTCGATAACAAAGATGATCTACCTTGAAGTTTCTTTAACACAAGCTCTCACTCTCAAATGAAGTGAACTCCCTAATCTAAATGGCTAGGATAGATTAGGATGAAGAAGTAGGATTTTAGCTCTCATTTGTTTTCTTAATCTCACTCATTTTCATCACTAAAATCAAAACTAGAAAGCTTTGCAAGGAGGAAGAAGAAGATGAATTACTTTGTGATGAATAATGAAAGTGTAGTGTGGTTAGAAATGCAACCATGGGTTAAGTATGATATAGAGACTTAACCATGGTCAAGGGTTGGTTTGGGTTAACAAATATCTACAAAAATATCTTTACAAAATATCTTTGCAAAAACAAAACAAAAAGCTTCTAGAAAAATTAACCCAAATCAAACCTTAATCATGTTTAATCTCCACTAATCATGTTGCATTAATAACCCTAACACGTTACAATATTCTATATCACATATACAATATTTATTATAACAAAATAAAATAATACAATTAATATATATCGCATATATATCAATGTATTACCCGAGTGAGAAAAAGAATCTTTTTGTGAGCTTATACTAGTTAATGTAATTTAATATATCAAATAAATAATTATACATTAAATTATCGAATCAACACTTGATCCGATAATCCGGCTATTTTACAAATAACCGACTAATATAATCTGTATCAGTTCATCGAATCAACACTTGATTCGATGACCCGGCTATATCACATATACCCGGCCGATATCTCATACCGCGAGAATCTAATACGGTATCACATACACGTATTGTTCTCAGTCTCGCACATATCATATATGTGCTCCTACTCCGTTTTGCCTGAGCCAGGAAACCTCTGTGTAGGACTCTAAAGAATCGTCAATACGCCGGCAGTAGGTGATGATCATATCAAACACCCACAAGCTGCAAGCGGTCAGCTAAACGTAATAGCCACCCAGGTATTGAGAGATTAGAAGATCAACAAGCAAGCCTGTACTTTCTCCCGTGAATCCAATCAGTAACACTCCCGTACAGTCCGGTCTTTTTATTTGATATGTCGCATATCTCGCCTAGGGGTGGTAAACGTCAGACCACAGTAGCTTGATAAGTCGTGTCGATATGAGGTCTATAACAGTTCGAGAAACTACTGATAACACTTACCAGTAAATCTCAGCAACCCTGGCCAGGGATTTCTAGTTATAGTCAATCGAACACAGCGCAACATCAACTTCCTATACCGGGAGAGACGAATCCCCTCCTATCGCTCATTGCCTCCATGTGATTCGGGACTGTACCCAAAAGCCACCTTTTTGCAAGCCCTCTTGGACGTGGTATAATGGAAATCAAAGCACAGTGGGAATCACACAAGACTCTATGACGATCTTAGGTCTACAGACTACTCTGTACCGGTGTCACCAGAGAATTGCCATCTGACGTGAGATATAATACTATTTGGGAGTTCTCGCCGAGTCCGTCCAGTGTACCCAGTCTCCACTGAGCACCCGTATACCTTCTCTGATGTCAAACACCAATGGATATGGGATCATCCATCGCCTATCATATGGGTCAAGAAGCGCATACGCTAGTCTACTCTGGAGTATCGATGCCCTGTCTCGGTACTCCCACGACTAGGAACATTTGAAGGATGTAATTGGCAGACTACACTGTCCCCACTAGTATGATTCGCATCATAGTCCTGGTAGTCAAGTACTCATCCTAAGGGTTTTATCAACATGTAACATAGAGACAATCAGAGTACATGTTAAGATAAAAAGTAACCAGATAGCGTACTACCATGTCGAGCAAGAAAGTCCTCCCTATATATGTCCATGCATCCACTACAATATACAACGCATGTACAGTAATGGCCTTTAAGGCATACATATAACTAACAATCTCCCACTTGTACTAGGGCCATCTGTTGTGGTATCGCATACCCAACAATTAGTTGTGGTTGAAGTATCTCATACTTAACCATCCCATAAAAGTCTCTACTGGGAAAAAGGCCTTTGTGAGTGGATCCGCGTTGTTGTCCTCTGTGTCTACTCTCCTAACCTCGATCTCCCTGGAGATCAACCATCTCCATGATCAGGCAATACTGCCTAAGAATATGTCTGGATCTCAGATGGGATGGGGGTTCCTTAGCCTAAGCTATAACTCCATTGTCACACAATGGTAGGAACGAGATTCATCTCATGAACTCATATATATATCCAGACTGCCTCTTTGGTAGCATCCTTGGTAACGATGTATCTTTCTTTTAATCGTCTAGTAAGTCACGGTATCTAGTTTGGATCTCTTCCAACATACCGTCCCTCCACTAAGGGTAAAGACAATGCCTGCGACTGACATTCAGTCGTCCTTGTCATCCTGGAACCTTTTCTAGTGATTCTCCCCAGGATCGATTGATACCATCTCACTACAACTAGTGAGAATCCTAATATCCATTTAGATCTATCTCATAGATATAAAACCTAGGATTTTAGGAGGTATCACCTAGATCCTATATAGGGAATCCTTGTGATAAGCGGAGATTGACCGAGCGTAGCAAAAGAAACTCCTTCCCTATCAAGAGTATGTCATCCACGTACTCTACGAGGATCTGCACCATACTCCCTACTACCCTTTTTGTATATACAAGGTTCATCTACCATTTTGATTGTTGGAGATAGTGCCCTCAGAGTCAATTATTGGATCACAGGCACGTGATTGCAATGATTGAGGGAGGACCTATCCCAGTAGGACAGTCTTACTCGAGATGATAGTATGCTATCTGGTTTATCTTTATCATCGTGTACTGCTTTAGGTGACCAGACAGGTCACTATTACACGTTGATAGAGCCTCTAGGATTCTTGCTTGACTGCCAGCAGTATGAGGGCGATCATATATGTGGGAGCTGGTAGTCTATAAGCACATCCTTAAAAGGTCCCTAGTCGTGGGAGTTTCGAGACAGGGCATCGATTCTCCAGAGTAGACTAGTGTATACATTCGAGACCCCGACGAGGGGCGGTGGCCAGTCTCACAAGCTACTGGTGTAAGTTGGATCACCTAAGATGTATACAGGTGCTCATTGGGTTATGACTACACCGGACAAGACTCACCGGGAATATGCTAGTTGGTCTTATACCTGACGTCAGATAGCAGTTCCCTAGTGACATGTGTACAGGTTAGTTCATCGACCTGAGGATCGTCATTTGTCTCGTGTGAGTTCCCACTGTACTTTGATTACTACCCTACCACGCTCAAAGGAGACGTGCAAACAGGTTTTAGTTGGGTACAGTCCCGAGCCACATAGAGGCAGTGAGCGGATCTTCGGGGGTTCGTCTCTCTCGGTATTGGGGGTGAGGTCGCGCTGTGTCTAGGAGAGACAGAACATGAAAAGTCCTTGGCCAAGGCAGGAGATTGACTGGTAGGTATTCCAGTAGTATCTCAGGGTGTTCTGGGCTGATCTCTGACACGACTTGTACCGCTTTTGGGGGTCTGACTTTTGCCAACCCCCTAGGCCCGCCATGCGATGCTTATAGACGAACGGACCGGACTGTACGGATATTGTCACTGACAGGCTCAGTAGGGTGTCAGGATGAGTTCGCTCATCGACGTCCCTTTTTGTCAATAGCTGGTAGCTCGTCACGTTTGGTTAATACCTCTGACGTGCTAGTGGTTAAATCCACAGCCATAGTATTGATGAGTCTTTAGAGTCCCCCACATTCAGTTGCTCAAGTTTTTGGGCGAAACGCTGTAGAGGCCGTATGGAGATATGTCAGAGTTCGATCAGATACGTGCGGTATTGCACGGATCAGGATCGGACGGATAATACTAGACGGCTTTGGTTTAATCCGGATCCTAGTATAGTACAGTGTGGATTTTATCTCATTGCATTTGTATTCGGTCGGAATACAGATGCGGGTGTGTATGCACAGTAGTCGGGTTTTTCTTGTAATTTATTACGGGACCGGTTTTCTGGAGTTGCCAGTTTGCTTTCCGTTTCGGCCATATTTCTTTGTATCTTTTATTGGCCGAAGATTGGTGGAGGAGGGCTTATTTGCATTTGTGCAAATAAGCAATTTGGAAGGGGGTCTTTGGATATTATTGTATCATGATACTTGCACCATCATTGCTTGACTTTCTTTAGTCATCATAGCTTGACTTTTGTGAGTGATGATGGAGGGACATGATGGTTGGTTGAGTGTGGTTTTGAGTGTGTGATCATTTCCCTTCATGATTATCATTATTCCCTTGCATTATTCTCACTCACTTGGCTCACTCCTCTCTCTCTCCTTAATCTAGTGTGGCCGGCCATTTTTGGGGCTGCCCATTTTTTTGGTGTGGGGTTTTGGCTTCACAAAATCCCCAAAGTTCCTCTACAAAGTTAACATTTCATTTCCTCCACAAAAGGCAACCTCCATGAACCCCAAATGAGACATAGCCTCTACACTACATTCTACAGCAAACCTTGGGCACGTCGGCTCGCCAACTTCGTGCCCGAGTTGCCTCGGTATAGAGGCGGGAGCCCGTAATAGAAGCAGGCGACGTGGTGCCCTTCCGGCGAGGAGGTGGAGACCGGACATTCCGCGAGAGATCGGGACGACGGCGAGAAGACCGGAGGACACGAATCGCTCGGTATATCTCTCTTCCCCATCTTGTAGTTAGCTAGGACTAGTTTAATGGCCCGATCCGGGTTATAGTGCGCGGTGGTGCCAGTTTGAAAAATTAAAGTTAAGCATCGCTTCCGCAGTCCGGCGTCGGATTGACGGCCTGGGCGCCGCCGTGCACTTACAGTGGTATCAGAGCCTCGCCATTAACATAGTCTAGCTTTGTCTAACGTGTTTTACATTTCCGATCGAACAAAAATTCCAAAACCGCATTTTTATACACATCAGTTTTCTGTCGAAATTTTTTTGGCTCCAAAATTTTTTCAGGTAGTTGCAGAATGATGTGCAGGGAATTTTAAGGATTCTGTGAAAATTTGGTCTCGTGAACAGTCTAAACAACCGCGGAACCGCAGCCAAACCCATGCTTTGGCCGCGGTTCCGCCGCGACTTGAACTGTTCAGTGTACCAAACTTTTGCAGAAAGCTCCTGACTTGAAAATAGGGTTTTTGGAACATTCTTTTTTGGGCCCAGAATTTCTTTATGTGCTACAGTAGTGCTTTGGGGCCCACTTGGTAAAATTTGATCGATCGGATATATTTTAAACACATTAGTTCACAGTATTTACATTATATCTGCGACCGTGAATGTCACTTGATCGGTAAATCCAGTCTAACTGCTATAGCCCGGTTAGACGGATTTGCGAACGTGACTTTCACGTTGATGTTCTGTGATTGTGTTGTGATGTTGCGGATTGGTCGTGGGGATAGCCTGGTTGCAGTGGTAGTACAGTTTTGTTGTATTATGTACATTTGATATTGCGGGGCGAGCGTCCGACATGTGGACTGCCGTTACTGCCTGTTTGTATTATTATTTTGGGGCACGACCAGGTTGCGGTCGATGTACCCGTTGTATGTATATTTTACTTTCTGTACTAGGATTACCCCGCGGAGGGGTGCACGGGTAGCCGGGTTCTAGAGGGCAACAAGCCCGCATCTCATGGCATTGAGATGGAGGGGGCATCACTCTAAAATTGGCGGGCTATTCGCCGCACTCGTAGGGGGTACAGGTTGACCCAGGAGGGGTGCCCAAGTTACCGGATTCCGTGAAGTGCTGGGTGGTCCATTCACGTTGCTGAAGGGGGCTGCCTCGCTTCAGGTTTTGGCGGGTAATTTGCCGCGCCCGTAGGGGTCTAGGATTTCATTGCACAGGCTATCCACACGACCAGGGGAACGTCGGGTTTCAGTAGCGGCTCTGTGAAACCCGGGGATCCCAGATATCTGTATTGTTCTGTGATGCTGTACATTTCTGTGATGTTGCATTTTTATCACGCCTTGAGCGAAATATTATATATTGATATATATATATATTAGTAGATGTTGTATATGTTTTGCATCCGCGCTAGTCCAGTCCCCGCTCTGTCATTAGTTAGCTAACCTAACGGGTAATGACGGGACCCAGTGGAGAATGCGGATGGCATATACGTACATCAATATATTTTCGTTCTTTATTGGTGTGATCAATTGATGGGACTGCGTTGATTCAGATCAATGCAAGTTAAAAACAAACCTAATCTGATGTTGTTGGAACACTTTTCAAAAAGCTGTTATTGCAAGGACGTTCACTTTTGTTTTGCACCGTGGTATTCAGTTGGAATATCTTGCTCCTCAGTCGACGAGGCAAGGGCCGAGATCCCTTCACCGGGAGTGACCCGTTGGACAAAAGTTTGCGTCAGGGCATTAACTTCTCTATAGCCGATTACTTTTGCTTTGCACCGTGGTATTCAGTTGGAATATCCTGCACCTCATTCTATGGGGAAAGAGCCGAGATCCCTTCACCGGGAGTGACCTCTTTAGCAAAGGTTTTCGTCACTATATTTTCAAAAAGCTATCCGTTCCTTCAACGATATCAAGTTCTTTACGTTAAAGGTTTTCGCCAGAAACCATTCGTAGCCCTCCGTCGTTTCATATGGGTAGTCAATAGTATTCAAGCTGTGTTTGTTGGCTAAAGTCAAGGCAAAGTGTTTGGTAGCTGTTGGGTATTCATATGCAGCATAGATAGATGCGTTGGTTTGGGACAGTCGTACTACCTTGTTGGCCAAAGTCAAGGATATGTACGAGTGGGTTCAAATTAACCTGGAGAATGACGGGTAGAACTTGACATGTGACTTATGATTTGTTGGCCAAAGTCAAGGTCATAAGAGCATGGGGTAAAAATCACATCGGGAGTTTCTAAAGAAACCGAAACTTGCCAGATATGCGCATACCTTCTGGAGTTTGATAGCGTGAGCGGATTCCGTCATGTTATCATGCGATGATAGTTGGATCCCGATTCCCACTGATGAGTTAGTTTACTCCTCGGGTGACCCCGACTAATTCTTCTTTCAGGTTTGTAGGAGAATTTGAGGTTACAGTGGGAGGTTTCCAGATTAGATAAATCAGTAACCATTCTGATCTAGGTTAGAGTGCACGCTAAGTGTTTCTTTTCTCTCTCTCTTTGGCAGCGACCATTGACCCGACCCTAAGACTATGACTCAGTGACCAAGTTGACCGAACCTTCTTAAACACTGGCTTTTGGATTGTCAGAGTTGCAAACCTCTTTGCCACTCCTACTTTTACCCTTTTCTCCAGGGCACCCCGTATTACTACGAACGTTCACTTCCATTGGACAAAACCATCATATGGTTAGATACGAACTCGAAAGAATTTATTCGAGGATGGTTTCAGGTTCTGGAGGAAACGGATAGGACTATTCAGTTGTCTTTTCCTTTTACCTTCTCTCAGGTTGTGAGTACCCCTTAGATTAGGGGATAGTACACTTATTACGCAAATTGGATAGTCTTCTTCCAAACCTTAGGCTGGTGCCAACCGGTAGGGAATAAAGAAAACCAATTAGCCTAACAATGGTGTACAGAAGGTATTAAGTTAAGACAAAGCAAGGGATTAGTAAGAGGGCAAAGTAAATTGCAACTGATATTCACGACTAAACCAGGTATTTCATTACCACTCCCACTTCACCTTTGTATTTCTCCAGGACACTCCGTATCACTACGAAGATCCACAGTTTATTGGATACTCCATCGTATGGTTATATATGAACTCGAAAGGAACTTGTTCCAGTTTGTGGATGGATTATGGTTCAGGAGAAATAGGAATAAGGTTTATTCGGTTGTCTTTTATCTTCACCTTCTCTCGCATTGCGAGTGCTCCTAGAATCAGGACAGTACACCCATTATGCTTATTGGATAGTCTTCTTCCAAACCATAGGCTGGTGCCGAACGGTAGGGAAGGAAGAAAACCATTTGGCCTAAGGGATGTGCAGAAGGTAATGACTAAAGACATATAAAGGGATTTGGAGAGGTGGCAAAGAATTATACGGTTACAGTCGTGAATCTGGAAGAGGCATTACTAGGAATACCGGGATACCCCATCGAAACATTTCAATATTTCAGTGTCACTGTGTACTGTTAAAGGAAAACTGATTTCCCAATTAGTCCTTACTCCAGGGTATGTATTTACCAGGTATGATTCTCACATCTGTATGGTTTTACAGATGATGAGTGGGAGTAGGTTAGTGGGAATTAGGTGATCATCCTCATTATATCGGGATTCGTTGTAATCGGTGATATTTGAGGAAGTCACCTGAGTTGTTTGCCGGTCGACAAATATTTGGTTTTGAATATCCGCTGTTGTGCACCAATTTCAAATTGATATATCTGTACGTCTATTTTCATAGAGTGAGATATACCTTTTTGAAATTATGTCTATGACATTTACCTATATCAGTGGATGGTTAGGTAAGGAGCATTAAACAGCGGTGTAATTCTTCTTAACCATAAGTACAGTTTTCAACCTACGACACACAGTGAATGAGTTATTAGACTCAAGGGACTTATACAGAGTATTGTATGTTGTCCAGGGTCCATCAGGACAGAGGGGTTGGTCCTCGTACTATATTCGGTTTACTTATGACTTCTCTAGTTTTTAGACAGGTGTTTCGTGGAAACACAGGGTCCGAATTTTGAGAAGTTATAGGTATATAGATAAAGTAGAGAACCAGATGTTGCAAGTATCGGGATTCTTCAAGTTGATCGAAGATGTAGATACTTGAGTATGGTATTCAGTTGATAGTAGTAATTAAGAGAACTTGCTTCTCTTCCAGGTTACTCATAATTGGAAGCATTCCTAAGTTGAGTAACGCTGATCAGCCTCCTTCCATTTAGTTAACATGCACTGGAGATAGCTGCATGATTTGAATCTGGTTCAATTAAATTAGTGTCTCTAGTACTATATTGGATATAGAACAGTTCATATCTTAACGATGTTAAGGTACGGGGAGTTGTCCGGATTATGCTTACAACCAGACTCTGGATAACTCAAGGCACGTTTCTGTAATGGCTGTTTGTGGGTTGACCCAGGCTATGACGAGGGTTGACTTTCAACCATCTGGAAGATCAATAGTGATATTGTTCTAAACTCGCCACAGTTTTAATAAAAATGGATTTTTTCAGAAAACAGTAGTGGGAGTATGGTAGAACTGGAAGTGATTCCAGAACCATAAATGATTACTGGAGATTTGATAGGAACCTAAATATTCAATCTGGTTTGATATTCCATTGGCCACTCCGCAGATAAGGTGGGTAACTTCAGGCACCCGAGAAGTACTCCGGTAGCCTCAAGGACGGTGACAGGGAAGTTCTTGTTTACCCACACTTGCCATTGTTGTTGTTCCAGACTGTGAGACCCGGCTGGAGGATGAGTATAACGTTGTTCTAAACTTGCTTTAGAAGTGTACGTTTATATGACTCTGCCAGAGGGTTGTCGTAGTCAGTGGGAGCAGCGGAAGCATTGGTGGATAGGTGGCTTATGTCTATTTATAGACTAAAGCAGATGTAGCGGAGATAGATCATCTATTTCTGATGTGACAGTCATAGGTTTGACTTCATCAGAATAGGGGATGGATCTGTTGAGAAGGTAGTAGGGTGTGTTGTCATGGTATTTGGATGACATACACAGAGTAGGAAGTGATATTCCTATACTACGATCGGTTATACTTTGGTCGTCACACAGTGGTTTCTCCACACTGGACTTGGATATTATATCAGACATACTGGTTACTAGATCTATGGTTTTAGATCTAGATTTGGGTGGTTTCCCAATTAAGGGAACTTAGACAGCATTCTAAGAGTATTTAGAATGGACGACTCCTGGCACGGTAGTGTACCTGCAGGTTATGGAGTCACCTTCTTTAAAGGTGTCTTACAGACTAAAGGGGAGAGGGATGTGCATGATTGGCATATCACTTGCTCAGGCAATTGAGTCAATCATGAGAAGTCAAGTACCACACCAGATGTTGTTCTTGCACTAGATGCAATAAGTTGACATTGATCCAATCCTGGAGAAACAGTCGGAAGAAGTTTTAGAACATAAGTGGATGTTCTATGGATATGATAACGACAGCCTCATTCGGGAGACAGTTATCATTCCAGGCTTCTAAGGTGACCTGGACGACAAGGAGGTTGTCAGAGTTATAGTTTTCCTTCTGACGAGGGGCAGTATTTTAGACAGGTGGTCTAAGGCAATACTGAGGGAGGCATGGCGCAGGATACTGATTAAGTTCGGTTGACGATACAGTCTAAGAAGTTTGGATTTGGAGTTCATTTATGAGCTAGGTCCCATCATACATCCAGACACATTCTAAGACAGGTATTGCTCATTTCGGGAGATGGCTTTCTCCGCGAACTTGAGATTTAGAGAGACATAGAAAGGAACATCAAAGCGGATCCACTCACTGAGGCTATTCCTCAAACGCAATAGTTTCGTAAACGAGCTTTGTGAGACTGACTAGTAGGGGAGTTGGGTGTTCGGTATCACACGGGCTGTGAGTATGCGACATTGCAATAATTAGCCTTGAGTGCAAGTGGGGGATTGTTGGAGATAGTGCCCTCAGAGTCAATTATTGGATCACAGGCATGTGATTGCAATGATTGAGGGAGGACCTATCCCAGTAGGACAATCTTACTCGAGATGATAGTATGCTATCTGGTTTATCTTTATCATCGTGTACTGCTTTAGGTGACCAGACAGGTCGCTATTACATGTTGATAAAGCCCCTAGGATTCTTGCTTAACTGCCAGCAGTATGAGGGCGATCATATACGTGGGAGCTGGTAGTCTATAAGCACATCCTTAAAAGGTCCCTAGTCGTGGGAGTTTCGAGACAGGGCATCGATTCTCTAGAGTAGACTAGTGTATACATTCGAGACCCCGACGAGGGGCGGTGGCCGGTCTCACAAGCCACTGGTGTCTGTTGGATCACCTAAGATGCATATAGGTGCTCATTGGGTTATGAGTACACCGGACAGGACTCGCCGGGAACATGCTAGTTGGTCTTATACCTGACGTCAGATAGCAGTTCCCTGATGACATGTGTACAGGTTAGTTCATCGACCTGAGGATCATCATTTGTCTTGTGTGAGTTCCCACTGTACTTTGATTACTACCCTACCATGCTTAAAGGAGACGTCCAAACAGGTTTTAGTTGGGTACAGTCCCGAGCCACATAGAGGCAGTGAGCGGATCTTCGGGGGTTCGTCTCTCCCGGTATTGGGGGTGAGGTCGCGCTGTGTCTAGGAGAGACAGAACATGAAAAGTCCTTGGCCAAGGCAGGAGATTTACTGGTAGGTATTCCAGTAGTATCTCAGGGAGTTCTGGGCTGATCTCTGACACGACTTGTACCGCTTTTGGGGGTCTGAGTTTTACCAATCCCCTAGGCCCGCCATGCGATGCTCATAGACGAACGGACCGGACTGTACGGATATTGTCACTGACAGGCTCAGTAGGGTGTCAGGATAAGTTCGCTCATCGACGTCCCTTTTTTTCAATAGCTGGTAGCCCGTCACGTATGGCTAATACCTCTGACGTGCTAGTGGTTAAATCCACAGCCATAGTATTGACGAGTCTTTAGATTCCCCCACATTCAGTTGCTCAAGTTTTCGGGCGAAACGCTGTAGAGGCCGTATGGAGATATGGCAGGGTTCGATCAGATACGTGCGGTATTGCACGGATCAGGATCGGACGGATAATACTAGCCGGCTTTAGTTTAAGCCGGATCCTAGTATAGCACAGTGTGGATTTTGTCTCATTGCATTTGTATTCGGTCAGAATGCAGATGCGGGTGTGTATGCACAGTAGCGGGGTTTTTCCTGTAATTTATTACTGGACCAGTTTTCTGGAGTTGCCAGTTTGCTTTCCGTTTCGGCCATATTTCTTTGTATCTTTCATTGGCCGAAGATTGGTGGAGGAGGGCTTATTTGCATTTGTGCAAATAAGCAATTTGGAAGGGAGTCTTTGCATATTATTGTATCATGATACTTGCACCATCATTGCTTGACTTTCTTTAGTCATCATAGCTTGACTTTTGTGAGTGATGATGGAGGGACATAATGGTTGGTTGAGTGTGTGATCATTTCCCTTCATGATTATCATTATTCCCTTGCATTATTCTCACTCACTTGGCTCACTCCTCTCTCTCTCCTTAATCTAGTGTGGCCGGCCATTTTTGGGGCTGCCTATTTTTTTGGTGTGGGGTTTTGGCTTCACAAAATCCCCAAAGTTCCTCTACAAAGTTCACATTTCATTTCCTCCAAAAAAGGCAACCTCCATGCACCCCAAATGAGATATAGCCTCTACACTACATTCTACAGCAAACCTTGGGCACGTCGGCTCGCCAACTTCGTGCCCGAGTTGCCTCGGTATAGAGGTGGGAGCCCGTAATAGAAGCAGGCGACATGGTGCCCTTCCGGCGAGGAGGTGGAGACCGGACATTCCGCGAGAGATCGGGACGACGGCGAGAAGACCGAAGGACACGGATCGCTCGGTATATCTCTCTTCCCCATCTTGTAGTTAGCTAGGACTAGTTTAATGGCCCGATCCGGGTTATAGTGCGCGGTGGTGCCAGTTTGAAAAATTAAAGTTAAGCATCGCTTCCGCATTCCGGCGTCGGATTGACGGCCGGGGCACCGCCGTGCACTTACATTGATGAAGTCAAACTCTTTGACTACCACATCAAAACAGATGTTCCAACTCCGCGATGACTACTTTATCACATAAAACATCTTGCACACGTTTCCGCTGCTCCAACTGTCTACAAAGCTCTCTGGCTATGTACTTATAGACGCTCTCTTCTAAATCATCATTTAGAAAAGCAGTCATAACACCCAACCGCCAGATATCGTAGTCATGGTATGTAGCCGTGGCAAGTAGGAACTGGATGGACTTAAGCATAGCTTTGAAAGTCTCAACTTTTCCATGTACACCAAGTAATCTTCTCAAGATATACTTGCTCCTGATGGGGATTTAACCCTACAGATAAAGCAACCAAAGTCCATACTTTGTTGGTGTATAAGGATTCTATCTCAGATCACTAAGCATCCAGCCATTCTTACAGAGTCCCACTCCTGATGGCCAGCTCGAAATAAGTTGGGTCATCATCTTATGATTCAATCCTCGCTCCCACTGTCATAGAGAAACCGAAGTATCTCTCACGTGGGTGAGGAACCCTACTAGATCAACGGAGAGGCTGAGGTTCATTGGAAACTATTGAATCCTTTGGTTCTACCAAATCATCAGTTGCAGTTTGTATAGCTAGAACTCTTTCAAGTTCTACCTCATTACCACTAATTGCTTCACAAGAAATTCCCTTTCATAAAGGTGGCATGTTGAGAAACAAAACATCTTTTGTTCCTCAGTTTGGCAGAAGATATTCCCCTGCGATTGCTTGGGATATCCAACAAACTTCTACAGAACTAACATTGCCTCGAGCTTGTCCGGATTATGTTTTTAGACATAGGCCGGACAACCCCAAATGTTAACTTACTTAAGATATGGGCTCTTCCCATTCCATATCACATATGAAGTGGTAAGCAACTGATTTGATTTGAACCCTATTCAATAGGTATGCAGCTTCTCAAGTGCATAACTCCCAAAAGGAAATAGGAAACTCAGTAGTACTCATCATAGAGCACACCATATCAAATAGGGTGTATTTTCTCTGCCCCGATACACCGACGTGTTGTGGTGTATACGGAGGAGTAATGCTGAGAGAGAATCTCATTCTCCTTTAGAAAAGTCCAGGAATTCCGTGCTCAAGTATTCTCCTCCTTGATCCCATCAAAGTACATAATACTTATACCCGTTTTTGGTTCTCTACTTCTAACTTATATTCTGTGATTATCTCAAAAGTTTCGGACTTGTGTTTCAACAGGAACATATGTCTGAATCTTGAGAGATCATCAGTGAATGTAATGAAGTACAAAGTGTAGGGATGCTAGGCACGCGCACAAGGGTCTACGAGGCATCAACCATGCCCGATTAAAAAATTAGTCGTGCCGAACAACCCAAAGCCGGATCTTTAAACTAGGGTTTAGGCGAAAACAAGTATGTTAAACTCTTTAACACTAAGTGAGAGGGATTACAACCTTTGTAGATCCGGTCCTTCACTTCAATAGCTCCGTGTAGATGTCCCCTTTGCTGCGATCGTGAACTCCGGACTCTAGAGAAGCTCCACAAGAAGAACGAACGTGCTTGCTTCGATGACTTTGAGGCCGAAGATGATCTACGTCGGGGAGACACTAACTCAAGCTATTCCTTCACTAGGTCATGAACTTTGTGGAGAGAACACACTCTACTACATGGCAAGTAGTAGAGGATGAAGAAGTTGGAGGTGGGCTCACTTTAGAATTGATTTTCTCACACTTTTTCTCAAACTCCATTGAAGATAGAAAGCTTTTGTTGAAATGAAGAAGAAGAAGAAGTATAATGAATAATTCATCCAAAATGAAAACTTATCCAATGAATTATTGCACCATGGTTGAGTTAGGCCCTCATGCTTAACTCATGTAGAGAATTAACCAAAGTATGAGGTTAATGGTTGGGTTAACTAATATCCTAAGGAATGACAAAAGAGTTGACTTTGTCAATATTGCATACAAGCTTGATAACATTGACTAAAGTCTCCTCTCTTTTGTTATTCTTAAGGAAATAAGTAAACCCTAATTTAACCTAAACTTGATATAAGTCTCATACACCCATCTTGTATGTATCATCAAGCATGATACAAACATGTACACTTGCATATATCACATATAAACAATGTGCACAATCTAGTGAGAAAATAAATCATAAATGAGCTAATACTAGTTAATGTAATGTAATATATCAAATATATAATTATACATTAAATTATTAAATCAACTCTTGATTTAATAACCCGGCTATAACCGGCTATAACCGACTAATATCATGTGTAACAACTTATCGAATCAACACTTGATCCGATAACCCGGCTATATCTCATACAACCGATCAATGTCATGAATCGCGAGAATAGAATACGGTATATCATATCGTATTAATCTCGGGCCCGCACATATCACATAGGTGCTCCTACTCTGTTTCGCTTGAGCCAGGAAACCCCTGTGTAGGACTCTAAAGACTCGTCAATACGCCGGCAGTAGGTAATGATCATATCAAACACCCACAAGCCGCAAGCGGTCCACTAAACGTAACGGCCACCTGGGTATTGAGCGGTCAGAAGATCAACAAGCAAGCCTGTACATTCTCCTGTGAATCCAATCAGTAACACTCCCGTACAGTCCGGTCTCGTCGTCTGATATGTTGCATATCTCGCTTAGGGGTGGTAAACGTCAGACCCCAGTAGCTCGATAAGTCGTGTCGATATGAGGTATATAACAGTTCAAGAAACTACTGATAATGCTTACCAGTAAATCTCTGCAACCCTGGCCAGGGATTTCCGGTTATAGCCAATCGAACACAGCATAACATCAACTCCCTATACCGGGAGAGACGAATCCCCTCCTATCGCTCATTGCTTCCATGTGATTCGGGATTGTACCCAAAAGCCACCTTTTTGCACGCCCTCTTGGACGTGGTATGATGGAAATCAAAGCACAGTGGGAATCACACAAAACTCTATGACGATCTCGGGTCAATAGACTACTCTGTACCAGTGTCACCGGAGAACTGCCATCTGACGTGAGGTATAATACCATCTGGGAGTTCTCGGTGAGTCCGTCCAGTATACCCAGTCTCCATTGAGAACCCGTACACTATCCTTGATGTCGAACATCGATGGATATGGGATCATCCATCGCCCATCATATGGGTCAAGATGCGTATACGCTAGTCTACTCTGGTGCATCGATGCCCAGTCTCGATACACCCTCGAGTAGGAACAATTATAGGATGTACTCGTCGACTACCGTGGCCCCACTAGTATGATCTCATCATAGTCCCAGTAGTCGAGTACATATCCTAAGGGCTTTATCAACATGTAACATAGAGACAATCAGAGTACATGTTAAGATAAAGAGCAACCAGATAGAGTACTATCATGTTGAGGAAGAAAGTCCTCCCTATATATGTCCAAGCATCCATTACAATATACATCATATGCACAGTAATGGCCTCTGGGGCATACATATAACTAACAATCTCCCACTTGCACTAGGGCCATCTGTTGTGGTATCCCATACCCAATAATTAGCTGCGGTTGAAGTATCTCATACTCAACCATCCCATAAAAGTCTCTACAAGGAAAAAGGCCTTTGTGAGTGGATCCGCGCTGTTGTCCTCTGTGTCTACTCTCCTAACCTCGATCTCCCTGTAGATCAACCATCTCCATGATCAGGTGATACTGCCTAAGAATTATATCTGGACTTCTGACGGGACGGGGGTTCCTTGGCTAAATCCACAACTCTATTGTCACACAATGGTAGGAACGAAGTTCATCTCATGAACTTATATATATATCCTGACTGCCACTTTGGTAGCATGCTTGGTAACGATGTATATTGCCTTTAATCGTCTAATATGTCACGGTATCAAGCTTGGAACTCTTCCAACATACCATCCCTCCACCGAGGGTAAAGACAATGCCTGTGACTAACATTCAGTCGTCCTTATCACCCTGGAACCTTTCCAGTGATTCTCCCCAGGATCGATTGATACCATCTCACTACAACGAGTGAGTATCCTAACATCCAATTAGATCTATCTCATAGATCCAAAAAACCCAGGATTTAGGAGGTATCATTTTGATCCTATATGGAGAATCCTTGTGATAAGCGGAGATTGACCGAGCGTAGCATAGGAAACTACTTCCCTATCAAGGGTATGTCATCTACGTACTCTACGAGGATCACCACCATACTCCCTACTACCTTTTTGTATATACAAGGTTCATCTACCATTTTGATGAAGTCAAACTCTTTGACTACGATATCAAAACAGACGTTCCAACTCCGCGATGCCTGCTTTATCACATAAAACATCTTGCACACGTTTCCGCTGCTCCCACTGTCTATGAAGCCCTCTGGCTGTGTACTTATAGACGCTCTTTTCTAAAACATCATTTAGAAAAGCAGTCATGACACCCAACCGCCAGATATCGTAGTCATGGTATGTAGCCGTGGCAAGTAGGATCTGGATGGACTTAAGCATAGCTTTGAAAGTCTCAACTTTTCCATATACACCAAGTAATCTTCTCAAGATATACTTGCTCCTGATGGGGATTTAACCCTTCAGATAAAGCAACCAAAGTCCATACTTTGTTGGTGTATAAGGATTCCATCTCAGATCGATAAGCATCCAGCCATTCTTACAGAGTCCCACTCCTGATGGCCAGCTCGAAACTAGTTGGGTCATCATCTCATGATGCAATCCTCACTCCCATTGTCATAGAGAAACTGAAGTATCTCTCAGGTGGGTGAGGAACCCTACTGGATCAGCGGAAAGGCTGAGGATCGTTGGTTACTATTGAATCCTTTGGTTCTATCATATCATCTGCTGTAGTTTGTATAGCTGGAACCTTTCCAGTTCTACATAATAGACCTTGCCTCGAGCTTGTCCGGATTTTTCTTTTAGACATAGGCCGGACAACCCCAAATCTTAACAAACTTAAGATATGGGCTCTTCCCTTTCCATATGACATATGAAGTGGTAGGCAACTGATTTGATTTGAACCTTATTCAATAGGTATGCAGCTTCTCAAGTGCATAACTCCCAAAAGGAAATAGGAAACTCAGTAGTACTCATCATAGAGCACACCATATCACATAGGGTGCTATTGCTCCGCCCCGATACACCGACGTGTTGTGGTGTATACGGAGGAGTAATGCTCTGAGAGAATCTCATTCTCCTTTAGAATAGTCCAGGAATTCTGTGCTCAAGTATTCTCCTCCTTGATCACATCAAAGGACATAATACTTATACCCGTATTTTGGTTCTCTACTTCTAACTTACATTCTGTGAATATCTCAAAAGGTTCGGACTTGTGTTTCAACAGGAACATATGTCTGAATCTTGAGAGATCATCAGAGAATGTAATGAAGTACAAAGAACCGGTCTTGGCATGCGTAGACAGGAGACTTTCATACATCAGCATGTATCAATCCCAAGAGTTCACTAACTCTTTTTCTGTTTCCAATAAACAGAGCTATGGTCATCTTATCTTTGTGACATGACCGGCAAGTTTCACAAGATGTAAATTCAAACAGATTTTGTCACGTCCCGAGAGTACGGAACAAGATCGGCACTTAAACTACGAACGTCTCGAGGCGTACGTAATCTAAGTAAACCGAAACCCCAGAAATCCAAACCAAGAAAAGTAGTAGAGTGAAGGAAAACTAATTTAAAACAAGTAGTTTCAATAGCATAAGCCGAATTATGCGGGTTTCTAAAAACATCAAAAATTTCCTGAAAATTTCGGCAGAGTCTCCTTTGTAAATACTGGCCCCCAAATGGGATACAACATGAATAGTATACGAAATCAATAAAAGGCATCCCCAAGCGGGAGCTAGCTCTTCGTCAATCGACGGTCACAACCACACAAGCAATATAACATACAACGCCAACGGCGAGGATCAAATTTCAAAAGGAAACTCAAAACCACAAGAAAACTACAGAAATATAACGCGTGACTCTAAGGTCGAAGGAATAACATCACTGGTCTCTATCTCAAAATAAATACATGTTTGGTTGATGGAACTTCTAGATACAACAGAATAATGATATACAAGATATATAATGGGGGTACGATACAAGTAAACCCACCTACTGGCAAATCACCCGAAGGAAACTATGCCCGCAAAGCCGTAATTAAACCTGTACGGCAAACCTGCAAGAACTAGGGCACAACGGGGGTGAGTTGCCAACTCGTGAATAGAAAAACATTTACGAAAAGAAATCGCATAAATAATGCAATCCTAGGTCAATGATCATAATATATCCTCAAATAAATAACCAGCAACCCATAACAATGGTTAGGGAAAATATCTAACCCAAGTGTAAATCCATGTACCGTGTCAGTGCCTCAGGTAGCAATGTATGAATGCATGTACTGAAGAAAACTGCTTTCATAAATCAGTGAGATTTCTTTATTTTAAAAGTGAGGTACCATAAATGAAATCAGCATAAAATAGTGCCCAGCATCGACACAAAACAAGTGTCCAAATTGTAAGTCCATATTGCGACCCCCGGTGCTTACGGGGAGGCGGAAACGGTATAAAAAACAAATTTTTATCGCAAGAGGCAACATGGACTAAACAAGGTCGGGATCGTGTCTAAACTAAAACTAGCAAACTTAGCTAAAGAGAGTTAGCTACTCGGATGAAGATGGTTATACCTAAACTTGAACTCCTTCTTCTTCAAACTTTGTAGAGGTTGATGGTTCTCTTCTTGTCGCCTTCTTCCGTCGAAGATGGATCCACCTCGAGAGTTCAACCTTTGGGCTCTTCCTCGTGCTTTGAGTGAACTAGGGCTTCCGGCTTGCTAAACCATAAACCTAGAATGAGTAGAGAGTGTCTAAGGGGTGCTTTGCTTTTTAAAGAGAAGGATTCTCAACACATGAGAAGGGTTCTCTTTTGCTAGAGGAAGAAGAAGATGAAATGAAGAGAGAGAAGAGTTATGATAGAATGAGCTCTCTTTTTCCTTTTGCAACCATAATGCAAAAGAAAAAGAATTATCAAATAATAATAATAATGATAATGAAAAGGTTGATGGAAAGTTTTAGAATGACCATTATCATTACCAACATTAAATGGTTTTGCAAGAATCAAAAAGCATCTTGCATTTGTAATGATGATGGTCAAATCTTCAACCATGGTCAACAAGTCAACCATGGTCAACAAGTCAACAAAAACCAACCATGGTCAACAAGTCAACAAAAACCAACCATGGTCAACAAGTCAACAAAAACCAACCATGACACTTTTCATTTTATTAATATTATTAATTGATAAAACATAAATCCATTAGGGTTTGGAAAAGGACGACTGTCAACTGTGCATACGCACCCGTTCTGAAACCCTAATGAAAGTCATCTTCCTCCTCCTCAAATAACTGTGCATACACACCTGCATTCTTGTTCCGAGGAACACGAATACTGAGAGATAAAAGTAACCCCAAAACATATACCGGTATCTGACTCAAACCAGAGCCAACCAGTAAAATCCGTCCGGACTCCAAACGTGCACAAGTGCGCGGATGAGAACGAACCCTGTCGCAAAACCATGCGACCTCTACTCTGTTTTGCCCAGAGGCGAATACCCTCTGTGTGGGACTCTAAAGACTCGACACTACGCTGGCAGTGGGTTTAACCACAGACCGCAAGCGGCACTAGCTGTGCGTAACGGTCCCCAGGTAAATGTCGACAAGAAGGCTGACGAGGTGAAACCCCATCTGAACTCCTACTGAGTCTGAATGTGACAGTCTCCGTACAGTCCGGTCTGTTCGTCTAATACATCGCATGTCGGGCCTAGGGGGCGGTAAAACGTCAGTCCCCTAATAGCGGTACAAGTCGTGCCGGAGTGAAGCCCAAAACACCCTGAGATAACACTGGAACCTACCAGTATATCTCGCTTGCCCTGGCCAGGGACTACTCGTGTAATGGCTCTCCCAGACACAGCGCGATGTCAACCCCCAATACCGGGAGAGACGAATCCTTTCTAACCGTCACTGCCTCCAAGTGCTTCGGGACTGCACCCAACCACCACCGGTTTGCACGACTCCTTTGAGCCGTGGTAGGGTAGTGATCAAAGTGCAGTGGGAACACACTTGAGGCGAAGTGCCAGTGTCAAGTCAGCGGACTAAGCTGTACTCATGTCATCTGGGAACTGATAACTGACGATAGGTATAATACCAACCTGTCAGTTCCCGACGAGTCCTGTCCAGTGTACTCGTAACCCAACGAGCACCCGTATACTATCTCCAGTACGACGTACTGATGGCTGTGGGACAGACCATCTCCCACACTGGGATGAGAAGCGCATACGCTAGTCTACTCCGGAGTATCGACGCCCTGTCTCGATAGTCCTGCGACTAGGGACCTGTATAAGGATGTGCTTATAGATTACCCAGCCCCCACTAGTGTGACTGCCATCACAACGCTGGTAATCAAGCAAAGATCCTAAGGGCTCCACTAATGCGTATAAGTGATATACTGAAATAAACACAAGTACACATTGAAGTAGAAACAAACCAAGTAGCATACTACTATTTTGAGCAAGATTGTTTATACAAGGTGAATATCCCAAGCTTCCATTAAGTAATATACAAACTAGTATGATACAGTAATGGCCTCTAGGGCATATACACTAACAATCTCCCACTTGCACTAAGGCCATGTACTGGCGTATCGAAGACCTATCATCTCGATCAGCCGCTCGAACTGAGTCTGGGGTAAGGCCTTGGTGAATGGATCTGCAGTGTTTTCTTCTGAAGCAACCCTCCGAACCTCGATCTCCTTGCGATCCACGATCTCCCTGATCAGGTGATACCGCCTCAAGATGTGCCTGGATCTCTGATGGGACCTGGGTTCCTTCGCTAAAGCTATAGCCCCGTTGTTGTCGCAATACAGAGGTATTGGGTCAACAATGGATGGAACCACCTGAAGTTCTTTCAAGAACTTCCTCATCCAGACAGCTACTTTTGCGGCATCAGATGCAGCAATGTATTCCGCTTCCATAGTCGAGTCTGCAACGGTTTCCTGTTTGGAGCTCTTCCAACACACCGCCCCTCCATTGAGGGTGAAGACAAAACCCGACATGGACTTAGAATCATCCTTGTCACTCTGGAAGCTGGAGTCAGCAAAGGCCTCGATCTGGAGGTCTTTTCCGCCATACACCAAGAACATCTCCTTAGTCCTTCTCAGGTACTTGAGAATGTTCTTTACCGCTATCCAGTGTTTCTCCCCAGGGTTTGACTGATACCGGCTTACCACACTCAGTGCATAAGCTACATCCGGTCTGGTACACAACATCGCATACATTATAGAGCCTACCGCAGAAGCGTAGGGTATAATAGACATGCGATCCCTCTCCAAATCAGTCTTGGGAGACATCTCTTTAGAGAGGGTGATTCCGTGACAAGCCGGTAGGTTACCGCGCTTGGAATCTTCCATACTGAATCTCTTCACTATGGTGTCGATGTACCTGGACTGAGAAAGTCCCAATATCCTCTTGGATCTATCACGATGGATCCGGATCCCCAGGATGTATGAGGCATCACCCAGGTCTTTCATGGAGAACCTGTGTGACAAGAACCCCTTGACAGATTGTAGCATAGGAATGTCATTTCCTATTAAGAGAATGTCATCCACGTATAAAACGAGGAATACTACAGTTCTCGCTACAAATCTACTATAGATGCATGGTTCATCTGGATTTTTGATAAAGCCAAATTCTTTGACCGTCTCATCAAAACAGATGTTCCAACTCCGCGATGCCTGCTTTAGTCCATAGATGGACTTAAGCAACTTGCACACCTTTCCGCTGCTCCCACTCTGAATGAAACCCTCTGGCTGATCCATATAGACACACTCCTCTAAATTTCCATTTAGAAAAGCGGTCTTTACGTCCATCTGCCAAATCTCATAATCGTGGAAGGCAACAATGGCAAGAAGGATCCGAATGGATTTCAGCATAGCCACTGGAGAAAAGGTTTCGTCATAGTTCAAGCCAGGTCTTTGACGGAAACCCTTTGCTACAAGTCTAGCTTTATAGGTCTCAACCTGTCCATCTACACCAATCTTCCTTTTGAAGATCCACTTGCATCCTACGGGTTTTACCCCGTCTGGAGCAATGTCCAACGTCCATACTTTGTTGGTGTACATGGACTCCATTTCGGTCCGCATTGCATCCAGCCATTTTACCGAGTCAACGCTCTGAACGGCCTGCTGGAAGCTAGTAGGCTCATCATAATCTATGATGCAATCCTCTCGATCCCCGTCTATGAGAAAACCGTAGTATCTCTCGGGAGGATGAGACTGCCTACTACTCCTGCGGAGGGGCGTAGGAATGTCCTGTTCTTTCGAACCCTCTGGTTCCTCTAAGCTTTCAGTAATGGTTTGTGGTTCTGGAATTTCTTCCAGTTCTACTGCGCTCCCGCTTATCTGATTTTCTAAAAACTCAGTTTCCAAGAAGCGGGCATGACGAGAAACAAGGACTTTTTGCTCCTCTGCGCAATAGAAAAGATACCCCTTAGAGTTCTTTGGGTATCCCACAAACTTGCACTGTACTGAGCGTGCCTCGAGCTTGTCCGCATGCTGCTTTTTTACAAAAGCCGGACATCCCCATGTCTTAAAGGATTTAAGACAGGGTTTCTTCCCACTCCACATCTGATATGGTGTGGTAGGCACTGTTTTAGTAGGAACTTGGTTCAAGAGATGTGCAGCTGTTTCCAGTGCATAACCCCAGAAAGATCGCGGTAACTCAGCCTTACTCATCATGGACCGTACCATATCCAATAGGGTTCGGTTCCGTCTCTCCGATACACCGTTGTGTTGCGGAGTGTATGGAGGAGTAAGCTGAGAGAGAATTCCGTTCTCTTTTAAATAATTCAGGAACTCGGCACTTAAGTATTCTCCACCTCGATCCGATCTTAGAATCTTGATACTTTTGCCGGTCTGTTTCTCTACTTCATTCTTATATTCCTAGAACTTTTCAAAGGCCTCGGACTTATGTTTCATTAAGAAGACATAACCGTACCTTGAAAAATCATCCGTAAAAGTGATGAAGTAAGAGTAACCGCTTCGCGCATGTGTAGACATTGGACCGCACACGTCGCTGTGTACGAGTCCCAAGAGCTCGCTCGCTCTTTCTCCGTGTCCAGTGAACGGAGTCTTTGTCATCTTTCCCATGAGACAAGATTCACAAGTGGCATAAGACTGATACTCGAACGGATCCAAGTATCCTTCTTTATGTAACTTAGTCAACCGTGTCTCATTGATGTGACCCAGTCTACAATGCCATAAAAAAGCCTGATTAATATCTGGAGACTTTCTTTTGTGTGTATTCTGGATATTGAAAATCTGTGGTTGGTTTAACACGTATATACCATTGCTCAGAGTACCTGACCCAATCAGAACTTGATTAAGGTGAATGTTTACAACATTACTTACAAATGCAAATTCATAACCTTCTTTAGAAACTAAAGATACAGAAATGATATTACAAGTTGCGTTGGGTACAAAAAAGCAATTACGCAAAAACCAAAACATGCCCATCTGTCATTCCCAGGTGATAGTCCCCCACGGCTTTAGCATCCATGCTAGCTCCGTTCGCAACTCTGAGGGTCATGTCACCTGCCTTCAAAAACCTACGGTTTCTCAACGCCTGCAAAGAATTACAGATATGAGATCCTGATCCGGTATCCAATACCCAGGAAGTAGAGTTTATAGAAAGACAGTTTTCAATAACATACACACCTGAAGCTGAAGCCGCAACTTGCTTCAGTTCCTGTGTCTTGGCCTTCCAAGCCCTGCAATCTTTCTTCCAGTGTCCGCTCTTATGACAATAGAAGCATTCCTCCTTTCCCACAAGCTTCCCCGCAATCTTTGTTGCCTTTTCCTTTCCCTTCGTACCCACTTTACTAACACCGCCTCTTGGTTTGGCGGGGGCTTTCTTCCTCTTTCCCTTGGCTTTCGCCTTGGACCTAGAGGAACAAGATCCTCCTACAAACAAAGCGGGTGTTTCCCTACCTTTCTGTAGGGTGCCCTCTGCGCTTTTCAGCAAGTTTAGGAGTTCTGAAAGTTCAACTTCCTTTTCTTGTAAGTTGAAGTTCAGTATAAACTGGGCGTAAGTGGATGGAAGGGACTGGAGGATTAAATCCGTATAAAGTTCACTTTCCAACGTGGTCCCAAGTTCCGCGAGCTCCTCAATGTAGCCAATCATCTTAAGCACGTGGTCCGCTACCGATGATCCGACGGCCAACCTTGCCGAAAATAACTTCTTCGACAATTCGTATCTTGCGATACGAGACTGCTCTCCATACAGTTCTTTTGTATGAAGAAATATGGATTCCAAATCCATATTCTCGTGCCTCCTCTGGTGTTCGTTGTCCATAGAGGCAAGCACGAGGCATTTGGCCTTCGCGCAATCAATCTCCCAAGTCTTACGGATTTCCTTATCCGCGACGCTGGAGGTGGGACCCGGGACGGGGGGAGCTTTGGTGGTAAGAAGATACCCCAGCTTGTCGTAAGTGATTGCCATTTTGACATTCCTGAGCCAATCTTTGTAGTTTGGCCCTGTCAGTATATTTTTATCTAGAAGTAACTTAAGTCCAGTCATTTCGATTTGGTCGCTGCAGGGGGAGAGAGAAGAAACACTTTAGCACGATGCTCTTGCAAGTTTAGAATGGTTTTTAATTTGTCTAAAAAGGATGGCTCTCACTGTCTCTCGAATCCCTCCTCAAACCATAAAGGAAGAATTAGTCGGGATCAATTCCACCGCACAATACTTGCTTAACCGTTCAGCCAGGCCAGTGTCGGTACTTCGATGGAGGTTTTCCAACGCTTTCGCGAAGTTCCTTAATTAAAGAACCTCTTTTCCCTGGGGGCGTAGCCCCGCTAACACCTTTCTAGGCACCTACTAGGTTTATAGCATTGATCGTTTAGTGAAAAATTTCCCGAGGAGTAGCATATCCTCACAGTAGGATCGGGATCCAAATATCATCGCGTGACGAAACTGAAGGAATCCTACCAGAATCACCACACTCCAAATGGTATGCAAATCTAGCAAGTTTCAGTACTTATGAAACTCCCGATGTGGATTTTTGCCCCATGCTCTTATGACCTTGACTAAGGCCAACAAATCATAAGTCACATGTCAAGTTCTACCCGTCGTTATCCAGGTTAATTTGAATCCACCCGTATCTACCCTTGACTATGGCCAACAAGGCAATACGACTGTCCCAAACCAACGCATTCTATCTATGCAACATATGAATAACCACCAGCTACCAAACACTGTGCCTTGACTAAGGCCAACAAACACAGCTTGAATACTGTTGAATATTCATATGAAACGACGGAGAGCTACGGATGGTTTTGGCGAAACCGTGAACGTAGTGAACTTGATATAATCGATGGAACGAGATAGCTTTTAGAAGGAGTGGCTCAATCTCCGCATTTAAAAGTTAGTTTTGAAAAGAACCGAGTGGTTTTTCGAAAGTGTTCCAACGACTTTAACTTGGTTTATTATCTTGCATTAGTTCTTTTAATGCGTGACATTCTTGCATTAGTTCTTTTAATGCGTCCCATCATTTAATCCTACCATTGCAGAAAACAACCAAAATATGACGTACGCTTATGCCATATGCATTCGCCACGGGGCCCCGTCATCACCCGTTAGGTTACTTAACTAACGACAGAGCGGGGGCTGGGCTAGCGCGGCTGTAAAACATAAGCAACGCCTAAATAGTTATAGATATAGCAATAGTAGACATTACAGATCACAGATGAATGCATTGGATATACTAGGAATCCGCAATCCGTTCGAGCCTGCAACGAAAAGCGGATTACACGGTCGCGGTGAATAGCCAAAAACCCCACCCAAGACCCCTACGGGTGCGGCAAACTACCCGCCAAGTACTCGGCAGTTTGTGCACCCCTCCATGGGTCTATCCTAGGAGCAAAAACATTAAAAAAAATTATACAATGACGGCTACAACCCCGACCCGGTTGTGCGGCCAAACAAATAATAATTATTACATCAATTTACATTTACAATGAATGAAAGAAAAACAAAAGCTCATCTCACATCCACCCCGGCTATTCACCCGCGACAGTCCAACACATTCATATACACATTCCAATATCAAACACAGATCATGTATAACCCCGACTAATCGACTTATAGCGATTAGCCGACGTTCAATACATGCAAGCATCACAGATATAACCATCATAGTCAAAGTGCAGTGAAGTTCGGAAAAAAAATACGGAATTATAGGACCCCAAAAGTGAATTTCAGTTCTGGAAAATCTGGGCACATATAATATATTTTAAAAATCCCAAAACCAACACACAAACACACTGCACGAAAAACGATGCAGAGAAGACGACAAAGCGCGGCGGTTCCGCGGCACATGCCTACCTCGTGCCGCGGAAGGGCGGCGCTTTGAGCGCAACAGTGGATCGTTTTTCATGGGTGCACTCACAAAACCCTGAGACGATTTTACAAGTATAAAGTTTTTCATTTTGAGCCAAAAAAATTTCAACAGAAACTCAGGTTCTGTAATTTTTCCGGTTTTGTGATTTTTCGTTTCCGAATTTCGTTACACTTCACTACCAAGCTAGTTTAAGTTTAGTTAGGCTCTGATACCACTGTAAGTCCATATTGCGACCCCCGGTGCTTACGGGGAGGCGGAAACGGTATAAAAAACAAATTTTTATCGCAAGAGGCAACATGGACTAAACAAGGTCGGGATCGTGTCTAAACTAAAACTAGCAAACTTAGCTAAAGAGAGTTAGCTACTCGGATGAAGATGGTTATACCTAAACTTGAACTCCTTCTTCTTCAAACTTTGCAGAGGTTGATGGTTCTCTTCTTGTCGCCTTCTTCCGTCGAAGATGGATCCACCTCGAGAGTTCAACCTTTGGGCTCTTCCTCGTGCTTTGAGTGAACTAGGGCTTCCGGCTTGCTAAACCATAAACCTAGAATGAGTAGAGAGTGTCTAAGGGGTGCTTTGCTTTTTAAAGAGAAGGATTCTCAACACATGAGAAGGGTTCTCTTTTGCTAGAGAAAGAAGAAGATGAAATGAAGAGAGAGAAGAGTTATGATAGAATGAGCTCTCTTTTTCCTTTTGCAACCATAATGCAAAAGAAAAAGAATTATCAAATAATAATAATAATGATAATGAAAAGGTTGATGGAAAGTTTTAGAATGACCATTATCATTACCAACATTAAATGGTTTTGCAAGAATCAAAAAGCATCTTGCATTTGTAATGATGATGTTCAAATCTTCAACCATGGTCAACAAATCAACCATGGTCAACAAGTCAACAAAAACCAACCATGGTCAACAAGTCAACAAAAACCAACCATGGTCAACAAGTCAACAAAAACCAACCATGACACTTTTCATTTTATTAATATTATTAATTGATAAAACATAAATCCATTAGGGTTTGGAAAAGGACGACTGTCAACTGTGCATACGCACCCGTTCCGAAACCCTAATGAAAGTCATCTTCCTCCTCCTCAAATAACTGTGCATACACACCTGCATTCTTGTTCCGAGGAACACGAATACTGAGAGATAAAAGTAACCCCAAAAAATATACCGGTATCTGACTCAAACCAGAGCCAACCAGTAAAATCCGTCCGGACTCCAAACGTGCACAAGTGCGCGGATGAGAACGAACCCTGTCGCAAAACCATGCGACCTCTACTCTGTTTTGCCCAGAGGCGAATACCCTCTGTGTGGGACTCTAAAGACTCGACACTACGCTGGCAGTGGGTTTAACCACAGACCGCAAGCGGCACTAGCTGTGCGTAACGGTCCCCAGGTAGATGTCGACAAGAAGGCTGACGAGGTGAAACCCCATCTGAACTCCTACTGAGTCTGAATGTGACAGTCTCCGTACAGTCCGGTCTGTTCGTCTAATACATCGCATGTCGGGCCTAGGGGGCGGTAAAACGTCAGTCCCCTAATAGTGGTACAAGTCGTGCCGGAGTGAATCCCAAAACACCCTGAGATAACACTGGAACCTACCAGTATATCTCGCTTGCCCTGGCCATGGACTACTCGTGTAATGGCTCTCCTAGACACAGCGCGATGTCAACCCCCAATACCGGGAGAGACGAAACCTGTCTAACCGTCACTGCCTCCAAGTGCTTCGGGACTGCACCCAACCACCACCGGTTTGCACGACTCCTTTGAGCCGTGGTAGGGTAGTGATCAAAGTGCAGTGGGAACACACTTGAGGCGAAGTGCCAGTGTCAAGTCAGCGGACTAAGCTGTACTCATGTCACCTGGGAACTGATAACTGACGATAGGTATAATACCAACCTGTCAGTTCCCGACGAGTCCTGTCCAGTGTACTCGTAACCCAACGAGCACCCGTATACTATCTCCAGTACGACGTACTGATGGCTGTGGGACAGACCATCTCCCACACTGGGATGAGAAGCGCATACGCTAGTCTACTCCGGAGTATCGACACCCTGTCTCGATAGTCCTGCGACTAGGGACCTATATAAGGATGTGCTTATAGATTACCCAGCCCCCACTAGTGTGACTGCCATCACAACGCTGGTAATCAAGCAAAGATCCTAAGGGCTCCACTAATGCGTATAAGTGATATACTGAAATAAACACAAGTACACATTGAAGTAGAAACAAACCAAGTAGCATACTACTATTTTGAGCAAGATTGTTTATACAAGGTGAATATCCCAAGCTTCCATTAAGTAATATACAAACTAGTATGATACAGTAATGGCCTCTAGGGCATATACACTAACACAAATATCTCGATATCTTTGTATCACAATCTCTGTACCTCAATATCTCAAATTCTCAAAATCTCAATCACAATATCTAGGGCTCCATCAATCCAGACCGGCCCCTACCATCTATCTCAAGACCACGACGGTATCCTCCGGATATCCGACGCGTCAGGTAATATCACCGGTCGGTAGTGCTCCCCTTCCAGGCTCAACGTCAACAACACGATCCTCTTGCCCCGGGGTACCGCATCGGGCCCACCATGTACCCGAAACGGTTCCTCCACTCCTTGAATCGGGTCTCAAAATCCATCAGCAAACTCATGGTGGACGACTCATACATCATGGGAAAACCACACTTTTTATTTTAAAAGAAAGAAAAGGTTTATTTATGTTTTTTGCGGTTTTCCTCCAAATCCAGAAAATCTCATGGAAATCCGAATCCAAAACCTCAATAACACGTAAAATAGTGAATATATGCATGAGAATCCATGAATGCGGCATAACAATGAATAACAGTATGCATGAAGTAGCAGGTAATAACGACAATGTCTAAACTAACATATACGACAAGTACACTAATATCATGTCTAAACTATTAGCTAACAGGCTATGTCAAGTAATAATATTTTCTAAGGTGTACGTGACATGGCAATTACCGATGAGGATGTATGTGAGCCGGCAAGTAAGTGTACGTGGTACATACGCATCATCGGTAATGGTGCTGGTGTCCTAACAGCATGATATCAATAATGGAGTATGAAACATAATATAAGCATGCGATGCGAAGCGAACCACAATAATGAGCGGGAGCTGAATACTAGACGCAACTATAACTAATCTGCATTAATCTAATATAAGTCCTACAAATGGTGCTGTTTGAAATAATACGAATCATGGGGTTTTGAAAATAGGGGCTACGGTGTTTTTATGAAAAGATACGTCTTTTGAAATATCCGTAGGATCCCTTGGGCTGTCTTTTAAAATACCCACGATTCGTTAGTTTTTGAAATAGGTAAGAATCGAATCTAATCTAACAACTAAACTAAACTAAAGGGCTAAGCTAACAAGCTGGACTACAGTTAAGGAAACCGCCTAGCATCTGAGTCGATACATATACATACCTGTATATATATTAGTCGGTGATCCCGCCTCAATAATATCATATCCGATACCATATCAATAATCAGACATCCCAAGTCAAGAGTGCGGATCAATCATCAAAATATAGCTCGTACGTAAATCCGTCGTACGGCATCCCCAAATCTGGGTACGGGTTAATATCACATTCATCATACTATTCACCTGGTATCCTCTTTATCAAATATCATGATCGGGGTACTGATCTACGTCTAGTACAATACTGATACCGCCTAAGTATGTATGGACGTGTGTGAAACACTATGTCAAGGACCCGCTACAACGTCATGTCGTATCTCAAATATGAATTCTGCCATATCACCGAATTCACAATCTCAATACAAATCTCATCGACTCATCTCAAACCCAAGTATCATCCTCAAATCCGTATGTGAACACATAGTCCCATACCCATGTGAACACATAACTATATATTCCCGTATAAGCATAAATGAAAGAAGAAAGTATGCAAGTATGGGTTGGTGCGTGCATGTGTAGTGCGACCACTACTCTAGGGTTTCGCGACACTAAATCATCCAAGAACACCAAATATCCATATTATCATCAATATACTGAAACAATATATAAACAATATATATATATATATATATTTGTGTATACGTATTCGTATACATCACCACGAACTGCGGGGATGCTATACGCCATCCACCCGACTTCTCCCCGCAGATATAAATCTACTCACGTAGTCCTCACTCGCCGGTGCCGACGTCGCCACGCGCTTGCTTGTCGTCTCTAAGTCCACATGGAGGTACCTACATATCACAACACAACGTATCACATTAAAATCCGACTCATGACAAAAACGACACACGAATCCCACATAAGTCAAAACCTATGGTTGCTTTCACAAATCAACCCAAAAACCCTCGACGTCGGTGTACAAACGCTAGACCATCGAGAAAAACCCAAATACACTCATTTACACATTCACGAACACTAATTTTAATATAAAATAGGTTAAAACTCACAAAAACCCCAATTTCACTTAAAAAGTCATTTTTCTGAAAATCTAGCAAGCACAATTCATCGTTTTTGTACAAAACATGATGTTTTAACAATTCTAGTGACCAAGATGATAACTTAATATCTTAATTATTCCATAGAAACCATTACGTAAATTTTAAACCCACAATTTAATTCGATTTCAAAAACCTAGTTTGCAATATTAACCAATTTTAACAATTTTATAGCAAAAATGAACAAACTACAATCTAGCTTGGATTTTCATGAACTAAAGCATTAAACCACTCAATATAATATTTATAATGACATGAAACCAAAATTTGAATTTCCTCTCACAAGAATATAATTATTTAAAAAACCTAATTTACCAATTATATAATTATCAATTTTAAATCAACAAATATGCAAACTAGCAACTTAAATTGGATTTAGCATAACCTTAATATGTCAATTATATCACATAAGATAAATCTCACAACACAAAATACCAATTTGAAATCAAACCCCTCTCTTGAATTTTAAATCATGCACCTAGAACTAATTAAAAACTTAATTAAACAATTAATTAAGCTAACCTAAGCAATTAACAACACATTAAGCAAAAAGGTTAGAATTTAAACCCAAATAATTTGAAACTCCCACAAGTACACTTATCCACCCAAATTGAAATCTAAATCCCAAGATCCATGCTATGGTAGCCAAGGAAAAATGGGTATATCTTGGATTTTGAGTTTGCTTTGAATTTGCATGGATTTTTGAAGCATTTTAATGGATTTTTGAGGCAAAATGGTGTGGGATTTTGGTGGAGGGTTGCTGCTGTGGGGGGTTCAGGTTTGGGCTAGAAATGGAGGGGGTTTGGGTGAGGGAGGAGAGAGAGTGTGGTGGAGAAAGTAATATCTAGTCAAAGTCCACCCTTTTTCTATCATTTTCCTTTCTTTTCTTTTCTTTTCTTGGTGATTGGAGAGAGAGAGAGGGGGAGGGCTGTCATGGTGGGGCTGGCCAAATGGGGAGGGGAAAAGAGGGTGAGGTGTGGGTGTGTGGGTTAGGAAAAAAGATAAATGTATTACCCCAATTCCCATTAACACTAATTTCACCGAAAAAGCCTTTTTCTTCGATATTTTTCTAAACCGTTTTGGCAAACCTTTTCCTTTCAAAAACCACATGATAAAATTTTGTTTAATGATTTATGATGCACAAAATTTGTTTCAACTCATTCCAATTTGTAATTTTCCCTAATTAAATATATTAGTGACGGCTTAAAATAATATTAAAATAATTAATTTCGGAAAATTTTTCAGAAAATTTGAAATTTCACCAGTGGGTCAATAAACACCAAATACTGGCAATTACATAGCTAGAATATGTATATTTAATTTTATAATAAAGATATTTGTATTTTGACTTTTTACCGAAACCCCCTTATTTTACCGTTTTTTCGAAATTTCACCGAAACGATTTTCAAAACGTTACAATCTTCCCCCCTTAAAGAAATTTGGTCACCGAATTTAAATTAAAACTTCCCCCAAATACTAAAATATTTCAGCCAAAACCATCAAATCGCCGGGGCTCCGAAATCATAAATACATAAAACAAATCGTAGCGCAACGAATGCGTATGAAAAATGAGCATAAAACTCAAAATCAAAACTCCGTCAAGCATCCCACAATCATCGGAGTCATGGTAATGACACAATGTCAAATCCATTACCAAAACCAATATGATATAAGTCGAAACTATACACGTAAATATCAGGAGGAAATGCATGCCAAATCCTTTAAGTTGCTGTGCAATGCACATAACACTGCACAGTGGCGGACGTCTATCATAAGAAAATAACTATATACATATATACCTTTGTTTGAAATGTATGTTCCGCCGTTTTGGGAAACAATTTAGAAGGGTTTTCCTTGTTTTAAATGTTTCACGTCATATCAGACACGTAGGTAAATACTGAGACTATAGCTCGCTTTTTGGAATTCCCCTCAATAGCTATCAATGCATGCAAAATACATTCAGGTACTGTCCTCTGACTAGTCCTGCTTAGTACAAAAACACATTGCAATTATCATAAAAAAAACGTACTGCTCTATAAGAAATCAATCCCAAAATATGCGTATGAATACTACGTGCGTCTGGTGCGCACGACAATCAAAATCCATATACGTGCCATACAAGTGCACAGAAACAAGATCTAAGTGCATCGGGTGTGCACAAAGCATCTGTCGTATGAAACGTGTGTGCCTGACAGCAAAATCAGGTGCATCTGACATGCACGAAAAAATCTCGATTTAGTGCATCTGGTGTGCACCAAAATCGCATCTCAAGACATGCGCTCAACATGCGCGAAAACCCAAAACCAGGGGCATCCATCATGCACGAAATCATGAAATCCAATATCAAGCGCCGAACATGCGCAAAATCAAATCAGGTGCACAAAGTACACAAAAAAAATATCGAGTATCACAATCGAAATCGAAGTCCAGTGCATCTAAGTGCACAAAAGGCGTATCACTTGAATGCAAGCATATATAAACTATACAGAGTGCAGGAACCAAATCGTGTGCGTGCATACGCACAAAATCAACTCAAATGTTTAAAACCGTAAAATCACAAACATGTGAAACCAAAGCACGAAAACGATATCAAGTGCAACACTGTGCAAAGATCGTAAATCCACAATCATCAAAATCAAATCATGCGAATAAATCACCCAAAACATCGAAATCAATAATGGCGGAATAGTACCGCTCAAGCGCATCCTCTAACAATCTCGGGCGAACTGTCGCGGTCACTAGTGGGACGTCTCGTCGATGATCATGAACTCTGGCCTGCTGGTGTGCGTAACAATGACCACTCCTGGGTCAAGGTCTTCACTGTGAATTACCAATCTCTCGGTCCATCGGCTCATCGGCCCTGTCAGGTGTGCTAACGGGGATGATCCCGTTCTGGCACGTCTCTTGTCATCTCCCGGTCGATCATCGCGACCACTCGTAAGACAGCATATCACTGGCGTCGGCCTCTGGCTCTCTGAATGTACGTGACACATCTGATCCTTGGTGCAAGTATCATTGCAGCAGTGTCCTGGAAGGAATCCTGCTCACGGTCTCTTCCATGTCTCGTCTCTGCCAACTGTCCGGAAGTCATCGTCCTTTCCAATATCTGCATCTTGCTCTGGAACGACTGCATACTCATCGCAACTCTTTCTGGAAGGTAAATCCAAGTACCATGCCTCGGCATGCGCATCGCATCTCTGATGTCAGCGGAGTGGAACGTCATCTCATCTAGATCTGGTACGAACCTCTTACTTCATTTTTCTCTAATGTCGTCTGCTTTGGACTCGTCTCGTCGCGGCTGCATGGACTGAGCTCCAACGGCTATCCTCGTATCGGGAGTCCCCCAAGAAATGCATCTCACCACCTAGCATCCGAATTAAGTCGAACCATCCAATCGATTGTCAAAACCTCATAATCCCTCAAGGGCCCAACATCTTGGGTACAGTTTAATAGTATCGAGTACATACCACAGCATCGGTGGTCCTGCTGTAGAAGGTCAAACCCAAGCCTCACTAATGGCGCCGTAGAACTGCCGCAAACCCGAAGGTTCAAAGGCTTTCACACCGTCATTAAGTCGAGTTAGGGTTTCATTCTTCTAGAGGGTCCATAGAATTGCCTGCATGCCCTTCAGAATACTTTAAACTTGGAATAATAGGTTTTTGACATTCGATCGTCTCTGTCGACTCCCAACGTCTCCGCGTGAAGTCGTCTCTAGCTGGAATCAATCTATCTGATGACCTCTCATCGGGTAGGCGAACGAACCACATGTCCTAGTCATTCATCCTCGGGTGACTAGCGACCTTCTATCATCTCTTAGTACAACTCGTACTTCATTAGCTCCAGCGTCTGGGGCAATATCCCGTCGCTCGCAGCAACAACTGGCTCACTCATCTGCACGCTGAACAGTGCCTCAATCATCATGAGTGAGAAATACACCAATGGTCATCAAAATCTGGCTGGCCTCTATCATTGGCTCAATCCTCTAGTGCTGATCAGCACATCCGAGTAACCTCATAAAGGCGATCCGCCAAACGCTCGTGGTACGGAAACACAGTAAAAAGACACATCTCCGCAATCGTGTGTCGCCGGAATTTCACCCTGGTCAGTTCTCGTTCGTGACGAGCTCGTGCTGACCGCAACTCTAGCCGTAGCTTTCCCTGTCCGTAATCATGGCAGCAAAACCACAACTGGTACTGATGAGGCTAGATTGGAATGAATATAATACTGAGCAAAGAAATGTACATGCTAAGGCTTCTTAAGTGGAGTAGCGTATCATAAATATGCCGCGGAACATACCTACGGTATGTCACTCTACTTTAGTCACCTATTCCATCAACCAAGGGTCATCCTACGCTCCGAAGGTAAAACCTAACGCTCTGATACCAACTTTGTCACGTCCCGAGAGTACGGAACAAGACCGGCACTTAAACTATGAACGCCTCGAGGCGTACGTAATCTAAGTAAACCGAAACCCCAGAAATCCAAACCAAGAAAAGTAGTAGAGTGAAGGAAAACCAATTTAAAACAAGTAGTTTCAATAGCATAAGCCGAATTATGCGGGTTTCTAAAAACATCAAAAATTTCCTGAAAATTTCGGCAGAGTCTCCTTTGTAAATACTAGCCCCCAAACGGGATACAATATGAATAGTATACGAAATCAATAAAAGGCATCCCCAAGCGGGAGCTAGCTCTTCGTCAATCGACGGTCACAACCACACATGCAATATAATATACAACGCCAACGGCGAGGATCAAAATTCAAAAGGAAACTCAAAACCACAAGAAAACCATAGAAATATAACCCGCGACTCTAAGGTAGAAGGAATAACATCACTGGTCTCTATCTCAAAATAAATACATGTTTGGTTGATGGAACTTCTAGATACAACAGAATAATGATATACAAGATATATAATGGGGGTACGATACAAGTAAACCCACTTACTAGCAAATCACCCGAAGGAAACTATGCCCGCAAAGCCGTAATGAAACCTGTACGGCAAACCTGCAAGAACTAGGGCACAACGGGGGTGAGTTGCCAACTCATGAATAGAAAAACATCTACGAAAAGAAATTGCATAAATAACGCAATCCTAGGTCAATGATCATAATATATCCTCAAATAAATAACCAGCAACACATAACAATGGTTAGGGCAAATATCTAACCCAAGTGTAAATTTATGTGCCGTGTCAGTGCCTCAGGTAGCAATGTATGAATGCATGAAACAGAATGCATGTACTGAAGAAAACTGCTTTCATAAATCAGTGAGATTTTTGTATTTTAAAAGTGAGGTACCATAAATGAAATCAGCATAAAACAGTGCCCAGCATCGACACAAAACAAGTGTTCAAATATCTCGATATCTCTGTATCACAATCTCTGTACCTCAATATCTCAAAATCTCATTATCTCAATCACAATATCTAGGGCGCCGTCAATCCAGACCGGCCCCTGCCATCTATCTCAAGACCACGACGGTATCCTCCGGATATCCGACGCGTCGGGTAATATCACCGGTCGGTAGTGCTCCTCTGCCAGGCTCAACGTCAACAACACGATCCTCTTGCCTCGGGGTACCGCACCGGGCCCACCATGTACCCGAAACGGTTCCTCCACTCCTCGAATCGGGTCTCGAAATCCATCAGCAAACTCATTGTGGACGACTCATACATCATGGGAAAACCGCACTTTTTATTTTGAAAGAGAGAAAAGGTTTATTTATGTTTTTTGCGGTTTTCCTCCAAATCCAGAAAATCTCATGGAAATCCGAATCCAAAACCTCAATAACACGTAAAATAGTGAATATATGCATGAGAATCCATGAATGCGGCATAACAATGAATAACAGTATTCATGAAGTAGCAGGTAATAACTACAATGTCTAAACTAACATATAGGACAAGTACACTAATATCATGTCTAAACTATTAGCTAACAGGCTATGTCAAGCAATAATATTTTCTAAGGTGTACGTGACATGGCAATTACCGATGAAGATGTGTGTGAGCCGGCAAGTAAGTGTATGTGGTACATACGCATCATCGGTATTGGTGCTGGTGTCCTAACAGCATGATATCAATAATGGAGTATGAAACATAATATAAGCATGCGATGTGAAGCGAACCACAAAAATGAGCGGGAGCTGAATACTAGACGCAACTATAACTAATCTGCATTAATCTAATATAAGTCCTACAAATGGTGCCTTTTGAAATAATACGAATCATGGGGTTTTGAAAATAGGGGCTACGGTGTTTTTATGAAAAGATACGTCTTTTGAAATATCCGTAGGATCCCTTGGGCTGTCTTTTAAAATACCCACGATTCGTTAGTTTTTGAAATAGGTAAGAATCGAATCTAATCTAACAACTAAACTAAATTAAAGGGCTAAGCTAACAAGCTGGACTACAGGTAAGGAAACCGCCTAGCATCTGAGTCGATACATATACATACCTGTATATATATTAGTCGGTGATCCCGCCTCAATAATATCATATCCGATACCATATCTATAATCAGACATCCCAAGTCAAGAGTGCGGATCAATCATCAAAATATAGCTCGTGCGTAAATCCGTCGTACGGCATCCCCAAATCTGGGTACGGGTTAATATCACATTCATCATACTATTCACCTGGTATCCTCTTTATCAAATATCATGATCGGGGTACTGATCTACGTCTAGTACAATACTGATACCGCCTAAGTATGCATGGACGTGTGTGAAACACTACGTCAAGGACCCGCTACAACGTCATGTCGTATCTCAAATACGAATCCTGCCATATCACCGAATTCACAATCTCAATACAAATCTCATCGACTCATCTCAAACCCAAGTATCATCCTAAAATCCATATGTGAACACATAGTCCCATACCCATATGAACACATAACTATATATTCCCGTATAAGCACAAATGAAAGAAGAAAGTAAGCAAGTATGGGTTGGTGTGTGCATGTGTAGTGCGACCACTACTCTAGGGTTTCACGACACTAAATCATCCAAGAACACAAAATATCCATATTATCATCAATAACTCAAACAATATATAAACAATATATATATATATATATATATATATATATATATATATTTGTGTATACGTATTCGTATACATCACCACGAACTGCGGGGGTGCTATACGCCATCCACCCGACTTCTCCCTGTAGATGTAAATCTACACACCTGGTCCTCGCTCGCCGGTGCCGACGTCGCCACGCGCTTGCTTGTCGTCTCGAAGTCCACATGGTGGTACCTACATATCACAACGTATCGTATCGCATTAAAATCCGACTCATGATCAAAACGACACACGAATCCCACATAAGTCAAAACTTATCGTTGCTTTCATAAATCAACCCAAAAACCCTCGACGTCGGTGTACAAACGCTAGACCATCGAGAAAAACCCAAATACACTCTTTTACACATTCACAAACACTAATTTTAATATAAAATAGGTTAAAACTCACAAAAACCCCAATTTCACTTAAAAAGTCATTTTTCCGAAAATCTAGCAAGCACAATTCGCCGTTTTTGTACAAAACATGATGTTTTAACAATTCTAATGACCAAGATGATAACTTAATATCTTAATTATGCCATAGAAACCATTACGTAAATTTTAAACCCACAATTTAATTCGATTTCAAAAACCTAGTTTGCAATATTAACCAATTTTAACAATTTTATAGCAAAAATGATCAAACTACAATCTAGCTTGGATTTTCATGAACTAAAGCATTAAACCACTCAATATAATATTTATAATGACATGAAACAAAAATTTGAATTTCCTCTCATAAGAATATAATTATTTGAAAAACCTAGTTTACCAATTATATAATTATCACTTTTAAATCAACAAATATGCAAACTAGCAACTTAAATTGGATTTAGCATAACATTAATATGTCAATTATATCACATAAACAAAATCTCACAACACAAAATACCAATTTGAAATCAAACCTCTCTCTTGAATTTTAAATCATGAACCTAAAACTAATTAAAAACCTAATTAAACAATTAATTAAGCTAACCTAAGCAATTAACAACACATTAAGCAAAAAGGTTAGAATTTATACCCAAATAATTTGAAGCTCCCACAAGTACACTTAGACACCCAAATTGAAATCTAAATCCCTAGATCCATGCTATGGTAGCCAAGGAAAAATGGGTATAGCTTGGATTTTGAGTTTGCTTTGAATTTGCATGGATTTTTGAAGCATTTTAATAGATTTTTGAGGCAAAATTGTGTGGGATTTTGGTGGAGGGCTACTGCTGTGGGGGGTTCAGGTTTGGGCCAGAAATGGAGGGGGTTTGGGTGAGGGAGGAGAGAGAGTGAGGTGGAGAAAGTAATATCTAGTCAAAGTCCATCCTTTTTCTATCATTTTCCTTTCTTTTCTTTTCTTGGTGATTGGAGAGAGAGAGGGGGGAGGGCTGTCATGGTGGGGCCGGCCACATGGGGAGGGGAAGAGAGGGTGAGGTGTGGGTGTGTGGGTTAGGGAAAAAGATAAATGTATTACCCCAATTCCCATTAACACTAATTTCACCGAAAAAAGCCTTTTTCTTCGATATTTTTCTAAACCGTTTTAGCAAACCATTTCGTTTCAAAAACCACATGATAAAATTTTGTTTAATGTTTTATGATGCACAAAATTTGTTTCAACTCATTCCAATTTGTAATTTTCCCTAATTAAATATATTAGTGACGGCTTAAAATAATTAATTTCGGAAAATTTTTCAGAAAATTTGAAATTTCACCAGTGGGTCAATAAACACCAAATACTGGCAATTACATAGCTAGAATATGTATATTTAATTTTATAATAAAGATATTTGTATTTTGACTTTTTACCGAAAACCCCCTTATTTTACTGTTTTTTCGAAATTTCACCGAAACGATTTTCAAAACGTTACAGATTTAAATATGCATCTAAATGTAACTTAGCTAGTCGGGTCGCATTGATATGACCTAGTCTACAATGCCTCAAGAAGGATTCGTTCATTTCTGAACTCTTCCTCTCGTGTGTGTTCTGTATACTAAGAACTGTAGTTTGATTTAGAACGTCAATGCTTTTAGATAACGTGCCTGAACCGATCAACTCTTGATATAGAAAATGTTCAAAACATTATCCAACAATACAAAATTATATCCTTTCTTTACTAATAAAGAGACTGATATGATGTTTTATATCAGGTTTGGTATCTAATAACATTTGTTCAGAATCAATGTATTCTGGTAATACAGGGTGATAGTGACCAACAGACTTGGCTGCAACACTTGCACCATTTTCTGTCTCATGAAACATATCACCCGTTCTCAGTTCTCTACCTTTCTGTAGCCCATGTAACGGATTACATATGCGGGATCCTGATCCGGTATCTCATACCCAAGACGTAAAGGATACTGAGAAATAGTTCTCTGTAATGAATATACCCGAAGATGATGCATCAACATGCACTCTCTTCGTTTGGGCGGCACGGGAATTTTGGTAATCCCTAATTTTCTGCTATGTCTTATAACAAGTATAAGTTGGAGCGGGACCAACGTTCCCCAGCTCAGTATAACAAGCGGGTTCGGTCAATATATCCATATTATTATCTTGATTAAGGCATGATATGGTCGCTACCTGGAGAGAGAGAGAGAAGAAAACACTCAGCGTATGCTCTTGCAAGATTAGATTGGTTATCTAATATATCTAATCAGGATGTCTCCCACTGTTTTAATCAAATCTTCCTTCAAACCCTAAAAGGAAAGACTAGCCGGGATTAATTACACGCTACAAGTTCGCTAATCTTTCAGCCAGGCCAGTGTCGGTACTTTGAGGGAGGTCCCCCGTGCTTTCGCACGAACCTAATTAAAGTAAACCTCGTTTTCCCACGGGCGTAACCCCATTAACACCTTTCTAGACACCTACTTGATCGACTAATTGTAATGTGTAAAACTCTCCTAGGAGTAACTCTTACTCGCAGCGGGTATCGGGATCCAACTATCTCATAGAAGGTATGCAATCTTATTGCAAATTTCAACACTTGAAATCCTCAATAATATTTTACCCCTAGCGTCCCATGACCTTGACGCAGGCCAACAAACCACAGTGTGCTAGTCAAGTTCAACCCGTCATTTCTTGATTGAATTAAACCCACCCGCACGACCCTTGACGCAGGCCAACAAAGTCGCACGACTACCCTAATCCAATCTGCATCATATGCATAAACAGATAAATACTAGCTAGCTACCGCACACTACTCCTTGACGCATGCCAACAAACGTAGCACGAATACTAAGTAGGACTTATCTGAAATGACTGAGGGCTACGACTGGTTTTTATGAAAACCCTTTGCGTAATGAACTTGATATCGTTGTAGAATCAAGTGATTTTAAAAGGAGTGTTTTTTAGGCTTTTCTAGTTTTGCTAAAGTGGTCACTCCCGGTGAAGGGATCGTCGGCCCTTTCCTCATCGAATAAGGTGCAGGATATATCATATATACCACTATGCAAAGCAAGAACTATAGAAGCAATCAAAAGACAAACCGAGTTTGTAGAATCTACTAGTTTCTCTAAAGAGGTCACTCCCGGTGAAGGAATCTCGGCTCTTTCCTTATCGAATAAGGTGCTGGATGTTCTACAAGGAACACCGCTATGCAAAGCAAGAACTGGAGCTACCAGTTTTTAAACAAGTTTCTACAACATCTTTAGGTTTCTTTTAGTTTCATTAATCTCATTAATGAAGTCCCATTTTATTATGCTTCACAAGCATCACATTTGAAACGAAATCTGCAATATAACATATATCTCATATATATAATATAAACATTCGTCTCAGACAGTTATATGATCTCATCACAGAACATTGCTGCAGAAGAAAATATATGAAATATTGGATATACTAGGACGTCCGTGTTTTAGTACGAGCCTGTATAAAACACGGATTCCACGGTCGCGATGAATAGCCAAACCCACATCCCTAGACCCCTACGAGAGCGGCAATCAACACTGCCAATTTTAGGGTTAGGAGACCCGGTCTCGACTCCTCGAGATGGTCTCCCACTGGACCCTAGAACCCGGTTACTTGTGCTCCCCGTCTTGGGTCTACCTAATACGGAAAAGTAAATAATATACAAAGGTGACATCATCCTCAGCCCGGAAGTGCCCCAATAAAAGAATATTACATACAAATGAATTTTACATGAATGAAAAAGAAAAACTCTTATCTCGCATAAAACCCCCGGCTATTCAGAACGCGACGATCCAATATAACATAACACAGCAACACATAATATCTCATATCATCAACGTAAGCAAGTATGCGTATCCCGATTATCGTTGATGTATAGCAACAAAGCCGGCGACACACCACATACTACGCTTACTGTCACAGAAAAGAAAGTGTAAAACTACAACAGTTGGAATCCGCAACCTCCTTAGACATCGCATGCCTAACAATTATAAACCTCGCATTTTAGTCTCTTTATCAAAAACTCTTTTCAATATCAAGTCGGGCAATTCAACAAGATTCCCGACAACCTGATCGAATGCTCGTCGCAAACTTTAGTAGACTGCCGCACCCCCGGATGCCGTCGACGAAGTGCACTAAAGCGGAACGCCGCTGCCGCGAGCACCCGAACGGATGCTTTTGGCGATGGGGTTCTCTTACAGTCACTTGGTCGGGGCTATGGGGCGTGGCTATATATTAAGTTTACCCGGCGAGTATCCGCGTATGATACGTGATTGCGACGGACTTTTGATCACATCAAAATTCCGTGGCAACCGATCATCTGAGACTAAACTGCTATGTTTATAACATTCAAATTAGTTATCTCATAACTACTTGTGGATTCCAAATATTGTATCACATTCCAGATAAATAGACAATGTTAAACTTTCCGATCGAATAATCAAACACCCAAGATTTCCCCAATATATCTCAACACTTGAAATCAGTTTAAAAACATCCTTCACATGCCACAGTACCAATGGTCCAGCCATAGAAGGGTCAAGCCAATGCCTCACATATGGCACGCTGTACTGCCCCAAATCCTAAGGTTCAGAGGCAGTTCAAGACGGTCACATAATCGAGTTAAGGTTTGTTTTCTTCTAGAGGGTCCACCGTGTTACTTGCACGACTTAGAACGTTCTTAAACTCAAGAAAAAATCCAACTTTTGAAACAATTTCCGACAGGGGAAAAAGTGAGTTATTGATATCCGTTCGAACTTTTTAACAGTTTCTAAAAATTACCCGGACAAACTAAACAAAGTTAAATTATCCGATCGAATCAACGAGTCCCCAATACAACCCTAGAAAACTCAACACTTGAGTGGAATTAAAAAATTCCCAGAAAAAAATGACAAGAAAGGACCTAAGAATAAATATATGAAATTCCAGGGACTAATTCACAATTTTGGCCGCGGAACCGCCGCCAAACCCTTGGTATGGCCGCGGTTCCGCGGTCATATGAGCGAATTAGTGGGCCATACTTCACAGTAATTCTTAGTTTTTCCTACTTCTTTTTCTGAGTATTTTTAATACTGAAAAATCACATTTTTAGAAAATGTACAAAGAGGGGTATAAACCGGGTATTCGGAATTCGATCGGACTTTAAACTTCGTCTAAAACTCTAGCTTGGCTCTGATACCACTGCAGGGATGCTAGGCACGCGCACAAGGGTCTACGAGGCATCAACCATGCCCGATTAAAAAATTAGCTCTACCGAACAACCCAAAGCCGGATCTTTAAACTAGGGTTTAGGCGAAAACAAGCATGTTAAACTCTTTAACACTAAGTGAGAGGGATTACAACCTTTGTAGATTCGGTCCTTCACTTCAATAGTTCCGTGTAGATGTCCCCTTTGCTGCGATCGTGAACTCCGGACTCTAGAGAAGCTCCACAAGAAGAACGAACGTGCTTGCTTCGATGACTTCGAGGCCGAAGATGATCTACGTCGGGGAGACACTAACTCAAGCTATTCCTTCACTAGGTCATGAACTTTGTGAAGAGAACACACTCTACTACATGGCAAGTGGTAGAGGGTGAAGAAGTAGGAGGTGGGCTCACTTTAGAATTGATTTTCTCACACTTTTTCTCAAACTCGATTGAAGCTCGAAAGCTTTTGTTGAAATGAAGAAGAAGAAGAAGTCTAATGAATAATTCATCCAAAATGAAAACTTATCCAATGAATTATTGCACCATGGTTGAGTTAAGCCCTCATGCTTAACTCATGTAGAGAATTAACCAAAGTATGAGGTTAAGGGTTGGGTTAACTAATATCCTAAGGAATGACAAAAGAGTTGACTTTGTCAATGTTGCATACAAGCTTCTACAAGCTTGATAACATTGACTAAAGTCTCCTCTCTTTTGTTATTCTTAAGGAAATAAGTAAACCCTAATTTAACCTAAACTTGATATAAGTCTCATACACCCATCTTGTATGTATCATCAAGCATGATACAAACATGTACACTTGCATATATCACATATAAACAATGTGCACAATCTAGTGAGAAAATAAATCATAAGTGAGCTAATACTAGTTAATGTAATGTAATATATCAAATATATAATTATACATTAAATTATTAAATCAACTCTTGATTTAATAACCCGGCTATAACCGACTAATATCATGTGTAACAACTTATCGAATCAACACTTGATCCGATAACCCGGCTATATCGCATACAACCGATCAATGTCACGAATCGCGAGAATAGAATACGGTATCTCATATCGTATTAATCTCGGTCCCGCACATATCACATATGTGCTCCTACCCCGTTTCGCTTGAGCCAGGAAACCCCTGTGTAGGACTCTAAAGACTCGTCAATACGCCGGCAGTAGGTGATGATCATATCAAACAGCCACAAGTCGCAAGCGGTCTGCTAAACGTAACGGCCACCTGGGTATTGAGCGATCAGAAGATCAACAAGCAAGCCTGTACATTCTCCTGTGAATCCAATCAGTAACACTTCCGTACAGTCCGGTCTCGTCATCTGATATGTTGCATATCTCGTCTAGGGGTGGTAAACGTCAGACCCCAGTAGCTCGATAAGTCATGTCGATATGAGGTATATAATAGTTCGAGAAACTACTGATAACACTTACCAGTAAATCTCAGCAACCCTGGCCAGGAATTTCCGATTATAGCCAATCGAACACAACACAACATCAACTCCCGATATCGGGAGAGACGAATCCCCTCCTATCGCTCATTGCCTCCATGTGATTCGGGATTGTACCCAAAAGCCACCTTTTTGCACGCCCTCTTGGACGTGGTATGATGGAAATCAAAGCACAGTGGGAATCATACAAGACTCTATAATGATCTCGGGTCAACAGACTACTCTGTACCAGTGTTACCGGAGAACAGCCATCTGACGTGAGGTATAATACCATCTGGGAGTTCTCGGCAAGTCCGTCCAGTGTACCCAGTCTCCACTGAGCACCCGTACACCATCCTTGATGTCAAACACCGATGGATATGGGATCATCCATCGCCCATCATATGGGTCAAGATGCGTATACTCCAGTCTACTCTGGTGCATCGATGTCCTGTCTCGATACACCCTCGAGTAGGAACAATTATAGGATGTACTTGTCGACTACCGTGGCCCCACTAGTATGATCTCATCATAGTCCCAGTAGTCGAGTGCATATCTTAAGGGCTTTATTAACATGTAACATAGAGACAATCAGAAGTACATGTTAAGATAAAGAGCAACCAGATAGCGTACTTTCATGTTGAGCAAGAAAGTCCTCCCTATATATGTCCAAGCATCCATTACAATATACATCATATGCACAGTAATGGCCTCTAGGGCATACATATAACTAACACAAAGAACCGGTCTTGGCATGTGTAGACAGGGGACCTTTATACATCAGCATGTATCAATCCCAAGAGTTCCACTAACTCTTTCTCTGTTTCCAATAAACAGAGCTGTGGTCATCTTATCTTTGTGACATGACCGGCAAGTATCACAAGATGAAAATTCAAACTAATTTAAATATGCATCTAAATGTAACTTTAGCTAGTTGGGTCGCATCGATATGACCTAGTCTACAATTCCTAAAGAAGGATTCGTTCATTTCTGAACTCTTCCTCTTGTGTGTGTTCTGTATACTATGAACTGTGGTTTGATTTAGAACGTCTATACTTTTAGACAACGTGCCTGAACCGATCAACTCTTGATATAGCAAATGTTCAAAATATTATCCAACAATACAAAATTATATCCTTCTTTACTAATAAAGAGACTGATATGATATTGTATATTAGGTTCGGTATCTAATAACATTCATTCAGAATCAATGTATTCTGGTAATACAGGGTGATAACTGCCAACAGTCTTGGCTGCAACACTTGCATCGTTTCCAACTCTTGAAACTTATCACCCATTCTCAGTTCTTTACCTTTCTGTAGCCCATGTAACAAATCACATTTGCGGGATCCTGATCCGGTATCTCATACCAAGGACGTAAAGGATACTGAAAAACAGTTCTCGGTAATGAACATACCCGAAGAAGGTGCATCAGCATGTACCTTCTTTGTTTGGGCAGCACGGGAATTCTGGTAATCCCCAATTTCCTGCTCGGTCTTAAAACAATTATAAGTTGGAGCGGGACTAACGTTCCTTGGTGCAGTATAATAAGCGGGTTCGGTTAATACATCTGTATTATTTTCTTGATTAAGGCGTGACATAGTCGCAACCAGAAGAGAGAGAGAAGAAAACACTCAGTGTGCGCTTTTACAAGATTAGATTGGTTATCAATTTATCTAATCAGGATGGCTCCAACTGTTTTAGTCAAATCATCCTTCAAACCCTAAAAGGAAAGACTAGCCAGGATTAATTACACTCTACAAGTTCGCCAATCTTTCAGCCAGGCCAGTGTCGGTACTTTGAGGGAGGTTCCCCGTGCTTTCGCATGGACCTAATTAAAATAAACCTCGTTTTCCCTGGGGCGTAACCCCGTTGACACCTTTCTAGACACCTACTTGATCGGCTAATTGTAATGTGTAAAACTCTCCCAGGAGTAACTCTTACTCGCAGCGAGTATCGGGATCCAACTATCTCATAGAAGGTATGCAATCTCATTGCAAATTTCAACACTTGAAATTCGCAATAATATTTTACCCCTAGCGTCTTATGACCTTGGCTAAGGTCAACAAATTATAAGCGCTAGCCAAGTTCAACTCGTCATTTCCCGATTGAATTAAATCCATCCGCACGACCCTTGGCTAAGGTCAACAAAGTCGCACGACTACCCTAACTCAATCGCATCATATGCTTATACAGATAAGTACTAATTAGCTACTGCACACTGCGCCTTGGCTAAGGTCAACAAACGCAGCACGAATATTAACTATTACTTATCTGAAATGACGAAGGGCTACGACAGGTTTTTAAGAAAACACTTTGCGTAATAAACTTGATATCATTGTAGAATCGAGTAATTTTAAATGGAATGTTTTTTAGGCCTTTTCTAGTTTTGCTAAAGAGGTCACTCCCGGTGAAGGGATCTCGTCTCTTTCCTCATCGAATAAGGTGCGGGATATTACACAAACATCACTATGCAAAGCAAAAACTATAGAAGCAATCAAAAGACAAACCAAGTGTGTAGCATCTACTAGTTTCGCTAAAGAGGTCACTCCCGGTGAAGGGATCTCGGCTCTTTCCTTATCGAATAAGGTGCTGGATGTTCTATAAGGAACACCGCTATGCAAAGAAAGAACTAGAGCTACCAGTTTTTAAACAAGTTTCTACAACATCTTTAGGTTTCTTTTAGTTCATTAATCTCATTAATGAAGTCCCATTGCATTATGCTTCACAAGCATTACATTTGAAACGAAATCTGCAATATAACATATATCTCATATATATAATATAAACATTCGTCTCAGGCAGTAATATGATCTCATCACAGAACATTGCAGCAGAAGAACATATATGAAATATTGGATATACTAGGAGATCCGTGTTTTAATACGAGCCTGTATAAAACACGGATTCCACGGTCGCGATGAATAGCCAAACCCACATCCCTAGACCCCTACGAGAGCAGCAAGCAACACTGCCAATTCTAGGGTTAGGAGACCCGGTCTCGACTCCTCGAGATGGTCTCCCACTGGACCCTAGAACCCGGTTACTTGTGCTCCCCACCTTAGGTCTACCTAATGTGGAAAAGTAAATAATATACAATGGTGACATCATCCTTATCCCGGAAGTTCCCCAATAAAAGAATATTATATACAATGAATTTTACATGAATGAAAAAGAAAAACTCTCATCTCACATAAAACCCCCGGCTATTAAAAAACGCGACGATCCAATATAACATATCACAGTAACACATAATATCACATATCATCAACGTAAGTAAATATGCGTATCCCAACTGTCGTTGATGTATAGCAACGAAACCGGCGATACACCACATATTACACTTACGGTCGCAGAAAAGAATGTGTAAAACTACAACAGTTAGAATCTGCAACCACCTTAGACATCGCATGCCTAACCAAATGAATTCCTTAGACATCGCATGCCTAACAATTATAAACTCCGCATTTTAGTCTCAATATCAAAAACACTTTTCAATATCAAGTCGGGCAATTCAACAAGATTCCTGACATCCTGATCGAATGCTCGTCGTAAACTTTAGTAGACGACCGCACCCCCAGATGTCGTCGATGAAGCGCACTAAGGCGGAACACCGCTGCCATGAGCACCCGAACGGATGCTTTTGGCGACGGGGTTCTCCTACAGTCACTTGGTCGGGGCTATGGGGCGTGGCTATCTATTAAGTTTACTCGGCGAGTATCCACGTACGCTACGTGATTGCGATGGACTTTTGATCGCATCAATATCCCGTGGCAACCGATCAAATAAGACTAAACTGCTAGATTTATAACATTCCAATTAGTTATCTCATAACTACTTATGGATTCCAAATATTGTATCACATTCCAGATAAATAGACAATGTTAAAATTTCCGATCGAATAAACAAACACCCAAAATTTCCCAAATAGTTCTCAACACTTGAAATTAGTTCAAAAACATCCATCACATGCCACAGTACCAATGGTCCAGCCGTAGAAGGGTCAAACCAACGCCTCATATGTGGCAACGCCGTACTGCCCCAAACCCTAAGGTTTAGAGGCAGTTCAGACGGTCACATAATCGAGTTAAGGTTTGTGTTCTTCTAGAAGTTCCACCGCGTTACTTGCACGACTAAGAACGTTCTTAAACTACGGAAAAATCCAACACTTGGAAATTTTACGGCAGGGGAAAAAGTGAGTTATTGATATCCATTCGAACTTTTTAACACGTTCTAAAATTACCCTGAAAAACTTAAACGAAGTTAAACTTTCCGATCGAATCAACGAGTTCCCAATACATCCCAGAAAACTCAACACTTGAGTAGAATTAAAAATTCCTAGAACAATCAAGAAATAAGTACGGACGTTATTGTGTAAAAACCAAAACCTAATATTACTGTTTGGCCGCGGAACCGCCGCGCAAGAAAGGGTATTGCTGCAGTTCCGCGGCGCAATAAAGGTATCTTGGGCTCGTTTTTCACAGTAATCCATCAAATCACCTGCTGAATTTTCTGAGTATTTTTAATACGATTGTGCGACTACATGGAGTTCCGACTTGTATTGTGTCCGACAGAGGCACCCAGTTCACCAGCCGACTATTGTAAAAGCTTTAAGAGACTTAGACACCCGATTGTGTTCAATACAGCTTTCTACCCACAGACCGATGGTCAGTCAGTGCGGACCATTCAGAATCTTGAGGATATACTCCGAGCTTGCATTCTAGATTTTTGTGGTAATTGGGATCGCCACTTGCCTTTGATAGAGTTTTCCTATAATAACAGCCTCTAGGAGAAGCTTCAGATGGCACCCTTCGAGACATTATATGAGAGAAAATGTCGATCACCAGTTTGTTGGACAGAGCTCTGTGAGAGCAGTATTTTGGGACCACAGATTGTGCAAGAGACGACCGATAAGATTCAGTTGATTTGGGATACGATGGAGCGACCCAGAGCAGGAAGAAATCTTATGTAGACCGACATCGACGAAGACTTGAGTTCGTTGTTGTAGATCATGTTTTCTTAAAGGTTTCTCCGATGAAGGGCATGTCGAGATTCGGAAAGAAAATGAAGGCTTAGTTCCAAATATGTCGGTTCTTTGAGATTCTCGAGCGTGTCGGCACAGTTGCTTATCGTTTGGCTCTTCCACCCAGCTTTCCAAATACTCACCCCGTGTTTCATGTATCAATGCTCCGCAAGTACCTTCTTGACCCCTCTCGTGTGATACAGCATCAGACGATCCAGCTGGAGCGCAATCTTTCTTTCACCAGGCTGCCGAGGGTCATTCTAGATCGGTGATTGAATGAATTTCTCGTTGTGTCGGTTTATTGAAAATTGTATAGAAATCACAACCAAAAATATTTTGACCGCAATCAATAACGGTGTCGGATGTAGCGCATTAGTAAGTGTGGATCGTCCACAGGGAAAGTGAGATCCGTTCAATTTTCGAATTAGATGAGTCGAAAATTTAAAGAAAAGAAAAGAAACAATTCATGATTTGTAAAATTGAATATCAAGAATTAGAAAAATCTAGATCTAAGAAAATATTAAAATCAAGAATTGAGATGTGTGATGATTTCCAAACCAACAATCAAGATTCGAAGTGTGGCTCGTAGGAGTAGATCGGATCTATAGATGTGATGAGATCTAATGATTACATATTCTTATCCATTAACGAATTGATACTAGATCGATGTTGATTTATCGAGGGTTAAGGATCTTGTGAAGAAATCAGGGATTCCTCATCTCATCCTTTGTCCTTTCGATGAATCTCGTTCAAAATCTAGCTTCAAGTTAATCAAATGATCAATCGTTGATCCCTAGTTTCGAGCGAACACAATCAAAAAAGCATCGTCTCGAAACTAGGTCATCGATCATTTGATTCACAAGAATTTACAAACGTTATAGGATTTAAGAATTGTAAAAGAGTCTAAATCATCATCATCTATCGATCGTCACAACTCCTACACGAGCGGAGTTTTACTCAAACATCATAATAGCAAACCCAATCATAAATTGAGATCGAATCATAATACTTGAATTAAAAGATAAGCAAGGTATAGAAATTTCACCTTTATTTATCGACAAATTTCGTTACAACTCTCTTGAAATTTACAAAATGAAGGAACTAGATCGTCGATTTCGGCTTCGTTCGGCTCCTTGAGTCGCGGATCTCCTTGGATCTCTTGCTCCGGTGAAGTTCGGCGTCGCTTTCTATAGGTTGAAGGCTTCTTGCTTGAATGGTACTCGGGATCTTGATCTTGATTTTAGAATTGGAATTAGGGTTAGGGTTTTGAGGCACAAGTCGTGTCACTCAACTTGTGGGTGGAAGATGATGGATAATTTCTTGAACAACCTCAACCCTAGATCTAGGCTCCTTTTTATAGACCTCAAAACCCTAGATCTAGGATTTCAAATTTCAAATTTCCCTCCAAATGTTTGTTAAAGAGAGCCTTCTAGAAATAATTTGTTAGGCCGAGCCTTCTAGATGAAGCCACGTGGAGAATCTGGAGTCTTCTGGAAGCTTGGGCCGTTATTGGAGACACATAGAAAACATCTGGAAGCTTGATGACGTCACCGCGCCGCAGATCCGCGGCTCAAGCCGGCTCCGGCCGCGGATCCGCGGCTCTGTTGAAGCCTTGGGGCTTGGAATTTCTGGTACTTGTTTGGGATGACATTTGGGCCTTTTTCTGATATGTTGAATGTTATATTTCCCTCTAGATTTCTACCGGCTCTCAAGTCTTTGAGTTGGCGTAATTTTTGATTAGCACTATGACAATTTTGGCCTTTCTTCTGGAATTTCCTGCACAGACTCCAAAACAAGTGTTGCGCAATACAAGGATGATGCGATGCCACGATAAACAGTCAATTTCCCTAAAAATGCTGGTTTTAATATACAGTACAGGTAATTCAGTATTATACAGGTGTTTTGCTAATATGTGCAATATGAATACTGAACACCTCTAGATGAATACAAAAGAAAGGGAAATAGCCGTGTTAAAAATGCAGTATTTTCGACTGATCAAATTCCCCCAAACTTATTTTCGGTCGTCTTGAGTGAACTGTTTTATTAAAAAGAGAAGGAGAAAATAAAGAAAGAGAAAAACTAACTAGCACACTTTCGTAGGCAACACGATTGCACTGAGCACGTGCAACAAGCCTTTAAACCTCTAGGTGTCCCTAGTAGGAGGAGTGTTGTCTCCTGAGGGTTTTCAGCGGATTGCACCCACAAAATCCAATAATAAAAGGAAGATCATGAATATTACATTTAAAGAAAAGAATTTTAAAAGAAAAGCCTTGAAAATTAGGGTTTCCAACTAAGCTAACTTTTTGGTTGTCTTGAGCCCTATCTTAATAGTCATGAAAAGATGTCAGAAATCACGTCCTCCCTCAATAAAACATTGTCTTATTCTTCATTCTTATCTTTCTTCCAAACATCGATCATATCACCCTATGTGTGTGTAATAAACATCCCTACACCCGGAGAATTCAATTCGAGCTATCATACTCTTGTCCATCCACCTCAGTACTTTTTAATTAATGAATATTTAGGATTGCTCACACACTTTCATGCGACCGTTAATATTTCTTGAGGTACTAACCGACCGATTACTCATGTGCTTGCTTATTTGGTGTTTTTCCTCGTCTTGCACCACCTAAGGCTTAGCAGTGACTCCCAGACCAGTTGGCCTCAGGGCACTAGGTGAAGAGGCACCCTCGCTATATTTTTTATTGCTGCCTTGGCGATAACAAAATCAGTGTCCATTTTTCTCACCATTTTATATTTTCTTCATTCTTTTAATTTCCTTCATACTTTGGATTTTAGACAAGAGCATTTCAAGGTATTCTCTACTATCCCGAGTTTCAAGACGTGTGTAAGTGCGAATAGCAGGGTATCAACGTTCAAAATGTTTGGCTTCCAGAATAGAAACTATTTTTCAGACTTATTTTTATCCTCAGATTAGTGACTTCCTTCATCTTACTAACCCTTGGGATAACGGCTCATAACTACTTATTACTAGTTCGTATAAGAAAACTTCTAATTTTCTTGGTTTTCTTAAATTTTTCTAATCTCATATATGTAATTTTTTTCACTATCTAATCTTTTATTATCTTATTTATGTACAAAAATGTTAAATATTAAATATTTTTATATTTTAAAATTTTTAAAATTTTTTATGGGTTTTGAAAATTTTTAAATTTTTATAGGTTTTTAAAGAAATGTTTTGTGCTTATGCAAATGATATGCAAATGATGCAAAAATAAGCACAAACCTCCCCCAAACTTGTTTTCAATAGTGTCCTCACTGTTGCCAACCGCTATATCTACAAAACCTGTAAGCCTGGGAGGAATTTATTAGTGGGGGTAAAATATATAAGTGAAGATCCTCCCCCAAACTTATTCTTTTCACTCACCTCCATTCAAAAGATGATGCAGTAATTTACAGGACATGGAGGTGAGACGGAGGAATTTTAATACAAATAAAATGGCTCCTGTAAGAATAGGAGCTCCTACGTGGGGTCAGTGAAAAATACGGCTTTAATGTATGTCCATTCACTTTGAAAAATGTGCCGTTTTTAACATTTTCTACCTCTACTGCCCCGTGCGGGTATACAGACCGCACAATAAAAGGTCCCTTCCACCGAGATCGAAGCTTACCCGCATGAAGGTGAATCATAAAGAAGGACTTGTTGACCAGGTGTAAATGTTTTCCTCAAAATTTTTTTATCATGAAAAACCTTGGTCCTATTCTTTACGATTACAGCGCTATCATAAGCTTCATCGCGGAGTTCGCTTAGCTCATTCAATTGCAGCTTCCGAAAGTTGCAGACCTGGTTTAAGTCAAAGTTGATTTTCTTAATAGCCCACAATGCTTTATGCTCAATCTCGACTGGTAAGTGACATGCCTTCCCAAACACTAACCTATATGGAGACATCCCTAGATCGGTTATAAATGCAGTTCGGAATGCCCAAAGAGCATCCGTCAGTTTGGTCGACCAATCTTTTCTATTCTTAGCAACAGTCTTCTCCAGGATTTGTTTGATCTGTCTATTCGAAATCTCAGCTTGCCCGCTCGTTTGGGGATGATAGGGTGTAGAAAGTCTGTGGTTGATTGCATATTTCCGCATCAGAGTCTCGAAAGACCTGTTGCAGAAATGTGTCCCGTTATCGCTAATGATAGCGCGTGGGTGTCCAAATCGCGAAAAGATGTTTTCTTTTAAGAACTTAATGAAAACCTTCTTGTCATTAGTGCGACATGGAATGGCTTCAACCCACATCGAGACATAATCAACCGCAAGCAGTATGTACAAATTCCCAAAGGAGTTGGGAAAGGGACCCATAAAGTCAATGCCCCAAACATCGAAAATTTCAACCACTAAGATGGGTTGCTGTGGCATTTCATTTCTACAGGAAATCCTACCCGTGTGTTGACACTGTGTACAGGTTTTGCAATAATCAAATGCGTCCTTGAACAAGGTCGGCCAAAAAAATCCGCATTGCAAAACCTTCTCCGCCGTCTTTTTAGGACAGAAGTGACCCCTACAGACCTGATCATGACTAAAAGATAGAACACTCTTAAAATCCTCATTCGGGACATACCGGCGAATGATCTGATCAGGACAATACTTAAACAGATATGGATCATCCCAGTAAAAGTGTTTTACTTGGGATAGAAAACGATATTTGTCCTGTTTTGACCAATCGCTGGGTATCAGTCCCGTGACAAGATAGTTCACAATATCCCTGAACCAAGGTTCATTGGATATGCTCAAGAGTTGTTCGTCTGGAAATGAATCATTGATCGGCAGGGTCACAGGTGAAGAAGATATGCGTGAAAGATGGTCGGCTACAACGTTTTCACATCATTTCTTATCTTTGATAACAAGATCAAATTCTTGTAATAGAAGATCCAACGTATTAGCCTACCTTTTGCATCTTTCTTTGCCAAAAGGTGTTTCAAGGCGGAGTGGTCAGTGTACACAACTATTGGTGAAACAATCAAGTAAGGCCTGAATTTTTCTAATGCAAATACAACTGCCAAAAGTTCTTTTTCGGTAGTTGTATAGTTAATTTGAGCATAATTCAGGGTCTTACTTGCGTAATAGATCACCTGTGGCATCTTTTCAATGTGTTGTCCTAAGACTGCACCAACTGCAAAATCTGATGCATCACACAAAAGCTCAAAGGGGTAGTCCCAATCTGGAGACGATAGAACGGGGGCTGTAGTGAGGGAGTGTTTGAGTGAGTTGAATGCTACCTCACAATCCGAGTCAAAGTGGAAGGTCGTATCCTTGGCCAAGAGAAGAGTTAAGGGTCTAGCAATTTTGCTAAAATTCTTAATGAATCTCCTGTAAAAGCCCACATGGCCAAGAAATGATGGGATATCCTTGACGCTTTTGGGATGAGGAAGGTTTTGAATGACATCTATCTTAGCTCTGTCAACCTCAATGCCTTTCCGTGAAATAACATGTCCAAGCATAATTCCCTCTTGGACCATGAAATGGCATTTTTCCCAATTCAAGGTTAAGTTCTTCTCTTTGCAACGAGTAAGAACAGCGTCAAGATTTGTTAGGCAGTCAGAAAAAGAGTCTCCGAAAATCGAGAAATCGTCCATGAAAATCTCCAAAAAATTCTCGACCATGTCAGAGAATATCCCCATCATACACCGCTGAAAGGTAGCGGGAGCATTGCATAACCCAAAGGGCATGTGTCTATAAGCAAAGGTACCAAAAGGACAAGTAAAAGTGGTTTTATCTTGATCCTTTTTAGCTATGGGGACCTGATTATAGCCAGAGTATCCGTCCATAATGCAATAATACTCACGTCCAGCTAAGCGTTCCAGCATCTGATCAATGAAAGGTAGAGGAAAGTGGTCTTTCCTCGTAGCGGCATTGAGTTTTCTGCAATCAATACATACACGCCACCCGGTTTGGGCGCGTGTCTGAATCAACTCATTTGCCTCATTGGTAATAACAGTGATGCCAGATTTCTTAGGGACAACATGTATTGGACTCACCCATTGGCTATCGGAGATTGGGTAAATGATACTATTATCAAGGAATTTGACGATCTCTTTCATCACCGCTTCCTTCATGATGGGGTTCAACCGTGTCTGTGGTTCTCGGGTTGGTTTGGCATCATCCATCAAGTGTATATGATGTTCTACAATCAAGGGACTAATCCCTTTGATGTCCGCCATGGTCCAACCAAACGCCTCCCTATTAGATCTCAATACCGACAAAAGTGCATTCTCTTGCTCTGATGCTAGAGAAGCGGATATGATAACCGGTAAAGACTCATTCTCACCTAAATATGTATATTTAAGATGAGAAGGTAAGAGTTTGAGATCTAATGCTGGCGGAGAAATAGAAGGTTGGATCGTCGACTGATTTTTGGAGTCGCAAAGAAGCTCATAGCCTGTAAAAGATACAGACTCGAATGGTGATGAGTCAGGAGTGTCGGACTCAAGCATGGAAATAGTTGTAGGGTGTTTTTCGTCACCCCATTGAGATGGGAATACGCGCACGCTTGTCAGGCGTACTACAGACTCCCCCTGCCTAGGATAGGCCGGGGTTTAATGATTGTGGGGATCCGAATCTCCGGAAGCCGTGGACTAAACTGCCGTTAATTACCCCTCGCCTTTGGAGCGAGGGAACCTCCGATTGACGGGTTAAACTGGTCATGCGAACTCGATGTGCAGTGTATGTGTGTTTTGTTTTAGGGGGGTTTGGATATATCGGGAGCCACGCAGAGTTTTTACGGGGTCCCGCTACCCGGATAGCGGGCTGGGGGTCAAGGGGGCTAGCAGCCCCCTTGCGGGGTGCGGGGCAGCGTCCCGTTAGAAATTTTTTCTAACAGGGACAGTGTTGTGGAGTATGTGTATGTGTACATATGTATACATATGTATATATATATATATGTATATATAAATAAAGGGGGAAAAAGACATCCAAAGGATGCGTGAGGCCAGCGCCTAGGCACTTGAGCGCAAGCGCGCCACGTGTCGGCACGTGGACGCTTTGCGCTCGAGCGCATAGTGCTGGAGAGCAAGCGCGCCACGTGTCGGCACGTGGGCGCTTTGTGCTCGGGCACTGGGCGCTTGAGCGCAAGCGCACCACGTGTCGGCACGTGGGCGCTTTGCACTTAAACACAGAGTGCTGGAGCGTAAGTGCGCCATGTGTCGGCACGTGGGCGCTTTGCGCTCAGTCGGTGGGCGGGTGAGCGTAAGCGCGCCACGTGTCGGCACGTGGGCGCTTTGCGGTTGAACGCAGAGTGCAGGGCGCTGGAGCGCAAGCACGCTACGTGTCGGCACGTAGGCACTTTGCGCTCGAGCGCAGGGCTCTGGAGCGCAAGCGCGCCACGTGTCGGCACATGGGCGCTTTGCGCTCCAGCGCAGGGTGCTGGAGCGCAAGCGCGCCACGTGTCGGGACGTGGGCGCTTTGCGCGGCGCTCGAGAGCAGGGCGCTCGAGCACAAGCGCGCCACGTGTCGGCACGTGGGCGCTGTGCGCCTAAGCGCAGGGCGCTAGAGCGCAAGCGCGCCATATGTCGGCACGTGGGCGCTTTGCGCTCGAGCGCTAGCGCGCCTGCGAGGAAAATGGGGCTTTTAGCCCCGGAAATTCTCTAAAGAGAAAATAGGGTGGAGTTTAAACTCCTAAGATGCTTTGGGTTAATGAAGGGGGTTCTTCCTCTTCCTCTTCTGTTGGCTGGATCTTGAAGATCAAGAGATATGAGATTTTTTTAAAAATCTCTCCTTTTTGAGATCTAGTGACAGATCCAAGTTTCACTTTGTGGGTTTGGTGGTGAAAAACTATTTTGTTTTATAAAATGAAGAGTAAAACTCTTGATTTAATTCAAAAGAAAGAAGAAGATTTTGGAACCTTGAAGAAGGAGAAAAGATCTCAGATCTAAATTTTTTGGAGAGAGAAAAGTTGTTGGGATTTTTTTCATTATCTTTGCCTTTATAGGCCATACACTTTACACATAGCCCCTTGGGCTTCACAAAATTGCATTTTGCCTATCCCATGGCTCATGTGCCATTTCTTTTTGCGCATAAGCCATGGGCTTTACAAAAATTTGGCTTTATGCCTATTTTTCTTACATTTATCCATAAAACAAAATAAAAGAAATACAACAAAATTATTTGTTACAAAATTTTTATCTTAGTATGGGGGGAGGCCGGCCGCTTCATGTTCGGGGTCGACCCGGGCATGGGCCCACTGGATTTGGGCTTGGGCCCACTGGATTTGGGCTTGGGCCCACTTGGCTTGGGGTTGACTTTGATTTTGACTTGGTCAACCGGGATGTAAATTTTTACCCCAACAAATTGCCCCCTATCAATAAATGCACACCACATATGTGGGTCGTGTGCATGAAATTGATGGATCCTCTTTTACTTGGAGGCGACCTGATTTGGTTCCCGCTTTTTAGGAAGATGGCACTGCCCTTTTTACGACATGGACGGCCGTTGCTTGACATGTCTCCGAGACGGAGTGTCCGTGATAGACGTTTCCCTGGCCCGAAGTGATCTGGTTCCCGCTTTGTAGGAATCCTGCGCTGCCCCTTTTTGCGACTTGGACGGTCGATGCTGCCTTTTAGCTACTTAGACAGTCGATGCTGCCCTTTTAGCGACTTGGACGGTCGATGCTGCCCTTTTTGCGACTTGGACGGTCGGTGCTGCCCTTTTTGCGACGTGGACGGTCGATGCTACCCTTTTTGCGACGTGGACGGTCGGTGCTGCCCTTTTTCCGACGTGGACGGTCGATGCTGCCCTTTTTGCGACGTGGACGGTCGATGCTGCCCTTTTTACGACTTGGACGGTCGATGCTGCCCTTTTTGCGACTTGGACGGTCGATGCTGCCCTTTTTGCCACATGGACGGTCGATGCTGCCCTTTTTGCGACTTGGACGGTCGGTGCTGCCCTTTTTGCGATTTGGACGGTCGGTGCTGCCCTTTTTGCGACGTGGACGGTTGGTGCTCTGATCCGGAGCGATTTGGGTTCTCGATTTGTGGGGAGCCTGCACTGCCCTTTTTACGACCTCGACGGTCGACGCTCGACGCATCTCCGAGACGGAGTGTCCGTGGTAGACTTTTCCCTAGTCCGGAGTGATCTGGTTCCTGCTTTGTAAGAATCCTGCGCTTCCCTTTTTACGATATGGACGGTCAATGCTTGATTTGACTTTTTCTACTTCTTGCAGTGCCAGGGGTGAACTTGACTTGCTCCGCTTCTTGCGATGTCGAGATTGGATTCTGACTTGCTCCGCTTTCTGCAGTGTCGGAGTTGAAGTTGACTTGTTGATTGTGATTTGGATTGACATCAGCATCGCCATACTGGAATATGGTACCAGGAGCGAATCATCATTTGCCTTGGGAGGATTTGGGAATTGGTTTTGGTTTGGCATCAGCATCGCTGCACTGGAATATGGTACCAGGAGCGAAGCATCATTTTCCATGAGGAGATTTCCCTCGTTCCCAGTTTAACGACTTAGGGGTCATCTGTTCCCAGTTTAACGACTTAGGGGGTCATCTGTTCCCAGTTTAAAGACTTAGGGGTCTATTGGATTGGAGTTTGGGATTTTGGGGTTAGGACAGGCATCAGCATCGCTAACACTGAAGCACACATGCCAGGAGCAATTCATCATTTGCCTATTCCTGTTGGGGGAGCGATGGCTTAGGAGACAGGTTTAGGTCCCTATCGCCTAAGGCTTTTCAATTTTATGGGCCGTGAGGGTCCCATAAAAGCATTTTCTCCCTACGAGTCGTAAGGATCACGCAAGTGTATTTTCTCCTTAGGAGTCGTGAGGACTCCTAAGTGTGTTTTTCCTTTATCAGTTGTAAGGATCCCATAAAGGTTTGTTCTCCTCATGTATCGTGAGGATACATGAGTGGGTCTTCTCAATGGGGAATCATTCCAAAGGCGGAGACCAGCCGCGTAACTGGTGATTGTGGTGGGGCATGGGTATGACGAGAATTATTTAAGCCCGTGGATTGTATACGGCAGTCAATCTGGGAACTGGCCGTAGGGCTGGAGAATGTTGAGAAATTGGATTTTGGTTGGCGTCTGCATCGCTACACTGGAATATGGTACCAGGAGCGACTCATCATTCGTCGTTTGTGGACTTGGAATTTGGGTCTTGTTTGGCATCAGCATTGCTGCACTAGAATAATGCCAGGAGCAACTCATCATTTGCCTTGGGAGGACTTGGGATTTGGATTTTTGGTCGGCATCAGCACCGTTAACACTGAAGCGAAATGCCAGGAGCGACTCATCATTTGCCGTTGCCCGTTAGGGAACGATGGCTTAGGAGACAGGTTCGGGTCCCTATCACCTAAGGCTTTTCAATTTTATGGGCCGTGAGGGTCCCATAAAAGCATTTTCTCCCTACGAGTCATAAGGATCCCGCAGGTGTATTTTCTCCTTAGTAATCGTGAGGATTCCTAAGTGTGTTGCTCCTTTGTGAGTCGTAAGGATCTCACGCAGGGGTTTTCTCCTCACAATGTCGAAAGGACTTTGCGAGTGTATTTCATCTCTTTTCACGAGTTTGTGCCCTTTCAGGTTTTCACAGACTCGCCGATAGTCCTGCTGTTTTTACACACGGAGCCCTTTCGGGTTTTCATCCGTGCCCGTTTTGCTTGTGGACATACCGTTTATTTTTTTATTTCTTTAAAAAAGAAATTCTTTTTCTCTCTTTTTTGGCCGCTGGTGGGACTTTAAAAGTAGTCTTACTGGCAGGATTTGGGAGAGATAGGGGTTATTTATGCCCGTGGATTGTATACGGTTTTGCAGGATGTATGATCCAGACCGTAGGGCTGATGTGCTCAATTCGCCTGCGACTTGGAGCATTCACGTGTAGTATTTCTTGAGATATCGGCCATTGATGGGTGGCATGGGCCTTTCTCCCTCGGCACTTATTAGTTGGTAGGATCCTCCGTCAAACACTTTCTCAATGACGTATGGTCCTTCCCAGTTTGGCTCGAATTTTCCCTTGGCATGTCGATTGAGGACGATCGGTCTTTTGAGGACCAACACCAATTCACCTTTCTTGAAAGCGTGGAGATAGGTTATCTTGTCATAGGCCCGTGACATTTGGGCTCGGTATAGCTCCAGATTTTGCTGCACTGCGAGCCTCTTTTCTTCGAGGGCATCGAACTCTTCAAGTCGAAGGATCACGTTTTCCTCCTCCGTCAACTCATGCTGAACGGCCATTCTTAAGCTTGGAACTTTGACTTCGAGGGGGAGGACCGCCTCCACTCCGAAGAGCAATGAGTATGGAGTGGACTGAGTTGGAGTACGGTGCGTGGTACGATATGCCCACAACGCCTCGTGAAGCTTGAGATTCCAGTCTCTCTTGTTGGCTGAAGCATTTTTCCTCAGGAGCTTGCATAGAGTCTTATTGAAGGCTTCGGCGAGCCCATTGGCTCTTGGATTGTAGATGGAGGAATATCTCCAGTCTATCTTGTACTGAGTAGCGAACCTTGAGACATTGAAGCTCTTGAAAGAAGGCCCGTTGTCAGTGTACCGAAGCGGTATAGAATATTAAGCTGGAAGAATGTCAGAATATCTTTTGTCTTGACTTCTTTTAGCGGGACAGCTTCAGCCCATCTGGAGAAGTAATCAGTTGCGGCCAGTATGAACCGGTGACTTTTGGATGACGGAGGATCAATTGGGCCAACGATGTTGGTGCCCCAGACTTCGAAGGGCCACGACGCCACCGTATGATGCAACAGATTAGGATGCTTGTGAATGAAATCACCATGGATTTGGCAGATCTGACATTTCTTTGCATGCTCTCCGCAATCCCGTATCATGGTGGGCCAGTAATACCCAAGCTGTTTGATTTGAAGTCGCATCTTGGGGCCAGATTGGTGAGCACCGCAAACGCCCAAGTGAACATCTTTCATGACCTTTTGGGCTTCGGCCAATGACAGACACCTGAGCCAGAGTTGGTCATATGACCTGCGGTATAACGTGTCATTTACAAACACGTATCGGAGAGCTCTTTTCTTCAGCTGAATCTTTGCAGATTTTTCTTCGGGCAGCTTGTCGTATCGGAGGTACTCTATGAAGGGTTCTCTCCAATCGGGCTCGTCTTGGATGATCGAAGTTTTTTCGGTAGGACTGCTCTTCTATTCCGCGCTTTCCTCTTCTCATAGAGGGACCGGGGGTAGAATTTGCCGGCTCCTGACTGTGATCAGAATTTCGTCCGTCGATGAGTGCTCGGACATGGGGTGGATGCCATAGCCCTTCGTAAAACTTTGCTTCGGACTCCGTTTGATATAACCGGCATCCACACTTTTTAAAGTATTCCCGCATCTCGGGCGCATAGTATCTGGAATTGAGGATGGCTCTTATGCCTCTCTTATAGGGAAGGCACGCGATAGAAAGATCGTCCGGGTGCACAACGGGGGTTGACCCGTAAAACAGGATGCCCTTCTGTCCATTTTTCCTCCCGGGGATGTAGAAAGTTTTCCGCTGGTCCACGGTGGAGACTGACAACGCATCGAGCTCTTTGTACATCTGCTCCGGCACCCTTGTGACGGCTAGGGACCCTTCTGCAATTTCGAGGGTCTCTCAAAGTTTCTCTTTTTGCAAGGGGGTCTAATCTGCACCGTTGTTGCACGACAGGTCCTCTTCCTCTGACTCTTCAGTGTCACTGCCAAGATGAAGGCTGACTTTACTGCTAGATGGGGCTTTAGTGACAGATTCATCCGTATCGCTACCGAAATGAGGACGAGTTTTACGGAAGGACGGACTTCCAGCGTCGGACTCATCGGTGTCGCTACCGAAATGCGAGCGCACTTGGGCATTTTTTCTTTTGAAAGTGACAGCCGGCGCAGATTTGCTTTTGAGTCTTCGGGCCGGTCTATCCTCAGTCAGTTGTGGCTTAGAATTTTGGTGGTTCATAAAGTACCGAGAATCTTCATATCGGACTTCATGCACACCGAACGGGTGTATGTCTCCGTCAATGCGTCTTTCTTCGCCATTTTTAGTATACTTCATGCATTGATGGAGAGTTGACGGAATGATGCCGTAATCGTGGAGCCACGGCCGCCCCAAGAGAATCTTATAAGACGTGTCGGCGTCGATCACGTATATCTTAGCTTCAGTTTGCAGATCCCCGAATTTGATTGGCAGAGCTATGGACCCCAGAACTTGCTGGCAATTTTGGTTGAATCCTTGAATGACAATCTTTTTCCTTGACAGGTGTCGGACGTCCATTGACAAACTCTTCATTGTCCGCAAGTTCATGATATTCACTGAAGACCCCGGATCAATCAATATGCGATTAATCCGATCTCCGTCGCTGTACCCGGTCACGTAAAGCGGTCGATTATGCTCAGCCATTCCCAGTAGCAAGTCTTCATCCTTAAATGTGACTGCGGCTGCATGCAAAGCGTGCTGGGCTTCTTTCATATTAATTTCCACAAAGTGAGACTGATACCGCTCGGGGTTTTGTAGAGCGTGAATGAGAACATCTCTAAGCTCCTTAGATAGGACCAAGGCGTCGTAGATGCTCAGGAGAGACGGAAGCTTCCGGAGATGTGCCAAGATATTATAGTCTACCGAGGAAGGACTTATGTTTTCATCAGCCGGTTCTCTGCCATCTTCTTCATTAGCGACTTGTTTTTCCTTCCCTTTTGGGGCATTGACCTGATTTTGTGGTAGAGTCCTGCCGCTTCTGAGCTGGATTTGATTGGCCTTTGTGGTGAGCTCCTCGTCCTCTTCGGGAAAACAGAGCTCATCCTCGGAGTCACTGCCAAGATGGATGGCGTAGCAGGTCACTACTGGGATCTCTTCATTTGAGTCTTCTTCTAACTCCTCCAGAATTCCAGCCGCTTGTACAGGGAAGAACTCCTTCAATTGAATCAATGTTCTTTCCTTTTGTTCATATTCTTCGAGGGAATCGATATATTTTTGAATGGTCGATCTCCCTGCAAACTCTTTTTCGCGCCGAGCTGCACTTTTCTTCTTCTTGAGCTTCTTGGATTTTGAGCCTGATGGAGCCGCATTGGCAGCTGGACTGGTAGGCTTCTTCTGTCCTTGCCATTCCATCCTGGGCTCTTTCTGAAGCAGTTTTAGCATCTTCTTCGTCTTATTAGATATGTGCACACTCCATGGAGGCCACGATGAGTCAGTTTCGTTTTTCATGGCAGCGGGTTCAGCTGTCTGCTCACAGAAGGCTTCAACTTCTGTCTGTATAAAGTTGGCGGTTGCAACTTGATTGTTCACCAACACGCTTTTGGACAGCTCGATCTCTCCAGCCTTGTACTGCTTCTCGACCCAGTCCTTAAAGATATAGCAATCCTCGATCGCGTGGCTCACTACTCGGTGGTACGGGCAATACAGAGGATTGTCCGTCATTTTTGCTTCTTGGGGTCTTTTCGACTCCGGTAATTGTACGCCGTTGTTCAAGGCATCTTTAAATATCTTGCGGACCTTGTCCTTTCTGAAAGAGTAAACCTTGTTCTTTTTCTCCTCTAGGGAGGGCCCATCCCCTCCCAGCAATGGCTTTCGAGACCGGTTAGTTTTGGATTCGGCCGCCCTTCGCTTTCTTTATTGTCGGACGCATTGAAGACATTGGTACTGCTGGAACTCCCGCTTCTACGGTTGTTGTCCCGCTTGCTTTTCCAAGTTTTCTCTCTCTGAGAATCCGGTGGGGACTCTTGCTTCGAGCGTTCCAGCATTTGGACTTTCTTGGTTAGCTCCTGAAATGTCTTGAGGCCCGCCGTACACAAGAATGGGACCATCAAATTGCTGAGGTTCCTAATGAGAAGGCTGACGGACTGGTCCTGCTCCAGCGGCGGTTCGCACTTGACTGTGAGATTATGCCATCGAGCGATAAAGTCGGTGTTGCTTTCATTCTTCTCCGGCATGGTCCTCACAAGGTCGGCAATGGAGATTTTATCACTGACACTCATGAACCATTGCCGAAACAGAGATTCCATTTGGGTAAAGGTAATGACGGACCCGTTCGGTATACTCGCATACCAGTCGAAGGCGACGCCGGTCAGGCTGTTGAAAAACTGACGAAGAAGGAGTGCGTCATTGCCCCATGTATTTCCGCACGATGCTTTGAAGTGGGCGACGTGCTGATGTGCATTCCCCGTTCCGTCAAATCTTCCGAACTTAGGAATAACGTAGCCATTCGGGAACTCGATCAGATCATACTGTGCGGGATATGAACGCCCACTACTGCCAATTTCTTTCTGAGCTTTAGCTTCAGCCACCAATGTTTTAACTTTGCTGGTGACCAAATCCATTATCCGATCTTGTGTTAGCGGGATAGTGCTATCTGGGGCCAAGGCGTCCCCAGAAGCGGAATGTGGCCGGCTTTCGTGCGGCTCGACCAGTCTTAGACCCAAAGGAACAGGCATTGGCTGCTTCGGATTATCATCACCCGACTGATTAGTAGCGACTTGTGCTTGATTGGGAGGCACTCGAGCAATTTGAGCCGTAAGCTGCATCACAACGTTTGTTAAGTCGTCAATCTTCGAATAGAGCTTAGCTATTTCTTTATCTTTGCTCCTGAGCTGTTTTCGAAGCTCTTGAAGCAGCTCTTGCTCCGCAGTCCTGGGGCGGAAAGTTGGCTCTTCCTCGCTGTCCGAGCTTGACTCTGCATGGACCGAGGGGTCTTTCTGCCTATCATCCTCCTCGAGAGGGTTTTCATCACCCGGTGGAGGCGGCTGTTCTTAGGCAGCGGCGACCACATTCAAGCCAGATTGGGCTTGGGATGTGGTGGCCGCATCCTTGCTTTTGCTGCGAAGGTTATCGCTGGGGTGCCCGCCCGCCATATAGACCGTATGGATAATATATCCAGTCGTCTTTTTATTATCGGCGGCTGATTTCACAGATCGCTGCTTTGACCCCCCTGTTTCGGTAGTGGACCGTCGATTGAGGGCGGCTGGCCTGACCAGGTTCTTGAATGGTGCTGACGCTTCTTTTATGGGTTTGCCCCGCTGCTTTCGTGCAGCACAGAGAGCCTGATAGACTCTTAAAGAAACAGTGTCATAATTTTTTTGTTGGGGTCGGGACACGTCTCTTTCTAGCGACGTTCGGACCGCTGTCTTCTTGATTCAGACGGTCATGGCATTTTTCTGAACCCACTTCAGAGGTTCGAAGGAATTGCTGATTCTTACGTCCGACTCAACCGTCGTCGCTGGGCAACCCTGCACTTGGAACTTCACATGATTCCATTTGGCCGAAGCCTTGGCCCTCTTGCTGGCTCGATGCCTGAGCCGCTTCTGCCTTAACTTTTCTGTTCTAAGCACCTGGCAGACTTCGGCTCTTTGGGGAAATGCTGCAGACCGGGCGATGGAGGGCCTTAGAGATACGCTCGATTGTGCATTTGTTGGAGTCATCGCCTGAGCTCGTCCGCAACATTTGATGTTGCCCTTGGTACCGAAGTTCTTGCCCCCTGCTGGAGCACCAGAGAATCGTTCAGACACCGTCTTAAGTTTCGGTTGTGGTGCCTTGGCGATCACGACATACGGCCTCTTGCCCCTTGAGACCGGCTTGGCCACCTGTTCTGCCGGCATCTCCGCCAGATGAGCGCTTCCAGCAGGGTAGATGATGACGGAGACAAACTGGCGGGGCGGTTCCTCCCACTGTCGACTGAGGCTTGCGGGGAGAACCACACGAGCGTTGATCTTGACCACGTACGGAATTGGTGTCGCTTTGGAAGTTGAATTCGTCTTGGGAGACATTGTCGTTGAAAGTTGATTGCTGCACAAAAAAAACATCATTTCAGTATAGACAATCGATATGTATATTGATTAAGTTCGCATGAACATTTAACCCGAAATATGGGAGGAGAGAAAGGCCCCACCGGGCGTGCCAGAATCTGTAGGGTGTTTTTCGTCATCCCATTGAGATGGGAATACGCGCACGCTTGTCAGGCGTACTACAGATTCCCCCTGCCTAGGATAGGCCGGGGTTTAATGATTGTGGGGATCCGAATCTCCGGCAGCCGCGGACTAAACTGCCGTTAATTACCACTCGCCTTTGGAGTGAGGGAACCTCCGATTGACGGGTTAAACTGGTCATGCGAACTCGATGTGCAGTGTACGTGTGTTTTGTTTTGGGGGGGTTTGGATATATCGGGAGCCACGCAGAGAGCTGGAGAGCAAGCGCGCCACGTGTCGGCACATGGGCGCTTTGTGCTTGGGCGCTGGGCGCTTGAGCGCAAGCGCGCCACGTGTCGACACGTGGGCGCTTTGCGCTCGAACGCAGAGTGCTGGAGCGTAAGTGCGCCACGTGTCGGCACGTGGGCGCTTTGCGCTTGAACGCAGAGCGCAGGACGCTGGAGCGCAAGCGCGCCACGTGTCGGCATGTGGGCGCTTTGCGCTCGAGCGCAGGGCGCTGGAGCGCAAGCGCGCCATGTGTCGGCACGTGGGCGCTTTGTGCTCGAGCGCTAGCGCGCCGGCGAGGAAAAGGGGGCTTTTAGCCCCGGAAATTCTCTAAAGAGAAAATAGGGTGGAGTTTAAACTCTTAAGATACTTTGGGTTAATGAAGGGGGTTCTTCCTCTTCCTCTTCTGTTGGCTGGATCTTGAAGATCAAGAGATATGGGATTTTTTTAAAAATCTCTCATTTTTGAGATCTAGTGACAGATCCAAGTCCCCCTTTGTGGGTTTGGTGGTGAAAAACTATTTTGTTTTATAAAATGAAGTGTAAAACTCTTGATTTAATTCAAAAGAAAGAAGAAGATTTTGGAACCTTGAAGAAGGAGAAAAGATCTCAGATCTAAATTTTTTGGAGAGAGAAAAGTTGTTGGGATTTTTTCATAATCTTTGCCTTTATAGGCCATACACTTTACACATAGCCCCTTGGGCTTCACAAAATGGCATTTTGCCTATCCCATGGCTCATATGCCATTTCTTTTTGCACATAAGTCATGGGCTTTACAAAAATTTGGCTTTATGCCTATTTTTCTTACATTTATCCATAAAACAAAATAAAAGAAATACAACAAAATTATTTGTTACAAAATTTTTATCTTGGCATGGGGGGAGGCCGGTCGCTTCGTGTTCGGGGTCGACCCGGGCATGGGCCCACTGGATCTGAGCATGGGCCCACTGGATCTGGGCTTGGGCCCACTTAGCTTGGGGTTGACTTTGATTTTGACTTGGTCAACTGGGGTGTAAATTTTTACCCCAACAATGGTGTCCTCACTAAGATAGTGTGCAAGATCAAACAGTGATGTGGTAGTGTCGTCGAGATCTTCAAAGCAAAGTTCCTCAACTCCGCAACTTTCGGGAGCAATCTTGTGGACAGAGCACACATCAAGGATATGAGCAGAGGGTTCTGATGGCTGACTTCCAATTTTGTAGATGTTTAGTTCAATGGTCATATTTCCAAATGATAAGTTTATTGCACCATTTCCACAGTTAATGACAGCATTGGAAGTGGCAAGGAATGTTCGATCTAAAATCACTGGAATTTGGCTCTGGGGTTTGCTACAGGTTGTGTATCGAGAACAATGAAGTCCACATGAAATACAAATTCTCCGACCTTTATCAACACATCCTCTAGTTCACCCCTAGGTTTGGTGATTGAACGGTCTGCCATTTGGAGAGTGCAGTGAGCTGGTTTCAACTCTCCAATCCCTAGTTGCTCATAGACAGAATATGGAAGTAGGTTAACACTTGTGCCAAGGTCTAAAGGAGCACGGTTGATGTTTTTACCCCCAATAGAAATCGATATCGTAGGACATCCTGGGTCCTTACGTTTCTTTGGTAGCTGTGGGATAAAAGCAGTGCTAATGTTATTAGACATGAAGACCTTCTTTGGCACTTGAGTCTTCCTCTTCCTAGTGCACAAGTCCTTAAGAATTTTCGCATAAGCGGGGACTTGTTGAATAGCATCTAGGAGAGGGATTTTGATGTTAACCTGTTTGAACATTTCCATAATTTTCTCCATATGTGGACTCGATTTGTTACCCCTTAACTGATTAGGATAAGGAGCTTTAGCAATAAGCGCTGGGTCCATCATAGGAGAAGGAAGTGGGGGTAGACGTGATCCCAAAAGAGGAGTGGGGGGATCGTCTGTGGAGAACTAGAAGAGCTGTGTTGAGGTGTCGAGCCTAGTGGGAAACGGAGAATAGGCTCGTGAGAAGGCGGTGGGGTAGAAGAACAAGAATCAGAAGTAGAAGTGTGTGTGTGAGGAAAGGTCTCGGCCGGGGTGTTATTGATAGGATTTTCAATATCATCAATTTCTTCCCCAATATGGCTATTCAGCACTCTTCCTGATCACAACATTGTGACGGCATTTACATTGTAATGCCCAGGATTCGGTAGGGGTTGAGACGGAAGTTTCCCTTTTTCTCTCGCACTCATTTCGGCTTTAAGTCGTGCAATTTCAGCTTCCATCGTTCTGATACTCTCAGCTTGGGACGCTGAGTTTTTCTTTATCTCACTGACGGAAGACCTAACCTCAGCCGACACTTCCATGAAATTTGACAAGAGTGACTTCATGGTTTGTGTGAATTGAGAGAACTCGTCTGAACAGGTCAACTGCATAGGATTAGACGGTGCATGAGGGTTGACCTGGTTTTGAAAATTTTGTGACTGGTAGGGGTGCTGAGTGAGTTGAAGTGGTTGCTGTTGTGGTGGAAGAACCCTTTGGAATTGATTCAGGTTTGGAATCGTGTTTTGAGATTGGAATTGGTTCCAAGTAAAGTTCGGGTGATTCCTCCAACCCTGATTGTACGTGGAAGAATATGGATCGTTTCTAGGTATTTGAAATGCGGCATTGGTATGCTCGTGACCTTGAAACGGAGAGTTTAATGGACATTCTTCCGTTAAGTAAGAAGGATCAGAACAGCACCCACATACAGTTTTGGGGAGCGACATCAGGTTTAGGGAGGCTGCTAAAAATTTGTGTTCCATAGCCTCGAGCTTCTTTTGCATTGCTGCCATCTCAGCTCGAACACCTATGGACATGTCAATTTGGTGCACGCCACCCCTAGACGATGACTGGGTTCCACTCTCCCACTGTAAGGATTTTTCAGTGAACTCTTCTAAAAATTTCCAAGCTTCCCTATCATTCTTGGTCATAAAGGTGCCTTGATACATGTTTTCAAGGTTTTGTTTAGTGGTAGGGTTAATGCCCTCATATATGATTTGGCAAAGATCCCATCTCGGGATGCCGTGATGTGGACATTGAACCAAAAGATCCTCGAAGCGTTCAAAGCATTTCGAGAATGGTTCGGTCGGAAGCTGGGTGAATTGATTTAGTTCGCTACGGATTCGAGCTGTCTTTTGCATAGGGTAGAATTTCTTAAGGAATGCCGCAACGAATTTTTCCCAATTCGTAATGGAATGTGCGGTAGTGTTAAAAAGCCACTTCTCGGCTATATCGCACAAGGTAAATTGAAGAAGACGTAGACGCATAGCATCCACTGGAAGTTGTGACGTACCAATCATTGCGCATACATTTTCAAATTTGGTGATAAAGACGTATGTGTCTTCAGTCTCGAGACCATGGAATTTGGGTAGAAGGTTGATGTATTGGGGTTTAATCTCAAAATTATCCCCGTTGGCTGGTGGAATGGATAAGCAGGTTGAAAGAGGACCTCGCAAAGGATAGCACCTCTCTTGGAGAGAGATGCGGGGTGGATTCTGCACACCTACGGACGGCGGCAGGGTAGTGGTAAAGAGGTTCGATGGAGACGGATCCATCGGTGTGGGTGTGGTGGTGGGTAAAGAAGAAGTAAATGGAGAAATACCGACTTCGGAGTCGATCGGGGGGACGCGGACTAAACGGGCACTAGAATCCCATGTCCAGCCTATCTTGCACTAAAAAGGGTTAGTACAAGTGGCAGCGAGACTTATAATTAGGGGAAATGAATGAATACGGTATTTGTTTTGAAAAATGATACAGACTTTTGAAAATATGATGCGATCACAACAAATGCAACAAGCAACCCTAAAATCTAGTGGTCACCTAGGTCAAAGCTCTAAACCGCTCCTAACTGCCAAAAGACAAGTCGCAGGATAAATCCTCCACTGCCTCTTTGTCTCTCCTATGGCCAGGTAAGTGCCAGGTAAGTAGGAGGTTCTCCACTACGTAAGTAGTGAGCCTAATTAAGTAACCACTAGCCTTCAACACACTTGCCTTAGACACCACAAAAGAAATGCTGATAAGCAATGGATTACCCACGGCCTTCTTCTGTCTTAAGTGAGCGCGACGGTCCTTAGAGTCATCTCTAGATATTTTTTAGTTAATGAGGGTAAATGCGGATGCAAGTTTGAGATTTTTGGGGCTTACGAAGGGTAATGAACTCCCCACCTAATCTGGATTTGGCCGTGCCCCTTAAATTCTGTATTAATATGCAAACAACCACAAAAATCAAAAACACGCACAATTTATTTTGCTTTTTGCTGCGCTGCGATTTTTGCAAAGAAGCCTGCAGCAAATTGTTAATTGGAGTAGATGAGGAAGGAGATAAGAAAGTCAGGATCTTACAGAACAATTTTTCGTGCAGCGAAGCCTTGAGGATGCCGCGGAACCGCCGCAATGAGCCCCTTATGTCGTGGAATCGTGGTGGTTCAGTGTGATCCCTGCACAAAAATTTCACAGAAGGCTTCTGTTCACCCCCTGAGTCCTCTGGAATTCTCCAAATATTTTTCCAATTGCACAGCAAGCTCCAGATTTCCTTGCAACAAACCACAACAAATCGTTTAGTGTTTTGCGCGAATTTTGATCTCAAAATTATGATGGAATAAACTTTTCAACTCAAATTTCAAAAAATGAACAAATTAGCACACGATCCCCGGCAACGGCGCCATTTGATTGAATGAATTTCTCGTTGTGTCAGTTTATAGAAAATTGTATAGAAATCACAACCAAAAATATTTTGACCGCAATCAATAACAGTGTCGGATGTAGCGCGTTAGTAAGTGCGGATCGTCCACAGGGAAAGTGGGATCCGTTCAATTTTCGAATTAGATGAGTCGAAAATTTAAAGAAAAGAAAAGAAACAATTCATGATTTGTAAAATTGAATATCAAGAATTAGAAAAATCTAGATCTAAGAAAATATTAAAATTAAGAATTGAGATGTGTGATGATTTCCAAACCAACAATCAAGATTCGAAGTGTGGCTCGTAGGAGTAGATCGGATCTATAGATGTGATGAGATCTAATGATTACATATTCTTATCCATTAACGAATTGATACTAGATTGATGTCGATTTATCGAGGGTTAAGGATCTTGCGAAGAAATCAGGGATTCCTCATCTCATCCTTTGTCCTTTCGATGAATCTCATTCAAAATCTTGCTTCAAGTTAATCAAATGATCAATCGTTGATCCCTAGTTTCGAGCGAACACAATCAAGAAAGTATCGTCTCAAAACTAGGTCATCGATCATTTGATTCACAAGAATTTACAAACGTTATAGGATTTAAGAATTGTAAAAGAGTCTAAATCATCATCATCTATCGATCGTCACAACTCCTACACGAGTGGAGTTTTACTCAAACATCATAATAACAAACACAATCACAAATTGAGATCGAATCATAATGCTTGAATTAAAAGATAAGCAAGATATAGAAATTTTACCTTTATTTATCGACAAATTTCGTTACAACTCTCTTGAAATTTACAAAAGGAAGGAACTAGATCGTCGATTTCGGCTTCGCTCGGCTCCTTGAGTCGCGGATCTCCTTGGATCTCTTGCTCCGGTGAAGTTCGGCGTCGCTTTCTAAAGGTTGAAGGCTTCTTTCTTGAATGGTACTCGGGATCTTGATCTTGATTTTGGAATTGGGATTAGGGTTAGGGTTTTGAGGCACAAGTCGTGTCACTCAACTTGTGGGTGGAAGATGATGGATAATTTCTTGAACAACCTCAACCCTAGATCTAGGCTCCTTTTTATAGACCTCAAAACCCTAGATCTAGGATTTCAAATTTCAAACTTCCCTCTAAAAGTTTGTTAAAGAGAGCCTTCTAGAAATAGTTTGTTAGGTCGAGCCTTCTAGATGAAGCCACGTGGAGAATCTAGAGTCTTCTGGAAGCTTGGGCCGTTATTGGAGACACGTGGAAAACATCTGGAAGCTTGATGACGTCACCGTGCCGCGGATCCGCGGCTCCAGCCGGCTCCAGCCGCGGATCCGCGGCTCTGTTGAAGCCTTGGGGCTTGGAATTTCTGGTACTTGTTTGGGCTGACATTTGGGCCTTTTTCTGATATGTTGAATTTTATATTTCCCTCTAGATTGCTACCAGCTCTCAAGTCTTTGAATTGGCGTAATTTTTTATCAGCACTATGACAATTTTGGCCTTTCTTCTGGAATTTCCTGTACAGACTCTAAAACAAGTGTTGCGCAATACAAGGATGATGCGATGCCATGATAAACAGTCAATTTCCCTAAAAATGCTGGTTTTAATATACAGTACAGGTAATTCAGTATTATGCAGTTGTTTTGCTAATATGTGCAATATGAATACTGAACACCTCTAGATATATGCAAAAGATAGGGAAATTGCCGTGTTAAAAATGCAGTATTTTCGACTGATCAATCGGCAGGTGAAGAAACTGAGGTCCGAGGTCATATCGTCCGTAGGTTCTTTGACGTGGCCCGAGCGGCGAAAACGGTCACGTGGGAAGCCGAGGATGAGATAAGGAAGAATATTGCCATCTCTTCGAGGGTACGCGTAGTTAAATTTTAAATTCGGGGACCGAATTTCTTTAAGGGGGAAGATTGTAACGTTCTGAAAAATCATTTAGGTGAAATTTCCGATAATCAGTAAAATAACTAGTGTTTTCCGTAAAAACCAAGATATAATTATTTTTCAACATAGACTTAAATATACATATTCTAGCTATGTAATTGCTAGTATTTGGTATTTAATTGGTCACTTATAAATTGCTAGTTTAATTAAATATTTTTCCAAATTAATTGTTTTAAATATTATTTTTAAGCTTTCACTAATATATTTAATTAGAGATAATTACAAATAAGAATGGGTTGATCACACACTTGTGCACCATAACAACTTAAATCCTAGTTGTGTAACATGTTTCTTTTTAAAATTGTTCTCATGGGTTATAGACTTTTCTGGTCAAGGCTTTATTAGAAAAATAAAATCAATAAGAATTGAATTAACAAATGAGATAATGGGGGGCTTTCTTGTCTTGACACTACACAAACACACCCACTCTTTCCTCCCTCACCATCCTGGCCGAGACCAAGCTGCCCCCACTCCCCAAATTGCCCACTCATTTTCCAACTTCAATTAAAGAAAAGAAAAAGAAAAAAAAGAAATTTAGTAAACAAAGAAGTATGGGTTATTACTTGAGGTATAGTTTCTTGACTTCACCACTCATTCAACACCTCACCCTTCTCTCTCCTCCCTTGTCTTGGCCAAGCCCGTTCTTTTTCCGTTCCTATATATATAGGTCCGTGCTCCTCCTCATTTTCCCCACTTCATTCCCATCTCAAAAATCCCCAAAAATCCATAAAAAATTCCACATATAATCTAACAAATTCATAGCTTATTCTTCACTCATTTCTCCTTAGCCTATTCTAACATGGATCTTGGAGCAAAATGGTTTTTTTTGGAGGCCATGTTGCAAATTAGATCTACAAAAGTGTGAGGTATAAATCTTAACCCAATATTTAATTTGTTGGTTAAATGCTTTAAGCTAATTTGTTTAGATATTAATTTGGTTCTAATTTCAATTTTGAGATTAAAATAGAGGGTTTTAAATTCAAGTTATGGTTTTGATTATTTGATTATGATTGTGATGTGTAGTTTAACATCTTAAGATTTTCAAAACCTAATCTAGTTGCTAAATTGCTAATTATTACATTTAATTTGTCCTAAGTTTATAATTAGTGTATAATTAGGTAAAATTAAAATATAGTTAGTAATTGTGTGGCTTAACTAGGTTATTAAGTGATCATTGTGGCCACTAGAATTGTTAAAACATCTAGATTTATAATAAAACGGTTAATGGTTGCTTACTAGGTTTTTTTGGAATAAATCGATTTGAATCAAGTTTGGGGTTTTGATGGTTTACCACCTATTTCATATAATAATTAATGCGTTGTGAACGCGCGATTGGTGCGATTGGGTTTTTAGTTTGCTAGTTGCCACATATAGCGACCCTAGTTGTGGTTTGTGGCGTTGTTGCGAGCGCGTTTTGTGCACCAAGCGCGTGCACGTTTAGTTAGAGCGCATGGTTGATTTGTATCGTTTGTGCCCGCAACTATTGATATATCTATTCTTGTGTTGACTTCTGTGCGTTTCTAGGATCGGGTGTAGAGGCGTCGGATGTGGTTCGGAAATGGCAGAGCTGAAATCGGATCAGATTAGCCGAGGCATCTCGGTGAGTAGATGTACACATCTACGGGAGAATCGTCTGGATGGCGCAAGGCGCTCGATAGTTAGAATTTCTAGTGGTACTTGCATTTATATGCGTAGTTTCCTAGTTATTCATCTCGTTGCATCGCATCGTCTTCTATATATATGTGTGATATCATCTAATAGGACACTTGCAACATTACCATTGGTTCATGCTGCACGGGCACTATTAATGCGAACACACATGCCTTGGTAATTTGTAACATTTCAGAAAATATAAAATATTATTTTTGGAATTTAATATTAAAATAATATATTTCCCGAAAATTGCCCGATTTGCGAAATCGGGGTTTTCGAAAAAAGGTATAAATATATACCAATAATTGTGAAATAAATGGAAATTTAAAATGATTTATTCATTTAATAATATATTTAATGGATTTGGTATTTTTAAAATTATTTATATGCAGTTCGGATAAAAACCCGATTAGTGCACTGCTAATCGCGATTAAGCCAAATCCATGTTTCTACGGTTAGTGCACCATGACATGTTACATGTTATTTCATTTGTGTTGTTTTATGTTAGGGTTTTATTATGGTGAGAAAAGAAAATTGTGTCATGACGACTTGAAGAGAGAGAGAGGGGACGTAATGATGAGAGTGAGCATGCTAGGAGAGAGAATGAGAGTGAGAAAGAGAGAGATGGAGAGGTTGCTGCCCATACCTTTTCCCCCACCATTTCATTCACCTCCTTCTTCATCCTCAAGCCCCTCATTCTACCCTCATGACCCATCTCCAATATCTCATCAAAACCCCATACCCCTTCACAAAAGATGATCACCCCCTCACCCTTATCACAATGAACCAAGTAAAGTGGGATTTTGACAACATTGAGACTTCTAGGGTTTTGTTTGGCTGTAACCATGAGGTATATCTCTTTTCATTTAGAGTAGTTTTGGTTTCCTATCTTTTTTATTATGTTTAGATGTCGTTTAGTGATGGATTGGTGATACTTAGAAATCCTAGTGAGGGTTTGAGTGAAATTGTGGATAGGTGATGATTGAGTGGCTGTTGAGTGGCTGTTTAAGACCTGGAATTTATTATAGAAACAAAAATACGGATTTAGGATTTTTTTCATGTCGTTTTTGTGAGTTTATAGGGTGTGCAGGGAAATCTGGAGTAACCCGGAGACACTAAAAATTACTTAGCGAATACTGGGAGTCGTGCAGGCAACCATGAACCACCCCCTAAAACCTGAGCCCCTAATCCTACTTTATGGCCGCCGATTTATTCATATGGGCCGCAATTTGCGGCCATATCGGGAGGAAATGTGTTGAATTTTGGTTGGTGAGTCCCTTAGGTGATATCTAGACCAACCCTATATGCAAAATTGGCTAGTTTGACCTGAGTCAAAATATGGGAGCACTTTAATGTGTTTTGGCTATGTTTTCCATATTTTGGGATTTCTTGGTTTTAGTATTTGATGTTGTATTTGGTTGTTGTATGTTTGTACATCAACGACAAGGGTTGTTTGATTGTTTTTGCACGCATAGGCTATAGGTTCAAACCTATGAGCGCACCGTGTGCCGTATCGGTTTTCCGGATTCAATTTTAATAGCGATTGCGATTGTATATTATTTTAGGTACCTTCACGTGGATTCCGAGGCGACGGAGCGTGGCGACATCGACTTTGGCAAGCAAGATCAAGGTGAGTGGATCTATATCCACGGTGGAAGTCGGGTGGATGGCGTATAGCACCCCCGCAAAGTTTTGTTGGAAACCGATTTGTAGAATATGATTAAGAAAACCTAGATTAGGAAATTAGGGTTAGAGTTAAAAGATTTTTAGTGAAACCATATTATAAACTAAGGATAGTTAGAAGTGATATGATACGACTAGTAGGTGATGACGGAACTTGAGGATGATATTTGACGATATTGCCGTTTATGGTACTATAGGACTAGATAGTCGACGTAGGTGTCATCCGAACCATACCTATTTCCAAACTGAAAAATTGTATGCATCTTTTAAAACAGATACCTTGAGGGATGTTACGGATTTTCAAATGATATCTTATTTTTAAAAACACCGTAGCCCCGACTTTCAAAACTACGATTCGCATCTTTCAAAAACTGTTTGTATGGTTCGGGTGTGTATGTTAGATTAGACACTTATGCTTATAGTAAAGGTAGAATGTATTTGTAAAATTGACTTTATATGGGATATGAATGCGATGGAAAGAATATAAGACGTGATATGTGTTGGAGATAGTGCCCTCATAGTCAATTATTGGATCACAGGCACGTGATTGCAATGATTGAGGGAGGACCTATCACGGTAGGACAGTCTTACTCAAGATGATAGTATGCTATCTGGTTTATCTTTATCATCGTGTACTGCTTTAGGTGACCTTACAAGTCACTATTGCACGTTGATAGAGCCCTTAGGATTCTTGCTTGACTGCCAGCAGTATGAGGGCGATCATATACGTGGGAGCTGGGGTCTATAAGCACATCCTTAAAAGGTCCCTAGTCATGGGAGTTTCGAGACAGGGCATCGATTCTCCAGAGTAGACTAGTGTATACAGTCGAGACCCCGACAAGGGGCGGTGGCCGGTCTTACAAGCCACTGGTGTCAGTTGGTTCACCTAAGATGTATACAGGTGCTCAGTGGGTTATGAGTACACCGGACAGGACTTGCCGGGAACATGCTAGTTGGTCTTAAACCTGACGTCAGATAGCAGTTCCCTGGTGACATGGGTACAGGTTAGTTCATCGACCTGAGATCGTCATTTTTCTCATGTGAGTTCCCACTGTACTTTGATTACTACCCTACCACGCTCAAAGGAAACGTGCAAACAGGTTTTAGTTGGGTACAGTCCCGAGCCACATGGAGGCAGTGAGTGGATCTGCAGGGGTTCGTCTCTCCCGGTATTGGGGGTGAGGCCGCGCTGTGTCTAGGAGAGCCATTACACGAAGTCCTTGGCCAAGGCAGGAGATTTACTGGTAGGTATTCCAGTAGTATCTCAGGGTGTTCTGGGCTACACTCCGACACGACTTGTACCGCTTTTGGGGGGTCTGACTTTTACCAACCCCCTAGGCCCGCCATGCGATGCTCATAGACGAACGGACCGGACTATACGGATATTGTCACTGACAGGCTTAGTAGGGTGTCAGGATGAGTTCGCTCATCGACGTCCCTTTTGGTCAATACCTGGTAGCCCATTACGTATGGCTAATACCTCTGACGTGCTAGTGGTTAAATCCACAGCCAAAGTATTGACGAGTCTTTAGAGTCCCCCACAGACCGTTTTCTCAAGTTTCGGGCGAAACACTGTAGAGGCCGTATGGAGATATGGCAGGGTTCGATCAGATACGTGTGGTATTGCATGGATCATGATCGAACGGATAATACTAGCATTCTTTGGTTTAAGCCGGATCCTAGTATTGTACTGTGTAGATTTTGTCTCATTGCATTTGTATTCGGTTAGAATACAAATGCGGGTATGTATATACAGTCGCGGGGTTTTCCTGTAATTTATTACGGGATCAGTTTTTTGAAGTTGCCAGTTTGCTTTCCGTTTCGGCCATTTTTCCTTTGTTCTTTCTTTGGCTGATATTTGGTGGAGGTTTTTTTTTGCAATTGTGCAATTAACAAAGGAGAAGACTTCTTGGTTCATGATTGCTCATGATGGCTTGACTTTTGTGATGAGAGTGATGGGTTTATGAGTGTGGACTTTGTTGTGATGATGATTCTTAATCATCACCTTTCTCTCTCTCTTGTATGATTGCTTCTCACCACCCTTTGATTTTTTTCCCTTCCTCTCTCTCATTTTTCCTCATGATATGGTCGGCCATTCAAGGGGAAGGGGCTGGAAATATTTTTGGTGTGGGTTTGAGCTCTCATTTGGCTTGGAAAATTCTCTAGTTCATCACAAAATTTCATATCTTATTCCTCCACCAAAAACCATGGCAACTTCAACCCCCAAAAGAGACAAACCATACTACACTTCATCTATAGTTTCCTTGGGCACGTCGACTCGCCAACTTCGTGCTCGAGTTGCCTCGTTCCATAGGTGGGAGCCCGTAAAAGAACCCGGCGATGTGGTGCTCTTCAAATGAGGAGATGAAGACCGGAGATTCCGTAGGAAGATCGGGACGACGACGAGAAGACCGAAGGACAAGGATCGTTCGGTATATCTCTCTACCCCTTCTCTAGTTTGCTAGGAGTAGGTTAATGGCCCGATCCGGTTTTTATAGTGCGCGGTGTTGCCGGTTTACAAGTTTAGTAAAAGTATCGTTTCCGCATTTTGGCCTCGGATTGACGGCCGGGGCGCAGCCGTGCACTTACACTGGTTTCAGAGCCACGCCATTAACCTGGTCTAGCTTGCTCTAACGAGTTTACAAGTTCGATTGAATGGATTTTCAAAAAACCGCGTTTTCATGTTCAGTTTCTGTCGAATTTTTGCAGTGCTCAAAAAAATTATTTGGTACATTGTAAAAATACGTGCAGGGTTTTTTTATGCATTCTGTGAAAATTTGGTAGGCTGAAGTTACTGTAGCGCCGCGGATCAGCGGCCAATACAACGTTTTGGACGCGGATCCGCCGCCGAATTTTGGCTTCACTGCATCAAATTTTTACAGTGGCTCTCTGACATGAAAATAGGGTTTCTGGTATATTCTTTTTAGGCCCAGATGTTTTTGAGTGCTACAGTTGTGCTTGGGGCCCACTTTGGAAAATTCAGTCGATCGAAAATTTTAAACATGTTAGTTCACAGTATTTACATTATATCTGTGACTGTGAATGTCGTTTGATCGGTAAATCCTGTCTAACTGCTATAGCCATTTTAGACGGATTTGCGAACGTGACATTCACGTTGATGTTCTGTGTTGTGCTGTGATGTTGCGGATTGTCGTGGTGCATAGCCTTGATGCAATGGTAGTACAGTTTGGTTTATTATGTACATTTGATTTTGCGGGGCGAGCGTCCGACATGTGGACTGCCGTCACTGCCTGTTTGTATATTATTCTTTTGGGGCACGACCGGGCTGAGGTCGATGTACCCATTATATGTATATTTTACTTTCTGTACTAGGATTACCCTAAGGTGGGGTGCACGGATAGCCGGGTTCTAGAGGGCAACGTGCCCGCATCTCATGGCATTGAGACGGAGGGGTCTTCACTCTAGAATTGGCGGGCTATTCGCCGCACACGTAGGGGGTACATGTTGACCCAAGGAGGGGTTCTCAAGTTACCGGATTCCGTGAAGTGCTGGGTGGTCCATTCACATTGCTGAAGGGGGCTGCCTCGCTTCAGGTTTTGGCGGGTAACTTGCCGCGCCCGTAGGGGTCTAGGATTTTATTGTACAGGCTATCCACACGACCATGGGAATGTCGGGTTTCAGTAGCGGCTCTATAAAACCCGGGGATCCCAGATATTTGTATTGTTCTGTGATCCTTATTACATTTTATGTGATGTTGCATTTTATCACGCCTTGAGCGAATATTATATATTGATATATATACTAGTAGATGTTGTATATGTTTTGCATCCGCACTAGTCCAGTCCCCGCTCTGTCGTTAGTTAAGTAACCTAACGGGTAATGACAGGACCCAGTGGCGAATGCAGATGGCATATACGTACATCATTATTTTCATTCTTTGTGGTGTGATAAATTGATGGGACTGCGTTGATTCGGATCAATGCAATCTAAACAAACCTATTTTGATGTTGTTGGAACAATTTTTCAAAAAGCTGTTGTTGCAAGGACGTTCTTTTTTGTTTTGCACAGTGATATTCAGTTGGAATATCCTGCACCTCAGTCGACGAGGCAAGGGCCGAGATCCTTTCACCGGGAGTAACCCTTGGACAGAAATTTGCGTCAGGGTAATTACTTCACTATAGACGATTTCCTTTTGCTTTGCATCGTGGTATTTAGTTGGAATACCCTGCACCTCATTCTACGGGGAAAGGGCCGAGATCCCTTCACCGGGAGTGACCTCTTTAGCAAAGGTTTTCGTCACTATATTTTTATAAAAGCTATCCGGTTCTTTCAACGATATCAAGTTCATTACGTTAAAGGTTTTTTGCCAAAAACCATTCGTAGCCCTCCGTCGTTTCAGACGGGTAGCACGTAGTATTCATGCTATGTTTGTTGACCTTCGTCAAGACATAGTGAATGGTAGCTTCTTGTTACCTTTCTGTTGCATAGATAGATGCGTTGGTTTGGGACAGTCGTTTAGCCTTGTTGACCTTCGTCAAGGGCTTGTACGGGTGGGTTCAAATTAACCTGGACAATGACGGGTAGAACTTGATATGTGACTTATGATTTATTGACCTTCGTCAAGGTCATAAGAGCATGGGGCAAAAATCACATCAGGAGTTTCTAAACAAACTGAAACTTGCCAGATATGCGCATACCTTCTGGAGTGTGATAACGTGAGTGGATTCCGTCACGTTATCATGCGATGATAGTTGGATCCCGATTCCCACTAATGAGTTGGTTTACTCCTCGGGTGATCCCGACTAATTCTTCTTTCAGGTTTGGAGGAGAATTTGACGGTACAGTGGGAGGTTTCCAGATTAGATAAATTGGTAACCATTCTGATCTAGGTTAGAATGCACGCTAAGTGTTTCTTTTCTCTCTCTCTTTGGCAGCGACCATGACCCAACCCTAAACTATGACTCAGTGACCAAAATTAACCGAACCTTCTTAAACACTGGCTTTCGGATTGTCAGAGTTGCAAACCTCATTGCCACTCCTACTTTTACCCTTTTCTCCAAGACACCGCGCATTACTACGAACGTCCACTTCCATTGGACAAAACCATCGTATGGTTATATACGAACTCGAAGGAATTTATTCGAGGATAGTTTCCGGTTCTGGAGAAAACGAATAGGACTATTCAGTTGTCTTTTCCTTTTACCTTCTCTCAGGTTGCGAGTACTCCTTGGTTTAGGAGATAGTACACCTATTACGTAAATTGGATAGTCTTCTTCCAAACCTTAGGCTGGTGCTGAACGGTAGGGAATGAAGAAAACCAATTGGCCTAAACGGTGTACAGAAGGTATTAAGTAAAGACAAATAAAGGGATTGGTAAGAGGGCAAAGTAAATTGCGACATCTATTCACGACCAAACCAAGTATTTCTTCGTCAATCCTAAATCACCTTTGTATTTCTCCAGAACACTCCGTGTCACTATGAAGATCCACAGTTTTTTTGGATGCTCCATCGTATGGTTATATACGAACTCGAAAGGAACTTGTTCCAGTTCGGCGATGGATTCTGGTTTAGGAGAAATAGGAATAAGGTTTCATTCAGTTGTCTTTTATCCTCACCTTCTCTCAGGTTGCGAGTGATCCTAGGATTATGACAGTACACCCATTATGCTTATTGGATAGTCTTCTTCCAAACCATAGGCTGGTGCCGAACGGTAGGGAAGTAAGAAAACCATTTAGCCTAAGAGGGTGTACAGAAGGTAATGACTAAAGACATATGAAGGGATGTGGAGAGATGGCAAAGAAATATACGGTTACAGTTGTGAATCTGGATACTGGAAGTGGCATTACTAGGAATACCCGGATACCCCTACGAAACATTTACATGTTTCAGTTTCACTGTGTATTGTTAAAAGAAAACTGATTTCCTAATTAGCCCTTCCTCTAGGGTATGTATTTACCAGGTATGATTCTCATATCTGTATTGTTTTACAGATGATGAGTGGGAGTAAATTATTGGGAATTAGGTGATCATCCTCATTATATCGGAATTCGTTGTAATTGGTGATATTTGAGGAAATCGCCTGGGCTGTTTGCCGGTCGGCAAATATTTGGTTTTGAATATCTGTTGCTATGCACCAATTTCAAATTGATATATCTGTACGTTTATTTTTATAGAGTGAGATATAACTTTTTGAAATTATTTCTATGACATTTACCTATATCAGTGGATGCTTAGGTAAGGAGCATTGAACAGCAGTGTAATTCTTCTTAACCATAAGTACAGTTTTCAACCTACGACACATACGGAATGAGTTATTAGTCTCAAAGGACTTATACAGAGTATTGTATATTGTCCGGTGTCTATTAGGACAGAGGGGTTGGTCCTCGCACTATATTCTGTTTACTTGTGACTTCTCTAGTTCTTAGACATGTGTTTCGTGGAAACACAAGGTCTGAGTTTTGAGAAGTTATAAGTATAAGATTAAAGTAGAGAACCAGGTATTGCAAGTATCGGGATTCTTCAAGGTGATCGAAGATGTAGATACTTATGTATGGTATTCAGTTGATAGTAATGATTAAGAGAACTTGCTTCTCTTTCAGGTTACTCATATCTGGACGCATTCCTAAGTTGAGTAACGCTGATCGGCCTCCTTCCATTTAGTTAAGATGCACTGGAGACAGCTGCATGATTTGAATCTGGTTCAATTAAATCAATGCCTCTGGTTCTATATTGGATATAGAACAGTTCATATCTTAACGATGTTAAGGTACGGGGAGTTGTCCGGCTTATGCTTAAAACCAGACTCTGGATAACTCAAGGCACGTTTCTGTAATGGCTGTTTGTGGGTTGACCCAAGCTATGACGAGGGTTGACTTTCTACCATCTGGAAGATCAATAGTGATATTGTTCTTGACTTGCCACAGTTTTAACAAAAATGGATTTTTTTTCTTCAGAAAACAGTAGTGGGAGTATGGTAGAACTGGAAGTGATTCCAGAACCGCAGACGATTACTGAAAATTTGATAAGAACCTAAAGATTCAATTTGGTTTGACATTCCATTGGCCACTCCGCGGATACGGTGGGTAACCTCGGGAACCCGAGAGGTACTCCGGTAGCCTCAAAGACGGTGACAGGGAGGTTCTTGTTTACCCAGACTTGCCATTGCTGTTGTTCCAGGCAGCGAGACCCGGCTGGAGGATGAGTATAGCGTCGTTCTAAACTAGCTTTAGAAGTGCACGTCTATATGACTCTACCAGAAGGTTGTCGTAGTCAGTGGGAGCAGCGGAAGCATTGGTGGACAAGTGGCTTATGTCTATTTATAGACCAAAGCAGATATAGCGGAGATAGATCATCTATTTCTGATGTGACAGTTATAGGTTTGACTTCATCAGAATAGGGGATGGATCTGTTAAGAAGGTAGTAGGGTTTGATGTCCGGGTATTTGGATGATATACACAGAGTAGGAAGTGAAATTCCTATACTACGATCGGTTATACTTTGGTCGTCACACAGTGGTTTCTCCACATGGGATTTAGATATAATATCAAGACATTCTAGTTACTGGATCTATGGTTTTAGATCTAGATTTGGGTAGTTTCCCAATCAGGGTACTTAGACAGCATTCTGAAGGTGTTTTAGAATGGACGACTCCAGATACGGTAGTGTACCTGCAGGTGATGGAGTCACCCTCTCTAAAGGTGTTTTACAGACTAAAGTGGAGAGGGATGTGGATGATTGGCAGATCACTTACTTAGGCAATTGAGTCAATCATGAGATGTCAAGCACCACACCAGATGTTGTTTTTTGCAGTAGATGCAATATGTTGATATTGATCCAATCCTAGAGAAACGAACGGAAGAAGTTTTAGAACATAAGTGGATGTTCTAGGGATATGATAACAACAGCCTCTTTTAGGAGACAGTATCATTCCAGGCTTCCAAGGTGACATGGATGACAGAGAGGTTGTCAGAGTTATAGTTTTCCTTCTGACGAGGGGCAGAATTTTGGACACGTGGTCCAAGAGGATACCGAGGGAGGCATGACGCAGGATACTGATTAAGTTCAGTTGACGATACAGTCTAAGAAGTTTGGATTTGGAGTTCATTTATGAGCTAGGTCCCATCAGATATCCAGACATATTCTAAGACAGGTATTGCTCATTTCGGGGGATGGCTTTCTCCATGAACTTGAGATAAAGAGAGAAATAGAAAGAAACATCTGAGCGGATCCATTCACTGAGGCTATTCCTCGAACGCATTAGTTTCGCAAACAGGTTTTGTGAGACTGATTGGTAGAGGAGTTGGGTGTTCAGTATCACACTGGCTGTGAGTATGCGACATCGCAATAATTAGCCTTGAGTGCAAGTGGGAGATTGTTGGAGATAGTGCCCTCAGATTCAATTATTGGATCACAGGCACGTGATTGCAATGATTGAGGGAGGACCTATCCCGGTAGGACAGTCTTACTCAAGATGATAGTATGCTATCTGGTTTATCTTTATCATCGTGTACTGCTTTAGGTGACCTTACAAGTCACTATTGCACGTTGATAGAGCCCTTAGGATTCTTGCTTGACTGCAAGCAGTATGAGGGCGATCATATACGTGGGAGCTGGGGTCTATAAGCACATCCTTAAAAGGTCCCTACTTGTGGGAGTTTCGAGACAGGGCATCGATACTCCAGAGTAGACTAGTGTATACAGTTGAGACCCCGACGAGGGACGGTGGCCGGTCTCACAAGCCACTGGTGTCAGTTGGTTCACCTAAGATATATACAGGTGCTCATTGGGTTATAAGTACATCGGACAGGACTCGCCGGGAACATGCTAGTTGGTCTTATACCTGACGACAGATAGCGGTTCCCTGGTGGCATGTGTACAGGTTAGTTCATCGACCTGAGATCGTCATTTGTCTCATGTGAGTTCCCACTGTACTTTGATTACTACCATACCATGCTCAAAGGAGACCTGAAAACAGGTTTTAGTTGGGTACAGTCCCGAGCCACATGGAGGCAGTGAGCGGATCTGCAGGGGTCCGTCTCTCCCGGTATTGGGGGTGAGGTCGCGCTGTGTCTAGGAGAGCCATTACACGAAGTCCTTGGCCAAGGCAGGAGATTTACTGGTAGGTATTCCAGTAGTATCTCAGGGTGTTCTGGGCTACACTTCGACACGACTTGTACCGCTTTTGGGGGTCTGACTTTTACCAACCCCCTAGGCCCGCCATGCGATTCTTATAGACGAACGGACCGGACTGTGCGGATATTGTTACTGACAGGCTCAGTAGGGTGTCAGGATGAGTTCGCTCATCGACGCCCTTTTTGGTCAATACCTGGTACCCCATTACGTATGACTAATACCTCTGACGTGCTAGTGGTTAAATCCACAGCCAAAGTATTGACGAGTCTTTAGAGTCCCCCACAGACCGTTTTCTCAAGTTTCGGACGAAACGCTGTAGAGGCCGTATGGAGATATGGCAGGGTTCGATCAGATACGTGCGGTATTGCACGGATCATGATCGGACGGATAATACTAACGGGCTTTGGTTTAAGCCGGATCCTAGTATTGTACTCTGTATATTTTATCACATTGCATTTGTATTCGGTCAGAATACAAATACGGGTATGTATATACAGCCGCGGGGTTTTCCTGTAATTTATTACGGGATCAGTTTTTTGAAGTTGCCAGTTTGCTTTCCGTTTCGGCCATTTTTCCTTTGTTCTTTCATTGGCTGATATTTGATGGAGGGGGTTATTTGCAATTGAGCAATTAACAAAGGAGAAGACTTCTTGGTTCATGATTGTTCATGATGGCTTGACTTTTGTGATGAGAGTGATGGGTTTATGAGTGTGGACTTTGTTGTGATGATGATTCTTAATCATCACCTTTCTCTCTCTCTTGTATGATTGTTTCTCACCTCCCCTTGATTTTTTCCCTTCCTCTCTCTCATTTTTCCTCATGTGATGGCCGACCATTCAAGGGGAAGGGGCTGGAAATATTTTTGGTGTGGGTTTGAGCTCTCATTTGGCTTGGAAAATTCTCTAGTTCATCATAAAATTTCATATCTATTTCCTCCACCAAAAACCATGGCAACTTCAACCCCAATAGAGACAAACCATACTACACTTCATCTACAGTTTCCTTGGGCACGTCGACTCGCCAACTTCGTGCTCGAGTTGCCTCGGTCCAGAGGTGGGATCCCGTAAAAGAACCCGGCGATGTGGTGCTCTTCCGACGAGGAGATGAAGACCGGAGATTCCGCGGGGAGATCGGGACGACGACGAGAAGACCGAAGGACACGGATCGCTCGGTATATCTCTCTACCCCTTCTCTAGTTTGCTAAGAGTAGGTTAATGGCCCGATCCGGGTTTTATAGTGCGCGGTGGTGCCGGTTTATAAGTTTAGTAAAAGTATCGTTTCCGCATTTTGGCCTCGGATTGACGGCCAGTGCGCCGCTGTGCACTTACAATATGATGATTTGATGATATGATTGTATACGGAGGCGAGTCGATCGAGATGATTGATACCTTGCTGGTCACCTGATATGAGATTGTTGTGGATGTGACCTGGGACATAGGTATATTGATATATTTATATATGTTGTGAATCATGAGAGTCTCTCGTACGAGACGTTAGGTCCGTACCCCTCATTTGTCATATAGGATGATAGGATCCCTATTAGTTTAATGCCGCCGTACGATGATTTTCCGTACGTGATGAGTTTGACTTGATGATTGATCCATACCCTAGACAAGAGGATGCCGTACGATGGATTATACCTTACGTGATGTTGTGAGGCTGGATGCCGACTGATAGATTCACCGACTCGGTCATATTAGATACGTGTACCTGTCAGCATTTGCATGTGATTTACCTAATGATGCATTCATATTATTCGCATTGCATTACTTATACATATGCTAGTACACTTACACCATTATCGATGATGCGTATGTTACACGCACACAGATTGCCGGCTCATACACTTCATCATCGATAATTGACATGTCACTACACAGTAGGATTACTGCATCATGATATGACTCTTTGCATAATTTACTTGCTATAGTTACCTATGCACCTTCATACGATGTTGCATTTGACTTTGGAGATATTGGGAACCGCAGGACATATTTTCAAAACTGGAATCATTTAAAGGAGCGGTTTTCCCTTAATATGATACATCACTGTTCCATATTGCATGATATACGGATATGCTTACATTTCTATCATATGTCGCATATATCATGCTTTATGATTTTACGCATTGAGATATTCTGTTTTCATGAGATTTCTGGATTTGAGAACCGTGGTCATTTTAAAAGAAAGTACGTATTGTTTTAAAAACCCGGTTTCTCTTGATATGATATTTCAGTGCGTCCACTATGTGTTTTCTCAGTTCTGAGACGTGTGATATGTGAATCCCGATTCAAGTAGCTGGATGAAGTCGATTGCAGGTATATGGTGGACCCTGTATGGTACCCCGGGGAGAGAACGTATCTATCGTGCAGTAGGCGATGAGCCTGGAAGAGGGGCCACTACTTACCGGTGATAGTATTTGGGCTCGGCGGATATCCGAAGGATACCAACCGGAGTCGAGAGATGATATGGGCCGATCTGGAATGACGGAGCCCGTAGACCGATCCGGACTGACGGTGCCCGAGATATGAGGATTTACGTGTCGATGCTGGACACGGGTTTCATGATGTTTTCGGGTGTCGATGTTGGACACCCAGGTTCCATGATTTTCATGTGTCGCGAAGGATACCTATTGATTTATATCCTCATACTTCCACATGCATACATACATTGATTATGGTTGGACGAGATCCACATATATACATACACTGATTATATTGTTGGATGATATCTACATGCTGATTGACATTGATATTAGTGTTGGCACATATACAGACCCGGTCACCCAAGATATCATAGCATTACCTGTATGATATAGTTGACCTAGGGGTCATTGTTTATTTTATTTCTACTTGTAGATGTTTTTCTACTCACGAGTTGGCAACTCACCCGCGTTGTGCCACAATTCTTGCAAGTTGACCGCATGGATCCGTAGCGGCATCGCTGGAACATAGCTTCATTTGGGTGTTTTGCTTTGGTAGGTGGGACATTTGTATCGTACCCACTCTTGTATTATATTTCATATTGTATCTAGTCAATTCCATCAATCAAAATTAGTAAATTGTATAAGTGATGAGACTTAGTGAGATTGTGGTTGCGAGACTTAGAGCAAGGGGTTTTCCGCTACTTGTGGTTTTGATGTCTTTCTTATTTCTTTATCTTTTTATGGTGAACTTCGCCGTTGGGCGTCGTATACTTACATATACTGTCTTGCGTGGTTGTGATCCGCCGTTTGGCGAAGAGCTAGCTCCCGCTTGGGAATGCCATTATTCTTTTTATGTATTTGTGGTTTTGGATCAAAATATACAAAGGAGGTGCTACCCAAATTTGTAAAAGACGAAACACGTTTTCAAACTGGTAAATTTCACTTGCATTTTTATGTTCCTTTTCTATGCATTAAGAAAACTTGATTTCATTATACCTTTATTTCAAAACTTCACCACCTTTATTTTCTTAAAAAGGTTTAGATTTCTGGGTTTCAGCTTACTTGAATTACGTTACGCCTTTAGGCGTTGCGTGATTTAAGTGCTGGCCACGAGCTAATATTTCGGGTCATGACAAAATTGGTATCAGAGCGTTAGGTTTAACCTTTGTTCAAGTCTGTGTTTGACTATGCGGAGTCTAGGGCGGGTATGTATTTCAGAACCTAGGCTTGACCTTACGGAACTTAGACTTGAATGAGGGGGGTTTTAGACCCGAACTTTCGTTTCATAGGCTGACCTTGATTGATGGAGTAAGTAGCTTGAGTAGAGTGGCGTACCGTACGTATGTTCCGCGGCATATTTACGATACGATACTCCACTTAAGAAACCTTAGGATGTACATATTTTGATATCTATGATTCTCTTCGTACCCATGATTATACATCCATTTGAGATCCTTGATTCTATTTGTTTACATGATCATACTTTCATTGATGTTGTTCCTTCTTATGATCATGTATCCATTCTGGATCTGTCGTTTCCTTTCATGCCCTTGATCTGTTTTCATCGATACTCGCTTGAGGTTCCTGTCACCATGGTTTGAGAGCAGATTGAGCTGCTGCTAGTGATGCGGTCGGGGTGAGCTCGTCATGGACGAGGCCTGACCATCGTGTTTTCTGGTGACACGGGAACGTCTCAAGTTAGTATTTATGTTGTGACCTCTCGGATGAGGAGAGTTTTTGGCGTTGCACTGGATGATCGGGCCATTGATAGAGCTGCCAGTTACGAGAGGACTATTGATGTATAACCTACCTCAAAGATTATGATATCGTCTACGATGTTGACAGACGACCCAGCTGTTGCTGAGATTGATGGGATGTCGCTTCCAGAGCTTACGAGCCGAGATCGCTGGAGCTTCCAGGCAGAGATGCGACAGATGATAGCTAGTCCATCTTGAGTTAAGAGACGAAGTCGATTCGTCAGATTTGATGCACCGACGCAGGCCCAGTTGAGTTGAAGATTTTTAGTATGGAGAGTCTTACTCAGATCTTGAGCAGACCGATCCAGAGATGACCGTTGATGTATCACCTTTCCTGGAGGATTGGGGCATTGTTTAGCATGCGGCCAAAGAGTATTCACATGTTGTATAGACGAAGCTAAAATGTTTGAACGAGTGTTAGAAACCTATTTTTTCCAAGTTTAAAGTGTTCGGAGGAACATGCAAGTGATTCTGTGGACCCTCTAGAAAAATGAAACCCTAACTCGACATGATGACCATGGAACCGCTTTGAACCTTAGGGTTTGCGGCAGTTTAGCGGTGCCATCGGTGAGGCTTGGGTTTGCCCTTCTACGGCTGGTCCAGAGGTACTGTGGTATGTACCAGATATTTTTAGACTGTGCTCAGGTATTGAGCCTTCGGGAAATTTTGGGACCTCGATGACTCGATCGAAAAGTTTGATGTCGTCCGGATATCATGTGATAGGAAACCAGTAGGCTGACAAGTTTCGGATAGAGGACCTCACCCAGATGTGTTGTGAGTTTATCGAGAACGGACGAGTATTGAGTATTCCTCCGATGGTTGGGACGAGTTCCCAAGGACGTGTTCGGCCAGATATCTTCTACAGAGTGATGAAGATACTGAGTTCGTGACTTCGAGTCCGTGTGAGAGACTCCGGATTGACAGTGGCCGAGAACAGTTGCAGGGCGCAGATAGCATGGCGTGACGTCATAGTGGACGATGATACAAACGAGTGGAACGAGAGGTTCATGCGAGATGCATGACGAGCTGTTGTTACTCCTCGTCGAGATTTGAGATCTGATATGTATACAGAGGCGTTGGGATATGGCCAGTTCCCGAGAAAATGTTGTGCTGAAAACGCAGATGTCCAGAAAATGAGAACAGATTATGTAAGAGTACCAGCCTCCGTACAGTTCGGCATAGGCGAGATCAGGAGAGACCTTGAGAAGGATTCCTTCCAGGACACTGCTGCGATAAGATTTGCACCCAGGATCAGATGTGTGATGTGTATTCAAAGAGCTAGAGGACGATGCCAATAATGTGCTGCTTTACGAGTGGTAGTGATGATTGGCCGAGAGATGACCAGAGAAGTGCTAGAGCGGAATCGTTTCCGTTAGCACACCTGACCGGGCTGATGAGCCGATGGATTGCGAGATTGGTAATCCACAGAGAAAATGAGGACCCATAGACAGAGGACGCCAGACCGTGAGCAGGAGGCAAGCGGATGTTCTTGCTCTGCCAATTTTAGGCGCACCGGTACTTTTTCGACATTGTAGGAGGTGTACCCCAATGTCATTTGTTGCGATTTGCGTTTGTGATCCGAGTATCACGCTTATATCGCTTGGATTTGAGTTTTGATGATTGAATTTCATGGTATTGTTTTCATGCACCATGGTTGCACCTACTGGGTATTTACATTTTGCGCATAGTTATCGCACTTGATATATAGTTTATACACCGTTGTGTTGATTTGCGATTCGTGCATATCTATTGCATTTTATGTCAATTTTGTACCTTCATAGCATGTGTTTATTATTTTGTGGATTTCATATGGATGATGTGATTTTTGCACTCGGTATAGCTCACATGTGCTTGTAGTGCATTGATACGGATTTGTACTCATAGTTGCACACGTTTTTTATTGATACACCTTGGTGTACTCGGTGTTGCTTTTTACGTGTTTGAGTTATTGATGGTATTTTGTGCATTTGATGCACCAGATGTTGTTTTTGTGCACGATAGATGCACCAAATGTTGTTGTCGTGCACACCCGTTGCACTGGACAGATGCTTTTGTGCAAACCCGTTGCACTTAGTTTTGGCTTTTGTGTATATTGTGGCACCTGTACTTGGATTTGATTTCCATGTACACCAGATGCACGTAATGGTTGGATACACCTTTTGAGGCTGATTTTACTTTTTGAGCACTTTGTTTTCATAATAGGCATTATATTGTGTAGTAGCCAAAACATGACTAATCTGAGGACAGTACATGAGTACTTTGCATGCATGAAAGGTTTACCAAGAGGTTTTTGAAAAAGGAGCTATAGTCTCTGTTGGAGATAGTGCCCTCAGAGTCAATTATTGGATCACAGGCACGTGATTGCAATGATTGAGGGAGGACCTATTCCGGTAGGACAGTCTTACTCAAGATGATAGTATGCTATCTGGTTTATCTTTATCATCGTGTACTGCTTTAGGTGACCTTACAGGTCGCTATTACACGTTGATAGAGCCCCTAGGATTCTTGCTTGACTGCCAGCAGTATGAGGGCGATCATATACGTGGGAGCTGGTAATCTATAAGCACATCCTTAAAAGGTCCCTAGTCGTGGGAGTTTCGAGACAGGGCATCGATACTCTAGAATAGACTAGTGTATACAGTCGAGACCCCAACGAGGGGCGGTGGCCGGTCTCACAAGCCACTGGTGTCAGTTGGTTCACCTAAGATGTATACAGGTGCTCATTGGGTTATGAGAACACCGGACAAGACTCGCCGGGAACATGCTAGTTGGTCTTATACCTGACGTCAGATAGCAGTTCCCTGGTGACATGTGTACAGGTTAGTTCATCGACCTGAGGATCGTCATTTGTCTCATGTGAGTTCCCACTGTACTTTGATTACTACCCTACCACGCTCAAAGGAGACGTGCAAACAGGTTTTAGTTGGGTACAGTCCCGAGCCACATGGAGGCAGTGAGTGGATCTTCAGGGGTTCGTCTCTCCCAGTATTGGGGGTGAGGTTGCACTGTGTCTAGGAGAGCCATTACACAAAGCCCTCGGCCGAGGAAGGAGATTTACTGGTAGGTATTCCAGTAGTATCTCAGGGTGTTATGGGCTACACTCCGACACGACTTGTACGCTTTTAGGGGTATGACTTTTACCAACCCCTAGGCCCGCCATGTGATGGTCATAGACGAACGGACCGGACTGTACGGATATTGTCACTGACAGGCTCAGTAGGGTGTCAGGATGAGTTCGCTCATCGACGTCCCTTTTGGTCAATACCTGGTAGCCCGTTACGTATAGGCTAATACCTCTGACGTGCTAGTGGTTAAATCCACAACCAAAGTATTGACGAGTCTTTAGAGTCCCCCACAGACCAGTTTCTCAAGTTTCGGGCAAAACGCTGTAGAGGCCGTATGGAGATATGGCAGGGTTCGATCAGATACGTGCGGTATTGCACGGATCATGATCGGACAGATAATACTAGCGGGGTTTGGTTTATGCCGGATCCTAGTATTGTACATTGTAGATTTTGTCTCTTTGCATTTGTATTTCGGCCGGAATACAAATGCGGGTATGTATATACAGTAGCGGGGTTTTCCTGTAATTTATTACGGGATCAGCTTTCTGAAGTTGCCAGTTTGTTTTCCGTTTCGGCCATATTTCTTTGTATCTTTCATTGGCTGAAGATTGGTGGAGGAGGGCTTATTTGCATTTGTGCAAATAAGCATTTTGGAGGGTGGTCTTTGCATATTGTTGCTTCTTGATGGTTTTGCCTCCCTTGACTTTCTTGAGTTCATGATTGCTTGACTTTTTGTAGTAATCATGGTTGTTGATGAGGTTGGTGGAGTGGTGGTTTTGATTGGTGATGATTTCTTCTCATCATCTCTTTTCTCTCTCTTTGGTGGATGATAGCTTCCTCTCTCTCCTTGAGTTTTCTCTCTCCCCTCTCATTCTCTACACATGATGGCCGGCCAAATGAGGGAGGGGCTGTCCCAAATTTTTGGAGTGCAAAAATTGTTCTTTTGGCTTTGCAAAATGATATAGTTCCTCCTCCAAAAAGTTCATTCCTTCTCCTCCACTAAATGGGCAACTTCTAGTAACCCCAAATGAGACATAGCACTACACTTGTTCTACAGCATATCTTGGGCACGTCGACTCGCCAACTTCATGCCCGAGTTGCCTCGGTCAAGAGGTAGGAGCCCGTAAAAGAAGCCGGCGACGTGGTGCCCTTTCGGCGAGGAGGTGAAGACCGGAGATTCCGCGGGGAGATCGGGACGACGGCGAGAAGACCGAAGGACACGGATCGCTCGGTATATCTCTCTACCCTTTCTCTAGTTAGCTAGATTTAGTTTAATGGCCCGATCCGGGATTTTTGTCCGCGGTGGTGCTGATTTAACAGTTATAGAAAATTATCGTTTCCGCATTCCGGCCTCGGATTGACGGCCGGGGCGCCGCCGTGCACTTACAGTCTCGCTATTTCCTACGTGTCCGCGAGCGACACGAACGTTTATAAAGGAAAACCTTTTGGGATATTTTGAAAAACGACGGAACATATACTTAGCAAAACTTATATGGACATATATTATTACTTTAAAATGGACGTCCGTCTCTTATGCCGTGAGTTACGCATTCACGCGGCGATTTAGAAAAGATTTTTGCATGAGTTTTATTCAGATTTTGAAAGTTTTCCATGGATGCGTACTATACACGTATTATAGTATTGGACTAGTATATGTTGGATTTCAGTATTTGATTTCGAGATCGATATCTCCTCTGTAACTCTGAGGATATGCATGAAAATATGATAATTTGCGTGACGCTTGACGGAGTTCTATTTTGAGTTTATACTCGTTTTCAGGCGCACGCGATGCACGGTGCTATTTCTGTATCTTCCGTGATTTCGGAGCTCCTTTGATTTGAGTTGATTATTGAAATGTTTTAAATTTTGGGGGTTTAAATTTAAATTCGGGGACCGAATTTATTTAAAAGGGAAAGATTGTAACATTTCAGAAAATATAAAATATTAATTTTGGAATTTAATATTAAAATAATATATTTCCCGAAAACTGCCCGATTTACGAAATTGGGGTTTTCGAAAAAAGATATAAATATGTACCAATAATTGTAAAATAAATGGAAATTTAAAATTATTTATTCATTTAATAATATATTTAAAGGATTTGGCATTTTTAAAATTATTTATATGCAGTTTCGATAAAAACCGGATTAGTGCACTGCTAATCGCGATTAAGCCAAATCCGTGTTTCTACGGTATTTCATGGTTAGTGCACCATGACATATTACATGTTATTTCATTTGTGTTGTTTTATATTAGGGTTTTATTGTGGTGAGAAAAGAAAAAGAAAAGAAAAAGGTGTCATGATGACTTGAGGAGAGAGAGGGGGGATATAATGATGAGAGTGAGCATGCTAGGAGAGAGAATGAGAGTGAGAAAGAGAGAGGGGGGGAGAGTGCTGCCCATACATTTTCCCCCACCATTTCTTTCACCTCCTTCTTCATCTTCAAGCCCCTCATTCTACCCTCATGACCCATCTCCAAAATCTCATCAAAACCCCATACCCGCTTCACAAAAGATGATTACCCCCTCACCCTCATCACAATGAACCAAGCAAAGTGGGATTTTAATAACATTGGGACTTCTAGGGTTTTGTTTAGGTGTAACCATGAGCTATATCTCTTTTCATTTCGAGTAGTTTTGGTTTCCTAGCTTTTTGATTAAGTTTAGATGTCGTTTAGTGATGGATTGGTGATACTTAGAAATCCTAGTGAGGGTTTGAGTGAAATTGTGGATTGGTGATGATTGAGTGGCTGTTGAGAGGCTGTTTATGAAAGGTTCCTAGGAACTCTTGTGAAGGTTCATAAGGCATCAAACATGCCCGGATAAAAATTTAGATGTGCCGAACAACCCAAAGCCGGGATCTTTGCTAGATTATTAGGGTTTAACATGCAAGATGATAACTTTTATCTAAGTGTGAGGGATTAAAACCTTTGTAGTCCGCTCCTTCGCTTCACAAGCTCCGAGTAGAAGTCCCTTTGCCACGATCCACGATCTCCCGGACTCATGAGAGGCTCCACGATTCGAACGATCCATGCTAGCTTGAAGTGTTCCAAATTGCCGATGATCTACGTCGAAGTTGCAAAGACTCAAGCTTTCTCACTCTAAAGAGATGAACACACTAATCTCATGGGCTAAATGAGATGAGGATGAGAGAGTAGTAATTTTTCTTTCTTTTTAAATCATTTTCTCATATATATTCATCACATAAAGAAAATCAAGTAAGCTTTCTTCAAGAGAGAAGAAGATGATAATTGAAAATGAATAATAAGATTAATCCTTTTGTGATGAATAGAATGAAAGCTATATGATTGATTTATATACCATGGTCAAGGATGAGTGGCTAAGATTTAGTAGAGAATAAACTAGAGTTAGGGTTTGGTTGGGTTAAGAATGTGTCATCCAAAAATATCTTAAGAATGACAAAAGAAAAAAGCTTCTAGAAGGTGCATGAAGCATCTAACCCTAATCAAACCCTAACCTCAATTAATCATCCTTAAACATGTTTAACAATTAATCATATCATGTCACAATAATATATATCACATATATATTATATATTTGCAACAAAAGAAAATAATACAATTAACATATATCGCATATATATCAATGTATCATCCAGTGAGAAAATGAAATAATAAAGCGAGCCAATATTTGATAATGTAATAATATATCATATATATTATTATACATTAAATCATCAAATCAACACTTGATTCGATGATCCGGCTATATCGAATATTACCGACTAATATATCATGTACCGATTCATCGAATCAACACTTGATCCGATGTCCCAGTTCATATCTAAATATCGCGAGAATATAATACGGTATCTCATATCGCATTATTCTCGGTCCTGCACATATCACATATGTGCCTCTACTCCGTTTCGCCTGAGCCAAGAAACCTCTGTGTAGGACTCTAAAGAATCGCCAATACACCGGTAGCGGGTGATGATCATATCAAACACCCACAAGCTGCAAGCGGTCAGCTAAACGTAACAGCCACCCAGGTATTGAGCGATCAGAAGATCAACAAGCTAGCCTGTGCGTTCTCCTGTGAATCCAATCAGTAACACTCCCGTACAGTCCGGTCTGTTCGTCTGATATGTCGCATATCAAGTCTAGGGGTGGTATACGTCAGACCCCAGTAACCGATAAGTCGTGTCGATGTGTGGCTCATAACGGGTCGAGAAACTACTAGTAACACTTACCAGTAAATCTCTATATCAGCCTTGGCCAGGGACTTCCAGTTATAGCCAATCGAACACAGCACAACATCAACTCCCTATACCGGGAGAGACGAATCCCCTCCTATCGCTCATTGCCTCCATGTGATTCGGGACTGTACCCAAAAGCCACCGTTTTGCACACCCTCTTGGACGTGGTAAGATGGAAATCAAAGCACAGTGGGAATCACACAAGACTCTATGACGATCTCGGGTCTTCAGACTACCCTGTACCAGTGTCACCGGAGAACTGCCATCTGACGTGTGGTATATCACCATCTGGGAGTTCTCGGCGAGTCCGTCCAGTGTACCCAGTCTCCACTGAGCACCCGTACACCATCTCTGATGTCAAACACCGATGGATATGGGATCATCCATCACCCATCATATGGGTCAAGATGCGTATACGCTAGTCTACTCTGGTGTATCGATGCCTTGTCTCGATATACCCTCGACTAGGAACAGTTATAGGATGTACTCATCGACTACCATGGCCCCACTAGTATGATCTCATCATAGTCCCAGTAGTCGAGTACAAATCCTAAGGGCTTTATCAACATGTGAGAGTAAAACAGTAAACCAATACAGGTCAACATGTTAAGATAAAGTGAAACCAAATAGCATACTATCATGACGAGCAAGAAATTCATCTCTATATATATCCAAGCATCCATTATAATATACATCACATGTACAACAATGGCCTCTAGGGCATATACATAACTAACAATCTCCCACTTGCACTAAGGCCAGCTGCTGTAGTATCTCATACCTAGCATCCCGAATAATCTCTCAAACTGTATCTGGGGAATAGCCTTCGTGAATGGATCCGCAGTGTTGTCCTTCGTATCTACTCTCCTGACCTCGATCTCCCGGCGATCAACTATCTCCCTGATCAGGTGATATCGCCTCAGAATATGTCTGGACTTTTGATGGGATCTGGGTTCCTTGGCCAATGCCACAGCTCCATTGTTATCGCAATACAGAGGTATTGGATGCTCAATGGATGGAACCACACCAAGTTCTCTAATGAACTTCTTGATCCAGACAGCCTCTTTGGCAGCATCGTTTGCAGCGATGTATTCAGCCACCATCGTCGAGTCTGCAACGGTATCCTGTTTGGAACTTTTCCAACATACCGCCCCTCCATTGAGGGTAAAGACAAAACCCGAATGCGACTTAGAGTCGTCCTTATCACTTTGGAAGCTGGAATCGGTAAAGGACTCCACCTGGAGTTCTCCGTTACCATTCACCAAGAACATCTCCTTAGTCCTTCGTAAGTACTTGAGAATGTTCTTCACTGCTGTCCAATGACTCTCTCCAGGATCTTCTTGATACCGACTCACTACACTTAGTGAGTATGCTACGTCGGGTCTGGTACATAGCATCGCATACATGATAGAGCCTACTGCCGAAGCATAGGGTATCCCTTGCATGCGAGCTCTCTCCAAATCAGTCTTGGGAGACATCTCTTTGGAGAGAGTGAGTCCAGAGATCATGGGTTGGTTCCCACGCTTGGATTCTTCCATACTAAACCTCTTTAGTATGGTGTCAATGTACCTGGATTGGGACAATCCCAGTATCCGTTTAGATCTATCTCTATAGATCATGATTCCCAATACGCAGGAGGCATCACCTAGATCTTTCATAGAGAATCTCTGTGATAAGAATAGCTTGACTGATTGCAGCATAGGAATATCATTTCCTATCAAGAGTATGTCATCCACGTACAATACGAGGAAGACAACCTTACCCTCTGCTACCTTCTTATAGATACAAAGTTCATCTATATTTTTGATGAAGTCAAACTCTTTGACTACAACATCAAAACAGATGTTCCAACTCCGCGATGCTTGCTTTAACCCATAAATGGATTTAAGCAGCTTGCACACCTTTCCGCTGCTCCCACTATCTACGAAGCCCTTTGGCTGAGTCATGTACACGCACTCTTCTAAATCACCGTTTAGAAAGGCGGTCTTAACATCCATTTGCCAGATTTCGTAGTCATGGTATGCAGCAATGGCAAGTAAGATCCGGATGGACTTAAGCATAGCCACTGGAGAAAAGGTTTCGTCATAGTCCACACCTGGTCATTGACGAAAACCCTTTGCTACAAGTCTAGCTTTGAAAGTCTCAACTTTTCCATCTACACCAAATTTCCTTTTAAAAATCCACTTGCTCCCAATGGGTTTTACCCCTTCAGGAGCATTTTCCAAAATCCATACTTTATTGGTGTACATGGATTCCATCTTAGATCGCATTGCATCCAGCCATTTCACAGAGTCACCACTCGTGATGGCATGCTCGAAACTAGTAGGGTCATCATCATCTATGATGCAATCCTCGCTTCCACCATCAATGAGAAAACCGTAGTATCTCTCAGGTGGACGAGAAACCCTACTAGATCGGCGGAGAGGCTGGGGTTCGTTGGGTACTACTGAATCCTCTGGTTCCACTAAATCATCTGTTGTAGTTTGTTCTGCTGGAACTTCTTCCAGTTCTACCTCAGAGCCACTAATCTCTTTTTCAAGAAATTCCTTTTCTAAAAAGGTGGCGTGTTGAGCAACAAACACCCTTTGTTCCTCACTGTGGTAGAAAATATACCCTCGCGAATGCTTGGGATATCCAATAAACTTATAAAACAGATCTTGCCTCGAGTTTGTCCGGGTTTCGTCTTTTGACATAAGCCAGGCAACCCCATATCTTAGCAAAATTAAGATATGGTCTCTTCCCTTCCCATATCTCATATGGGGTGGTAGGCACAGATTTCGTAGGAACTTTATTCAGTATGTATGCCGCTGTCTCAAGCGCATACCCCCAGAAGAAAATAGGTAACTCAGCTGTACTCATCATAGAGCGCACCATATCTAATAGGGTGCGATTCCTCCGCTCCGATACACCGTTGTGCTGTGGTGTATAAGGAGGAGTAAGCTGAGAGAGAATCCCATTCTCTTTTAGATAATCTAGGAACTCACTGCTTAAGTATTCACCTCCTCTATCAGATCGAAGAATCTTAATACTTTTGCCCGTTTGGTTTTCTACTTCGTGCTTATATTCTCTGAATTTCTCAAAAGCTTCAGACTTGTGTTTCATCAGGAACACATATCCGAATCTTGAGAGATCGTCAGTGAATGTAATGAAGTAGGAAGAACCGTTCCTGGCATGCGTAGACATGGGACCGCATACATCACTATGTACCAGTACTAAGAGTTCGGTAACTCTTTCTCCGTGTCCACTAAACGGAGCTTTGGTCATTTTTCCTTTGAGACATGAATGGCAAGTATCATAAGATGATAATTCGAACGAATTCAAATAACCATCTTTATGTAACTTAGCCAGTCGTGTCGCATTGATATGACCAAGTCTACAATGCCACAAGTAGGATTCGTTCATTTCTGAACTTTTCCTCTTGTGTGTGTTTTGTATATTCAGGACTGTATTCTGATTTAGAATGAATATGCCATTATGTAACGATCCTGATGCAATCAACTTTTGATCTAGGAATATGTTCATAACATTATCCTTTACTACAAAATTATATCCTTCTTTACTTAATAAAGAAACAGATATAATGTTGCACATCATGTTCGGTATATAATAGCACTCATTTAGAATCAGTGTATTACGACTTGGTAATACTAGGTGATATTCGCCAACTGCTTTGGATGCAACATTTGCACCGTTCCCTACTTGAACGGAATGATCACCCTTTCCCAGTTCTCTACCTTTACGTAGCCCATGTAACTGTTTACATATGTGGGATCCTGATCCGGTATCTAATACCCAGGACGTAGGGTGAACTGAGAAACAGTTCTCAATAACTAACACACCCGAAGAAGATGCATCAACAAGCATGTTCTTTTGGGCGGCTTGAGAATCCAGATATTCTCCTGTTTCCTGTTCAGTCTTATAACTCTTATAAGAAAGAACGGGTCCAACATTCCCTAGCTCAGTACAATAATTGGGTTCAGTCAATACATCCATATTATTATTATCTTGATTATGGCCTGACATGGTCGCTACCTGGAGAGAGAGAGAAGAAAAACACTTTAGCGTATGCTCTTGCAAGATTAGATTGGTTATTATCTTATCTAATCCGGATGTCTCCCACTGTTTTTATCAAATCTACCTTAGAACCCTAAAAGGTAAGATTAGCCGGGATTAATTACACCCTACAATTTCGTCAATCTTTCAGCCAGATCAGTGTCAGTACTTTGAGGGAGGTTCCCCGTGCTTTCGCACGGACCTAATTAAAGTAAACCTCATTTTCCCAGAGCCGTAACCTCGTTAACACTTTTCTAGACACCTACTTGAATGACTAATTGTCCTGTGTAAAACTCTCCCAGGAGTAACACTTACTCGCAGTGGGTATCGGGATCCAACTATCTCATAGGAGGTATGCAATCTCTTTGCAAATTTCAACACTTGAAATTCCCGATAATATTTTTTGCCCCTAGTGTCCTATGACCTTGACGGAGGTCAACAAACCATAGGCTACTAGTCAAGTTCAACCTGTCATTTCTTGATTGAATTAAACCCACCCGCACGACCCTTGACGGAGGTCAACAAGGCCGTACGACTGCCCTAATCCAATCTGCATCAAATGCATAAGCAGATAAAAAACTAGTCAGCTACCGTACACTACGCCTTTACGGAGGTCAACAAACGTAGCACGAATACTAAATAGGACTTATCTGAAATAACGGAGGGCTACGTCAGGTTTTTCAGAAAACCCCGAGCGTAATGAACTTGATATCGTTATAGAATCATGTGTTTTTGAAAAATGAGTGTTTTTGAGGCTTTTTCTTAGTTTGGCTAAAGGGGTCACTCCCGGTGAAGGGATCGTCGGCCCTTTCCTCATCGAATAAGGTGCAAGATATATCATATATACCGCTGTGCAAAGCAAAACACTAAAAGCAATCAAAAGACAAACCGAGTTTTGTAGCATCTGCCAGTTTCGCTAAAGAGGTCACTCCCAGTGAAGGGATCGTCGGCTCTTTCTCCATCGAATAAGGTGCAGGATATATCATATATATCACTGTGCAAAGCAAAACTGTAGCTACCCTTTTTATAAAGTTTTGATTCTACAACATCTTTAGGTTTCTTTTCTTTTTATTAATCTCATTAATAAATATCCCATCAGCTTATGCTTCCTAAGCATTACAGAAGAAAGGAAAGCAGTAATATTTATATATCAGCATATATATATAGTATAAGCATTCGTCTCAGGCAGTTATATGATCTCATCACAGAACATTGCAGCAGAAGAACATATATGAAATATTGGATATACTAGGACGTCCGTGTTTTCAATACGAGCCTGTATAAAACACGGATTCCACGGTCGTGACGAATAGCCAAACCCACATCCCAAGACCCATACGAGAGCGGCAAGTAACACTGCCAATTCTAGGGTTAGGAGACCCGGTCTCGACTCCTCGAGATGGCCTCCCACTGGACCCTAGAACCCGGTTACTTGTGCTCCCCTCCTTGGGTCTACCTAATGCGGAAAAGTAAATAATATACACTGGTGACATCAACCGCAACCTGGAAGTGCCCCAAATAAAAGAATATTACATTAAAAATGAATTTTACATGAATGAAAATAAAAACCCTCATCTCACATAAAACCCCCGGCTATTCAGAACGCGACGATCCAATATAACATATCACAGCAACACATAATATCTCATATCATCAACGTAAGTAAATATGCGCATCCCAATTGTCGTTGACATATAGCAACGAAACCGGCGATATCACATATTAAACTTACGGTCACAAAAAAGAAAGTGTAAAACTACAGTATTTGGAATCCACAATCACTTTAGACATCGTAAATCCGAAATATCACATACTTCGCATTTCATGCCTAACTCTATGAATTCCACATATTGTATCACATTCCAGATAAAATAGACAGTATTAAACTTTTCGAACAGATAATCAAATACCCAAAATTTCCTAAAGTGCTCAACACTTGAGCGGAGTTCAAATAATCCCAGAATATGTCACAGTACCGGTGATCCAGCCGTAGAAGGGTCAAGCCAACGCCTCACATGTGGCACGCCGTACTGCCCCATACCCGAAGGTTCAAAAGGCAGTTCAAGACGGTCACATAATCGAGTTAAGGTTTGTTGTCTTCTAGAGGGTCCACCGCTTAACTTGTACAATTTTTCCGAAAGATTTAAACCCGAAAAAATTTCAACACTTGAAAGTTTTGCCGTACCGCGAAAAAGTGGGTTAATGATATCCGTTCAAATAGTTTAACAGTTTCTAAATATCCGGAAAGAAATACGAATTTAAATATTCCGATCGAATCTACTATTACAAAACAAACCCCAGAATTTTCAACACTTGAAACAGATTAAAAAATACCCAGAAGCATCAACAAGCACCTACGGACATTACCATAAAAGCCACGTGTCGCCAATCCATTAATCCGCCGCGGAACCGCCGTGCAAGCATGCTTGTGCCGCGGTTCCGCCGCACAAGCATGCTTGCGCCGCGGTTCCGCCGACGTTTGGACGAATTAGGGGCTCGGGTTTTATGGTAATTCTTAGAATTCCCTGCTGATTTTTTTACATATTTTTAATTCAGAAAAATCCCAAATTTTGAAAAATTTCCAGAGAGGTGGGTTTTTCCATCGGTTCGGGTTCGATCTGAGTTTTAACTTCGTGAACACATCGCTTAATGCACTAGTTAGGCTCTGATACCACTGAAAGGTTCCTAGGCACTCTTGTGAAGGTTCATAAGGCATCAAACATGCCCGGATAAAAATTTAGATGTGTCGAACAACCCAAAGCCGGGATCTTTGCTAGATTATTAGGGTTTAACATGCAAGATGATAACTTTTATCTAAGTGTGAGGGATTACAACCTTTGTAGTCCGCTCCTTCGCTTCACAAGCTCCGAGTAGAAGTCCCTTTGCCGCGTTCCACGATCTCCCGGACTCATGAGAGGCTCCACGACTCGAACGATCCATGCTAGCTTGAAGTGTTCCAAATCTCCGATGATCTACGTCGAAGTTGCAAAGACTCAAGCTTTCTCACTCTAAAGAGATGAACACACTAATCTCATGGGATAAATGAGATGAGGATGAGAGAGTAGTAATTTTGCTTTCTTTTTAAATCATTTTCTCATATATATTCATCACATAAAGAAAATCAAGTAAGCTTTCTTCAAGAGAGAAGAAGATGATAATTGAAAATGAATAATAAGATTAATCCTTTTGTGATGAATAGAATGAAACCAAACCCTAACTTCAATTCATCATCCTTAAACATGTTTAACAATTAATCATATCATGTCACAATAATATATATCACATATATATTATATATTTGCAACAAAAGAAAATAATACAATTAACATATATCGCATATATATAAATGTATCATCCAGTGAGAAAATGAAATAATAAAGCGAGCCAATATTAGATAATGTAATAATATATCATATATATTATTATACATTAAATCATCGAATCAACACTTGATTCGATGATCCGGCTATATCGAATATTACCGACTAATATATCATGTACCGATTCATCGAATCAACACTTGATCCGATGTCCCAGTTCATATCTAAATATCGCGAGAATATAATACGGTATCTCATATCGCATTATTCTCGGTCCTGCACATATCACATATGTGCCTCTACTCCGTTTCGCCTGAGCCAAGAAACCTCTGTGTAGGACTTTAAAGAATCGTCAATACGTCGGTAGCGGGTGATGATCATATCAAACACCCACAAGCTGCAAGCGGTCAGCTAAACATAACAGCCACCCATGTATTGAGCGATCAGAAGATCAACAAGCTAGCCTGTGCGTTCTCCTGTGAATCCAATCAGTAACACTCCCGTACAATCCGGTCTGTTCGTCTGATATGTCGCATATCAAGTCTAGGGGTGGTATATGTCAGACCCCAGTAACCGATAAGTCGTGTCGATGTGTGGCTCATAACGGGTCGAGAAACTACTAGTAACACTTACCAGTAAATCTCTATATCAGCCCTGGCCAGGGACTTCTAGTTATAGCCAATCGAACACAGCACAACATCAACTCCCTATACCGGGAGAGACGAATCCCCTCCTATCGCTCATTGCCTCCATGTGATTCGGGACTGTACCCAAAAGCCACCGTTTTGCACGCCCTCTTGGACATGGTAAGGTGGAAATCAAAGCACAGTGGGAATCACACAAGACTCTATGACGATCTCGGGTCTTCAGACTACCCTGTACCAGTGTCACCGGAGAACTGCCATCTGACGTGTGGTATATCACCATCTGGGAGTTCTCGGCGAGTCCGTCCAGTGTACCCAGTCTCCACTAAGCACCCGTACACCATCTCTGATGTCAAACACCGATGGATATGGGATCATCCATCACCCATCATATGGGTCAAGATGCGTATACGCTAGTCTACTCTGGTGTATCGATGCCCTGTCTCGATATACCCTCGACTAGGAACAGTTATAGGATGTACTCATCGACTACCGTGGCCCCACTAGTATGATCTCATCATAGTCCCAGTAGTCGAGTACAAATCCTAAGGGCTTTATCAACATGTGAGAGTAAAACAGTAAACCAATACAAGTCAACATGTTAAGATAAAGTGAAACCAAATAGCATACTATCATGACGAGCAAGAAAGTCTTCTCTATATATATCCAAGCATCCATTATAATATACATCACATGTACAACAATGGCCTCTAGGGCATATACATAACTAACAGTTTAAGACTTGGAATTTAGTATAGAAACCAAAATACGGATTTAGGATTTTGTTCATGTCGTTTTTGTGAGTTTATAGGGTGTGCAGGGAAATCTGGAGTAACCCGGAGACACTAAAAATTATTTAGCAAATACTGGGAGTCGTGCAGGCAACAATGCACCACCCTCTGAAACCTGAGCCCCTAACCCTACTTTCTGGCCGCAGATTTATTCATATGGGCCGCAATTTGCGGCCATGTCGGGAGGAAATGTGTTGAATTTTGGTTGGTGAGTCCCTTAGGTGATATCTAGAGCAACCCTATATGCAAAATTGGCTAGTTTGACCTGAGTCAAAATCTGGGAGCACTTTAGTGTGTTTTTGGCTATGTTTTCCGTATTTTGGGATTTCTTGGTTTTAGTATTTGATGTTTTTTTGGTTATTGAATGTTTGTATATCAACGACAAGGGTTGTTTGATTGTTTTTTCACGCATTGGCTATAGGTTCAAACCTATGTGCGCCCCGTGTGCCGTATCGGTTTTCCGGATTCGATTTTAATAGCGATTGTGATTGTGTATTATTGTATGTGCCTTCACGTGGATTCAGAGGCGACGGAGCGTAGCGACATCGACTTCGGAAAGCAAGATCAAGGTGAATGGATCTATATCCACGGGGGAAGTCGGGTGGATGGCGTATAGCACCCCCGCAAAGTTTTGTTGGAAACCGATTTGTAGAATATGATTAAGAAAAACTAGATTAGGAAACTAGGGTTAGAGTTAAAAGATTGTTAGTGAAACCATATTATAAACTAAGGATAGTTAGAAGTGATATAATACGACTAGTATGTGATGACGGAACTTGAGGATGATATCTGACGATATTTCCGTTTTGGGTACTATAGGACTAGATAGTCGACGTAGGTGTCATCCGTTCCAAACTGAAGAATTGTATTCATCTTTTAAAACAGATACCTTGAGGGATGTTACGGATTTTCAAATGATATCTTTTCTTTAAAAACACCGTAGCCCCTACTTTCAAAACTACTATTCGCATCTTTCAAAAACTGTTTGTATAGTTCGGGTGTGTATGTTAGATTAGATACTTATGCTTATATTAAAGGTAGAATGTATTTGTAAAATTGACTTTATGTGGGATATGAATGCAATGGAAAGAATATAAGACGTGATATGATGATTTGATGATATGATGGTATACGGATGCGAGTCGATCGAGATGATTGATACCTTGCCGGTCCCCTGATATGAGATTGTTGTGGATGTGACCTGGGACATAGGTATATTGATATATTTATATATGTTGTGAATCATGAAAGACTTTCGTACGAGGCGTTAGGTCCGTACCCCTCATTTGTCATATAGGATGATAGGATCCCTATTGGTCTAATGCCCCCGTACGATGATTTTCCATACGTGATGAGTTTGACTTGATGATTGATCCATACCCTAGACTAGAGGATGGCGTACGATGGATTATACCGTACGTGATGTTATGAGGCTGGATGCCGACTGATAGATTCACCGACTCGGTCATATTAGATACGTGTACCTGTCAGCATTTGCATATGATTTACCTTATGATGCATTCATGTTATTCGCATTGCATTACTTATACCTATGCTAGTACACTTACACCATTATCGATGATGTGTATGTTACACGCACACAGATTGCCGACTCGCACACTTCATCATCGATAATTGCCATGTCCTACACAATAGGATTACTGCATCATGATATGACTCTTTGCATAATTTACTTGCTATAGTTACCTATGCACCTTCATACGATGTTGCATTTGACTTTGAAGATATTGGGAACCGCAGGACATATTTTCAAAACTGGAATCATTTGAAGGAGCGGTTTTCCCTTAATATGATAAATCACTGTTCCATGTTGCATAATATACGGATATGCTTACATTTCTTTCATATGTCGCATATATCATGCTTTATGATTTTACGCATTGAGATATGCTGTTTTCATAAGATTTCTGGATTTGAGAACCGTGGTCATTTTACAAGAAAGTATGTATTGTTTTAAAAACCCAGTTTCTCTTGATATGATATTTCAGTGCGTCCATCATGCGTTTTCTCAGTTCTGAGATGTGTGGCATGTGAAACCCGATTCGAGGAGCTGGATGAGACCGATTGCGGGTACATAGTGGACTGGTATGGTACCCCGGGGAGAGAACGGATCTGTCGTGCAGTAGGCGATGAGCCTGGCAGAGGGACCACTACCTACCGGTGATAGTATTTGGGCTCGGCGGATATCCGGAGGATACCGACCTGAGTCGAGAGATGATATGGGCTGATCCGGACTGACGGAGCCCGTGGGCCGATCCGGATTGACGGAGCCTGAGATATGAGGATTTACGTGTCGATGCTGGAAACAGGTTTCATGATGTTTTCGGGTGTCGATGTTGGACACCTAGGTTCCATGATTTTGATGTGTCGCGAAGGATACCTGTTGATTCATATCCTCATACTTCCACATGCATACATACATTGATTATGGTTAGACGAGATCCACATATATACATACATTGATTATATTGTTGGATGATATCCACATACTGATTGACATTGATATTAGTGTTGGCACATATACAGACCCGGTCACCCTAGATATCATAGTATTACCTGTATGATATAGTTGACCTAGGAGTCATTGTTTATTCGATTTCTACTTGTAGATGTTTTTTTAATCACGAGTTGGCAACTCACCCCCGTTGTGCCACGGTTCTTGCAGGTTGACCGTATGGATCCTAGCGGCATCGCTAGCACATAGCTTCATTTGGGTGTTTTGCTTTGGTAGGTGGGAAATTTGTATCGTACCCACTCTTGTATTATATTTCATATTATATCTAGTCAATTCCATCAATCAAAATTAGTAAATTGTATAAGTAATGAGACTTAGTGAGATTGTGGTTGCGAGACTTAGAGCGAGGGGTTTTCCGCTACTTGTGGTTTTGATGTCTTGCTTATTTCTTTATCTTTTTGTGGTGAACTTCGCCGTTGGGCATCGTATACTTACATATACTGTCTTGTGTGGTTGTGATTCGCCGTTTGGCGAAGAGCTAGCTCCCGCTTGGGGATGCCGTTATTCTTGTTATGTATTTGTGGTTTTCGATCAAAATATACAAAGGAGGTGCTGCCCAAATTTTTAAAAGACGAAACACGTTTTCAAACTAGTAAATTTCACTTGCATTTTTATGTTCCTTTTCTATGCATTAAGAAAACTTGATTTTATTATACCTTTATTTCAAAACTTCACCTCTTTTATTTTCTTAAAAAGGTTTAGATTTTTGGGTTTCAGCTTACTTGAATTACGTTACGCCTTTAGACGTTGCGTGATTTAAGTGCTGGTCACGAGCTAATATTTCGGGTCGTGACATAATTGCTGTGCCACGAACACTATAGAACTTGCTTAAATCAGAATCTAAAACATTTGCACTATATATGATCTGTAAACCTGTACTTGCATAATGATTTCATCAGAATGGATACGTAGGATTGCTAGTCATATGTATATGCCTCATTGCATCAACATTTATGCATAGTTTTCTAGTCACACATCGTATTTCATATTATGGATACCATAGGCATTCATCATTGCCGACATGTTCATGGATTGTGATTTTCTTAGAGATTTCCGTATTTAAGAGATTTATGGATTTTGGGAGAAACCGCAAGAATTTAATAAACCTGTTACCTCTTTAAAAATGCAAATTGTGGTTTTCTCATGATATGATGTATATGTCGTCCACCATGAGTTTTCCTGATTTCTGTTGGTTTTCGATACCGATTCGAGGAGGAGGATGAACCGTTTCGGGTACATGGTGGACCCGGTATGATACCCTGAGGCAAGAGTATTTTTGTAGGGATGACAACAAGCCTGGCAGGGGCGGACTACCTACGGTGATGTCTGGCGCGGCGGATATCCGGAGGATACCGACATAGTCATGAGATTTGATGATATGGTCCGATCTGAACTGACGAAGCCCGTGATATTGAGACATTGAGATATTGAGATATTGAGATATCGAGACATTGAGATTTTAGGATATAGATATATTATGTCGATGGTTGACTCGGATTTTCGATTGATTTCAATGATGATACTTTAGTTTATTGCACAGAGGTTTTACTAAGTTAAAAGTACAGATCTTCTTATATCAGATATATCATGATTTCGTGTTGATTTTGCATTCATGTTGCATTCATACTTATGCATCGTATCATTTTGGTACATCTAGGATGTGACGCATTTGCGTGCATGCTTATGATAGCCTTATTAGATGTTACTTACTACTCACGAGTTGGCAAATCACCCCCGTTGTGCCACAGTATATTGCTGGTCCGACCCGTCAGCATAGTAGTGGCGGGCGCACTTCCTTATTTTTTTCCTTTTGCTTGGACTTGCGGCATTGCTCGTAGGTGGGTTGTGAGGATATGTTATCCCATCATGTATTTTATTTGTATCTAGTATGCTCTATCTACCCTTGTATATTGGACTAGACAGTGAGACTCGTGAGACTTGTATTTGTGGTGTTTGGTTTCGATGCTCACTTGAGCCAACGTGGTATTTTCTTATTTCTTGCTTTCAGATGCTTATTTCGCACTTTTGACATACATAATGCATGTGGTTGTGATTCCTCCATGGGCGAAGAGCTAGCTCCTGCTTGGGGATGCCTTTATTCATCTTTTTATGTATTTTCATGTGTTGTACCCATTTGAGGCCCAGTATTTACAAAGGAGACTCTGCCATAATTTTCGGGAAAATATGATATTTCTTTTAAATGTTTAATGCCACTTATTTTTTAAAAACCATTTTCTTTAAAACAAGTTTTCCTTCACTCTAATTGTTAAACGGTTTAGTTTTCTGGGCTTTGGCTTACTTAGATTACGCTACGCCTTTATACGTTTCGTAATTTAAGTGCCAGTCACGTTCCGTACCTTCGGGTCGTGACAATTTACTAGGTTTGATTCTCACATCTGTATGGTATTACAGATGATGAGTGGGAGTAAGATATTGAGAATTAGGTGATTATATTCTCATTATATCAGAACTCGTTGTAATTGGTGATATTTGAGGAAATCGCCTGGGGTTGCCAGACGGCAAATATTTGGTTTTGAATATCCGTTGTTATGCAACAATTTCAAACTGATATATCTGTACGTTTATTTTATAAAGTAAGATATAACTTTTTGAAATTATGTCCATGACATTTACCTATATCAGTTGATGATTGGGTAAGGAGCATTAAACAGCGGTGTAATTCTTCTTAACCATAATACAGTTTTCAACCTACGACGCACAAGGTTTGAGTTATTCAACTCAGGGGACTTATACAAAGTATTGTATGTTATACAGTGTCTATTAGGATAAAGGGGTTGGTACTCGTACTATATTCTGTTTGCTTGTGACTTCTCTAGTTTTAGACAAGTATTTCATAGAAATACAAGGTCCAAGTTTTGAGAAGTTATAGGTACAAGAAGAAAGTAGAGAACCATGTGTTGCAAGTATCAGGATTCTTCAAGGTGATCGAAACTGTAGATACTTGTGTTTGGTATTCATTTGATAGTAATCGTTTTGAGAACTTGCTTCTCTTTTAGGTTACTCATATCTGGATGTAATCCTAGTTGAGTAATGTTGATCCGCCTCCTTCCATTTCGTTGACATGCACTGGAGACAGATGCATGATTTGAAACTGGTTCTAATTAAATCAGTGACTCTTTTTCTATATTGTATATAGAATGGTTCATATCTTAACGATGTTAAGGTATATGGAGTTGTCCGGCTTATGCTTAAAACCAGACTCTGGACAAACTCAAGACGCGTTTCAATAATAACAGTTTGTGGGTTATCCCGAGCTATGACGAGGGATATCTTTCTGCCATCTGGAAGATCAATAGTGATATTGTTCTTGACTCGCCACAGTTTTAGTAAAATGGACTTTTTCAGAAAACTATAGCGGGAGTATGGTAGAACTGGAAGTAATTCTAGAACCACAAACGATTACTGAAAATTTAATAGAACCTAAAGATTCAATCGGGTTTGACATTCCATTAGCCACTCCGCAGATATGGTGGGTAACCCCAGGCACCCGAGAGGTACTTCGGCATCCTCAAAGACGGTGACAAGGAGATTCTTGTCTACCCAGACTTGCCATTACTGCCGTTCTAGACTATGAAACCGGCAGGAGGATGAGTATAGCGTCTTTTTAAACTAGCTTTAGAGATGCACGTGTATATGACTCTGCCAGAGGGTTGTTGTATTCAGTGGGAGCAGCGGAAGCATAGTAGACAAGTAGCTTATGTCTATTTATAGACTAAAGCAGATATGGTGGAGATAGATCATCTATTTCTGATGTGACGGTCATGGGCTTTGACTTCATCAGAATAAGAGATGGATCTATTAAGAAGATGGTAGGGTGTGATGTCCTGGTATTTGGATGACATGCACTTTGTAGGAAGTGAAATTCTTATACTACGATCAGTTATACTGTGGTTGTCACACATAGGATATGGATATAATATCTGGCATTCTGGTTACTGGATCTATGGTTTTAGATCTATATTTGGATAGTTTCCCAATCTGGGTACTTAGACAGTATTCTAAAGGTGTTTTAGAATGGACGACTCCTGGCATGGTGGTGTACCTGCAAGTGATGGAGTCACCCTCACTAAAGGTGTCTTACAGACTAAAGGGGAGAAAGATGTGCATGATTGGCATATCACTTTCTTAGGCAATTGAGTCAATTATGAGATGTCAAGTATCATACCAGATGTTGTTTTTGCACTATCTGCAATAAGTTTATATATTAATCCAATCCTGGAGAAACGTTAGGAAGCAGTTTATGAACATAAGTGGATGTTCTAGGGATTTGGTAACAGCAGCCTCCTTTGGTAGACGGTTATCATTTCAGGCTTCCAAGGTGACCTGGATGACAGAGTGACTGTCAGAGTTATAGTTTTCCCTCTTTTGAGGGGCAGTAGTTTGGACATGTAGTCCAAGCGGATACTGAGAGAGGCATGGCGCAGGATACTGATTAAATTCAGTAGACGATACAGTCTAAGAAGTTTGCTAGATTTGGAGTTTATTTGTGAACTAGGTCCCATCAGATATCCAGACATATTCTAAGACAGGTATTGCTCATTTCGGGAGATGGCTTTCTCCACGAATTTGAGATAAAGAGAGACATAGAAAGAAACATTGGAGTGGATCCACTCACTGAGGCTATCTCTGGAACGCAATAGTTTTACAAACGAGCTTTGTGAAACTGATTATTAGAGAAGTTGGGTGTTTAGTATCACATGGGCTGTGAGTATGCGACACCGCAATAATTAGCCTTAAGTGCAAGTGGGAGATTGTTGGCTATAGTGCCCTCAAGTAAATTAATGGATCGCATGCATGTGATTGCAATGATTGAGGGAGGACCTATACCGATAGAACGGTCTTACTCGAGATGATAGTATGCTATTTGGTATGTCTTTATCATCATGTACATGCTTCAGGTGGCATTACAGATCACTATTACATGTTGATAGAGCCAAATGATTCTTGCTTGACTACCAGCAGTATGATGGCGATCATATATGTGAGAGTTGGGTGGTCCATAAGCACATCCTTAAAGTGTCCCTAGTCGTAGGAGTTTCGAGACTGGGCATCGATACTCCAAGAGTAAACTAGTGTATACGGATCGAGACCGCGACAAGGGGCGGTGACCGGTCTCACAAGCTATTGGTGTCAGTTTGTTCACCTAAGATGTATACAGGTGCTCATTGGGTTATGAGTACACCGGACGGACTCGCCGGGAACATGCTAGTTGGTATTATACCTATTGTCGGATAGCAGTTCCATGGTGACATGTGTACAGTTTAGTCGATCGACCTGAGATCATCATTTGTTTTGTGTGAGTTCCCGATGTGCTTTGATTATTACCCTGCCACGGCTCAAAAGAGTCGTGCAAACAGGTTTTAGTTGGGTACAGTCCCGAGCCACATGGAGGCAGTGAGCGGATTGTCAGGGGATTCATCTCTCCCGGTATTGGGGGTTGATGTCGCGGAGTGCACAGGTGGCTATCACCAGAAATTCTTGGCCAAGGTAGTCGAGAATTATTGATCTAGGATCGGTAGTTTCTCAGGTGGTGATAGGTTTCATACCGACACTAAATGTCACATTATTAGGGGTCTGACTTTATCCACCCCTTAGACTCGATATGCGATACTCATAGATGAACGGACCAGACTGTACGGATATTGTCACTGTCAGGCTCAGTAGGGTTTCAGGATGAGTTTGCTCGTCGGCCTCCCTTTCACTCAATACCTGGGTTGCCGCTACGTACTGCTAGTGCCACTAACATGGTTATGGTTAAACCCACTGCCAGCATATTGAAGAGTCTTTACAGTCCCACACAGAGGGTTTCCCTGGTTCGGGCGAAACGTTGTAGAGGTCGTATGATTTTATGGCAGGGTTCGATCATATACGTGCACTTATGCACGGATAATGATCGGACGGATAATACTAGTGGGCTTTGGTTTAAGCCGGATCCTATTATTATATTGTTGGATTATTTTCGTCTCGTAGTATTCATATTCAGTCGGAATACGGATGCGGGTATGTATATACGGATGAGGGGTATTCGTGTAATTCATTACAAGTTTACTTTAGAAGATTTTTTTTCTTTTTCTATTAAACATTTAGTTTAAATGTTTAATTGGTGGAAAATGTGAGTGCAAGTCTTGGCATTGAGCATTGATTCATGGTGCATGCACTTGGTGACTCATGGTATTGGGTCATGCGATGTTTTGTTTTGGCTAAGATATTTTGTCATGTGGGTTGTGAGATATTTTAGTGAGAGGCGGTTCTTTTCTTATGGTGAGTTCTTTAATTGCTTGAGCTCACAAAATATATCACAACACACACAAAGTAAAAGGCAGCCAAGCCATTTTCTTCACTTGGTCTTTTTTCTCTTGAGCTCACATTTTCCTCACCTCATGGAATCTTCTTCAACCTCCACCCAAACCCTCTCATGAGTTGAGAATCCTTGGGTGTATTGAGACAAAATAATCACACACACTCTCTACTTCATCTTGGCTATCTAGGCTAGCAAACTAGATACCCGAGTTGCTTCGGTTTTGAGGTGGGAGCACATATTACTAACCCTCAATGTGGATCTTCTTCGATGTGGGGAGACGGGAGATCAAACTTGATCAAGGAAGCCGCGAGGAGCTTGGGATAGAGGTTGAAGACTAAAGGACACAGATCGATCGATATAACCTCTCTAAACTCCTTTACATATAGCTAGTGTAGGGTTAATGGTACGATCTGGGAATTGAGTTCCGTTAGCGTCGGGGTTTTAAAGTTTTTGTTCCGTATTTGGCCACGGATTGATTGCCGGGGTGCTGGCGTAACCCAACAAATTATTGAATCGCAGGCACGTGATTGTGATGATCGAGTGATGTCCTATACCGGTAGAACAATCTTACTCAAGATGATAGTATGCTATATGATTTGTCTTTATCATCATGTACAGTATTAGGTGGCATTACAGATCACTATTACATGTTGATAGAGCCCATAGGGTTCTTGCTTGACTACCAGCATTATGATGGCAATCACATACGTGGGAGCTGGGTGGTCTATAAGCTCATCCTTAAATGTCCCTAGTCGTGGGAGTATCGAGACTGGGCATCAGTACTCTAGAATAAACTAGTGTATACTTATCGAGACCCCGACGAGGGGCGGTAGCCGGTCTCACAAGCCATTGGTGTCAGTTAATCACCTAAGATAGTATAAAGGTGGTCATTGGGTTATGAGTACACCGGACGGACTAGCTGGGAACCTGCTAGTTGGTACTATACCTATTGTCAGATAGCAGTTCCCAGGTGACATGAATACAGCTTAGTCTGTCGATCTGAGATCATCATTTGACTCGTATGAGTTCCCACTGTGCTTTGATTACTACCCTACCACGGCTCAAAAGAGACGTGCAAACAGGTTTTAGTTGGGTACAGTCCCGAGCCACATAGAGGCAGTGAGTGGATCGTCGGGGATTCGTCTCTCCGGGTATTTGGGGGTTGATGTCGCGCAGTGTACGGGTGGCCATCACCAGAAATCCTTGGCCAAGGTAGTCGAGAATTATTGATCTAGGATCGGTAGTTTCTCAGGTGGTGATGGGTTTCATGCCTGTAGGGTTCCTAGGCACACTAATTAGGTCTCATAAGTGATCAAACATGGCTAATTCAAAAATTTCCATGTGCCTACAAACCCTAATACGGATAGTTAACTAGATGTATAGGCGATGCAAGCAAGTAAACGAATTTATTGCTAAAGGAAAGTGACTACAACATTTGTAGATCCGGTCCTCCACCTCCTAGGCTTCGTGATGATGTCCCTCCGCTGTCCATGTCGGATCCCAGACTCTAGCATCGGTTTCATCGGAGAAATGGGCGGGCTAGGTCGTCGACTTCGATGCCGAAGATGATCTACGTCGAGGCATCACAAGATCAAGCTCCCACTTCACCAAGTCATGAAACATGTGAAGAAAACACCCTATACTACTTGGCAAGAGGTAGAGTATGAAGAAATAGGAAGTGGGTTCACTTTAGAATTGGATTTCTCACTCTTTTTCTCAAGTTGCCATTGATGGTGGCAAGGTATCTTCATGTTGAAGAAGAAGAAGAAGAAAGAATATGATAGAATAAAAAGGATTATTATCAAAAATGAAAATCCAACTCATTCTTATCATAATCCAACCTTGGTTAGGTGTAGAGACTAAACTAGGATTAGGTTGAATGGTTAGGGTTAAGGCTAAGAAACAAAATGGTTAATGCTTCAAAGCTTCATGAAGATTCAAAGAAAAAACAAAAGTAGCCACCCTTTTGTTTCTTGCCAAAAAAAGAATAAATAAATAAAAGGAATAACTAAATAAGATCAAAACCCTAACCATTACATAACCATGGTTTAGTCTAAACATACACCCTAACATTCATGTATCATCAAACATGATACAATCAAGTGCACAAAAGTATATAACATATACAACTTGTGTACATCAAGTGAGAAAATCCATCCAAAGTGAACAAATACTAGTTAATGCAAAGTAATATATCAAATATATTATTATACATTAAATCATTAAATCAACACTTGATTCAATGATCCGGTCATGTCGCATATAACCTACTAGTATCCAATGTATCGACTTATCGAATCATTCCTTGATTCGATAACTAGGTTATATTGCATACAACCATTCGATACATTCATCGCGAGAATAGAATACGGTATAACATACACGCATTATTCTCGGTCCCGCACATATCTCATATGCGCTCCTATTTCGTTTCGCTTGAGCCAGGAAAGCTCTGTGTAAGACTCTAAAGACTCGTCAATACGCCGGCAGCAGGTGATGATCATATCAAACACCCACAAGCCGCAAGCGGTCTGCTAAACGTAACGGCCACCCGGGTATTGAGCGATCAGAAGATTGACGAGCAAGCTCGCTCACACTCCTGTGAATCCAACCAGTAACACTTACCGTACAGTCCGGTCTGTTCGTCTGATACGTCGCATATCTGGCCTAGGGGTGGTAAACGTCAGACCCCAATAGCTCGATAAGTCATGCCGGCGTGAGGTCCATAACATTCGTGAAACTACTGATAACTCTTACCAGTATATCACTGCAACCCTGGCCAGGGATTTCCTGTTATGGCCAGTCGAGCATAGCACAACATCAACCCCCAATACCGGGAGAGACGAATCCCCTCCTATCGCTCATTGCCTCCATGTGAATCGGGACTATACCCAAAAACCACCTATTTGCACGACTCAGTAGAGCCGTGGTAGGGTGGAAATCAAAGCACAGTGGGAGACACACAAGACTCTATGATGATCTCGGGTCAACAGACTAAGCTGTACTAGTGTCACCAAAGAACTGCCATCTGACGTGAGGTATAATACCATTTGGGAGTTCTCGGCGAGTCCGTTCAGTGTACCCAGTCTCCATTAAGCCCCCGTATACCATCTCTGATGTCAAACACCAATGGATATGGGATCATCCATCGCCCATCGCATGGGTCAAGAAGATATACGCTAGTCTACTATGGAATATCGATGCCCCGTCTCGATATTCCCATGACTAGGAACATTGAAGGATGTACTCATGGACTACCCAGGCCCCACTAGTATGATATGCATCATAGTCCTGGAAGTCGAGTACACATCCCAAGGGCTTTATCAACATGTAACAGAGAGACAGAAAGTATACATGTTAAGATAAAGAGCAACCAGATAGCATACTATCATGTCGAGCAAGAAAGTCCTACATATATATGTCCCAGCATCCACTACAATATACATCCAATGTACAGTAATGGCCTCTAGGGCATACATATAACTAACAATCTCCCACTTGCACTAGGGCCATCTGTAGCAGTAGTTGTAGTATCTAATACTCAACCATCCCATAAAAGTCTTTCTTTGGGAAAAGGTCTTCGTGAGTGGATCCGCCGTGTTATCCTCTGAGTCTACTCTCCTAACCTTGATCACCCTGGAGATCAACTATCTCCATGATCAGGTGATAATACCTCAGAATATGTCTGGGTCACTGATGGGATCGGGGTTCCTTTGCCAAAGCCACACTTCCATTGTCATACAATGGCAGGAACCTAGTTCATCTCATGAGCTAATATACACCCAAATTGCCTCTTTGGTAGTATTTTTAATAGCGATGTTACCAGCCTTTATCGTCTAGTTTGCCACGGTATCTAGCTTGGAACTCTTCCAACATACCGTCCCTTTACTGAGGGTAAAGACAATGCCTGTGACTGACATTCAGTCGTCTTTATCACCCTGGAACCCTTCCAGTGATTCTCCCCAGGATCGATTGATACCATCTTACTATAGCTAGTGAGAATCCTAACATCCATTTAGATCTATCTCATAGACCCAAATCCCAGGATTTAGGAGGTATCATCTTTATCCTATTGGAGAATCCATGTGATAAGAGGAGATCGACCGATCGTAGTATAAGAAACTCTTTTCCTATCAAGAGTATATTGTCCACGTACAATACGAGGATGACCACCTTACTCTCTACTACCTTTTTTTATATACAAGGATCATCTACCATTTTGATGAAGTCAATCTCTTTGACTACCACATCAAAACAGACGTTCCAATTCCGCGATACCTGCTTTATCCTGTAAACCAACTTGCACACGTTTCCGCTGCTCCCACTGTTTACGAAGCCCTCTGGCTGTGTTCTTATAGACATTCTCTTCTAAATCATTATTTAGAAAAGTAGTCATGGCACCCAACCACCAGATATCGTAGTCATGGTATGTAGCCGTGGCAAGTAGGATTCGGGTGGACTTAAGCATAGCCACTGGAAAAGGTATCATCATTATCCACGCCTGGTCGATGATGAAAACCTTTAACAAGTCTAGCTTTGAAAGTCTCAACTTTTCCATGTACACCAAGTAATCTTCTCAAGATATACTTGCTCCTGATGGGGATTTAACCCTTCAGATATAGCAACCAAAGTCCATATTTTGTTGGTGTACATGGATTCCATCTCAGATCGCTAAGCATCCAGCCATTCTTACAGAGTCCCTACTCTTGATGACCTGCTCGAATCTAGTTGGGTCATCATCTCATGATGCAGTCCTCGCTCCCACTGTCATCGAGAAACCGAAGTATCTCTCAGGCAGGTGAGGAACCCTACTAGATCGGCGGGGAGGCTTGAGGTTCGTTGGGGAGTATAGAATCCTTTGGTCCAGTCAAATCAGCTGCAGTTTTGTATAGCTGGAACCTTTCCATTTCTACAGAACTGACCTTGCCTCGATTTTGTCCGGATTTTGCTTTTGACATAGGCCGGACAATCCCAAATCTTAACTTATTTAATAGATAGGCTCTTCCCATACCATATCTTATATGGAGTGGTAGGCACTGATTTGATTCGAACCCTATTCAATAGGTATGCAACTTCATAAGTGCATAACTCCCTAAAAGGAAATAGGAAACTCAGTAGTACTCATCATAGAGCGCACTATATCATATAGGGTGTAATTGCTCCGTCCCGATATACCATCGTGCTATGGTGTATACGGAGGAGTAATGCTGAGAGAGAATCTCATTCTCCTTTAGAATAGTCCAGGAATTCTATGCACAAGTATTCTCCTCCCTGATCTCATCATAGGATACAATACTTATACCCGGTTTTTGGTTCTCTACTTCTAACTTATATTCTGTGAATATCTCAAAAGTTTCGGGCCTATGTTTCAACAGGAACATATGTCTGAATCTTGAGAGATCATCAGAGAACGTAATGAAGTACAAAGAACCGGTCCTGGCATGTGTAGACAGGAGACCTTACATACATCATCATGTATCAGTCCCAAGAGTTTACTAACTCTTTCTCTGTTTCTAATAAACAGAGCTATGGTCATCTTAATTTTGTGACATGACTGGCAAGTTTCACAAGATGCAAATTTAAACTGATTTAAATATGCATCTAAAATGTAACTTCAACTAGTCGGGTCACATTGATATGACCTAGTCTACAATGCCTCAAAAAAGATTCGTTCATTTCTGAACTCTTCCTTTTGTGTGTATTCTGTATACTAGGAACTGTAGTTTGATTTAGAACGTCAATGCTTTTAGATAACGTGCCTGAACTGATCAACTTTTGATATAGGAAATGTTCAAAACATTATACATCAATACAAAATTTTATCATTTCTTTACTTTTAAAGAGACTGATATGATTTTGTATATCATGTTCGGTATCTAATAGCATTTTTTCAGAATCAATGTATTGGTAATACAGGGTGACGGTGACCAACAGACTTGGCTGCAACACTTGCCCCGTTTTCTGTCTCATGAAACTTATCACTCGTTCTCAGTTTTCTACCCTTTTGTAGCCCTATGTAACAGATTATATATCTGGGATCCTGATCCTATATCAAATACCCAGGATTCAAAGGATACTGAGAAACAGTTCTTTATAATGAACACACCCGAAGAAGATGCATCATATGCACTTTCTTCGTTTGGGCGGCATAGGAATTCTGGTATTCCCCTATTTCCTGCTCTGTCTTATAACAATTATATGTTGGAGCGGGACCAACGTTTCCCAGCTCAGTATAACAAGCGGGTTCGGTCAATACATCCATTTTATTATCTTGATTAAGGCGTGATATGGTTGCTACCTGGAGAGAGAGAGAAGAAAATACTCAGCGTGCGCTCTTGCAAGATCAGATTGGTTATATATTTTATCTAATCAGGATGGCTCCCACTGTTTTTATCAAATCTTCCTTCAAACCTTAAAAGGAAAGACTAGCCGGGATTAATTATACTCTACAAGTTCGCCAATCTTTCAGCCAGGCCAGTGTCGGTACTTTGAGGGAGGTTCCCCGTGCTTTCGCACGGACCTAATTACAGTAAACCTCGTTTTCCCAGAGGCGTAACCCCGTTGACACCTTTCTAGATACCTACTTGATCGGCTAATTGCAAAATGCAAAACTCTCCCAGGAGTAATAATTACTCGCAGTGGGTATCGGGATCCAACTATCACATAGAAGGTATGCAATCTCATTGCAAATTTCAACACTTGAAACTCCCGATAAAGGTTTTTACCCCTAGCACTTATGACCTTAACTATGGTCAACAAATCATAAGCACTAGTCAAGTTCTACCCGTCATTTCGTGATTAATTAGACCCACCCACATGACCCTTAACTAAGGTCAACAAAGTCACGCGACTGTCCTAACTAATCGCATCATATGCGGTGTAGGAAGACATCACTTAGCTACCGTACACTGTGCCTTGACTATGGTCAACAAACACAGCACGAATACTAAGTACTCTACTTCCTAAAATGACGGAGGGTTGCGAATGGTTTTTATGAAAACCTTTAACGCTTTGAACTTGATCTTGTTGCGGAATCAAATGGTTTTTAAATGGAATGTTTTTGAAGCTTTTCTAGTTTTGCTAAAGGGGTCACTCCCGGTGAAGGGATCGTCGGCCCTTTCCTCGTCGAATGAGGTGAGGGATATATCATATATATCACTGTGCAAAGAGGAAACTATAGAAGCGATCAAAAGACAAACCGAGTTTGTAGTATCTGCCAGTTATTGCTAAAGGAGTCACTCCCGGTGAAGGGATCTCGGTCCTTTCCTCATCGAATAAGGTGCAGGATGTTCTACAATGAACACCGCGATGCAAAGCAAGAACTGTAGCTACCTGTTTTATTTTGAAATTCGATTCCACAACATCAATTAGGTTTATTTTCTTTCATTAATCTCATTAATGAAGTCCCATCATTTAAGTCCACCTAAACATCACAGATAAATATAACGTACGCTTATGCCATCCGCATTCGCCTCGATGTCCCGTCTGCACCGTTAGGTTAGGTAACTAACGCCAGAGCGAGGCAGGGCTAGCGCGGGTGTAAAACATAAGCAACGTCTATATAATATATCTTATATACTATATATAATATCTATCTGAACAAATCGCATGATCACATCACAGACAACGCAGCAGAAAATATCATATGAAATATTGGATATACTAGGACGTCCGTGTTTTTAATACGAGCCAGTATAAAACACGGATTCCACGGTCGTGACAAATAGCCAATCCCACACCCCTAGACCCCTACGAGAGTGGCAAGCAACCCTACCAATTCTAGGGTTAGGAGACACGGACTCGACTCCTCGAGATGGTCTCCCACTGGAGCCCAGAACCCGGTTACTTGTGCTCCCCTCCTTGGGTCTATCCTAATGCGGAAAAGTAAATAATATACAAATGGTGACAACATCCGCAACCTGGAAGTGCCCCAATAAAAGAATATTACATACAAGTTTTTACATGAATGAAAATGAAAAACACTCATCTCATATAAAAAAACCCGGCTATTCAAACACGACGATCCAATATAACATATCCAGCAACACATAACATCACATGTCATCAACGTAAGTAAATATGCGCATCCCAATTGTCGTTGACATATAGCAACGAAACCGGCGATATCACATATTACACTTACGGTCACAGAAAAGAAAGTGTAAAACTACAACAATTGGAATCCGCAACCGCTTTAGACATCGCATGCCTAATCAAATGAAATACTTAGACATCATATGCCTAACAATTATAAACCCCACATTTTAGTCTTATTATCGAAAACTCTTTTCAATATCAAGTCGGGCAATTCAACAAGATTCCCGACATCCTGATCGAATGCTCGTCGCAAACTTTAGTAGGCGGCCGCACCCCCGATGCCGACGACGAAGTGCACCAAGGCGGAACACCGCTGCCGCGAGCACCCGAACAGATGCTTTCGGCGACGGGGTTCTCCTACAGTCACTTGGTCGGGGCTATGGGGTGAGGCTGTCTATTAAGTTTAGCCGGCGAGTATCCGCGTACGCTACGTGATTGCGACGGACTTTTGATCATATCAAAATTCCGTGGCAACCGATCAAGTGAGACCAAACCGCTAGATTATAACATTCATTCAGTTATCTCATAACTGCTTGTGAATTCCAATTATTGTATCATATTCCGGATAAGATAGAAAATGTTAAACTTTCCGATCGAACAATCGAACACCCAGGTTTTCCCAATACAGCTCAACACATGAAATAAGTCTAAAAACATTCAGTTCATGCCTCGGTACCAACGGTCCAGCCTTAGAAAGGTCAAGCCAACGCCTCACATGTGGCACGCCGTATTGCCCCAAACCCGAAGGTTCAAAGGGCAGTTCAAGACGGTCACATAATCGAGTTAAGGTTTGTTGTCTTCTAGAGGGACCATCGCGTTACTTGCACTACTTAGAACGTCATTAAACTACGGAAAAGTCCAACAATTGGAAATTTCCCGGCAGGGGAAAAAGTGGGTATTTATATCCGGCCAAACTTTTTAACGTATTCTAAAATTATCCGGAAAAACAAATAGACAAAATTAGACAATCCGATCGAAACACCGAATCCCCAATACAACCCAGAAAACTCAACTCTTGAGTTCAGATTAAAAATTCCCAGGAAAACCAACACTACAAAATAGGAATTACTGATTTGATATATTACTTTGCATTAACTAGTATTTGTTCACTTTGGATGGATTTTCTCACTTGATGTACACAAGTTGTATATGTTATATACTTTTGTGCACTTGATTGTATCATGTTTGATGATACATGAATGTTAGGGTGTATGTTTAGACTAAACCATGGTTATGTAATGGTTAGGGTTTTGATCTTATTTAGTTATTCCTTTTATTTATTTATTCTTTTTTTTGGCAAGAAACAAAAGGGTGGCTACTTTTGTTTTTTCTTTGAATCTTCATGAAGCTTTGAAGCATTGACCATTTTGTTTCTTAGCCTTAACCCTAACCATTCAACCTAATCCTAGTTTAGCCTCTACACCTAACCAAGGTTGGATTATGATAAGAATGAGTTGGATTTTCTTTTTTGATAATAATCCTTTTTATTCTATCATATTCTTTCTTCTTCTTCTTCTTCAACATGAAGATACCTTGCCACCATCAATGGCAACTTGAGAAAAAGAGTGAGAAATCCAATTCTAAAGTGAACCCATTTCCTATTTCTTCATACTCTACCTCTTGCCAAGTAGTATAGGGTGTTTTCTTCACATGTTTCATGACTTGGTGAAGTGGGAGCTTGATCTTGTGATGCCTCGACGTAGATCATCTTCGGCATCGAAGTCGACGACCTAGCCCGCCCATTTCTCCGATGAAACCGATGCTAGAGTCTGGGATCCGACATGGACAGCGGAGGGACATCATCACGAATCCTAGGAGGTGGAGGACCGGATCTACAAAGGTTGTAGTTACTTTCCTTTAGCAATAAATTCGTTTACTTGCTTGCATCGCCTATACATCTAGTTAACTATCCGTATTAGGGTTTGTAGGCACATGGAAATTTTTGAATTAGCCATGTTTGATCACTTATGAGACCTCATTAGTGTGCCTAGGAACCCTACAGGCATGAAACCCATCACCACCTGAGAAACTACAGATCCTAGATCAGTAATTCTCGACTACCTTGGCCAAAGATTTCTGGTGATGGCCACCCGTACACTGCGCGACATCAACCCCCAAATACCGGGAGAGACGAATCCCGACGATCCACTCACTGCCTCTATGTGGCTCGGGACTGTACCCAACTAAAACCTGTTTGCACGTCTCTTTTGAGCCGTGGTAGGGTAGTAATCAAAGCACAGTGGGAACTCATACGAGTCAAATGACGATCTCAGATCGACAGACTAAGCTGTATTCATGTCACCTGGGAACTGCTATCTGACAATAGGTATAGTACCAACTAGCAGGTTCCCAGCTAGTCCGTCCGTTGTACTCATAACCCAATGACCACCTGTATACTATCTTAGGTGATTAACTGATACCAATGGCTTGTGAGACCGGCTACCGCCCCTCGTCGGGGTCTCGATAAGTATACACTAGTTTATTCTAGAGTACTGATGCCCAGTCTCGAAACTCCCACGACTAGGGACATTTAAGGATGAGCTTATAGACCACCCAGCTCCCACATATGTGATTGCCATCATAATGCTGGTAGTCAAGCAAGAACCCTATGGGCTCTATCAACATGTAATAGTGATCTGTAATGCCACCTAATACTGTACATGATGATAAAGACAAACCAGATAGCATACTATCATCTTGAGTAAGATTTTTCTACCGGTATAGGACATCACTCGATCATCACAATCACGTGCCTGCGATTCAATAATTTGTTGGGTTACGCTAGCACCCCGGCAATCAATCCGTGGCCAAATGCGGAACAAAAACTTTAAAACCCCGACGCTTACGGAACTCAATTCCCAGATCGTACCATTAACCTTACACTAGCTATATGTAAAGGAGTTTAGAGAGGTTTTATCGATCGATCTGTGTCCTTTAGTCTTCAACCTCTGTCCCAAGCTCCTCGCGGCTTCCTTGATCAAGTTTGATCTCCCGTCTCCCCACATCGAAGAAGATCCACATTGAGGGTTAGTAATATGTGCTCCCACCTCAAAACCGAAGCAACTCGGGTATCTAGTTTGCTAGCCTAGATAGCCAAGATGAAGTAGAGAGTGTGTGTGATTATTTTGTCTCAATACACCCAAGGATTCTCAACTCATGAGAGGGTTTGGGTGGAGGTTGAAGAAGATTCAATGAGGTGAGGAAAATGTGAGCTCAAGAGAAAAAAGACCAAGTGAAGAAAATGGCTTGGCTGCCTTTTACTTTGTGTGTGTTGTGATATATTTTGTGAGCTCAAGCAATTAAAGAATTCACTATAAGAAAAGAACCGCCTCTCACTAAAATATCTCACAACCCACATGACAAAATATCTTAGCCAAAACAAAACATCGCATGACCCAATACCATGAGTCACCAAGTGCATGCACCATGAATCAATGCTCAATGCCAAGACTTGCACTCACATTTTCCACCAATTAAACATTTAAACTAAATGTTTAATAGAAAAAGAAAAAAAATCTTCTAAAGTAAACTTGTAATGAATTACACGAATACCCCTCATCCGTATATACATACCCGCATCCGTATTCCGACTGAATATGAATACTATGAGACGAAAATAATCCAACAATATAATAATAGGATCCGGCTTAAACCAAAGCCCACTAGTATTATCCGTCCGATCATTATCCGTGCATAAGTGCACGTATATGATCGAACCCTGCCATAAAATCATACGACCTCTACAACGTTTCGCCCGAACCAGGGAAACCCTCTGTGTGGGACTGTAAAGACTCTTCAATATGCTGGCAGTGGGTTTAACCATAACCATGTCAGTGGCACTAGCAGTACGTAGCGGCAACCCAGGTATTGAGTGAAAGGGAGGCCGACGAGCAAACTCATCCTGAAACCCTACTGAGCCTGACAGTGACAATATCCGTACAGTCTGGTCCGTTCATCTATGAGTATCGCATATCGAGTCTAAGGGGTGGATAAAGTCAGACCCCTAATAATGTGGCATTTAGTGTCGGTATGAAACCTATCACCACCTGAGAAACTACCGATCCTAGATCAATAATTCTCGACTACCTTGGCCAAGAATTTCTGGTGATAGCCACCCGTGCACTCCGCGACATCAACCCCCAATACCGGGAGAGATGAATCCCCTGACAATCCGCTCACTGCCTCCATGTGGCTCGGGACTGTACCCAACTAAAACCTGTTTGCACGACTCTTTTGAGCCGTGGCAGGGTAATAATCAAAGCACATCGGGAACTCACACAAGACAAATGATGATCTCAGGTCGATCGACTAACCTGTACACATGTCACCATGGAACTGCTATCCGACAATAGGTATAATACCAACTAGCATGTTCCCAGCAAGTCCGTCCGGTGTACTCATAACCCAATGAGCACCTGTATACATCTTAGGTGAACAAACTGACACCAATAGCTTGTGAGACCGGTCACCGCCCCTTGTCGCGGTCTCGATCCGTATACACTAGTTTACTCTTAGAGTATCGATGCCCAGTCTCGAAACTCCTACGACTAGGGACACTTTAAGGATGTGCTTATGGACCACCCAACTCTCACATATATGATCGCCATCATACTGATGGTAGTCAAGCAAGAATCATTTGGCTCTATCAACATGTAATAGTGATCTGTAATGCCACCTGAAGCATGTACATGATGATAAAGACATACCAAATAGCATACTATCATCTCGAGTAAGACCGTTCTATCGGTATAGGTCCTCCCTCAATCATTGCAATCACATGCATGCGATCCATTAATTTACTTGAGGGCACTATAGCCAACAATCTCCCACTTGCACTTAAGGCTAATTATTGCGGTGTCGCATACTCACAGCCCATGTGATACTAAACACCCAACTTCTCTAATAATCAGTTTCACAAAGCTCGTTTGTAAAACTATTGCGTTCCAGAGATAGCCTCAGTGAGTGGATCCACTCCAATGTTTCTTTCTATGTCTCTCTTTATCTCAAATTCGTGGAGAAAGCCATCTCTCGAAATGAGCAATACCTATCTTAGAATATGTCTGGATATCTGATGGGACCTAGTTCACAAATAAACTCCAAATCTAGCAAACTTCTTAGACTGTATTGTCTACTGAATTTAATCAGTATCCTGCGCCATGCCTCTCTCAGTATCCGCTTGGACCACCTGTCCAAACTACTGCCCCTCAAAAGAAGGAAAACTATAACTCTGACAGTCACTCTGTCATCCAGGTCACCTTGGAAACCTGAAATGATAACCGTCTACCAAAGGAGGCTGCTGTTACCAAATCCCTAGAACATCCACTTATGTTCATAAACTGCTTCCTAACGTTTCTCCAGGATTGGATTAATATATAAACTTATTGCAGATAGTGCAAAAACAACATCTGGTATGATACTTGACATCTCATGATTGACTCAATTGCCTAAGAAAGTGATATGCCAATCATGCACATCTTTCTCCCCTTTAGTCTGTAAGACACCTTTAGTGATGGTGACTCCATCACTTGCAGGTACACCACCATGCCAGGAGTCGTCCATTCTAAAACACCTTTAGAATACTGTCTAAGTACCCAGATTGGGAAACTATCCAAATATAGATCTAAAACCATAGATCCAGTAACCAGAATGCCAGATATTATATCCATATCCTATGTGTGACAACCACAGTATAACTGATCGTAGTATAAGAATTTCACTTCCTACAAAGTGCATGTCATCCAAATACCAGGACATCACACCCTACCATCTTCTTAATAGATCCATCTCTTATTCTGATGAAGTCAAAGCCCATGACCGTCACATCAGAAATAGATGATCTATCTCCACCATATCTGCTTTAGTCTATAAATAGACATAAGCTACTTGTCTACTATGCTTCCGCTGCTCCCACTGAATACAACAACCCTCTGGCAGAGTCATATACACGTGCATCTCTAAAGCTAGTTTAAAAAGACGCTATACTCATCCTCCTGCCGGTTTCATAGTCTAGAACGGCAGTAATGGCAAGTCTGGGTAGACAAGAATCTCCTTGTCACCGTCTTTGAGGATGCCGAAGTACCTCTCGGGTGCCTGGGGTTACCCATCATATCTGCGGAGTGGCTAATGGAATGTCAAACCCGATTGAATCTTTAGGTTCTATTAAATTTTCAGTAATCGTTTGTGGTTCTGGAATTACTTCCAATTCTACCATACTCCCGCTATAGTTCCGCATTAGCCATGCTAATGCCACGGTTCCGCCGCACTTTGATGGACTCAAGAGTACGGGCTTCTCAGTAATTCTTAGAATCTCCTGCTGGTTTTTCTGCATATTTTTAATTCTCAAAAATCCTCGATTTCAAAAAATGTACAGAGAGTATTTTTGAGTTAGGGTTTCGGTTCGATCGGACTTCTAACTCCATTTATGCATCGCCTAAGGCTCTAGCTAGGCTCTGATACCACTGTAGGGTTCCTAGGCACACTAATGAGGTCTCACAAGTGATCAAACATGGCTAATTCAAAATTTTCCATGTTTCTACAAACCCTAATACGGATCGTTAACTAGATGTATAGGCAATGCAAGCAAGTAAACGAATTTATTGCTAAAGGAAAGTGACTACAACCTTTGTAGATCCGGTCCTCCACCTCCTAGGCTTCGTGATGATGTCCCTCCACTGTCCATATCGGATCCCGGACTCTAGCATCGGTTTCATCGGAGAAATGGGCGAGCTAGGTCGTTGACTTCGATGCCCAAGATGATCTACGTCGAGGCATCACAAGATCAAGCTCCCACTTCACCAAGTCATGAAACTTGTGAAGAAAACACCCTATACTACTTAGCAAGAGGTAGAGGATGAAGAAATAGGAAGTGGGTTCACTTTAGAATTGGATTTCTCACTCTTTTTCTCAAGTTGCCATTGATGGTGGCAAGGTTTCTTCATGTTGAAGAAGAAGAAGAAGAAGAAAAAAGAATATGATAGAATAAAAAGGATTATTATCAAAAATGAAAATCCAACTCATTCTTTTCATAATCCAACCTTGGTTAGGTGTAGAGACTAAACTAGGGTTAGGTTGAATGGTTAGGGTTAAGGCTAAGAAATAAAATGGTCAATGCTTCAAAGCTTCATGAAGCTTGAAAGAAAAAACAAAAGTAGCCACCCTTTTGTTTCTTGCCAAAATAAAGAATAAATAAATAAAAAGAATAACTAAATAAGATCAAAACCCTAACCATTACATAACCATGGTTTAGTCTAAACATACACCCTAACATTCATGTATCATCAAACATGATACAATCAAGTGCACAAAAGTATATAACATATACCACTTGTGTACATCAAGTGAGAAAATCAATCCAAAGTGAACAAATACTAGTTAATGCAAAGTAATATATCAAATATATTATTATACATTAAATCATTAAATCAACACTTGATTCAATGATCCGGTCATGTCGCATATAACCTACTAGTATCCAATGTATCGACTTATCGAATCAATCCTTGATTCGATAACTAGGTTATATCGCATACAACCATTCGATACATTCATTGTGAGAATAGAATACGGTATAACATACACGCATTATTCTCGGTCCCGCATATATCTCATATGCGCTCCTATTTCGTTTCGCTTGAGCCAGGAAACCTCTGTGTAGGACTCTAAAGACTCGTCAATACGCCGGCAGCAGGTGATGATCATATCAAACACCCACAAGCCGCAAGCAGTCTGCTAAACGTAATGGCAACCCGGGTATTGAGCGATCAGAAGATCGAAGAGCAAGCTCGCTCACACTCCTGTGAATCCAACCAGTAAAACTTACCGTACAGTCCGGTTTGTTCGTCTGATATGTCGCATATCTGGCCTAGGGGTGGTAAACGTCAGACCCCAATAGCTCGATAAGTCATGCCGACGTGAGGTCCATAACATTCGTGAAACTACTGATAACTCTTACCAGTATATCACTGCAACCCTGGCCAGGGATTTCCTGTTATGGACAGTCGAGCATAGCACAACATCAACCCCTAATACCGGGAGAGACGAATCCCTTCCTATCGCTCATTGCCTCCATGTGAATCGGGACTGTACCCAAAAACCACCTGTTTGCATGACTCAGTAGAGCCGTGGTAGGGTGGAAATCAAAGCACAGTGGGAGACACACAAGACTCTGTGACGATCTCGGGTCAACAGACTAAGCTGTACCAGTGTCACCAGAGAACTGCCATCTGACGTGAGGTATAATACCATCTGGGAGTTCTCGGTTAGTCCGTTCAGTGTACCCAGTCTCCACTGAGCACCCGTATACCATCTCTGATGTCAAACACCAATGGATATGGGATCATCCATCGCCCATCGCATGGGTCGAGAAGATATACGGTAGTCTACTCTGGAATATCGATGCCCCGTCTCGATATTCCCATGACTAGGAACATTGAAGGATGTACTCATGGACTACCCAGGCCCCACTAGTATGATTTGCATCATAGTCCTGGAAGTCGAGTACACATCCTAAGGGCTTTATCAACATGTAACAGAGAGACAGAAAGTATACATGTTAAGATAAAGAGCAACCAGATAGCGTACTATCATGTCGAGCAAGAAAGTCCTACCTATATATGTCCCAGCATCCACTACAATATATATCCAATGTACAGTAATAGCCTCTAGGGCATACATATAACTAACAATGCCGACACTAAATGTCGCGTTATTAGGGGTCTGGCTTTATCCAGCCCCTAGACTCGATATGCGATACTCTTAGACGAACAGACCGGACTGTACGGAAATTGTCACTATCAGGCTCGGTAGGGGTACGGATGAGTTTGCTCGTCGGCCTTCCTTTCGCTCAATACCTGGCTAGCCGTTACGTACAGCTAGTGCCGCTGACGTGCTTGTGGTTAAACCCACTACCAGCGTATTGAAGAGTCTTTAGAGCCCCACACAGAGGGTTTTCACAATTCAGGCGATATGGTGTAAATGACGTATGTTGGTACATACAGGTGTCCGATTAAATGTGTACAGGCTGCACAGACTTTAATCGGACGGTTGATAATGCTAGCGGCTTAGGACTGAGCCGGATTATTAAATCAGGGTTTTGATTTAATAATTTATATATGTATTTATATATATGTATTCTAGTATTATTAATCACTATTCATTTTCTCTCTTGGCTATTCGTATTTTTGTACGAATACGTGCATATGTATTTCGATACGTATACCAGGCTGTATTCCTTATTTATACGGAATAGTTTCTAGAAGATTTAACATTTCATTATTTGATTTTCTTTTTAGAAAATCATTTTGGGAAATGAAGTGGAAGGGGTGAGGTGGCATGAACATTGTTAAGCATGTAGCGACGTATGGCATGGCTTTATTTTATTGTAAAATGAAAAGAGATATTTTGTTGCATCATTGCAAAGGGGGGATGCTATCATTCTTTACATGCCTTGCTCATTTCTTTTTCTTGACTTGCTTCATTGCATTCTCACTTGGAGAAACACTTAGTCATTTTCTTTAGTTGCTCATGCCACATGTTTCCTCACCTCCTCTTCATCTTCTTGAGTTGCTCTTAGAGAATTTTGATGAGAGAAAAATTATAGTGAGATAATCCTACACCTCCACTCTCCATTGCTATCAACCTTGGAGCGTCGGTTGCCTTGCTAGGCAAGGCTGAAGCTTGCGTCGTTTCTCTCGGATGGATCATCGTAGATGGAAGAAGACTGGCAACCAAATTCGATCCGCAACACCTTAAGGAGCTTGGGAATGGTAGAAGACCGAAGGACACGATCCGTTTGGTATAACCATTTAACTCCTAGTTTACATATTGCTAGTATAGGGTTTAGGATAGATCCGGGCATCAGGTTGTGGTAGCACCAGTTTTTGTAAATTTTTGTTCCGCATTAGGCCACGGTTTGATGGCCGAGGTGCTGCCGTAACCCAACATAAGTTTCATAAGATAAAAATTCGAACGGATTCAAATATCCATCTTTATACAACTTAGCTATCCTTGTCGCATTGATATGACCTAGTCTACAGTGCCATAAGAAGGCTTCGTTCATTTCTGAATTTTTCCTCTTATGTATGTTCTGTACGTTTAGAACCGTGGTTTGATTCAAAACGTATATACCATTACATAACGTACCAAACCCAATCAACACTTGAATCTGGAAAATGTTCATAACATTATCCTCTAATGTGAAATTATATTCTTCTTTAGGTAGCAAAGAAACCGATATAATATTACGCATCATTTTTGGTACGAAATAACAGTCGTTCAGAACCAATGTATTACCAGTTGGTAATACAAGGTGATATTCGCCGACTGCCTTGGCTGCAATAATTGCACCATTCCTTACTGTTAGAGATTCATCACCATTTCCCAGTTCTCTACCTCTCTTTAGCCTATGTAACAAATTACATACGTGGGATCCTGATCCGGTATCCAATACCCAGGACGTAGAACAAACTAAGAAACAGTTCTCGGTAACGAATACACCCGAAGAAGGGGCATCAACATGTTTCTTCGTACGGGTGGCGCGGGAATCCTGATATTCCCCTAGTCCTACGGAACCAATGTCCCTAGCTTTGTATAATAAGCGGGTTCGGTCAATACATCCATATTATTATATTGATTAAGGCGTGACATTGGTTGCTGCCTGGAGAGAGAGAAGGAAATGTATTAGCGTGCGCTCTTTGCAAGATTAGATTGATTATTATCTTATCTAATCAGGATGGCTCCCACTGTTTTTATCAAATCTTCCTTCAAACCATAAAAGGTAAGATTAGCCGGGATTAATTACATTCTACAAGTTTGCTAACCGGTCAGCTAGGCCAGTGTCGGTACTCCGAGAGAGGTTCCTCATGCTTTCGCACAGGCCTAATTAAAATAAACCTCGTTTCCCTAGAAGCATAACCCCATTGACACCATTCTAGATACCTATTGGATTAGCTAATTGTAAAGTACAAAACTCTCCCATGAGTAACTCTTACTCGCAGTGAGTATCGGGATCTAACTATTATATAGAAGGTATACAATCTCATTGCAAATTTCAACACTTGAAATTCCCGATAATATTTTTATCACTAGCATCCTATGACCTTGATGCAGGCCAACAAATTATAGGGCGCTAGTCAAGTTCAACCCGTTGATTTCTTGATTAAATTAAACCCACCCACATGACCCTTAACGCGAGCCAACAAAGTCGCACGACTGCCCTAATCCAATCGCATCACATGATACAGATAAGCACTAATTTAGCTACCGCACACTACGCCTTGACGCAGGCCAACAAACATAGCACGGATACTAAAATAGCACTTATCTGAAATGACGAAGGGCTATGGAGGTTTTTAAGAAAACCATGAGTGTAATGAACTCGATATCGTTGTAGAATCTAATGATTTGGAGTGTTTTAAGCTCCGTTTAGAAATCAAATAGTTTTGTAGCGTTTGCTAGTTTTGCTAAAGAGGTCACTCTCGGTAAAGGGATCTCGGCTCTTTCCTCATCGAATGAGGTGCTGGATATTCTACAAGGAATACCACTATGAAAAACAAGAACTAGTGCAGCTTGCAAAAACAAACGAGTGAGTTGTAGTATTTTCTAGTTTCGTTAAAGAGATCACTCTCGGTGAAGAGATCTCGACTCTTACCTCATCGAATGAGGTGCCGAATATTCATCAAGGAATACTACTATACAAAGCAAGAACTAGAGCTATCTTGTTTAAAAATTTGATTATACAATATCTTTAGGTTTCTTTCTTTTCATTAATCTCATTAATGAAGTCCCATCATTTAATGTTTCCTAAACATCACAGAAAAATGAAAGAAAATAGAATGTACCCTTATGCCATCCGCATTCGCCACTGGGCCCCGTCATGCACCGTTAGCTTACTTAACTACCAGCAGAGCGGGGGCTGGACTAGCGCGGGTGCAAAACATAAGCAAAGTTTATTATATATCATATATATAATATAACATTCGTCTCACGCGGTTATATGATCACATCACAGAACCAAGCAACAGAAGTAACATATGAAATATTGGATATACTAGGATGTCCGTGTTTTAAATTTAGCCAGTAATGTAAAACACAGATTCCACGGTCGTGATGAATATCCAAACCCACATTCCTAGACCCCTACGAGTAAGGCAAGTAACCCTACTAATTCTAGAGTTAGGAGACCCGGTCTCAAGTCCTTGCGATGGTCTCCCACTGGACTCTAGATACTGGTTACTTGTGCTCCCCTCCTTGGGTTTATCCTAATGCGGAAAAGTAAATAATATAAATCAGTGGTGACATCTGTAAGTCGATGCCACGCACCCTACGAGTTCATGAAGAGGCGGAAAGTGTAAAAACGATGATAATTTGCTTCGTAACATCGACTAAACCCCAAGGTCGAAGCTAAACCTTAACTAACTATAAGTCTATGAAGTATTAACTACAAGTACAAGTGTTATACCTCACGTAACTGGTCCTTCTTTGCGCTTGTTGTCCTCCTCTTCTGTGCGAGCTCCTTGGAGCAGTACGGATAGCGCATCCTCGTCGGCTTTCTTGAATCGAAGACGATCCACCCGAGAGTCTTTGTATCGAGCTCCTACTTCAATACTGAAGTAACTAGGACACCTACTTCACTACACTAGATGACCTAGGTTATGTAGAGGATGTTTATGGATTAGAATGTCTCTTTTTGCCCTAGGTATCTCAACACATGAGAGCTTAAGGGTTTGAGGAAGAAGAAGACGGGTTGAGGAAAAGGTAGTGAAGACTTAGCATAAAAGATGAGAATGAAATCTTGTTCTAAACTGAACTGTACTAATTATCCCTAGAATAAATCTTGTGAATAATGAAAATAAGGTTCAATTTACAACCATATGAGCCATGGCTTGAAAATCCACCATGTGTCACATAAAGCCATGCTCTAAATCATTCATAATCCAACTTATTTCCTCAATACATAATGCATTATTCATTTAACCTAAAATGAATAATATAATTATGATATGCCATTTTCAAAAAGCTTCTTTGAACAAATTACAAAAATGCCCTTCGACCGTATATACATACCCGTATCCGTATTCCGAAAAATATGAATACAAAAGAGACGAAAACAATCCATCAGTACAATACGAGGACCCGGCATAAACCAACTCCCAATAGTATTTTCCGTCCGAATCATCATGCGTGCATAAATACATGTACGTGCTCGAACCCTGTCGTAAAACTATACGACCTCTACATCTTTTTCCCGATGCAGGGAAACCCTCTGTGTGGGACTCTAAAGACTCGACACTATGCTGGCAGTAGGTTTAACCACAGGCCGCAAGTGGTAGTAGCTGCACGTAACAGCCCCCAGGTATATAATGATAAGAAAGCCGATGAAAATAGCTCATCCAAACTCCTACTGAGCCTATCTTTGACAATCTCCGTACAGTCCGGTCTGTTTTTCTAAGAGTATCGCATATCGAGCCTATAGGGGTGGTAGCCGTCAAACCCCTAATAGCGCAATAAGTCATGCCGAGGTAGAGCCTAAAACATCCTGTGAAACTACTAGAGTACCTACCGGTAAATCTCACTTGCCCTAGACAAGGACTTGTGTAATAGCTTTCCGAACACAGCGCGATATCGACCCCCAATACCGGAAGAGACGAATTGTAAGTCCATGTCACGCACCCCACGAACTTGCGGGGAGGCAGAATATATGAAAAACAATTATCAAAGCTTCGTAACACGGACTTGAGTGCACGAATCGTATCTAAACCATTACTAGCAAACAATGAGAGGTTTAACTACTCGGATTCGAAGTTATACCTCACGTTACTTGTCCTACGGGTCTTCATCACTGTCCTCCAATCCTTGTAGGCTCTTTGGAACGTCGGCACCTCAATGGCCTCCTCGAGTCAAAGACGATCCACCCGAGAGCTCCTACTCCAAGCTTAACCTCTAACTTGAGGTAACTAGGTTTCTCAAAGTGCTAATGTAAGCAACCTAGGTGATATAGAGTTAGATTATGGATGTATTAGTCTAGCTAACCCTTGATCTCAACACATGAAAGGTTAGCATTAGGGTTTGAAGAGAGAGAGCATGAGGAGAGAGAAGGTGAGAATGAGAATCCTTTTGGATGAATGAAATCATTTATGTATATATGAAACATATCATATAATTAAATGAATAACAAATAATGATATATCATCATGTTTCATTAATACACTAAGTGATTCATCACATGAGTCATATAAATCATAAATGATTCATTAACTCCATGTATGAATCACACTATGACTCATTTATCCAATTAATACAAATGCCACCTTAACCCCCAAGTCACCATGCTTCTAGAAGCTTCCTGAAAAATTACGAGAATGCCCCTCCTATCCGTGAAAACACGGAAAAACTTTAGACTGTATAAATCCAATAATCCGATACTAGAATCTGGCTTAAACCAAAGCCGACTAGTAAAAACTGTCCGAACGTCGTACGTGTGTAAACACACATATGCGTCCGAACCCTTGTCGTAAAACCATACGACCTCTATATCGTTTGGCCCGAACTCTCTGTGTGGGACTCTAAAGACTCGACACTACGCTGGCAGTGGGTTTAACCACAGACCGCAAGCGGCACTAGCTGTACGTAATGGTCCCCAGGTAGATGTCGATAAGAAGGCCAATGAGGAAACCCATCCGAACTTCTACTGAGCCTGCTGTGACAATCTCCGTACAGTCCGGTCTGTTCGTCTAAGACTATCGCATATCGGGCCTAGGGGGCGGCAAGCGTTAGTCCCCTAAAAGCGGTATAAGTCGTGTCGGAGCATAGCCCATTACACCTTGAGAAACTACTGGAAAACCTACCAGTAAATCTCGCTTGCCCTGGCCAGGGACTTTGCGTAATGGCTCTCTGACACAGCGCGATATCAACTCACAATACCGGGAGAGACGAATCATGTCTAACCGCCACCGCCTCCAAGTGCTCGGGACTGCACCCAACTGCTACCTGTTTACACGACTCCTTTGAGCCGTGGTAGGGTAGCAATCTAAGAACAGTGGGGCACACTCGAGGCGAAGTAGCAGTGTCAAGTCGACGAACTATGCTGTGTTAGTTGTATGTATGCCCTAGAGGCCAGTATTGTACAGATGATGTATATTATATTAGATGCTTGGACATATATAGAGATGACTTTCTTGCTCGATATGATAGTATGCTATCTGGTTGCTCTTTATCTTAATATGTACACTTGTCTCTTTAAACTGTCTTATGGTTACATGTTGGTAAAGCCCTTAGGATGTGTACTTGACTACCTGGACTATGATGTAGATCATACTAGTGGGGACATGGTAGTCCATAGGTACATCCTTTAAGGTCCCAATTCGTGGGTGTATCGAGATGGGGCATCGATATACCAGTGTAGACTAGCGTATACGCTTCTCGACCCATGAGATGGGCGATGGATGATCCCATATCCATTGGTGTTTGACATCAAAGATGGTATACGAGTGCTCAGTGGAGACTGGGTACACTGGACGGACTCGCCGAGAACTCCCAGATGGTATTATACCTCACGTCAGATGGCAGTTCTCAGGTGACACTTGTACAGGTTAGTCTGTTGACCCGAGATCGTCATAGAGTCTTGTGTGATTCCCACTGTAATTTGATCTCCACCTTACCACGTCCATGAGGGCGTGCAAAACGGTGGTCTTTGGGTACAGTCCCGAGTCACATGGAGGCAATGAGCGATAGGAGGGGTTTCGTCTCTCCCGGTATTGGGGGTTGATGTTGCGCTGTGCTCGATTGGCCGTAACAGGGAAGTCCCTGGCCAGGGCTGATCAGAGATTTGCTGGTAAGTGTTACCAGTAGTTTCTCGACCCGTTATGAGCCTCACATCGGCACGACTTGTCGGTTATTGGGGTCTGACGTTTACCATCCCTAGATTTGATATGCGACATATCAGACGAACAGACCGGACTGTACGGTAAGTGTTACTGGTTGGATTCACAGGAGTGTGAGCAGGCTAGCTCATCGATCTTCTGATCGCTCAATACCCGGGTGGCCGTTACGTTTAGCAGACCGCTTGCGGCTTGTGGGTGCTTGATATGATCATCATCTGCTGCCGGCGTATTGACGAGTCTTTAGAGTCCTACACAGAGGTTTCCTGGCTCAAGCGAAACGAAATAGGAGCACATATGAGATATGTGCAGGACCAAGAATAATGCGTGTATGTGATACCGTATTTCATTCTCGCGATGAATGTTTCGATTGGTTGTATGCGATATAACCTAGTTATTGAATCGAAGATTGATTCGATAAATCGATACATTGTATACTAGTCGGTTATGTGCGACATGACCGGATCATTGAATCAAGTGTTGATTTAATGATTTAATGTATAATTATATATATGGTATATTACTTTGCATTAACTAGTATTGGTTCACTTTAAATGATTTTTCTCACTTGTAGTTCACAAGTTGTATATGTGATATACTTTTGTGCACTACATTGTGTCATGTTTGATGATGCATGTAATTTGGCTTTGTGTTAAGACTTATACCATGGTTATGATAATGGTTAGGATTTTGATTTATTCACTTATTTATTTATCCATTTCTTTTGACAAATAAATAAATGAAAAACAAAATAGTTTCATTCTATCATGAAGCTTGTTGAAGCTTCATGAAGGTTTGACCAATGTGACCATTTTGTCTTCATGCTAAACCCTAACCATTCCAAATAACTATGGTCTAATCTCATCACGACTCATTTGTACAATTACAAGCAATAATTATAATATAAAATAGCTTAAATTCACAAAAACCCCAATTTCACTTAAAAAGTCATTTTTCCGAAAATCTAGCAAGCACAAATCACCGTTTTAGTACAAAACTCGATGTATAAACGAACCTAGCATCCACAATATTCACTAAATATCATAACAAAGTCATATAAACCATTCCTATAATTTATTCTCATCAATTTGCGTAAATTCCAAAATCCTAGTTTGCAAAAATATCAATTTTTAACACCTTTTAAAGCAAAATTCACAATTCAACAATTAAGCTTGGTTTTTCATAACCTAAGATATTAAACCACTCATAATAATGTTAATGATGTCATAAAAACATAATTACATTTTTAACCCAATTATTTAACCAATTTTAAATAGCTAGTTAGCAAATTAGCGTAATTATCATAATTTTTAAACTAACAATTAACAACTAGCTACTAACTTTGTTTTAACAAGCCATAAGAGCCTAATACATTACACAACCATACACCAATTTCACAAAACCCTAACTTGCATTCAAACCCTTTCTTGAATTTTATAACTAACAAAAATCCAACCCAAACTATACATGAAACACTAAATTAGCACTAATTTGAAGCCCAAAAAGCAAGTTAAACTCTTAGATTTGGTTTGTATAAAACACTAGATAGAAAAATAGAATAATTAACTTAATAATGGTGTGCTAAAAACCCTAGTTTAACTCAAACCATTCTCTTGAAGATCCTAGATGAAAATAGCACCAATATTAACACTAAAACAACTCATTTAAAGAAATCTAACCATAAGAATTTAAATGGGTAAGAATTATACCTCTAGATCTAGAGATCTAGCAAGAAATTTTGACTCCAAAGATGGCCTCCTAGCATCCAAAATCCATGCAAGAAAGGTTAAGAAGAATGGATGAAGGATGGGCTTGAAATTGTGAAGTTTAAATGGAATTTTGATGAGTTTAGAAGAAAAATGAGAGGGGAAATTTTGGGGCTGTTTATTGCAGGAATTTCGGCTGAGGAGGGAGTGGGGAGAGGTGTGTGGGAGTTGTGGAAAAGAATCCAAGTCAAAGCCCCTCCCAAATTACCATAATACCCCCACCTACTTTACTATATATAAAAACCTTATTTTAACCCATTTCTCACATGGTTTAAGGTCAAAAAGAGGGAAATAAAATTCTTGGGCTGCTACAATAGTGTGGGGCCGGCCAAGGGGAGTGAGGGTGAGTGTGAGAGACTTTACAAAAAAATTCTATGCAAAAAGTCCCCCCACAATACCATATTTGCAAGTTTTAGTTCAAAATAACTATATTTTTGTTTTCCATAAAATAAATCAATTAAAACTTGAAATAAAATACTAAAAAATTATATTACAACTAGATTTTAATTAAAATGATTTTAAAGATTAAAATTAGCCCATTTAAATTTATATTTATCCCTAATTTAATGTATTTTCTTATCGGCTTAAAATAATATTAAAATAATTAATTTCGGAAAAATTTTCAGAAAATTTGAAATTTCAGCAGTGGCTCAATAAACACCAAATACTAGCAATTACATAGCTAGAATATGTATATTTAATTTTATAATAAAGATATTTGCATTTTGACTTTTTACAGAAAACCCCCTTATTTTACCGTTTTTTCGAAATTTCACCGAAACGATTTTCAAAACGTTACAATTACTGTGAAAAATGAGGGTCTAAATCCATTAATCCACCGCGGAACCGCGGCACAAGCTAGGCATGTGCGGCGGTTCCGCGGCCGTACTGTCCCCTTGCCTGATGATTTCTGCACAGTAACTCATATAATTTAATGCTATATTTTCTGGGTATTTTTATTGTGACTCTACAGATGAGTATTCTGGGGTTGTATTGGGAATCAAAGATTCGATCGGATTATCAAATTTTGTCTGTGTAGTTTTCCGGATAATTTTAGAATATGTTAAAAAAGTTCGACCAGATGTAAATACCCAATCTTTCCCCTGCCGGGAAATTTCCAATTGTTGGACTTTTCCGTTGTTTAATGACGTTCTAAGTAGTGCAAGTAACGCGATGGTCCCTCTAGAAGACAACAAACCTTAACTCGATTATGTGACCGTCTTGAACTGCCCTTTGAACCTTAGGGTTTGGGGCAGTACGGCGTGCCACATGTAAGGCGTTGGCTTGACCCTTCTACGGCTGGACCGTTGGTACTGAGGCATGAAGTGAATGTCTTTGAACTTATTTCTTGTGTTGAACGGTTTCGGGAAAACTTGGGTGTTCGAATGTTCGATCGGAAAGTTTAATATTTTATATTTATCCGGAATGGGATACAATAATTGGAATTCACAAACAGTTATGAGATAACTGAATGAATGTTATAAATCTAGCCGTTTAGTCTCACTTGATATTGAAAAGAGTTTTCGATAATGAGACTAAAATGCGGGGTTTATAATTGTTAGGCATGTGATGTCTATGTATTTCATTTGATTAGGCATGCGATGTCTAAAGAGGTTGCGAATTCCAACTGTTGTAGTTTTACACTTTCCTTTCTGTGACCGTAAGTGTAGTATGTCGATATCGTCGGTTTCGTTGCTATACGTCAACGACAATTGGGGTATGCATACTTACTTACGTTGATGACATGTGATGTTATGTCTTGCTGGATATGTTATATTAGATCGTCGTGTTCGAATAGCCGGGGTTTTTTATGTGAGATGAGTGTTTTTCATTTTCATTCATGTAAAAACTTGTATGTAATATTCTTTTATTTGGGACACTTCCAGGTTGCGGAAGTTTTCACCTTTTGTATATTATTTACTTTTCCGCATTAGGGTAGACCCAAGGAGGGGAGCACAAGTAACCGGGTTCTGGGGTCCAGTGGGAGACCAACTCGAGGAGTCGAGTCCGGGTCTCCTAACCCTAGAATTGGTAGGGTTGCTTACCGCTCTCGTAGGGGTCTAGGGGTGTGGGATTGGCTATTCATCACGACCGTGGAATCCGTGTTTTATACTGGCTCGTATTGAAAACACGGACGTCCTAGTATATCCAATATTTCATATGATATTTTCTGCTGCGATATCTGTGATGCGATCATGTGATGTTCTGTGATAGATACTGTATATAGTATATATGATATATTATATAGACGTTACTTATGTTTTGCATCCGCACTAGCCCTGCCCTGCTCTGTCGTTAGTTACCTAACCTAACGGTGCACGAGGGGACATCCAGGTGAATGCTGATGGCATAAGTCTACGTCGTATTTATCTGTGATGTTTAGGTACTTAAATGATGGGACTTCATTAATGTGATTAATGAAAGAAAAGAAACCTAAGATGTTGTAGAATCAAATTTTAAACAAAACAGGTAGCTACAGTTCTTGCTTTGCATAGCGGTATATATGATATACCCTGCACCTTATTCGATGAGGAAAGGACCGAGATCCCTTCACCGGGAGTGACTCCTTTAGCAATAACTGGCAGATGCTAAAAACTCGGTTTGACTTTTGATTGCTTCTATAGTTTCTGCTTTGCACAGTGATGTATATGATATATCCCGCACCTCATTCAACGAGGAAAGGGCCGACGATCCCTTCACCGGGAGTGACCCCTTTAGAAAAACTAGAAAAGCCTCAAAATCACTCCATTTCAAAACTTCATTTGATTCTACAACGATATCAAGTTCATTACGCTCATGGTTTTCTGAAAACCAGCGTAGCCCTCCGTCATTTCAGATAAGTACTACTTAGTATTCGTGCTACGGTAGTTTGGCATTCGTCAAGGCGTAGTGTACGGTAGCTAACTAGTATTTATCTGCTTATGCATATGATGCAGATTGGATTAGGGTATTCGTACGGCGTTATTTGGCATTCGTCAAGGGTCGTGCGGGTGGGTTTAATTCAATCAAGAAATGTATGGGTTGAACTTGACTAGTGGACTATGGGTTGTTTGGCATTCGTCAAGGTCATAGAACACTAGGGGTAAAATATTATTTGGAATTTCAAGTGTTGAAATTTGCAATGAGATTGCATACCTTCTATGAGATAGTTGGATCCCGATACCCACTGCGAGTAAGAGTTACTCCTGGGAGAGTTTTTCACATTACAATTAGCTGATCAAGTAGGTGTCTAGAAAGGTGTCAACGGGGTTACGCCTCTGGGAAAATGAGGTTTACTTTAATTAGGTCCGTGCGAAAGTACGGGAAACCTCCCTCAAAGTACCGACACTGGCCTGGCTGAAAGATCGACGAAGTTGTAGGGTGTAATTAATCCCGGCTAGTCTTTCCTTTTTGGGTTTGAAGGAAGATTTGATAAAAACCAGTGGGAGCCATCCTGATTAGATAAGATAATAACCAATCTGATCTTGCAAGAGCATACGCTAAAGTGTTTTCTTCTCTCTCTCTCCAGGTAGCGACCATGTCAGGCCATAATCAAGATAATAATATGGATGTATTGACTGAACCCGCTTATTATACTGAGCAGGGGAACGTTGGACCCGTTCTTTCTTATAACAGTTATAAGACTGAACAGGGAATAGGAGAATATCTAGATTCTCAAGCCGCCCAAAAGAACATGTATGTTGATGCATCTTCTACAGGTGTGTTAGTTATTGAGAACTGTTTCTCAGTTCACCCTACGTCCTGAGTATTAGATACCGGATCAGGATCCCACATATGTAAACAGTTACATGGGCTACGAAAAGGTAGAGAACTGGGAAAAGGTGATCATTCCGTTCAAGTTGGGAACGGTGCAAATGTTGCAGCCAAAGCAGTTGGCGAATATCACCTAGTATTACCAAGTGGTGATATAATGATTCTGAATGAGTGCTATTATATACCGAACATGATGTGAAACATTATATCAGTTTCTTTATTGAGTAAAGAAGGATATAATTTTGTAGTAAAGGATAATGTTATGAATATATTCCTAGATCAAAAGTTGATTGCATCAGGCTCACTACATAATGGCATATTCATTCTAAATCAAAATACAGTCCTCAATATACAAAACACACACAAGAGGAAAAGTTCAGAAATGAACGAATCCTACTTGTGGCATTGTAGACTTGGTCATATCAATGCGACATGACTGGCTAAGTTACATAAGGATGGTTATTTGAATCCGTTCGAATTATCATCTTATGATACTTTCCATTCATGTCTCAGAGGAAAAATGAACAAAGCTCCGTTTAGTGGACACGGAGAAAGAGTTACTGAACTCTTAGGACTGGTACATAGTGATGTATGCGATCCCATGTCTACCCTTGCCAAGAACGGTTCTTCCTACTTCATTACATTCACTGACGATCTCTCTAGATACGGGCATGTGTTCCTATTGAAACACAAGTCTGAAGCTTTTGAGAAATTTAGAGAATATAAGCACGAAGTAGAGAACCAAACGGGAAAAAGTATTAAGATCCTTCGATCTGATCGAGGAGGAGAATACTTAAGCAATGAGTTCCAAGATTATCTAAAAGAGAATGGGATTCTCTCTCAGCTTACTCCACCTTATACACCACAGTACAACGGTGTATCGGAACGAAGGAATCGCACCCTATTAGATATGGTGCGTTCAATGATGAGTACAGCTGAGTTACCTATTTCCTTCTGGGGTATGCGCTTGAGACAGCCATACACCTATTGAATATGGTTCCTACCAAATCAGTGCCTACCACTCCATATGAGATATGGAAAGGGAAGAGACCATCTCTTAAGTATGTTAAGATATGGGGTTGTCCAGCCTATGTCAAAAGACAAAATCCGGACAAACTCAAGGCAAGATCAGTCTTATGTAAGTTTGTAGGATATCCCAAAAATTCACAAGGGTATATCTTCTACCACCCCGAGGAACAAAAGGTGTTTGTTTCTCGACATGCCACTTTCTTAGAAAAAGGTTTTCTTATGAAACAGATTAGTGGCATTGAGGTAGAACTGGAAGAGGTTCCAGCAACACAAACTATAACAGAAGACTTGGTAGAACCAGAGGATTCAGTAGTACCCGATGAACCCCAGCCTCTCTGCCGATCTAGTAGGGTTTCTTGTCCACCTGAGAGATACTACGGTTTTCTCATTGACGGTGGAAGCGAGGATTGCATCATGGAGGATGATGACCCAACTAACTTCGAGCAGGCCATCATGAGTAGGGACTCAGTGAAATGGCTGGATGCTATGCAGTTCGAGATGGAATCTATGTACACCAACAAAGTATGGACTTTGGAAGTTGCTCCTGAAGGGGTAAAACCCATTGGGAGCAAGTGGATCTTCAAGAAAAAACTTGGTGTAGATGGGAAAGTGGAGACTTTCAAAGCTAGACTTGTTGCAAAAGGTTTTCGTCAAAGACCAGGTGTGGACTATGACGAAACCTTTTCTCCAGTGGCTATGCTTAAATCCATCCGGATCATGCTTGCCATCGATGCATATCATGATTACGAAATCAGGCAAATGGATGTTAAGACCGCCTTTCTAAATGGTGATTTGGAAGAGTGCGTGTACATGACTCAGCCAGAAGGCTTCGTAGACAGTGGGAGCAGCGGGAAGGTGTGCAAGCTGCTTAAATCCATTTATGGATTAAAAGCAAGCATCGTGGAGTTGGAACATCTGCTTTGACGTCGTTATCAAAGAGTTTGATTTCGTCAAAAACCCAGATGAACCTTGTATTTACAAGAAGGTGGCAGAGAGTAAGGTTGTCTTCCTCGTATTGTACGTGGACGACATACTCTTGATAGGAAATGATATTCCTATGCTGCAATCGTTCAAGCTCTTCTTATCATAAAGATTCTCAATGAAAGATCTTGGTGATGCCTCCTGCATATTGGGAATTAGGATCTATAGAGATAGATCGAAACGGATATTGGGATTGTCCCAATCTAGGTACATTGACACCATACTAAAGAGGTTTAGTATGGAAGAATCCAAGCGTGGGAACTTGCCCACGATCTCTGGAGTCACTCTTTCCAAAGAGATGTCTCCCAAGACTGATTTGGAGAGAGCTCGCATGCATGGGATACCCTATGCTTCGGCTGTAGGCTCTATCATGTACGCGATGCTTTGTACCAGACCCGATGTAGCATAATCACTAAGTGTAGTGAGCAGGTATCAAGCTGATCCTGGAGAGAGTCACTGGACAGCTGTGAAGAGCATTCTCAAGTACTTACGAAGGACTAAAGAGATGCTCTTGGTGTATTATAACGGAGAACTCCAAGTGGAGTCCTTTACCGATTCAAGCTTCCAGAATGATAAGGACGACTCTAAGTCGCAGTCGGGATTTGTCTTTACCCTTTACGGAGGGGCGGTTAGCTGGAAGAGTTCCAAGCAGGAAACCGTGGCAGACTCGACGATGGAGGCTGAATACATCGCTGCCAACGATGCTGCCAAAAAGGCTGTCTGGATCAAGAAGTTCATTACTGAACTTGGAGTGGTTCCATCCATTGAGCATACAATACCTTTGTATTGCGATAACAATGGAGCAGTGGCTTTGGCCAAGGAACCTAGGTCCCATCAGCGATCCAGGCATATTCTGAGGCGGTATCACCTGATCCGGGAGATAGTTGATCGCCGGGAGATCGAGGTCAGGAGGGTTGACACGAAGAATAACACGGTGGATCCACTCACGAAGGCCATTCCCCAGATACAGTTTGAGAGACTCTTCGGGATGCTCGGTATGCGATACTACAGCAGCTGGCCCTAGTGCAAGTGGGAGATTATTAGTTGTATGTATGCCCTAGAGGCCAGTATTGTACAGATGATGTATATTATATTGGATGCTTGGACATATATATAGAGATGACTTTCTTGCTCGATATGATAGTATGCTATCTGGTTGCTCTTTATCTTAACATGTACACTTGTCTCTTTAAACTGTCTTATGGTTACATGTTGGTAAAGCCCTTAGGATGTGTACTTGACTACCTGGACTATGATGCAGATCATACTAGTGGGGACATGGTAGTCTATAGGTACATCCTTTAAGGTCCCTAGTCGTGGGCGTATCGAGATGGGGCATCGATATACCAGTGTAGACTAGCGTATACGCTTCTCGACCCATGAGATGGGCGATGGATGATCCCATATCCATTGGTGTTTGACATCAAAGATGGTATACGAGTGCTCAGTGGAGACTGGGTACACTGGACGGACTCGCCGAGAACTCCCAGATGGTATTATACCTCACGTCAGATGGCAGTTCTCAGGTGACACTTGTACAGGTTAGTCTGTTGACCCGAGATCGTCATAGAGACTTGTGTGATTCCCACTGTACTTTGATCTTCACCTTACCACGTCCATGAGGGCGTGCAAAACGGTGGTCTTTGGGTACAGTCCCGAGTCACATGGAGGCAATGAGCGATAGGAGGGGTTTCGTCTCTCCCGGTATTGGGGGTTGATGTTGCGCTGTGCTCGATTGGCCGTAACAGGGAAGTCCCTGGCCAGGGCTGATCAGAGATTTGCTGGTAAGTGTTACCAGTAGTTTCTCGACCCGTTATGTGCCTCACATCGGCATGACTTATCGGTTATTGGGGTTGACGTTTGCCACCCCTAGATTTGATATTCGACATATCAGACGAACAGACCGGACTGTACGGTAAGTGTTACTGGTTGGATTCACAGGAGTGTGAGCGGGCTAGCTCGTCGATCTTCTGATTGCTCAATACCCGGGTGGCCGTTACGTTTAGCAGACCGCTTACGGCTTGTGGGTGCTTGATATGATTATCATCTGCTGCCGGCGTATTGACGAGTCTTTAGAGTCCTATACAGAGGTTTCCTGGCTCAATCGAAACGAAATAGGAGCGCATATGAGATATGTGCAGGACCGAGAATAATGCGTGTATGTGATACCGTATTTCATTCTCGCGATGAATGTTTCGATTTGTTGTATGCGATATAACTTAGTTATCGAATCGAAGATTGATTCAATAAATCGATACATTGTATACTAGTCGGTTATGTGCGACATGACCGGATCATTGAATCAAGTGTTGATTTAATGATTTAATGTATAATTATATATATGGTATATTACTTTTTATTAACTAGTATTGGTTCACTTTAAACGGTTTTTCTCACTTGTAGTTCACAAGTTGTATATGTGATATACTTTTGTTCACTACATTGTGTCATGTTTGATGATGCATGTAATTTGGCTTTGTGTTAAGACTTATACCATGGTTATGATAATGGTTAGGGTTTTGATTTATTCACTTATTTATTTATCCATTTATTTTGACAAATAAATAAATGAAAAACAAAATGGTTTCATTCTATCATGAAGCTTGTTGAAGCTTCATGAAGGTTTGACCAATGTGACCATTTTGTCTTCATGCTAAACCCTAACCATTCCAAATAACTATGGTCTAATCTCTACACATAACCATAGTTAGAAGATGATAAGTATTCATTTTTATTCTATCTTCTTCTTCTTCTTCATCTTCAAGAAAGAAAACTAGCTACCATCAATGGCTTCTTGAGTAAAAGTGTGAGAAATCAAATTCTAAAGTGAACCCACCTCCTATTTCTTCACCCTCTACCTCTTGCCAAGTAGTAAAGGGTGTTTTCTTCACAAGTTTCACAACTTGGTGAAGTCGGAGCTTGATCTTGTGAAGCCTCGACATAGATCTTCTTCGGCATCGTAGCCGACGACTATTCCGCTCATTTCTCCGATGAAGCCGATGCGAGAGTCCGGGACTCGAGATGGACAGCGAGGGGACGACTACGTGGAGCTAAGGAAGTGGATATCCGGATCTACAAAGGTTGTAGCTTCCTTCTTTTAGTTAAGTTGTTAACTAGTTTAATGTTTCGCCTAAAATTCTAGTTAACGATCCGTATTAGAGTTTCTCGGCACATTTAAAATTAGAAATTGGCATGGTTGATGCCTTGTGAGACCTCTTGAGAGTGCCTAGGAGCCCTACATGCTGTACTCATGTCACCTGGGAACTGTTAACTGACGACGGGTATAATACCAACCAACAGTTCCCCACGAGCCCTGTCCGGTGTACCCGTAACCTAACGAGCACCTGTATACTATCTCCAGTACGACGTACTAATGGCTATTGGACAGACCATCTCCCCAACTGGGATGAGAAGCGTACACACTAGTCTACTCCGGAGTATCGATGCCCTGTCTCGATAATCCTACGACTAGGGACCTGTATAGGATGTTGCTTATAGACTACCCAGCCCCCACTAGTGTGACTGCCATCACAACGCTCGTAATCAAGCAAAGATCCTAAGGGCTCTACTAATATGTATAAGCGATACGTTACAAGAAACATATGCACATATTAAAGTAGACACAAACCAAGTAGTATACTACCATTTTTAGCAAGACTGTCAATATAACTGTAAATATCCCAAGCTTCCATTAAGTAATATACAAACTAGTATGATACAGTAATGGCCTTCTAGGGTATAAACACTAACAATCTCCCACTTGCACTAGGGCCATGTACTGGCATATCGCAGACCTATCATCTCGAATAGCCTCTCGAACTGTGTCTGAGGAATGGTTTTTGTGAATGGATCAGCAGTTTTATTTTCTGTATCTACTCTCTTTACCTCGATCTCCCGGCGATCTACGATCTCCCTGATCAGGTGATACCGCCTTAAGATGTGTCTGGACTTCTGATGGGACCTGGGTTCCTTCGCTAAAGCTATAGCGCCATTGTTGTCGCAATACAGAGGTATTTGACCAACAATGGTAGGAACCACCTGAAGTTCTGTGAGGAACTTTTTCATCCAGACAGCTTCTTTTGCAGCATCGCAAGCAGCTATGTACCCCGCTTCCATCGTTGAGTCAGCAACGGTCTCCTGCTTGGAACTCTTCCAACAGACCGCCCCTCCATTGAGCATAAAGACATAACCCGACATGGACTTAGAGTCATCCTTGTCACTCTGGAAGCTGGAGTCAGCAAAGGCCTCGATCTGGAGGTCTTTTCCGCCATACACCAAGAACATCTCCTTAGTCCTCCTCAGGTACTTAAGAATGTTCTTTACTGCTATCCAGTGCTTCTCCCCTGGGTTTTCCTGATACCGTCTTACAACGCTCAATGCGTATGCTACATCTGGTCTAGTACATAACATCGCATACATTATAGAGCCTACCGAAGAAGCGTAGGGTATAATCGACATGCGATCCCTTTCCAAATCAGTCTTGGGAGACATTTCTTTGGAGAGGGTGATTCTGTGACAAGCCGGTAGGTTACCGCGCTTAGAATCATCCATACTGAATCTTTTCAATATGGTGTCTATGTACCTGGACTGCGAAAGTCCCAACATCCTCTTTGATCTATCATGATAGATCTGGATCCCCAGAATGTAGGTAGCATCACCCAGGTCTTTCATGGAGAACTTCTGTGACAAGAATCTTTTGACTGACTGTAGCATAGGAATATCATTTTCTATTAGGAGAATGTCATCCACGTACAAGACGAGGAATACAAAAACTCTCCCTACAATCTTACTGTATATGCATGGTTCATCTGGATTTTTGATAAAGTCGAATTCTTTGACAGTATCATCAAAACAGATGTTCCAACTCCGCGGTGCCTGCTTTAGTCCATAAATGGACTTAAGCAGCTTGCATACTTTACCGCTGCTCCCACTCTGAATGAATCCCTCTGGCTGATCCATATAGACGCACTCTTCCAATTTACCATTTAGAAGGGCCGTCTTTATGTCCATCTGCAAGATCTCATAATCGTGGAAGGCAGTAATAGCAAGAAGGATCCGAATGGATTTGAGCATAGTTACTGGAGAAAAGGTTTCGTCATAGTCCAAACCAGGTCTTTGACGGAAACCCTTTGCAACAAGTCTAGCCTTATAGGTTTCAACCTGTCCATCTACACTAATCTTCTTTCTGAAGATCCATTTGCATCCTACGGGTTTTACCCCATCTGGAGCAATGTCCAAAGTCCATACTTTGTTAGTGTACATGGACTCCATTTCGGTCCGCATTACATCCAGCCAATTTACCGAGTCGCCGCTCTGAATGGCTTGCTGGAAGCTAGTAGGGTCATCATTATCAATGATGCAATCTTCTCGATCCCCGTCTATGAGAAAACCGTAGTATCTCTCGGGCGGATGAGACTGCCTACCACTTCTGCGGATAGGCGCTGGTATGTCCCTTTCTTCTGAAACTTCTTGTTCTACCAAACTTTCAGTAACATCTTCTGGTTCTGGAATTTCTTCCAGTTCTACTGCGCTCCCACTCTTCTGATTTTCTAAAAATTCAGTTTCTAAGAAGCGGGCATGACGAGAAACAAAAACCTTTTGTTCCTCTGCGTAATAGAAGCAATATCCCATGGAGTTCTTTGGATATCCCACAAACTTACACTCTACTGAGCGTGCCTCGAGCTTGTCCGGATGCTGCTTTTTTACAAAAGCTGGACATCTCCATATCTTCAGGTACTGAAGATAGGGTTTCTTCCCACTCCATATCTGATATGGTGTGGTAGGCACAGTTTTGGTTGGAACCTTGTTCAAAAGAAATGCAGCTGATTCTAGTGCATATCCCTAGAAAGATCGCGGTAACTCAGCCTTACTCATCATGGAACGAACCATATCCAATAGGGTTCGATTCCTCCTTTCCGATACACCGTTGTGTTGTGGTGTGTATGGAGGAGTAAGCTGAGAGAGAATTCCATTCTCTTTTAAGTAACCCAGGAACTCGGCACATAAGTATTCACCACCTCGATCAGATCTCAGTGTCTTGATACTTTTGCCTGTTTGGTTTTCCACTTCATTCTTGTATTCCTGGAATTTCTCAAAAGCCTCGGATTTATGCTTCATCAAGAAGATATATCCATACCTAGAGAAATCATTCGTAAAAGTAATGAAGTAGGAATAACCCCCTCGCGCATGTGTAGACATTGGACTGCACACGTCACTGTGTATGAGTCCCAAGAGCTCACTCGCTCTTACTCCGTGTCCAGTAAACGGAGTCTTTGTCATCTTTCCCATGAGACAAGATTCACAAGTAGCATAAGATTGATATTCGAACGGATTCAAATATCCTTCTATATGTAACTTAGTTAATCGTGTTTCATTGATGTGACCTAGTCTACAATGCCATAAGAAAGCCCGATTTATTTTTGGAGACTTTCTTTTAAGTGTGTTCTGGACATTGAAAACCTGAGCTTGACTCAATACGTATATACCGTCATCTAATGTACCGGACCCAATAAGAACTTGATTTAGGTGGATGTGAACTACATCGCTTACGAATGTAAAATCATATCCCTCTTTCGAAAGTAAGGACACTGATATGATATTACAAGTCAAACTAGGTACATACAAACAGTTACGTAGAATCAATATCTGCCCACTTGTCAAACCTAGGCGATATTCTCCCACGGATTTAGCGTCCACGCTCATTCCGTTTGCAACTCTGAGAGATAAATCATCTACCCTTATAACTCTACGGTTTCTCAAAGCATGTAATGAATTACAGATATGAGATCCTGCTCCGGTATCTAGTACCCAGGAAGTAGAGTTAATTGACAAACAGTTCTCAATTACAAACACACTTGAGGCTGAAGCCACAACATGCTTCGTATCCTGGCTACTGGCTTCCAAAGCCCTGCAATCCTTCCGCCAATGCCCGTTCCCATAACAATAGGAACATCCCTCCTTAGCTACACCAAGTCCCGAAACTTTTGCTCTTCCCTTTCCTCCTACTTTATTGACACCGTATATCGGCTTTGTAGAGTTCTTTTTCTTTTCACCCTTTGCTTTCGCCCTGGATGTAGAAGAAGAAGGTCCCCCATTAAGCAGAGCTTGTGTCTCCCTGGTTTCTTTCAGGGTGTAAGTAGAGGGTAGGGACTGTGGAAATAAGTCAGCGTATGACCTGTTTCCCAACGTGGTCTCCAGGTCCTTAAGCTCATCAATATCGCTAGTCATTGTAAGGACGTCGTCCCCTACAGATGACCCGACAGCCAACCTCGCTAGATTTAATTCGTTCGAGGTCTCATATCTTGCGATATGAGATTGCTCTCCATATTAATCTTTGTTATGGAGAAAGATGGAAACTAAGTCCATCTTCTCGTGCTGCTTCTGGTATACACCATCAACTGAAGCTAACACGAGGCACTTAGCTTTCTCTATATCCTTTTCCCTTGTCTGATGGATATCCATATCCGCGACGGTGGAAACTGGACCTGGGACGGCGGGATCTTGAGTAGTAATAGGGTGGTCCAGCTTGTCATAGGCAATGGACATCTGGACAGACCTTTGCCAGTCATATAAGTTAGATTCAGTCAACTTGTTATCTAGATGTAACCTAGTCATGGTCACAAGGTCGCTGCAATGAGAGAGAGAGAAGAAAACACTTTAGCATGATGCTCTTGCAAGTTTAGATTGGTTTTTAATTTATCTAAACTGGATGGCTTCCACTATTTCTCGAATCCTTTCTCAAACCATAAAAGAAGAATTAGCCAGGACTATTCTCACTGTACAATACTTACTTAACCGTTCAGCCAGGCTAGTGTCGGTACTTCGAGGGAGGTTTTCCAATGCTTTCGCGAAGTTCCTAAATTAAATAACCTCTTTTCTCTGGGGGTGTATCCCCGTTGACACCTTTCTCGACACCTACTTGGTTTATAGCATTGATCGTTAAGTGACGAATCTCCTGATAAGTAGCATATACTCACAGTAGGATCGGGATCCAAATATCATCGTATGATAATGTTGAAGGAATCCTACCAACATTCATCAAACTCCAAATGGTATGCAATACTAGCAAGTTTCAGTTTCTTTAGAAACTCCCGATGTGGATTTTTGCCCCATGTTCTTATGACCTTGACGAAAGCCAATAAATCATAAGTCACATGTCAAGTTCTGCCCATCATTATCTTGTTAATTTGAACCCACCCGTACATACCCTTGACGAAAGCCAACAAGGTAATACGACTGTCCCAAACCAACTCATCTATCTATGCAACAAATGAATACCCCAGTAGCTACCAAACACTATGCCTTGACGAAAGCCAACAAACATAGCTTGAATATTACTGACCATCCATAAGAAATGACGAAGGGCTACGACTGGTTTTGGTGAAACCGTGAACGTAGTGAACTTGATATAATCGAAGGAACCTGATAGCTTTTTAAAAGGAGTGGTTAAAGCTCCGCAATTAAAAATTCTGCTCTTTTAAAATAACCGAGTGGTTTCTTTTAAATTTGTTCCAACGATTCAACTTTGGTTTATTTTCTTTGCATTAAAATAATGCGTCCCATCATTTAACCTATCACTGCAGAAAACAACGAAAATACGTCCTCTTATGCCATCCGCATTCGCCACTGGGTCCCGTCATCACCCGTTAGGTTACTTAACTAACGACAGAGCGGGGGCTGGGCTAGCGCGGGTGTAAAACATAAGTGACGTCTAAATAGTTATCATATATAGATATTGTACATTCGTCTGACGCAATAATAGGCATTCCAGATTACTGATGAACATTATTGGATATACAAGCAATCCACGTTTGCTTTGAGCCTCCAACAAAAGACGGATTACACAGTTGTGATGAATAGCCATTATCCCACCCTAGACCCCTACGGGTACAGCAAACTACCCGCCAAGTACCCGAAGTGAAGCGGTCTCCCTCAACAACGTGAGTAGGCCACTAAACACTTCAACGTACCCGGTAGTTTGTGTACCCCACCTTGGGTCTATCCTAGGAGCAAAAAAAGTAAATGAAATAATACAACGGTGGCTACAACCGCAACCTGGATGTGCCCCGCAAAAGAATATTACATCATATTACAATTTACATCGAATGAATGAATATAAAACCCATCTCAAACCCCGGCTCATCATCACAACAATCCAATCAAGTTCATATACACAAACAGTAAACATTACAGAAATATGCAACCCCCTGCCAACCGACATACTAGCAGTTAGGGGAGGTTTACGAACACATTAAACATTACAGATAAAAACCCGATTAGCAAATAACTTAGAATATCGATCGACAACCTTGTTCCTTGTCTACCCCAAATGCAAGCCAGCACAGAAGTAACCTGGGCAGAAATAGAATATACAGGAAAACAAAACACCATAAAATATGAATTTCTGTAAAACTCCGAGTCAACTCAGGGTTGACTCGGCGGCGGTTCCGCGGCCAAAAGCACCATTTGGCCTCGGTTCCGTGGACGTCTTGCCGAGTTGTGTCCTCGTATTTTCCCAGAATTTTTATAATACCCTGCTGTGAATTTTAAGGTATACGAAATAATTTTTTCGACACTTTTAAAATTAACAGAAACTGATAGGGTTTTTCCGACGATCGAAGTTCTAATTAGTTGCTAACAAGCTAGTAAAGGTTTAGTTGGCTCTGATACCACTGTAAGTCCATGTCACGCAACCCACGAAGTTGTGGGGAGGCGGAATATATGAAAAACAATTATCAAAGCTTCGTAACACGGACTTGAGCGCACGAATCGTATCTAAACCATTACTAGCAAACAATGAGAGGTTTAACTACTCGGATTCGAAGTTATACTTCACGTTACTTGTCCTTCGGGTCATCATCGCTGTCCTCCACTCCATGTAGGCTCTTTGGAACGTCGGCACCTCAACGGCCTCCTCGAGTCAAAGACGATCCGCCCGAGAGCTCCTACTCCAAGCTTAACCTCTAACTTGAGGTAACTAGGTTTCTCAAAGTGCTAATCTAAGCAACCTAGGTGATATAGAGTTGGATTATGGATGTATTAGTCTAGCTAACCCTTGATCTCAACACATGAGAGGTTAGGGTTAGGGTTTGAAGAGAGAGAGAGAGCTTGAGGGGAGAGAAGGTGAGAATGAGAATCCTTTTGGATGAATGAAATCATTTGTGTATATATGAAACATATCATATAATTAAATGACTAACAAATAATGATATATCATCATGTTTCATTAATACACTAAGTGATTCATAACATGAGTCATATAAATCATAAATGATTCATTAACTCCATGTATGAATCACGCCATGACTCATTTATCCAATTAATGCAAATGCCACCTTAACCCCCAAGTCACCATGCTTCTAGAAACTTCCCGAAAAATTACGAGAACGCCCCTCCTATCCGTGAAAACACGGAAAAACTTTAGGCTGTATAAATCCAATAATCCGATACTAAAATCTGGCTTAAACCAAACCCGATTAGTCAAAACTGTTCGAACGTCGTACGTGCGTAAACACACGTATGCGTCCGAACCCTTGTCGTAAAACCATACGACCTATATATCGTTTCGCCTGAAGCAGGGAAACTCTCTGTGTGGGACTCTAAAGACTCGACACTACGCTGGCAGTAGGTTTAACCACAGACCGCAAGCGGCACTAGATGTACGTAACGGTCCCCAGGTAGATGTCGATAAGAAGGCCGATGAGGAAACCCATCCGAACTCTTACTGAGCCTGCTGTGACAATCTCCGTACAGTCCAGTCTGTTCGTCTAAAACTATCGCATATCGGGCCTAGGGGGCGGCAAGCGTCGGTCCCCTAAAAGCGGTATAAGTCATGTTGGAGCGTAGCCCATTACACCTTGAGAAACTACTGGAAAACCTACCAGTAAATCTCGCTTGCCCTGGCCAGGGACTTTGCGTAATAGCTCTCTGACACAGCGCGATATTAACTCCCAATACCGGGAGAGACGAATCCTGTTTAACCGCCACTGCCTCCAAGTGCTCCGGACTGCACCTAACTGCTACCTGTTTGCACGACTCCTTTGAGCCGTGGTAGGGTAGCAATCTAAGAACAGTGTGTAAGTCGATGTAGTACACCCCAGTACTTATGGGGAGGCGGAATTTTCAAAAAACAATCAAGTTTAAAGAACGAACATCGACTAACCGCTTAAATCGAAGCTAAACTATAAATAACCGTACACAAAGATTTTCTTATCACTTGTGATTAGGGATTATACCTATCGAAACTAGTCCTTCGTCTTTGTGCCCTCCTTTGTTCTCCTCGGCCTTCTCTAGGTAGTAGACGATCCACCCGAGAGCGAAACTCCAAGCTAAACCTCTAACTTGAGGTAACTAATCAACTTTGATTGCTAATCAAAGATGAAAGGATGATGTAGAGTGAAGGTTATGGATTGTTTAGTCTAACTAATCCTTTGATCTCAACTCATGAGGTGTAACGATTAGGGTTTGAAGATGAGAGCTTGAGGAGAGAGAATGTGAGATAAGATAATGAGAAGAGAGAGAGTGTATCATAATATATTATGAAGCATTTCTTTTTAAGAATAATGAATAAAGGAAATGAATAAGCATGCTTCATAAAATATCTAGTGGTGATTCATTAGCATGAGTCATTAAGCAATAAATGTGCATTAATGAAATGAATGAATCACCACCATGACTCACTTTCTTTCCAAAAGAAACCTCCTTAGTCACATCTTCTAGAAGCTTCTCGTACAATTACGAGAACGCCCCTCCGATCCGCAAAAATACGGAAAAACTTTAGACTGTAAAAATCCAATAACCGGATACCAGTAACTGGCTTAAACCAAAGCCGACTGGTAAAAACTGTCCGAAAGTCGTACGCGCGTAAACGCACGTATGCGTCCGAACCCTCTGTCGGAAAACCATGCAACCTCTATATCGTTTCGCCTGGAGTAGGAAACTCTCTGTGTGGGACTCTAGAGACTCGACTACTACGCTGGCAGTGGGTTTAACCACAGACCGCAAGCGGCACTAGCTGTACGTAACGGTCCCCAGGTAGTTGTCGATAAGAAGGCCGATGAGTAAACCCATCCGAACTCCTACTGAGTCTGATGTGACAATCTCCATACAGTCCGGTCCGTTCGTCCAAGACTATCGCATATCGGGCCTAGGGGGCGGCAAGCGTCAGTCCCCTAATAGCGGTATAAGTCGTGTCGGAGTGAAGCCCATTACACCCTGAGAAACTACTGGAACCTACCAGCAAATCTCGCTTGCCCTGGCCAGGGACTTTGCGTAATGGCTCTCTGACACAGCACGATATCTACTCCCAATACCGGGAGGGACGAATCCTGTCTAACCGCCACTGCCTCCAAGTGCTCGGGACTGCACCCAACTGCCACCTGTTTGCACGACTCCTTTGAGCCGTGGTAGGGTAGCAATCTAAGAACAGTGGGACACACTCGAGGCGAAGTAGCAGTGTCAAGTCTGCGGACTACGCTGTACTCATGTCACCTGGGAACTGTTTACTGACGACTGGTATCAAACCAACCAACAGTTCCCCGTGAGTCCTGTCCGGTGTACCCGTAACCTAACGAGCACCTGTATACTATCTCCAGTACGACGTATTGACGGCTGTGGGACAGACCATCTCCCCAACTGGGATGAGAAGCGTACACACCAGTCTACTCCGGAGTTTCGATGCTCTGTCTCGATAATCCAACGACCAGGGACCTGAACAAGGATGTGCTTGTAGACTACCCAGCCCCCACTAGTGTGACTGCCATCACAACGCTGGTAGACAAGCAAGATCCTAAGAGCTCTATCAATACGTACACTCACATATTAAGATAGAAAAACCAAGTAGCATACTACCATGTTTAGCAAGACTGTTATATACATGTGAATATCCCAAGCTTCCATTAAGTAATATACAAGCTAGTATGATACAGTAATGGCCTTCTAGGGCATAAACACTAACAATCTCCCACTTGCACTAGGGCCATGTACTGGCATATCGAAGACCAATGATCTCGAGCAGCCTCTTGAACTGAATCTGAGGAAGGGCCTTCGTGAATGGATCAGCAATGTTCTCTTCTGAAGCAACTCTCCGAACCTCGATCTCCTGACGATCAATGATCTCCCTGATCAGGTGATACCGCCTCAAGATGTGTCTGGACTTCTGATGGGACCTTGGTTCCTTCGCTAAAGCTATAGCTCCGTTGTTGTCGCAATACAGAGGTATTGGATCAACTATGGTAGGAACCACCTGAAGTTCTGTTAGGAACTTCTTCATCCAGACTGCTTCTTTTGCGGCATCGCAAGCAGCTATATACTCCGCTTCCATCGTCGAGTCAGCAACGGTGTCCTGCTTGGAGCTCTTCCAGCACACCGCCCCTCCATTGAGGGTAAAGACATAACCCGACATGGACTTGGAATCGTCCTTATCACTCTGGAAGCCGGAATCAGCAAAGGCCTCCAACCTGAGGTCTTTTCCGCCGTAAACCAAGAACATCTCCTTAGTCCTCCTCAGGTACTTGAGAATGTTCTTTACTGCTATCCAGTGTTTCTCCCCTGGGTCTGACTGATACCTGCTTACCACGCTTAGTGCGTAAGCTACATCTGGTCTGGTACACAACATCGCATACATTATAGAGCCTACCGCAGAAGCGTAGGGTATAATAGACATGCGTTCCCTTTCCAAATCAGTCTTGGGAGACATCTCTTTGGAGAGGGTGATTCCGTGACAAGCCGGTAGATTACCGCACTTAGAATCTTCCATACTGAATCTTTTCAGTACAGTGTCGATATACCTGGACTGCGAAAGTCCCAACATCCTCTTGGATCTATCACGATAGATCCGGATCCCCAGAATGTAAGAGGCATCACCCAGGTCTTTCATGGAGAACCTGTGTGACAAGAATCCTTTGACAGATTGTATCATAGGAATGTCATTTCCTATCAATAGAATGTCATCCACGTACAAGACGAGGAATACGACACTTCTGGCCACAACTTTACTATATATGCACGGTTCATCTGGATTTTTGATAAAGTCATATTCTTTGACTGTCTCATCAAAACAGATGTTCCAACTCCGCGATGCCTGCTTTAGTCCGTAAATGGACTTAAGCAGCTTGCATACTTTCCCGCTGCTCCCACTCTGATTGAAACCCTCTGGCTGATCCATATAGACGCTCTCTTCTAAATTTCCATTCAGAAAAGCCGTCTTTACGTCCATCTGCCAGATTTCATAATCATGGAAGGCAGCAATAGCAAGAAGGACCCGAATGGATTTGAGCATAGCCACTGGAGAAAAAGTTTCGTCATAGTCCAAACCAGGTCTTTGACGAAAACCCTTTGCAACAAGTCTAGCCTTATAGGTTTCCACCTGTCCATCTACACCAATCTTTTTCTTGAAGATCCATTTGCTTCCTATGGGTTTTACCCCATCTGGAGCAAAGTCCAAAGTCCATATTTTGTTGGTGTACATGGACTCCATTTCGGTCCGCATTGCATCTAGCCATCGTACCGAGTCGCCGCTCTGGATGGCTTGCTGGAAGTCAGTAGGTTCATCATCATCTATGATGCAATCCTCTCTATCCCCGTCTATGAGAAAACCGTAGTATCTCTCAGGCGGATGAGACGGCCTACTACTCCTGCGGAGGGGTGCGGGAATGTTCTGTTCTTCTTGAACCTCTGGTTCTACCAAACTTTCAGTAGCAGCTTGTGGTTCTGGAATTTCTTCCAGTTCTATTTCGCTCCCATTTGTATCCTTTTCTAAAACTTGTTGTTCTAGAAAATGGGCATTACGAGAAACAAAAACCTTTTGTTCTTCTGCGTAATAGAAGCAATATCCCTTGGAGTTCTTTGGATATCCTACAAGCATACATTTTACTGATCGTGCCTCGAGCTTGTCCACAAACTGCTTTTTGACAAAAGCTGGACATCCCCAAATCCTTATATACTGAAGATAGGGTTTCTTCCCACTCCACATCTGATATGGTGTGGTAGGCACAGTTTTGGTAGGAACTCTGTTCAAAATATATGCCGCTGATTCTAGCGCATATCCCCAGAAAGATCGCGGTAACTCAGCATTACTCATCATGGATCGTACCATATCTAATAGGGTTCGATTCCGTCTCTCCAATACACCGTTGTGCTGTGGAGTGTATGGAGGAGTAAGCTGAGAGAGAATTCCTTTCTCTTTTAGGTAACCTAGGAACTCGGCACTTAAGTATTCTCCACCTCGATCAGATCTCAGTGTCTTAATACTTTTGCCTGTTTGGTTTTCCGCTTCATTCTTGAATTCCAGGAATTTCTCAAAGGCCTCTGATTTATGCTTCATTAAGAAAACATATCCATACCTAGAGAAATCATCTGTAAAAGTAATGAAATAGGAATAACCACCTCTCGCATGTGTAGACATTGGACCGCATACATCACTGTGTATGAGTCCAAAGAGCTCGCTCGCTCTTACTCCTTGTCCAGTGAATGGAGTCTTTGTCATCTTTCCTTTGAGACAAGATTGACAAGTGTCATAAGTTTGATATTCGAACGTGTCCAAATATCCTTCTCTATGCAACTTAGTCAACCTTCTCTCATTGATGTGACCCAGTCTACAATGCCATAAGAAAGCTTTATTCAAATCTGGAGACTTTCTTTTTAGTGTGTTCTGGACATTGAAAATTTGGAGTTGGTTTAACACATATATGCCGTTATTTAGAGTACCGGACCCAATCAAACCATGATTAAGGTGGATGTTGACAACATCTCTTACAAACGTGAAATCATAACCTTTATTTGATAACAAGGAAACTGATATGATATTACACGTTAAGCTGGGTACAAAATAACAGTTATGTAAAACCAAAATGTGTCCACTCGTCAATCCTAGGTGATAATCCCCGACGGACGCAGCTCCCACGCTAGCTCCGTTAGCAACCCTGAGGATCATATCACCTTCCTTCAGCACTCTACGGTTTCTCAGTGCCTGCAATGAATTGCAAATATGAGATCCTGACCCGGTATCCAATACCCAGGAAGTAGAGTTGATCGACAGACAATTCTCAATTACAAACACACCTGAAGTCGAAGCCACAGCCTGCTTCGGTTCCTGGTTCTTGGCGTTCCACGCCTTGCAATCCTTCTTCCAGTGCCCTTTCCTGTGACAATGGAAGCACTCATCCTGACCAACTATCGGTACTGCTTTCTTTTTCTTTCCCTTCCCTCCCACCTTACTAACACCTCCTCTAGGTCTGGGTGCGGCCTTCTTCTTCCTTCCTTTGGCCCTAGCCTTGGACCCGGAAGAAGATGAACCGCCAACAAACATAGCGGGTGTTTCCCTTGCCTTCTGCAAGGTGCCCTCCGCACTCCTTAACATGTTCAGGAGTTCCGCAAGTTCAACTTCTTTTCCTTGAAGATTGAAGTTGAGGATAAACTGGGCGTAGGTGGGAGGAAGGGACTGGAGAACAAGGTCTGTATAGAGCTCATTATCCAAAGTCGTCCCAAGTTCTGCGAGCTCTTCTATATAGCCAATCATCTGTAGGACATGTTCACCTACCGATGACCCGACAGCCAACCTCGCTCGAAACAATTTCTTAGAGGTCTCGTATCTTGCTATACGAGATTGCTCTCCATAAAGTTCCTTTGTATGGAGAAATATGCCATCTAGGGACATATCCTCGTGCCTCCTCTGATGTTCATTGTTCATCGAGGCAAGCACGATGCACTTGGCTCTCGCGCAATCTAAATCCCAGGTTTTGCGGATTTCCTTATCCGCATTGCTGGATTTGGGACCAGGGACAGCAGGTGCCGTAGCGGTGAGGACGTACCCCAGTTTGTCATAGGTCAAAGCCATCTTGACATTCCGCAGCCAATCTTTATAGTTTGGCCCTGTCAGTATATTTTTCTCTAAAAGTAACTTAAGTCCAGTCATTTTCAGGGTCGCTGCAATTAGGAGAGAGAGAAGAAAACTCTTTAGCATGATGCTCTTGCAAGTTTAGAGTGGTTTTTAGTTTATCTAAACTGGATGGCTCCCACTGTTTCTCGAATCCTTCCTCAAACCATAAAAGAAGAATTAGCCAAGACTATTCTCACCGTACAATACTTGCTTAACCGTTCAGCCAGGCCGGTGTCGATACTTCGAGGGAGGTTTTCCAACGCTTTCGCGAAGTTCCTTAATTAAGTAACCTCTTTTCTCTGGGGGCGTAACCCCGCTGACACTTTTCTGGACACCTACTAGGTTTATAGCATTGATCGTTAAGTGACGAATATCCTGATAAGTAGCATATACTCACAGTAGGATCGGGATCCAAATATCATCGTCTGATAATGTTGTAGGAATGCTACCAACATTCATCAAACTCAAAATGGTATGCACTTGGTTCTTTGCAAATTTCAGTTTCTTTAGAAATTCCCGATATAAGTTTTTACCCCATGCTCTTATGACCTTGGCGTTGGTCAAAATGTCATAAGTCACATGTCAAGTTCTACCCATCATTATCTTGTTAATTTGAACCCATCCGTATATATCCCTGACGTTGGCCAAATGATAATACGACTGTCCCAAACCAACTCATCTATCTATGCAACAAATGAATACCCAGCAGCTACCAAACACTATGCCATGACGTTGGCCAAAAGTGCATAGCTTGAATACTACCGAATACCCAAATGAAATGACGGAGGGCTACGACTGGTTTTGGCGAAACCGTGAACGTAGTGAACTTGATATAACCGAAGGAACCTGATAGCTTTTAAAAGGAGTGGTTAAATCTCCGCATTTAAAAATATCTGTTTTAAAAATAACCGAGTGGTTTCTTTTAAATTGTTCCAACGATTTAAACTTTGGTTTGTTTTACTTTGCATTATAGATAATGCGTCCCATCATTAACCTATCATTGCAGAAAACAACGAAAATACAACGTCCTCTTATGCCATCCGCATTCGCCACGGGGTCCTGTCATCACCCGTTAGGTTACTTAACTAACGACAGAGCGGGGGTTGGGCTAGCGCGGGTGTAAAACATAAGTGGCGTCAAAATAGCTATCATAAATATAGATATTTTACATTCGTCTGACGCAATGATATTCATTCCAGAACACAGATAAACAATATTGGATTTGCAAGCAATCTGTATTTCTTTTGAGCCTGCAAGAAAAGACAGATTACACAGTTGTGATGAATAGCCGTTACCCCACCCTCGACCCCTACGGGTACGGCAAACTACCCACCCGGCAGTCTGTGTACCCCACCTTGGGTCAGTCCTAGGAGCAAAAACAATAAAATGAAATAATACAACGGTGGCTACAACCGCAACCTGGAAGTGCCCCGCGAAAATAATATTACAACAAATTACATTTACAACAAATGAATTAATCAATAACCCATTGCGAACCCCGGCTATACACCACAACAGTCCAATACAGTTTATATGCACAAACAGATATAACCATTTCAGAAATGTGCAACCCCCTGCCAACCGACATACTAGCAGTTAGGGGAGGTTTACGAACACATTAAACAATCACAGATATAATCCAATACGCAAATACTGTACAATTCGATCGAATAAACAACATCAATATTGCTCCAAAATCTGCTCTGTTAAACAGTAACCTGAGCAATAATTAAATATTCCAGAAAACCCCAAACACCAGAGAGGACCCACCCATGAAAAATGAGCCCATGGCTCGGCAACTCGGCCGCGGAAGCGCGGCGAATCGGTGGGATCCGCCGCCCTTCCGCGGCGCTTTAGTCGAATCATGTGCTCGAATTTCTTGGGTGTTCTCCTGTGGTCATGTCAAGCTTTCTGAACACACCTGAAAAATTTTCTGACTTGATTTTAACTTCGACAGAAACTTGACAGAATTAGGGTTTTGCGGCTTTGTTTTTCCGTTCGAAATTCGTACAAATTTGCAATTAAGTTATTTATTGTTTAGCGAGGCTCTGATACCACTGTAAGTCGATGTAGTACACCCCAGTACTTATGGGGAGGCGGAATTTTCAAAAAACAATCAAGTTTAAAGAACGAACATCGACTAACCGCTTAAATCGAAGCTAAACTATAAATAACCGTACACAAAGATTTTCTTATCACTTGTGATTAGGGATTATACCTATCGAAACTAGTCCTTCGTCTTTGTGTCCTCCTTTGTTCTCCTCGGCCTTCTCTAGGTAGTAGACGATCCACCCGAGAGCGAAACTCCAAGCTAAACCTCTAACTTGAGGTAACTAATCAACTTTGATTGCTAATCAAAGATGAAAGGATGATGTAGAGTGAAGGTTATGGATTGTTTAGTCTAACTAATCCTTTGATCTCAACTCATGAGGTGTAAGGATTAGGGTTTGAAGATGAGAGCTTGAGGAGAGAGAATGTGAGATGAGATAATGAGAAGAGAGAGAGTGTATCATAATATATTATGAAGCATTTCTTTTTAAGAATAATGAATAAAGGAAATGAATAAGCATGCTTCATAAAATATCTAGTGGTGATTCATTAGCATGAGTCATTAAGTAATAAATGTGCATTAATGAAATGAATGAATCACCACCATGACTCACTTTCTTTCCAAAAGAAACCTCCTTAGTCACATCTTCTAGAAGCTTCTCGTACAATTACGAGAACGCCCCTCCGATCCGCAAAAATACGGAAAAACTTTAGACTGTAAAAATCCAATAACCGGATACCAGTAACTGGCTTAAACCAAAGCCGACTGGTAAAAACTGTCCGAAAGTCGTACGCGCGTAAACGCACGTATGCGTCCGAACCCTCTGTCGCAAAACCATGCAACCTCTATATCGTTTCGCCTGGAGTAGGAAACTCTCTGTGTGGGACTCTAGAGACTCGACTACTACGCTGGCAGTGGGTTTAACCACAGACCGCAAGCGGCACTAGCTGTACGTAACGGTCCCCAGGTAGTTGTCGATAAGAAGTCCGATGAGTAAACCCATCCGAACTCCTACTGAGTCTGATGTGACAATCTCCATACAGTCCGGTCCGTTCGTCCAAGACTATCGCATATCGGGCCTAGGGGGGCGGCAAGCGTCAGTCCCCTAATAGCGGTATAAGTCGTGTCGGAGTGAAGCCCATTACACCCTGAGAAACTACTGGAACCTACCAGCAAATCTCGCTTGCCCTGGCCAGGGACTTTGCGTAATGGCTCTCTGACACAGCACGATATCTACTCCCAATACCGGGAGGGACGAATCCTGTCTAACCGCCACTGCCTCCAAGTGCTCGGGACTGCACCCAACTGCCACCTGTTTGCACGACTCCTTTGAGCCGTGGTAGGGTAGCAATCTAAGAACAGTGGGACACACTCGAGGCGAAGTAGCAGTGTCAAGTCTGCGGACTACGCTGTACTCATGTCACCTGGGAACTGTTTACTGACGACTGGTATCAAACCAACCAACAGTTCCCCGTGAGTCCTGTCCGGTGTACCCGTAACCTAACGAGCACCTGTATACTATCTCCAGTACGACGTACTGAAGGCTGTGGGACAGACCATCTCCCCAACTGGGATGAGAAGCGTACACACCAGTCTACTCCGGAGTATCGATGCTCTGTCTCGATAATCCAACGACCAGGGACCTGAACAAGGATGTGCTTGTAGACTACCCAGCCCCCACTAGTGTGACTGCCATCACAACGCTGGTAGACAAGCAAGATCCTAAGAGCTCTATCAATACGTACACTCACATATTAAGATAGAAAAACCAAGTAGCATACTACCATGTTTAGCAAGACTGTTATATACATGTGAATATCCCAAGCTTCCATTAAGTAATATACAAGCTAGTATGATACAGTAATGGCCTTCTAGGGCATAAACACTAACACAGTGGGACACACTCGAGGCGAAATAGCAGTGTCAAGTCTGCGGACTATGTTGTACTCATGTCACCTGGGAACTGTTAACTGACGACGGGTATAATACCAAACAACAGTTCCCCGCGAGTCCTGTCCGGTGTACCCGTAACCTAACGAGCACCTGTATACTATCTCCAGTACGACGTACTGATGGCTGTGGGACAGACCATCTCCCCAACTGGGATGAGAAGCGTACACACTAGTCTACTCTAGAGTATCAATGCCCTGTCTCGATAATCCTGCGATTAGGGACCTGTATAGGATGTTGCTTATAGACTACCCAGCCCCCACTAGTGTGACTGCCATCACAACGCTGGTAATCAAGCAAAGATCCTAAGGGCTCTACTAATATGTATAAGCGATAAGTTACAAGAAACATATGCACATATTAAAGTAGACACAAACCAAGTAGCATACTACCATTTTTAGCAAGACTGTCAATACAACTGTGAATATCCCAAGCTTCCATTAAGTAATATACAAACTAGTATGATACAGTAATGGCCTTCTAGGGCATAAACACTAACACGAATCCTATCTAACCGCCACTGCCTCCAAATGCTTCGGGACTGTACCCAACTACTACCTGTTTGTACGACTCAATAGAGTTGTGGTAGGATAATAATCTAAGAACGGTGGGAACACACTCGAGGCAAAGCAGCAGTATCAAGTCGACGGACTATGTTGCACTCATGTCACGTGGGAACTGCTACCTGACGATAGGTATATTACCGACCAACAGTTCCCCACGAGTCCGTCCAGTGTAACTGTAACATTTCAGAAAAATCAAATATTATTTTTAGTAATTTTTATAATTAAATAATAAAATATTGAATATTTTAATAGGGAGGTATAATTAAATACCGATAAATTGAAAAAAAAAATAAAAATTATAGAAATTACTAGAAGAGGGTGTTTTATGTGATTTAAGCAAATTATGAATTTATGTGATTTATTATATTCACTTTTAGTGTTAATCGCGCATTAACCTTGTTTTGTGCACATGACATGCATCATGTCATTTTTACACTTGTTACATTTTTATCTTGGCTTTTCTTCATGTCTTATATCATGGTTGTTGTTTTATTTGAGAGAAGAAAAGAAGAAGAAAAGTCAAAAGGGGGACTCAATGATGACATGAGAGATGGGCATGAGAGAGAGAGTGGGTGAGGGGTCAACCATAGTGATGGGCCATTGCTTCTCACTTCATCATTTTCATCTTCTTCTTCTCCTTCCTCTCATGGCAGCACCCTCCTCCACCTCCACTTCAAAACCCCAAAACTCCATCAAAACAACACCAAAACCTCATCCCCACTTCACAAAAATTGTACACAAGCTCACAAGCTACACATTGGACCAAGAAAGTTTGCATTTTGGCGCTGTAGAGGATTCGTGAGTGTTAAATGAGGTAATCCCTTCACAATTAGTGTAGTATTTCTTTTGCTTGTGCATCTAATCAAATTTAAAATCGATTTGGCGAAGTTTAGTGGACTTTGGGAATCCCTAGAGAAGGTTAAGGTTGATTTTGAGTTGTGATTATGTAATTAAGCCTAGGTGGTGACCTTAAACCCCCTATGATCTTAGAAACCCAGACTTTACTGAAACAAACCCGAATACTAAAAACAGAAAACTATCCATGTCGGTTTGTGAGGAAATTGAGTGTGCAGGGAAATCTGGAGTAACTCGGGGACCTGAAAAATTAAATTGCAGACACAGGGAGTCGTGCAGGCAACTAGGAAGCTACCACTGAAACCCTAGCCCCATACCCCCAACCTAAGGCCACAAATATATCCATTCTGGCCGCAATTTGCGGCCAGAGCATGGAAATAGGGTCCCAGGTTTGGTCCATGGCTCCTTTTTCAATAAAGTTGACCTCTCTTGTATGCAAAATTAGCTAATTGTCACCTGGGGAAAATCTGGGAGTGTTTTACTTAGTTTCTGAAATTGTTTTGCGGCTTTTAATGAATTTGAATTTGGTATTTGGTATTGTGTTTCTGTCGTGTGGCGTTTAGACGTCAACGACCAAGGTTATTGGTCGTGTTTTGCAAGCTAGGCTATAAGTTTTAACCTATGAGCGAAACGTGTGCCGTTTTGGTTTTCCGCCTTGATTTTTATACGCATTGCGATTGTTTATTATTTTTGGTACCTTCATGTGGATTCCGAGATGACGGAGCATGGCGTCATCGACTTCGGTAAGGAAGCAAGGTGAGTGGATCTATATCCACGGGGGAAGTCGGGTGGATGGCGTATAGCACCCCCGCAAGTTTTTGATGGAAACCGATTCATAGTAAATGGTTAAGGAAACCTTTGATAGAAAACTATAAATAGACTTAATGATAGCTAAAGAAACTATTAGAAGCTAAATGAAAGTTAGGAGCGATATGATACGGCTAATATGTAATGACGGGACTTGAGGATGATATTTGATGATATTGCCGTTTAAGGTACTATAGAACTAGATAGTCGACCTAGATGTGTCATCCGAACCATACGTATTTCTAAACTGAAGAATCGTACGCATCTTTTAAACAAATACCTTAAGGGACGTTACGGATTTTCAAGTGATATCTTTTCCTTAAAAACGTCGTAACCCCTACTTTCAAAACTACGATTCGCATCTTTCAAAAGCTGTTTGTATGGTTCGGATGTGTATGTTAGATTTGATACTTATGCTTATAGTAAAGGTAGAATGTTTTTGTAAATTGACTTGGTGAGGGACATGAATGCAATGAAAAGGATATATGACGCGATATGAAGATTTGGGGATATGTTGGTATACGGATGCGAGTCGATTGAGATGATTTATACCCTGCCGGTCCCCTGATATGAGATTATTGCGGATGTGACCTGGGACATAGGTATATTGAGATATTTATATGTTGTGAATCGTGAGTGGTAGCCGTACGAGACGTTAGGTCCGTACCCTTATCGTCTTATAGGATGATAGGATCCCTGATAGCTTAATGCCGCCGTACGATGATTTTCCGTACGTGATGAGTTTGACTTGATGATTGATCCATACCCATGACTAGAGGTTGTCGTACGATGGATTATACCGTACATGATGTTGTTAGGATGGATGCCGATTGATAGATTCACCGTCTCGATCATGTTAGATATGTATGCCTTAGAGCTTCTAGCTGACGATTTACCTTATGATGCATTCATGTTATTCACATTGTATTACTTATACCTGTGATAGTACACCTGCACCATTATAGATGATGCGTATGTTACACGTACACAGATTGTAGGCTTACACATTTCATCATCGATAATTGCCATGTCACTACACAGTAGGATTGCTACATCATGATATGACTCTTCGCATAACATGCTTGCGTATTCACATTTGTATGTCCATATTGGTGCACATATACATTGATATATCCATATTTATGCACATACACATTGTATATCCATATTGGTGCACATATACGTTGATACTGTTGGATATAGTGCCCTCAGAGTCAATTATTCGATCACAGGCACATGATTGCAATGATTGAGGGAGGACCTATACCGGTAGGACGGTCTTACTCAAGATGATAGTATGATATCTGGGTTAGGTCAACCATAGTGATGGGCCATTACATGATTGCAATGATTGCCGGTCCCCTGATATCAAATGTATAAATACAACCAAACTGTACTACCACTGCATCCAGGCTATCCACCACGACAAATCCGCAACATCACAGCACAACACAGAACATCAACGTGAATGTCACGTTCGCAAATCCGCCTAAAAGAACTATAGCAATTAGACAAGATTTACCGATCAAATGACATTCACGGTCGCAGATATAAAGTAAATACTGTGAACAAACATATTTAAAATTTTCGATCAACAAAATTTCCCGAAGTGGGCCCCAAGCACAAAACCAGCACTCAAAATAATCTGGGCCCAAACAAAAATTACCAGAAGCCCCAATTCCAAGTCAGAGAAAACTGTAGAAAATTTGGTGCAGTGAAGAGATAGAATGGCGGCGGAACCGTGGCCAAAACATGTGTAAGGCCGCGGTTCCGCTGCGCAACAGTAACAACAGTTAACAAAATTTTTACAGATATCTTAAAAAACCCTGCCTGTTTTTCTGCAGCATACAAAATAATTTTTTTGACCACAAAAAAAATTCGACAGAAACTGATGACTTGGAAATGCAGTTTTGGAAAATTTCGTTCGATTGTAGTTCTAAACACGTTAGAGCAAGTTAGAAAAGGTTAATGGCGTGGCTCTGATACCATGTAAGTCTACGGTAGCGCCCCGGCCGTCTGTCCGAGGCCAAAATACGGAAACGAAAACTTTTTCAAACTAAAAACCGGCGCTATCGTATGCTTAAATACCCGGATCGAACCATTAATCTACAACTAGCAACTAAAGAAAGGGTTGGAAAGCTATACCAATCGATCAGTGTCCTTCGGTCTTTGGACACCATCCCAAGCTCCTCACGGCATCTCCGGTCTTGATCTCCTCGTCGGAAAGGGCACCACATCTATGAGTCTTTTTACAGGCTCCCGCTTCATCTGAAACAACTCGGGCACGAAGTGTGCTAGCCGACATGTCCAAGGTGTTGTAGAGAATGTTTGTGATCACTTTGTCTCATGCATCCATTACTTGGATGGAGGTTGAAGGTGTTGCCATTAATGGAGGCTATGAGCTAGAGGATGAAGAAGGAAGAGAAGCTTTCTCTTCTTTTCTTTCTTGTGTTGGAATGATATGATAAAAAGAGAGAGTATGAGATAAAAAAATAATAATACAAGAGCAAAACCACAACCATTGTAAGGTTTACCTAGCACCTCATGAAGGGTTTGCAAGCATCACATGTCTCAAAATTAAATTTTTAAAGTGCTAAGTGAACATGCAAAGAATCATCACTAGAATTTTAGGGTTTCTAAAACAACACATGATCACAAGTAGATAAAGCTAGGGTTTTGAGAGTACAACCTTTGTAGCTCCCTACGCTAGACTCCTCGGCTACTTGGGGTTTGGAAAAGGTCCGCTTGAACTCCTCTAGGTCCACGATGATCCACCCGGAGTCCGCTTTGTCCAAGCTTGTAACTTCGCAAGATCAAGAAAAGAAAATGGAAGCTAACACTCTCCACTAATGGGAAAGACTAGTGTAGAATGGTGTTGTGGTTACTTTTCTCACTTCAAAATCCTAACTTGGTGAGTATTTTGCTCACTTGAGAAATCTAGAGAGCAAAAGAGCAAGGAGGAAGAAGATGATGGCCTTTTAAGAACAAGAGAAATGATAATCTCTTTCTTGAAAAATGGAAAAAATAAGTATATATATTTTCCACTCTTCATCTCAAACCATGGTTACATTATAAAGATATTATTGTATTTGAGTTAAAACACAAAAGGAAAGTTAACCCATGGTTAAAAAGTGGGTGAACAAGGTTAGTTCAAAGAAGAGTGTAGAAACTTAACCATGAATTAACCTTTTTCTTTTTCTTTTGTTTTAACACAAATAAAAATAAAAATCCATATATAATCATAAGGTGTGAGTCTTATATTGCCACCATCTTCTATGTATATACAACCATGATAGAATGATGTATGTATGTATGTGTGCATGCACATCCATATGTGCATGAACAAGAATGAATGCATACATGCATGCATACATCTAAAAGGACAAGAAAGGATTTCTAGTGAGAAAATAATAGTCAAATGATAAATCAACACTTGATTTAGCAATCCGGTCATATCACATAAGACCTAACCAAAAGCAAGCAGCCCGATTAATATACGGCATCTCATACGCGCATTTTAACCGTGTCCATGCGCATATCGCATATGCGCACCACAACGTTTCGCCTGGACTAGGTAACTCCTTTATGGGACTCTAAGACTCGTCAATACGCCGGCAGTGGGTGATGATCATATCAAGCACCCCCAAGCCGCAAGCGGTCAGCTAAACGTAATGGCCACCCGGGTATTGAGCGATCAGAAGAAAACAAACGAACCTGCTACAACTCCCGTCGAGCCGACCGACAACACTACCGTACAGTCCGGTCTCTTTGTCAGATATGCTGCATATCGAGTCTAGGGATGGTAACGTCGACCCCAATAACTCAATAAGTCGTGCCGATGAAAGGTCTATAACAGATCGAGAAAGAACTGATAACACTTATCAGCAAATCTCAATAGCCCTGGCCAGGGACTTACTGATATAGCCAGTCGAGCACAGCACAGCATCAACTCCCAATACCGAGAGAGACGAAACCCCTCCTATCGCTCATCACCTTCGTGTGTCTCGGGACTGTACCCAATGGCCACCTGTTTGCACGACTCAGTAGAGCCGTGGTAGGGTGGTAATCAAAGTACAGTGGGAGAACACACAAGACTCTATGACGATCTCGGGTCTACAGACTAACCTGCACCAGTGTCACCTGAGAACTGCTATCCGACGATAGATATAATTCCATATAGGAGTTCTCGGCGAGTCCGTACAGTGTACCCAGTCACCACTGAGCACTCGTATACGATCTCGATGTCAAACATCGATGAATGTGGGAACATCCATCGCCCATCATATGGGTCCAGTATCATATACGCTAGTCTACTCTGGTATATCGATGCCCCGTCTCGATACACCTATGACTAGGGGCATTTCAGGATATGCTTATAAACTACAGATGTCCCACTAGTATGATCTCTATCATAATCACTGTAGTCAAGCCAATATCCTCAGGGCTTTATCAACATGTGTTAATGAGTAAAAGCATGATCAAATCAACATGTCAGATAAAGAAGAACCAGATAGCATATTATCATATCGAGCAAGAATGTACACTGAATATATATATATATATATATATATATATACATGTATAAATACATCCACTATCATATAATGGCCTCTAGGGCATACATATATCCAACAATCTCCAACTTGCACTAAGGCCAGTTATTGGCGTATCTCATACCCAACATCTCAAAAAGTCGCTCATGCTGCGGCCGAGGGAGGACCTTGGTGTGTGGATTCGCGGCGTTATTCTTTGTGTCTACTCTCTTAATCTCGATCTCGCGGTGATCTACAATCTGCCGGATCAAATGATAGCGCCTCAGGATGTGTCTGGATCGCTGATGGGACCTGGGCTCCTTGGCCAACGCCATAGCCCCATTATTATCACAATACAATAGTATTGGATCAATAATGGTTGGAACTACTCCTAGCTCCGAGACGAACTTCCTCATCCAGACGGCTTCCTTGGCGGCATCATTTGCAGCAATGTACTCAGCCTCCATCGTAGAGTCTGCAACGGTATCCTGTTTGGAACTCTTCCAACTTACCGCCCCTCCATTGAGGGTAAATAGAAACCCTGAGATAGATTTGTTGTCGTCCTTATCGCTCTGGAAGGTCGAATCGGTAAAGGCCTCCATTTGGAGATCTTCATTACCATACACCAAGAACAATTCTTTAGTCCTTCGCAAGTACTTAAGAATGTTCTTCACAGCTATCCAGTGATTCTCCCCTGGGTTAGATTGATACCTGCTTACAACACTAAGTGCATAAGCTACATCTGGCTGTGTACATAACATCGCATACATTATAGATCCTACTGCCGAACCATAGGGTATAATGCTCATGCGAGCTCTCTCTTCATCAGTCTTTGGGCAAGAATCCTTGGAGAGTGTGACCCTATGGAAAGCAGGTAAGGCACCCCGCTTGGAGTCTTCCATACTAAACCTTTTTAGGATGGTGTTAATGTACCTGGTTTGGGACAATCCCAATAACCTCTTGGATCTATCCCTATAGATCCTAATGTTAGTGTATATGCCCTAGGGGCCATTATTGTATCATACTAGATTGTATATTACTTAATGGAAGCTTGGGATATTCACAGTTATATATATACAGTCTTGCTAAAAATGGTAGTATGCTACTTGGTTTGTGTCTACTTTAATATGTGCATATGTTTCTTGTAACGTATCACTTATACATATTAGTAGAGCCCATAGGATCTTTGCTTGATTACCAGCGTCGTGATGGCAGTCACACTAGTGGGGGCTGGGTAGTCTGTAAGCAACATCCTATACAGGTCCCTGGTCATTGGATTATCGAGATAGGGAATCGATATTCCGGAGTAGACTAAGTGTGTACGCTTCTCATCCCAGTCGGTGAAATGGTCTGTCCCACAGCCATTAGTACGCCGTACTGGAGATAGTATGCAGGTGCCCGTTAGGTTACGGGTACACCGGACAGGACACGCTGGGGAACTGATTGGTTGGTATTATACCCATCGTCGGTTAACAGTTCCCAGGTGACATGAGTACAGCATAGTCCGCAGACTTGACACTGCTACTTCGCCTTGAGTGTGTCCCACTGTTCTTAGATTGCTGCCCTACCATGGCTCAAAGGAGTCGTGCAAAAAGGTAGCAGTTGGGTGCAGTCCCGAGTACTTGGAGGCAGTGGCGGTTAGATAGGATTCGTCTCTCCCGGTATTGGGAGTTGATATCGCACTGTGTCAGAGAGCCATTACGCAAAGTCCCTGGCCAGGGCAAGCGAGATATACTCGTAGGTTCCAGTAGCTTCTCAGGGTGTAATGGGCTTCGCTCCGACACGACTTATACAGCTATTAGGGGACTGACGCTTGCCGCCCCCTAGGCTTGATATGCGATAGTCTTAGACGAACAGACCAGAATGTACAAAGATTGTCACATCAGGCTTAGTGGGAGTTCGGATGATTTTCCTCATCGGCCTTCTTATCGACATCTACCTGGGGACCGTTACGTACAGCTAGTGCCGCTTGCAGTCTGTGGTTAAACCCACTGCCAGCGTAGTGTCGAGTCTTTAGAGTCCCACACAGAGAGTTTCCCTGCTCCAGGAGAAATGATATAGAGGTCGTATGGTTTTACGACAAGGGTTCGGACGCATACGTGTGTTTACGCACGTACGACATCCGGACTGTTTTTACTAGTCGGCTTTGGTTTAAGCTAGTTACTAGTATCCGGTTATTGGATTTATACAGTCTAAAGTTTTTCCGTGTTTTCACGGATAGGAGGGGCGTTCTCGTAATTGCGCGAGAAGCTTCTAGAAGATGGTGACTAAGGAGGTTTAGGTGGCATATACATTGAATGAGATTAGTGAGTCATATGGATGATTCATCCATGTCATTAATGCTTCATAATTGCTTAATGACTCATGGAGATGAGTCACCATAAGATATTTATCAAGCATGGTTGTAAATGATTTTCTTTTCTTTTCTTGATAAACAATAATGCTTGATATATATTATGATAGCTCATTTTTCTCATTTTATTATCATGTTCATCTTCTCTCTCCTCTAGCTCTCTCTCTTCAAACCCTAATCCTCCCCTCTCATGTGTTGAGTACAAGGGTTAGCTAGACTAATACATCCATAACCACACTCTATATCACCTAGTTAGCTTAGATTAGCGATTTGAGCAAACTATTTATCTCAAGTTTTAGATTAATTTTGGCGTAGGAACTTTCGGGTGGATCGTCTTTGATTCGAGGAGGTTGTTGAGGTGCTGATGTTCCAAGGAACCTACGAGGAGTGGAGGACAGCAAGGAAGACCCGAAGGACATGGTTCTTGAGGTATAATCCCTTTACATAGTAGTTTAGAACTTCTATGATTGTTGTTAGTTATCGTTTAGCTTCGATTCATGCGGTTAGTGGATGTTTAAGCAAAGAACAAGATCGTTTTTCATATTTCCGCCTCCCCGCAAGTCATGGGGTGTTGCACATCGACTTACACCTAATACCCAGAATGTATGTGGCATCACCCAGGTCCTTCATGGAGAACCTTAGTGATAAGAAAGATTTGACCGACTGTAGCATGGAAATATCATTTCCTATCAGAAGAATGTCATCCACGTACAATACGAGGAATGTGACAGCTCTCCCTACAGCCTTCTTATAAACACAAGGTTCATCAGGATTTTTGATGAAATCAAACTCTTTGATAACATCATCAAAGAAGATGTTTCAACTCCGTGGTGCCTGTTTTAACCCATATATGGATTCAAGCAATCTACATGCTTTCCCGCTGCTCCCACTGTCAATGAAGCCCTTCGGCTGATCCATATAAACGCATTCTTCTAAATCCCCATTTAGAAATACCATTTTAACGTCCATCTGCCAGATTTCATAGTCATAGTGAGCAGCAATAGCAAGTAGGATCCGAATGGATTTAAGCATGGCTACGGGCGAAAAAGTCTCGTCATAGTCCAAACCTGGTCTTTGACGAAAACCCTTCTCAACAAGTCTTGCCTTATATGTCTCTACTTGCCCATCCACACCAATCTTTCTTTTAAAGATCCATTTTCACCCCACAGGTTTTACCCCAGGGGGTACAACGTCCAAAGTCCATACTTTGTTGGTGTACATGGACTCCATTTCGGATCTCATGGCATCCAGCCACTTCACAGAGTTACCACTCGTGATAGCTTGCTGAAAACTGGTAGGATCATCATCCTCTATGATGCAGTCTTCTCTGTCACCATCAATGAGGAAACCGTAGTACCTCTCCGGTGGGCGAGAAGTCCTACCAGACCTACGGAGTGGCCGAGGTTCCTCAGTTTCTATTGCAACAGCTGGTTCAACCAAGTCGTCATTTGTAGTTTGTGTCTCTAGAACCTCTTCTAGATCCACCACCTTGCCATCATCTTTATCTGTGAAAAACTCTTTTTCTAAGAATGTGGCATACTGAGAAACAAACACCTTTTGTTCCTCCTTGTGGTAGAATAGATATCCATAAGAGTTCTTTGGATATCCCACAAAGTTACACATGACCGACCGTGTCTCGAGTTTGTCCGGATTCTGCTTTTTAACATAGGCCGGGCAACCCCAAATCTTAATTCTCTTAAGAGATGGTCTCTTCCCATGCCATATCTCATATGGCGTGGTAGATATGGTTTTGGTTGGAACCCTGTTCAAAAGAAACGCTGCAGTCTCCAATGCATGCCCCTAAAATGAGACAGGTAACTCAACATCACTCATCATGGATCGGACCATATCTAATAGGGTCCTATTCCGTCGTTCAGACACACCGTTTTGTTGTGGTGTGTAAGGAGGAGTGAGCTGAGAGAGAATCCCATTCTCTTTTAGGAAGTTTGCAAATTCTATACTGAGGTATTCCCCACCTCGATCTGATCGAAGCATCTTGATTCTCAAGCCGGTTTGTTTTTCTACTTCTTGTTTATATTCAGTGAATTTCTCGAAAGCTTCAGATTTGTGCTTTAATAAAAATACATGACCGAATCTTGAGAAATCGTCAGTGAAAGTAATGAAGTAAGAAAAACCGCCTCTAGCCTGTGTAGACATTGGTCCATATACATCACTATGTATGAGTCCTAGGAGCTCGGTAGCTCTTTCTCCGTGTCCGGTAAACGGAGTTTTGGTCATTTTACCCTTGATACAAGAGTGGCATGTCACATAAGATTTATATTCAAAAGGGTTTAAATATCCATCTTTGTGTAACTTGTTTAGTCTTGTTTCATTAATATGACCAAGTCTACAGTGCCAAAGAAAAGCTTCATTTAATTCTGAAAGTTTTCTTTTATTAGTGTGTTATATGCTGAAAACTGTGTGTTGATTTAGGACGTATATCCGGTTATTAAGTGTACCATACCCAACCAACATTTGATTTAGGTGAATGTTCATAACATTGTTCTGCAATACAAAATTATATCCTTCATTGTCTAACAAAGAAACAGATATTATATTACAAAGCATACTTGGTACAAAATAACATGGGTTCAAAACCAATATACACCCAGATGGCAACCCTAAGTGATACTCTCCCACTGCGACGGTATGTACAGTGGAACCATTTCCAACGCGGAGAGTATGGTCACCTGTCTTCAAAACTTTGCTATTTCTCAGCCCCTGCATAGAATTGCAAATGTGAGAACCTGAACCGGTATCTAATACCCAGGAAGTAGAGTTTATTGAAAAACAGTTTTCTGTCACAAACACACCTGAAGCAGAAGCATCCCCATGATTCTTCTTGAGATTCAAGTACTCCATACAGTTGCGCCTCCAATGTCCTTTTTTGTGGCAATGAAAACATTCCCCTTTCCCCAAGTCTCCAGCTTTGGACTTTTCCTTTCCCTTCACCTTTTTAACTCCACCCTTAGGATTGGTGGGCTTCTTCTTTTTCTTTCCTTTGGCCTTAGACTTTGGGCGAGAAGAGGAAGATTGGCCAACAGTCATAACGAGAGTTTTCACTGATTTCAGTGTGCTCTCTACACTCCTTAACATATTAAGGAGTTCAGGTAGTTCCCTCTCCATGTTGTGTATGTTGAAGTTAACTATGAATTGAGCAAAGGTGGAGGGAAGGGACTGCAGAATAATATCTGTATATTGTTCATTATCCATCGTCCATCCAAGGTCCTCAAGATCTTCTATGAGAGCTATCATCTTCAGAACATGGTCTCCTACCGGTGTGCCAGGGGCCATTCGCATCTAAAACAATTTCTTTGATGCTTCGTATCGCAATACGCGGGATTGCTCTCCATACAACTCCTTTTTATGGAGAAATATGGTCTGAATGTCCATATTCTCGTGCTGCTTTTGATGTGTATTGTCCATCGATGCAAGCATGAGGCATTTGGCCGTGGCACAGTCAGCGTCCCATGTCTTGCGGACTTCAATATCCGCAACTGAGGATTTTGGACCTGGGGTGGGCGGGGCTGAAGCCGTGAGGACATATGATACTTTATCATAAGTCAAGGCTATTTTCAGACTCCTTAGCCAGTCTTTATAGTGTAAGTCCATGCTACCTCTCCCGGTACTTTCGGGAATGCGGAATTTGGTAAATAACAATTTTTACGGAGGTGGTAACATGGACCTATAACCCGGATCTTGGTTAAACTTCTATCTAACATCCTAACTAAGAGTTTCTAGCTACTCGGTTAGGGGGTTATACCTAGCTTGTCTTGAACTCCTTCGTCTTCAAGCTCCGGTGGTGGTCCGATGGCTCCTTCTCGTCGTCTCCGTACGCCGAAGATAGATCCACTTGAAAGCTCCAACCTTTAGCTCCTTCTTCGTTCTTTGAAGAAACTAGTTCACTTGGTTTACTAAACCTAGTGAACTAGAATGAGTAGAGAAGATTTAGAATGGGATTTTATCTATGGTTCTTGATTCTCAACACATGAGAGATATGAACCATAGAGTCAAGAGAGGGAGCAAGAGGATGAGAGTGAGAGCAAAGTGGAGAGCTCAAGAACAAGAGAGAGAATGAGCAAAAAAGAATGAGGCTCTCTTTTGTCTCTCACCCTCTCATAATCCAATGTAATCATAACTCATCATATCAATAAAAGTCTTATGTGATGGTTGAAGCAACCATAACCTTATCATGTCATGCACTCATTTTACTCAAATGAGTAAGCAAGTAAAAGTCTTTGGCATGAAATGATAGCCATGGTTATCATGATGGTCAACTAGTCAAGCCTAGTCAACCGGTCAACAAAGTTAACAAGTCAACAAAAGTCAACAAGTCAACAAAGTCAACAAAAGTCAAAAACCAAGTCACCATAATACTTAATTAATATAATAGTTAATCACATATCATATTTTCATTAGGGTTGAGCAAAAAGTCAAAAAGTCAACGGTCAACTGTCAACAACCCTAATGAGAATCCGCTGTCTGTGTCTCCCTGTCAACTGTGCATACACACCCGCATCCGCGTTCCGAGGAACACGAATGCAAACTGGATAAATCCAATCCCATAAGGTACACTAGGATCTGGCTTAAACCAAAGCCCACTAGTGTAAACTGTCCGGACACTGTACGTGCATAAGTGCACGGATGTGACCGAACCCTGTCGCAAAACCATGCGACCTGTCGCAATACCATGCGACCTCTACTCTTTTGCCTAAAGGCGAAAAGCTTTCTGTGTGGGACTCTAAAGACTCGACACTACGCTGGCAGTGGGTTTAACCACAGACCGCAAGCGGCACTAGCTGTGCGTAACGGTCCCCAGGTAATGCCGACAAGAAGACCGACGAGGCGAAACCCATCTGAACTCCTACTGAGCCTGAGTGTGACATTCTCCGTACAGTCCGGTCTGTTCGTCTGATACATCGCATGGCGGGCCTAGGGGGCGGTAAACTTCAGTCCCCCAATAGCGGTACAAGTCGTGCCGGAGCGAAGCCCAAAACACCCTGAGATAACACTGGAAACCTACCTGTATATCTCGTTTGCCCTGGCCAGGGACTACTCGTGTAATGGCTCTCCTAGACACAGCGCGATGTCAACCCCCAATACCGGGAGAGACGAATCCTGTCTAACCGTCACTGCCTCCAAGTGCTTCGGGACTGCACCCAACCACCACCTGTTTGCACGACTCCTTTGAGGCGTGGTAGGGTAGTGATCAAAGTACAGTGGGAACACACTCGAGGTGAAGTGACAGTGTCAAGTCAGCGGACTAAGCTGTACTCATGTCACCTGGGAACTGATAACTGACGATAGGTATAATACCAACTAGTCAGTTCCCGACGAGTCCTGTCCAGTGTACCCGTAACCTAACGGGCACCCGCATACTATCTCACGTACGACGTACTGACGGCTGTGGGACAGACCGTCTCCCACACTGGGATGAGAAGCGCATGCGCTGGTCTACTCCGGAGTATCGATGCCCTGTCTCGATAGTCCTGCGACCAGGGACCTGCATAAGGATGTGCTTATAGATTACCCAGCCCCACTAGTGTGACGGCCATCACATCGCTGGTAATCAAGCAAAGATCCTAAGGGCTCCACTAATGTGTATAGGCGATATACAAAAATAAACACATGTACACATTGAAGTAGAAATAAACCAAGTAGCATACTACTATTTTGAGCAAGATTGTATATACAAGGTGAATATCCCAAGCTTCCATTAAGTAATATACATACTAGTATGATACAGTAATGGCCTCTAGGGCATATACACTAACAATCTCCCACTTGCACTAAGGCCATGTACTGGCGTATCGAAGACCTATCTTCTCGATCAGCCGCTCGAACTGAGTCTGGGATAGGGCCTTGGTGAATGGATCTGCAGTGTTATCTTCTGAAGCGACCCTCCGTACCTCGATCTCCTGGAGATCCACGATCTCCCTGATCAGGTGATACCGCCTCAAGATGTGCCTGGATCTCTGATGGGACCTGGGTTCCTTTGCTAAAGCTATAGCCCCGTTGTTGTCGCAATACAGAGGTATTGGATCAACAATGGACGGAACCACCTGAAGTTCTTTCAAGAACTTCCTCATCCAGACAGCTTCTTTTGCGGCATCAGATGCAGCGATGTATTCCGCTTCCATCGTCGAGTCTGCAACGGTTTCTTGTTTGGAACTCTTCCAACACACCGCCCCTCCATTGAGGGTGAAGACAAAACCCGACATGGAGTTGGAATCATCCTTGTCACTCTGGAAGCTGGAGTCAGCAAAGGCCTCGATCTGGATGTCCTTTCCGCCATACACCAAGAACATCTCCTTAGTCCTTCTCAGGTACTTGAGAATGTTCTTTACTGCTATCCAATGTTTCTCCCCAGGGTTTGAATGATACCGGCTTACCACACTCAGTGCATAAGCTACATCCGGTCTGGTACACAACATCGCATACATTATAGAGCCTACCGCAGAAGCGTAGGGTATAATAGACATGCGATCCCTCTCCAAATCAGTCTTGGGGGACATCTCTTTAGAGATGGTGATCCCGTGACAAGCCGGTAGGTTACCGCGCTTGGAATCTTCCATACTGAATCTCTTCAGTATGGTGTCGATGTACCTGGACTGTGAAAGTCCTAATATCCTCTTGGATCTGTCACGGTAGATCCGGATACCCAGAATGTATGAGGCATCACCCAGGTCTTTCATGGAGAACCTGTGTGACAAGAACCCCTTGACAGATTATAGCATAGGAATGTCATTTCCTATTAAGAGAATGTCATCCACGTATAAAACGAGAAATACTACAGTTCTCGCTACAAATCTACTATAGATGCATGGTTCATCTGGATTTTTGATAAAGCCAAATTCTTTGACCGTCTCATCAAAGCAGATGTTCCAACTCCGCGATGCCTGCTTTAGTCCATAGATGGACTTAAGCAACTTGCACACCTTTCCGCTGCTCCCACTCTGAATGAAACCCTCTGGCTGGTCCATATAGACACACTCCTCTAAATTTCCATTTAGAAAAGCTGTCTTTACGTCCATTTGCCAAATCTCATAATCGTGGAAGGCAGCAATGGCAAGAAGGATCCGAATGGATTTCAGCATGGCTACTGGAGAAAAGGTTTCGTCATAGTCCAAGCCAGGTCTTTGACGAAAACCCTTTGCTACCAGCCTAGCTTTATAGGTCTCAACCTGTCCATCTACACCAATCTTCATTTTGAAGATCCACTTGCATCCTACGGGTTTTACCCCGTCTGGAGCAATGTCCAACGTCCAAACCTTGTTGGTGTACATGGACTCCATTTTGGTCCGCATTGCATCCAGCCATTTCACTGAGTCAACGCTCTGAACGGCCTGCTGGAAGCTAGTAGGCTCATCATAATCTATGATGCAATCATCTCTATCCCCGTCTATGAGAAAACCGTAGTATCTCTCGGGCGGATGAGACTGCCTACTACTTCTGCGGAGCGGCGTAGGAATTTCCTGTTCTTCCGAACCCTCTGGTTCCATTAAACTTTCAGTAATAGTCCGTGGTTCTGGAATCTTTTCCAGTTCTACTGCGCTCCAACTTATTTCCTTTTCTATGAACTGGTGTTCTAGAAAGTGGGCATGACGAGAAACAAGAACTTTTTGTTCCTCTTCGCAGTAGAAGAAATATCCCTTGGAATTCTTTGGATATCCCACAAACTTGCACAGTACTGAGCGTGCCTCGAGCTTGTCCGCATGCTGCTTTTTGACAAAAGCTGGACTTCCCCATATCTTAATGTGATTAAGATGGGGTCTCTTCCCACACCATATCTCAAATGGCGTAGCAGGCACAGTCTTAATGGGAACTCGGTTCAAAAGGTATGCGGCTGATTCTAGCGCATATCCCCAGAATGATCGCGGCAACTCAGCGTTACTCATCATGGACCGAACCATATCCAATAGGGTTCGGTTCCGTCTCTCCGATACACCGTTATGTTGCGGAGTGTATGGAGGAGTAAGCTGAGAGAGAATACCATTCTCTTTTAAGTAATTCAGGAATTCGGCACTTAAGTATTCTCCACCTCGATCCGATCTTAGAATCTTAATACTTTTGCCGGTCTGTTTCTCTACTTCATTCTTATACTCCTGGAATTTTCCAAAGGCCTTGGACTTATGTTTCATTAAGAATACATAACCGTACCTTGAGAAGTCATCCGTAAAAGTAATGAAGTAAGAATGTCCGCTTCGGGCATGTGTAGACATTGGACCGCACACGTCACTATGTACGAGTCCCAAGAGCTCGCTCGCTCTTACTCCATGTCCAGTAAACGGAGTCTTTGTCATCTTTCCTTTGAGACAGGATTGACAAGTGGCATACGACCGATATTCGAACGCATTCAAATACCCTTCTGTATGTAACTTCGTCAACCTTCTCTCATTGATGTGACCCAATCTACAATGCCATAAGAAAGTCTGATTTATTTCTGGAGACTTTCTTTTGTGTGTATTCTGGACATTAAAAATCTGTGGTTGGTTTAACACGTATATACCATTACTCAAAGTACCTGACCCAATCAAAACTTGATTAAGGTGAATGTTTACAACATTACTTACAAACGCAAATTCATAACCTTCTTTAGAAACTAAAGATACAGAAATGATATTACAAGTTGCGTTGGGTACAAAAAAGCAATTACGCAAAACCAAAACATGTCCATCTGACATTCCCAGGTGATAGTCCCCCACGGCTTTAGCATCCATGCTAGCTCCGTTCGCAACTCTGAGGGTCATGTCACCTGCTTTCAAAACACTACGGTTTCTCAACGCCTGCAAAGAATTACAGATATGAGATCCTGATCCGGTATCCAATACCCAGGAAGTAGAGTTTATTGAAAGACAGTTTTCAATATACACACCTGAAGCTGAAGCTGCAACCTGCTTCAATTCCTGTGTTCTGGCCTTCCAGGCCCTGCAATCATTCTTCCAGTGTCCTTTCTTATGACAATAGAAGCATTCTTCCTTATCCACAAGCTTTCCCGCTAACTTTGTTGCTTTTGCTTTTCCCTTCGTATCCACTTTACTTACACCGCCCCTTGGTTTGGTGGGGGCCTTCTTCTTCTTTCCCTTGGCTTTCGCCTTGGACCTAGAAGAAGATGATCCTCCTACAAACAAAGTGGATGTATCCCTACCTTTCTGTAGGGTGCCCTCTGCGCTCCACAGCATGTTGAGGAGCTCTGAAAGTTCAACCTCTTTTTCTTGTAGGTTGAAGTTCAGTATAAACTGGGCGTAAGTGGAAGGAAGGGACTGGAGAACTATATCCGTATATAGCTCACTCTCCAATGTGATCCCTAGGTCAGCGAGCTCCTCAATGTAGCCGATCATCTTTAGCACGTGCTCGGCTACTGATGATCCGACGGCCATTCTTGTCGAGAATAACTTTTTCGACGCTTCGTATCTTGCGATACGAGATTGCTCTCCATACAGTTCATTTGTATGGAGCAATATAGACTCCATGTCCATATTCTCATGCCTCCTCTGATGTTCGTTGTCCATCGAGGCAAGCAGGAGGCACTTGGCCTTCGCGCTATCAATCTCCCAAGTCTTGCGGATTTCCTTATCCGCGACACTGGAAGTTGGACCAGGGACAGGGGGAGCTTTGGTGGTAAGAAGATACCCCAGCTTGTCATAAGTGATTGTTATCTTGACATTCCTGAGCCAATCTTTGTAGTTTGGCCCTGTCAGCTTGTTTTTATCTAGGAGTAACTTAAGTCCAGTCATGTTGATTGGTCGCTGCAATTTGGAGAGAAGAGGAAAACACTCAGCATGATGCTCTTGCAAGTTTAGAGTGGTTTTTAGTTTGTCTAAACAGGATGGCTCCCACTGTTTCTCGAATCCCTCCTCAAACCATAAAGGAAGAATTAGTCAGGATCAATCTCACCGTACAATACTTGCTTAACCGTTCGTCCAGGCTGGTGTCGGTACTTCGAGGGAGGTTTTCCAACGCTTTCGCGAAGTTCCTTAATTAGAGAACCTCTTTTCCCTGGGGGCGTAGCCCCGCTAACACCTTTCTAGGCACCTACTAGGTTTATAGCATTGATCGTTTAGCGAGAAATTTCCCGAGGAGTATCATATACTCACAGTAGGATCGGGATCCAAATATCATTGCGTGACGAAACTGAAGGAATCCTACCAGAATCATCACACTCCAAATGGTATGCAAATCTAGCAAGTTTCAGTACTTATGAAACTCCCGATGTGGATTTTTGCCCCATGCTCTTATGACCTTGACTTTGGCCAAAATATCATAAGTCATATGTCAAGTTCTACCCGTCATTATCCAGGTTAATTTGGATCCATCCGCACCTACCCTTGACTTTGGCCAAAATGGCAGTACGACTGTCCCAAACCAACGCATCTATCTATGCTACACATGAACACCCAATAGCTACCAATCACTGTGCCTTGACTTTGGCCAACATACACAGCTTGAATACTATTGACTATTCATGTGAAATGACGGAGGGCTACGGATGGTTTTGGCAAAACCGTGAACGTAGTGAACTTGATTTGGTCGATGGAACGAGATAGCTTTTAAATGGAGTGGCTCAAACTCCGTATTTTAAAAGTTTGTTTTGAAAAGAACCGAGTGGTTTTTCGAAAGTGTTCCAACGACTTTAACTTGGTTTATTATCTTGCATTAGTTCTTTTAATGCGTGATATTCTTGCATTAGTTCTTTTAATGCGTCCCATCATTTAATCCTACCATTGCAGAAAACAACCAAAATATGACGTACGCTTATGCCATTCGCATTCGCCACTGGGCCCTGTCATTACCCGTTAGGTTACTTAACTAACGACAGAGCGGGGGCTGGGCTAGCGCGTCTGTAAAACATAAGCAACGCCTAAATAATATCATATATAGATATACTGCAATGATAAACATTTCAGATCACAGATAAATACATTGGATATACTAGGAATCTGTAATTTGTACGAGCCTGTAACAAAAACAGATAACACGGTCGCGGTGAATAGCCAATACCCCACCCAAGACCCCTACGGGTGCGGCAAACTACCCGCCAAATACCCGAAGCGTAGCAACCTCCCTCATCTCCATGAGTAGGCCACTCGACACTTCGGCATACCCGGTAGTTTGTGCACCCCTTTTGGGTCTATCCTAGGAGCAAAAACAGTAAAAAGAAATTATACAATGACGGCTACAACCCCGACCCGGTTGTGCGGCCATACAAATAATTATTACATCAATTTACAAATTTACATGAATTGCAAGAAAAGAAAACTCTCGTCTCACAACCCCCGGATATTCACCCGCGACAATCCAACATATTTATATACACATTCTAGCACATTACAGATCACAGATTTGTATAACCCCCACTAATCGACATATAGCGATTAGTAGACGTTCAATACAAATATCACATTACAGAAAAACCCGTTTGCTTAAGTCTTTTAGAAGTTCGATCAAAAATACGGATTTTCGGGACCTCAAAAAAGAAATTTTCGTTCTGGAAAATCTGGGCAGAAAATATATATTCCAAAAATCCCAAAATACCCCCACTAGCAAACTGCAGAAAAGAAAACCCTTGACCGAGTCAACTCGGCCGCGTTTCCGCGGCGGGAGCGTGCTCCCGCCGCGGAAACGCGGCGCTTTGATCGAGTCAGGGGCCCAAATTTTTGCAGTTTCTTTAAAAAAGCCTGAGTCGATTTTTGGTGTTTTTCAAAACAGTTTTCCAGCACTTTTAAAATCGACAGAAAGTTTAAAATTACGGGGTTCGTTTCGGGACTTTTTCGTTGATCGATCTTCTAGTTACTTGCTAACATGTTAGATAGAGTTTAACTAGGCTCTGATACCACTGTAAGTCCATGCTACCTCTCCCGGTACTTTCGGGAATGCGGAATTTGGTAAATAACAATTTTTACGGAGGTGGTAACATGGACCTATAACCCGGATCTTGGTTAAACTTCTATCTAACATCCTAACTAAGAGTTTCTAGCTACTCGGTTAGGGGGTTATACCTAGCTTGTCTTGAACTCCTTCGTCTTCAAGCTCCGGTGGTGGTCCGATGGCTCCTTCTCGTCGTCTCCGTACGCCGAAGATAGATCCACTTGAAAGCTCCAACCTTTAGCTCCTTCTTCGTTCTTTGAAGAAACTAGTTCACTTGGTTTACTAAACCTAGTGAACTAGAATGAGTAGAGAAGATTTAGAATGGGATTTTATCTATGGTTCTTGATTCTCAACACATGAGAGATATGAACCATAGAGTCAAGAGAGGGAGCAAGAGAATGAGAGTGAGAGCAAAGTGGAGAGCTCAAGAACAAGAGAGAGAATGAGCAAGAAAGAATGAGGCTCTCTTTTGTCTCTCACCCTCTCATAATCCAATGTAATCATAACTCATCATATCAATAAAAGTCTTATGTGATGGTTGAAGCAACCATAACCTTATCATGTCATGCACTCATTTTACTCAAATGAGAAAGCAAGTAAAAGTCTTTGGCATGAAATGATAGCCATGGTTATCATGATGGTCAACTAGTCAAGCCTAGTCCACCGGTCAACAAAGTCAACAAGTCAACAAAAGTCAACAAGTCAACAAAGTCAACAAAAGTCAACAACCAAGTCACCATAATACTTAATTAATATAATAGTTAATCACATATCATATTCTCATTAGGGTTCAGCAAAAAGTCAAAAAGTCAACGGTCAACTGTCAACAACCCTAATGAGAATCCGCTGTCTGTGCCTCCCTGTCAACTGTGCATACACACCCGCATCCGCGTTCCGAGGAACACGAATGCAAACTGGATAAATCCAATCCCATAAGGTACACTAGGATCTGGCTTAAACCAAAGCCCACTAGTGTAAACTGTCCGGACACTGTACGTGCACAAGTGCACGGATGTGACCGAACCCTGTCGCAAAACCATGCGACCTGTCGCAATACCATGCGACCTCTACTCTTTTGCCTAAAGGTGGAAAGCTTTCTGTGTGGGACTCTAAAGACACGACACTACGCTGGAAGTGGGTTTAACCACAGACCGCAAACGGCACTAGCTGTGCGTAACGGTCCCCAGGTAATGCCGACAAGAAGACCGACGAGGCGAAACCCATCTGAACTCCTACTGAGCCTGAGTGTGACATTCTCCGTACAGTCCGGTCTGTTCGTCTGATACATCGCATGGCGGGCCTAGGGGGCGGTAAACGTCAGTCCCCCAATAGCGGTACAAGTCGTGCCGGAGCGAAGCCCAAAACACCCTGAGATAACACTGGAAACCTACCAGTATATCTCGTTTGCCCTGGCCAGGGACTACTCGTGTAATGGCTCTCCTAGACACAGCGCGATGTCAACCCCCAATACCGGGAGAGACGAATCCTGTCTAACCGTCACTGCCTCCAAGTGCTTCGGGACTGCACCCAACCACCACCTGTTTGCACGACTCCTTTGAGCCGTGGTAGGGTAGTGATCAAAGTACAGTGGGAACACACCCGAGGCGAAGTGACAGTGTCAAGTCAGCGGACTAAGCTGTACTCATGTCACCTGGGAACTGATAACTGACGATAGGTATAATACCAACTAGTCAGTTCCCGACGAGTCCTGTCCAGTGTACCCGTAACCTAACGGGCACCCGCATACTATCTCAAGTACGACGTACTGACGGCTGTGGGACAGACCGTCTCCCATACTGGGATGAGAAGCGCATGCGCTGGTCTACTCCGGAGTATCGATGCCCTATCTCGATAGTCCTGCGACTAGGGACCTGCATAAGGATGTGCTTATAGATTACCCAGCCCCACTAGTGTGACGGCCATCACATCGCTGGTAATCATGCAAAGATCCTAAGGGCTCCACTAATGTGTATAGGCGATATACAAAAATAAACACATGTACACATTGAAGTAGAAATAAACCAAGTAGCATACTACTATTTTGAGCAAGATTGTATATACAAGGTGAATATCCCAAGCTTCCATTAAGTAATATACATACTAGTATGATACAGTAATGGCCTCTAGGGCATATACACTGACATATAGTCGGTCCCATTCAGTTTGTTTTTATGTAGTAGAAGCTTGAGTCCAGTCATTGGTGTCTGCCATTAAGAGAGAGAAAAGAATACACTCAGCGAAAGCTCTTGCAAAGATCAGATTGGTTATTATCTTGTCTAATCGATGTCCCCCACTGCTTTAATCAAGTTTTTCTTTCAAACCTTAAAAAGAAAACTAGCCAGGATTAATTACAGTCTACAACTTCGCTAACCATTCAGCCAGGCCAGTGTCGGTACTTGAGGGAGGTTCCCCGTGCTTTCGCACGGACCTAATTAAAGTAAACCTCGTTTTCCCAGAGGCGTAGCCCCGTTAACACCTTTCAAGACACCTAATGAGTTAGCTAATTGTAAACTGCAAAACTCTCCTGGGAGCAACTATTGCCCACAGTAGGATCGGGATCCAACCATCATATGGAAGGTATGCAATCTCATTGCAAATCTCAACACTTGAAATTCCCGATACGGTTTTTACCCCTGGTACTTATGACCTTAACTATGGTCAACAAATCATAAGTACTAGTCAAGTTCTACCCGTTATTTCGTGATTAATTAGACCCACCCATTTGACCCTTAACTATGGTCAACAAAGTCGCATGAATGTCCTAGTCAATCTGCATCTTATGCAGTGTAGGAAGACATCACTTAGCTACCGTACACTACGCCTTAACTAAAGTCAACAATGTAGGGTTCCTAGGCACACTTGTGAAGGTTCATAACGCATCAAATATGCACGAATAAAATTTTACATGTGCCGAACAACCCAAAGACAGGATCTTTGCTAGATTATAAGGGTTTAGCATGCAAGATAATATCTTTTTATCTAAGTGTGTGGGATTACAACCTTTGTAGTCCGCTCCTTCGCTTCATAAGCTCCGAGTAGACGTCCCTTCGCCACGATCCACGATCTCCCGGATTCAAGAGAGGCTCCGCGACTCGAACGATCCATGCTAGCTTGAAGTGTTCCAAATCTCCGATGATCTACGTCGAAGTTTCAATAACTCAAGCTTTCTCACTCTAAAGAGATGAACACACTAATCTCATGGGCTAGATGAGATGAGGATGAGAGAGTACTATTTATGCTTTCTTTTTAAATCATTTTCTCATAATTTATCATCACAAAGGAAATTACTAGTGAGCTCAAAATCAAGAGAGAAGAAGATGATAATGGAAAAAGATAATGGAAAATGATAATCCTTTTGTGATGAATAGAAAAGAAATCTATATGATTGATATATCAACCATGGTCAAGGATGAGTGGCTAAGAGTTTGTAGAGAATAAACTAGAGTTAGGGTTTGGTTAGGTTTAGAAATGAGTCATGTAAAAATATCAACCATAATATCTTAAGCATGACAAAAAACAAAGCTTCTAGAAGGTGCAAGAAGAAGCCAACCCTAATCAAACCCTAATCCCATTTAATCATCCTTAAACATGTTTAATAATAAATCATATCATGTCACAATAATATATATCACATATATATTATATATTTGCAACAAAAGAAAATAATACAATTAACATATATCGCATATATATCAATGTATCATCCAGTGAGAAAATGAAATAATAAAGCGAGCCAATATTAGATAATGTAATACAATATATCATATATATTATTATACATTAAATCATCGAATCAACACTTGATTCGACGATCCGGCTATATCGAATATTACCGACTAATATATCATGTACCGATTCATCGAATCAACACTTGATCCGATATCCCGGTTCATATCTAAATATCGCGAGAATATAATACGGTATCTCATATCGCATTATCCTCGGTCCTGCACATATCACATATGTGCATCTACTCCGTTTCTCCTGAGCCAAGAAACCTCTGTGTAGGACTCTAAAGAATCGTCAATACGCCGGTAGCAGGTGATGATCATATCAAACACCCACAAGCTGCAAGCGGTCAGCTAAACGTAACATCCACCCAGGTATTGAGCGATCAGAAGATCAACAAGCTAGCCTGTGCGTTCTTATGTGAATCCAATCAGTAACACTCCCGTACAGTCCGGTCTGTTCGTCTGATATGTCGCATATCAAGTCTAAGGGTGGTATACGTCAGATCCCAGAAACCGATAAGTCGTGTCGATGTGTGGCTCATAACGGGTCGAGAAACTACTAGTAACACTTACCAGTAAATCTCTATATCAGCCCTGGCAAGGGACTTCCAGTTATAGCCAATCGAACACAGCACAACATCAACTCCCTATACCGGGAGAGACGAATCCCCTCCTATCGCTCATTGCCTCCATGTGATTCGGGACTGTACCCAAAAGCCACCGTTTTGCACGCCCTCTTGGACGTGGTAAGGTGGAAATCAAAGCACAGTGGGAATCACACAAGACTCTATGACGATCTCGGGTCTACAGACTACCCTGTACCAGTGTCACCGGAGAACTGCCATCTGACGTATGGTATATCACCATCTGGGAGTTCTCGGCGAGTCCGTCCAGTGTACCCAGTCTCCTCTGAGCACCCGTACACCATCTCTGATGTCAAACACCGATGGATAAGGGATCATCCATCGCCCATCATATGGGTCAAGATGCGTATACGCTAGTCTACTCTGGTGTATCGATGCCCTGTCTCGATATACCCTCGACTAGGAGCAGTTATAGGATGTACTCATCGACTACCATGGCCCCACTAGTATGATCTCATCATAGTCCCAGTAGTCGAGTACAAATCCTCAGGGCTTTATCAACATGTGAGAGAAAAACAGTAAACCAATACAAGTCAACATGTTAAGATAAAGTGAAACCAAATAGCATACTATCATGACGAGCAAGAAAGTCCTCTCTATATATATCCAAGCATCCATTATAATATACATCATATGTACAACAATGGCCTCTAGGGCATATACATAACTAACAATCTCCCACTTGCACTATGACCAGCTGCTGTAGTATCTCATACCTAGCATCCCGAATAATCTCTCAAACTGTATCTGGGGAATAGCCTTCGTGAATGGATCCGCAGTGTTGTCCTTCGTATCTACTCTCCTGACCTCGATCTCCCGGCGATCAACTATCTCCCTGATCAGGTGATACCGCCTCAGAATATGTCTGGACTTTTGATGGGACCTGGGTTCCTTGGCCAAAGCCACAGCTCCTTTGTTATCGCAATACAGAGGTATTGGATGCTCAATGGATGGAACCTCTCCAAGTTCACTAATTAACTTCTTGATCCAGACAGCCTCTTTGGCAGCATCGTTGGCAGCGATGTATTCAGCCTCCATCGTCGAGTCTGCAACGGTATCCTGTTTGGAACTCTTCCAACATACCGCCCCTCCATTGAGGGTAAAGACAAATCCCGAGTGCGACTTAGAGTCGTCCTTATCACTTTGGAAGCTGGAATCGGTAAAGGACTCCACCTGGAGTTCTCCGTTACCATACACCAAGAACATCTCCTTAGTCCTTCGCAAGTACTTGAGAATGTTTTTCACAGCTGTCCAGTGACTCTCTCTAGGATCTGCTTGATACCGACTCACTACACTTAGTGAGTATGCTACATCGGATCTGGTACATAGCATCGCATACATGATAGAGCCTACTGCCGAAGCATAGGGTATCCCTTGCATGAGAGCTCTCTCCAAATCAGTCTTGGGAGACATCTCTTTGGAGAGAGTGAGTCCAGAGATCGTGGGTTGGTTTCCACGCTTGGATTCTTCCATACTAAACCTCTTTAGTATGTTGTCAATGTACCTGGATTGGGACAATCTCAGTATCCGTTTAGATCTATCTCTATAGATCATGATTCCCAATATGCAGGATGCATCACCTAGATCTTTCATTAAGAATCTCTGTGATAAGAAGAGCATGACTGATTGCAGCATAGGAATATCATTTCCTATCAAGAGTATGTCATCCGCGTACAATACGAGGAAGACAACCTTACCCTCTGCTACCTTTTTATAGATACAAGATTCATCTATATTTTTGATGAAGTCAAACTCTTTGACTACAACATCAAAACAGATGTTCCAACTCCGCGATGCTTGCTTTAACCCATAAATGGATTTAAGCAGCTTGCACACCTTTCCGCTGCTTCCACCATCTACGAAGCCCTCTGGCTGAGTCATGTACACGCTCTCTTCTAAATCACCGTTTAGAAAGGCGGTCTTAACATCCATTTGCCAGATTTCGTAGTCATGGTATGCAGCAATGGCAAGTAAGATCCGGATGGACTTAAGCATAGCCACTGGAGAAAAGGTTTCGTCATAATCCACGCCTGGTCGTTGACGAAAACCCTTTGCAACAAGTCTAGCATTGAAAGTCTCAATTTTTCCATCTACACCAAATTTCCTTTTAAAAATCCACTTGCTTCCAATGGGTTTTACCCCTTCAGGAGCATTTTCCAAAATCCATACTTTATTGGTGTACATGGATTCCATCTCAGATCGCATTGCATCCAGCCATTTCACAGAGTCACCACTTGTGATGGCCTGCTCGAAACTAGTCGGGTCATCTTCTTCCATGATGCAATCCTCGCTTCCACCATCAATGAGAAAACTGTAGTATCTCTCAGGTGGACGAGAAACCCTACTAGATCGGCGGAGAGGTTGGGGTTCGTCGGGTACTACTGAATCTTTTGGTTCTGCTAGATCTTCAGTTGCAATTTGTGTTTCTGGAACCTCTTCCAGCTCTACCTCTTTGCCACTAGTTTCTTTTGCAAGAAATTCCTTTTCCAAAAAAGTGGCATGTTGAGCAATAAACACTTTTTGTTCCTCGGTATGGTAGAAAAAATAACCTTGAGAATTCTTTGGATATCCCACAAATTTGCAAAGAACTGATCGTGCCTCGAGTTTGTCCGGATTTTGTCTTTTGACATAGGCCGGACAACCCCATATCTTAACTCGTTTAAAATATGGTCTCTTCCCATTCCATATCTCATATGGTGTGGTAGGTACAGATTTAGACGGAACTAGATTCAATATGTATATGGCTGTCTCAAGCGCATACCCCCAGAAGGAAATAGGTAACTCAGCTTTGCTCATCATAGATCGCACCATATCTAATAGGGTCCGATTCCTTCATTCCGATACACCGTTGTGCTGTGGTGTATAAGGAGGAGTAAGCTGAGAGAGAACCCCATTCTCTTTTAGATAATCTAGGAACACACTACTTAAGTATTCACCTCCTCGATCAGATCGAAGAATCTTAATACTTTTGCCCGTTTGGTTCTCTACTTCGTGCTTATATTCTCTGAATTTTTCAAAAGCTTTAGACTTGTGTTTCATCAGAAACACATGTCCGTATCTAGAGAGATCGTCAGTGAATGTAATGAAGTAGGAAGAACCGTTCCTGGCATGCGTAGACATGGGACCACATACATCACTATGTATTAGTCCTAAGAGTTCAGTAACTCTTTCTCCGTGTCCACTAACCGGAGCTTTGGTCATTTTTCCTTTGAGACATGAATGGCAAGTATCATAAGATGATAATTCGAACGGATTCAAATAACCATCCTTATGTAACTTAGCCAGTCGTGTCGCATTGATATGACCAAGTCTACAATGCCACAAGTAGGATTCGTTCATATCTGAACTTTTCCTCTTGTGTGTGTTTTGTATATTCAGGACTGTATTCTGATTTAGAATGAATATGCCATTATGTAACGAGCCTGATGCAATCAACTTTTGATCCAGGAATATGTTCATAACATTATCCTTTACTACAAAATTATATCCTTCTTTACTTAATAAAGAAACTGATATAATATTGCACATCATGTTCGGTATATAATAGCACTCATTTAGAATCAGTGTATTGTGACTTGGTAATACAAGGTGATATTCGCCAACTGCTTTGGCTACAATACCTGCACCGTTCCCTACTTGAACGGAATGATCACCTTTTCCCAGTTCTCTACCTTTACGTAGCCCATGTAACAATTTACATATGTGGGATCCTGATCCGGTATCTAATACCCAGGACGTAGGGTGAACTGAAAAACAGTTCTCAATAACTAACACACCCGAAGAAGATGCATCAACATGTATGTTCTTTTGGGCGGCGTGAGAATCCAGATATTCTCCTGTTTCCTGTTCAGTCTTATAACTCTTATAAGAAAAAACGGGTCCAACGTTCCCTTGCTCAGTACAATAATTGGGTTCAATCAATACATCCATATTATTATCTTGATTATGGCCTGACATGGTCGCTACTTGGAGAGAGAGAGAAGAAAACACTTTAGCGTATGCTCTTGCAAGATTAGATTGGTTATTATCTTATCTAATCAGGATGTCTTCCACTGTTTTTATCAAATCTACCTTCAAACCCTAAAAGGTAAGATTAGCCGGGATTAATTACACCCTACAATTTCGTCAATCTTTCAGCCAGATCAGTGTCGGTACTTTGAGGGAGGTTCCCCGTGCTTTCGCACCGACCTAATTAAAGTAAACCTCATTTTCCCAGAGGCGTAACCCCGTTAACACTTTTCTAGACACCTACTTGATCAGCTAATTGTCCTGTGTAAAACTCTCCCAGGAGTAACTCTTACTCGCAGTGGGTATCGGGATCCAACTATCTCATAGGAGGTATGCAATCTCATTGCAAATTTCAACGCTTGAAATTCCCGATAATATTTTTCCCCTAGCGATCTATGACCTTGACTAAGTCAACAAACCATAAATCGCAAGTCAAGTTCAACCCGTATATTTCGCGATTGAATTAAACCCACCCGTACGACCCTTGACTGAGTCAACAAGGCCGTGCGAATACCCTAATCCAATCACATCTCATATTTTAACAGATAAACACTACTTAGCTACCGTACACTACGCCTTGACTAAGTCAACAAATATAGCATGAATACTACATAATATCTATCAGAAATGACGGAGGGCTACGCAGTTTTTTTTCAGAAAACCTTGAGCGTAATGAATTTGATATCGTCGTATAATCGAGTAGTTTTTGAAAAAGGAGTGTTTTTTAGGCTTTTCTTAGTTTCGCTAAAGGGGTCACTCCCGGTGAAGGGATCGTCGGCCCTTTCCTCATCGAATAAGGTGCAGGATATATCATATATACCGCTGTGCAAAGCAAAACTCTAAAAGCAATCAAAAGACAAACCGAGTTTTGTAGTATCTGCCAGTTTCGCTAAAGAGGTCACTCCCGGTGAAGGGATCTCGGCTCTTTCCCCATCGAATAAGGTGCAGGGTATATCATATATACCACTATGAAAAGCAAAACTGTAGCTACCCCTTTTATAAACTTTTGATTCTACAACATCTTTTAGATTTCTTTTCTTTTTATTAATCTCATTAATAAAATCCCATCAGCTTATGCTTTCTAAGCATCACAGAAGAAACGAAAGCAGTAATATTTATATATCAGCATATATATATAGTATAAGTATTCGTCTCAGGCAGTAATATGATCTCATCACAGAATATTGCAGCAGAAGAATATATATGAAATATTGGATATACTAGGACGTCCGTGTTTTCAATACGAGCCTGTATAAAACACGGATTCCACGGTCGTGACGAATAGCCAAACCCACATCCCAAGACCCCTGCGAGAGCGGCAAGTAACACTGCCAATTCTAGGGTTAGGAGACCCGGTCTCGACTCCTCGAGATGGCCTCCCACTGGACCCTAGAACCCGGTTACTTGTGCTCCCCTCCTTGGGTCTACCTAATGCGGAAAAGTAAATAATATACACTGGTGACATCAACCTCAACCTGGAAGTGCCCCAAATAAAAGAATATTACATTACAAATGAATTTTACATGAATGAAAATAAAAACCCTCATCTCACATAAAACCCCCGGCTATTCAGAACGCGATGATCCAATATAACATCTCACAGCAACACATAATATCACATATCATCAACGTAAGTAAATATGCGCATCCCAATTGTCGTTGACATATAGCAACGAAACCGGCGATATCACATATTACACTTACGGTCACAGAAAAGAAAGTGTAAAACTACAACATTTGGAATCCACAATCACTTTAGACATCGTAAATCCGAAATATCACATACTTCGCATTTCATGCCTAACTCAATGAATTCCACATATTGTATCGCATTCCAGATAAATAGACGGTATAAAACTTTTCGAACAGATAATCAAATAACCAAAATTTCCTAATGTGCTCAACACTTGAGCGGAGTTCAAATAATCCCAGAATATGTCACAGTACCAGTGATCCAGCCGTAGAAGGGTCAAGCCAACGCCTCACATGTGGCACGCCGTACTGCCCCAAACCGGAAGGTTCAAAAGGCAGTTCAAGACGGTCACATAATCGAGTTAAGGTTTGTTATCTTCTAGAGGGTCCACCGCTTAACTTGTACAATTTTTCCGAAAGATTTAAACCCGATAAAAATTCAACACTTGAAAGTTTGCCGTGCCGGGAAAAAGTGAGTTAATGATATCCGTTCAAATAGTTTAACAGTTTCTAAATATCCGGAAATATTAACGAATTTAAATTTTCCGATCGAATCTACGATTACAAAATAAACCCCAGATTAAACAACACTTGAATCACTTTTAAAAATACCCAGAAGCATCAACAATCACCTACGGATATTACCATGAAAGCCACGTGTCACAATTCCAAAATTCCGCCGCGGAACCGCCGCGGAAACCATGTTTTCGCCGCGGTTCCGCCGCGGTTTAGTGGAGTTGTGGGCCCGTGTTTCATGTTAATTCTTAGAACTCCCTGCTGATTTTTTTAGGTATTTTTAATTCAGAAAAATCCTAGATTTTGAAAAATTTCCAGAGAGGGGGTTATTTTCGTCGATTCGGGTTCGATCGGAGTTTTAACTTCGTAAACACATCGCCTAATGCTCTAGCTAGGCTCTGATACCACTGTAGGGTTCCTAGGCATACTTGTGAAGGTTCATAACGCATCAAATATGCACGAATAAAATTTTACAAGTGCCGAACAACCCAAAGACAGGATCTTTGCTAGATTATTAGGGTTTAGCATGCAAGATAACAACTTTTTATCTAAGTGTGAGGGATTACAACCTTTGTAGTCCGCTCCTTCGCTTCATAAGCTCCGAGTAGAAGTCCCTTCGCCACGATCCACGATCTCCCGGATTCAAGAGAGGCTCCACGACTCGAACGATCCATGCTAGCTTGAAGTGTTCCAAATCTCCGATGATCTACGTCGAAGTTTCAATAACTCAAGCTTTCTCACTCTAAAGAGATGAACACACTAATCTCATGGGCTAGATGAGATGAGGATGAGAGAGTACTATTTATGCTTTCTTTTTAAATCATTTTCTCATAATTTATCATCACAAAGGAAATTACTAGTGAGCTCAAAATCAAGAGAGAAGAAGATGATAATGGAAAAAGATAATGGAAAATGATAATCCTTTTGTGATGAATAGAAAAGAAATCTATATGATTGATATATCAACCATGGTCAAGGATGAGTGGCTAAGAGTTTGTAGAGAATAAACTAGAGTTAGGGTTTGGTTAGGTTTAGAAATGAGTCATGTAAAAATATCAACCATAATATCTTAAGCATGACAAAAAACAAAGCTTCTAGAAGGTGCAAGAAGAAGCCAACCCTAATCAAACCCTAATCCCATTTAATCATCCTTAAACATGTTTAATAATAAATCATATCATGTCACAATAATATATATCACATATATATTATATATTTGCAACAAAAGAAAATAATACAATTAACATATATCGCATATATATCAATGTATCATCCAGTGAGAAAATGAAATAATAAAGCGAGCCAATATTAGATAATGTAATACAATATATCATATATATTATTATACATTAAATCATCGAATCAACACTTGATTCGACGATCCGGCTATATCGAATATTACCGACTAATATATCATGTACCGATTCATCGAATCAACACTTGATCCGATATCCCGGTTCATATCTAAATATCGCGAGAATATAATATAGTATCTCATATCGCATTATCCTCGGTCCTGCACATATCACATATGTGCATCTACTCCGTTTCTCCTGAGCCAAGAAACCTCTGTGTAGGACTCTAAAGAATCGTCAATACGCCGGTAGCAGGTGATGATCATATCAAACACCCACAAGCTGCAAGCGGTCAGCTAAACGTAACATCCACCCAGGTATTGAGCGATCAGAAGATCAACAAGCTAGCCTGTGCGTTCTTATGTGAATCCAATCAGTAACACTCCCGTACAGTCCGGTCTGTTCGTCTGATATGTCTCATATCAAGTCTAAGGGTGGTATACGTCAGATCCCAGAAACCGATAAGTCGTGTCGATGTGTGGCTCATAACGGGTCGAGAAACTACTAGTAACACTTACCAGTAAATCTCTATATCAGCCCTGGCAAGGGACTTCCAGTTATAGCCAATCGAACACAGCACAACATCAACTCCCTATACCGGGAGAGACGAATCCCCTCCTATCGCTCATTGCCTCCATGTGATTCGGGACTGTACCCAAAAGCCACCGTTTTGCACGCCCTCTTGGACGTGGTAAGGTGGAAATCAAAGCACAGTGGGAATCACACAAGACTCTATGACGATCTCGGGTCTACAGACTACCCTGTACCAGTGTCACCGGAGAACTGCCATCTGACGTATGGTATATCACCATCTGGGAGTTCTCGGCGAGTCCGTCCAGTGTACCCAGTCTCCACTGAGCACCCGTACACCATCTCTGATGTCAAACACCGATGGATATGGGATCATCCATCGCCCATCATATGGGTCAAGATGCGTATACGCTAGTCTACTCTGGTGTATCGATGCCCTGTCTCGATATACCCTCGACTAGGAACAGTTATAGGATGTACTCATCGACTACCATGGCCCCACTAGTATGATCTCATCATAGTCCCAGTAGTCGAGTACAAATCCTAAGGGCTTTATCAACATGTGAGAGAAAAACAGTAAACCAATACAAGTCAACATGTTAAGATAAAGTGAAACCAAATAGCATACTATCATGACGAGCAAGAAAGTCCTCTCTATATATATCCAAGCATCCATTATAATATACATCATATATACAACAATGGCCTCTAGGGCATATACATAACTAACAAACAAACGTAGCACGAATACTAAGTACTCTACTTCCTAAAATGACGGAGGGTTACGGATGATTTTTAAGAAAATCTTTAATGCTTTGAACTTGATATCGTCGTAGAATCAAATGGTTTTCAAAAGGAGTGGCTTGTGCTCCGCAGTTTTTGAAATATAGATTTTTCATAAAGAGCCGAGTGGTTTTCAAATCCGATTCTACAACATCTTTTTAGGTTTATTTTCTTTACATTAATCATATTAATGTAGTCCCATCATTTAAGTCCTTAAGCCAATCACAGAAAAGAAACGAAAATACAACGTACGCTTATGCCATTAGCATTCGCCGCAATGTTCCGTTATGCACCGTTAGGTTACTTAACTAACGGCATACCGGGACGGGACTAGCGCGGGTGTAAAACATAAGCAACGTCTACTATATATCTCATATATAATATATCATTTGTCTCAGATATCACAGAACACAGGCAGCAGAAACATATATATAATGTGGGATATACTAGGACGTCCGTATTTAGTATTTAGCCAATAATAGAAAATACGGATTCCACAGTCGCGATGAATAGCGAAGCCCACACCCCTAGACCCCTACGAGAGCGGAAAGAGACCCTACCAATCCTGGAGTTTAGGAGACCCGATCTCGACTCCTCGAGATGGCCTCCCACTGAACCCCAGAACCCGGTCACTTATGATCCCCTCCTTTGGTCTATCCTAAAGCGGAAAAGTAAATAATATACAACACTGGTGACATCAACATCAACCCGGAAGTGCCCCAAATAAAAGAATATTACATTACATTTGAATTTTACATGAATGAAAAATAAAACTATCATCTCACATAAAACCCCCCGGCTATTCAATCGCGACAATCCTGCACATCATATCTCAGCAACACATAATATCATATATCATCAACGTAAGTAAGTATGCGTACCCCGATTGTCGTTGATGTATAGCAACGAAACCGGCGATATCGACATACTACAATTACGGTCACAGAAAAGAAAGTGTAAAACTACAATATTTGGAATACACATTCTCTTTAGATAACGTAAATGCGAAATATCACATACTTCGTATTTCATGCTAACGATATGAATTCCACATATTGTATCACATTCCAGATAAATAGACAGTATTAAAGTTTTCGAACGAATAATCAAATACCCAAAAATTCCCTAAAGCACAACACTTGAGCGGAGTTCAAAAAACCCGGAATGTGTCACAGTAGTTGTAAGTCTACGGTAGCGCCCCGGCCGTCTACAGACGCCAAATGAGGAACAAAAACTTTTTAACTGGCGCTATCGTGTACTATAACTCGGATCTGCCATTATTGCTAAACTAACAAACAGTAAAGAGAGTAGAAATGTTATACCGAACGATCCGAGTCCTTCGTTCTTTAACCATCATCCCACGCTCCGTTGCGGCTGCTCCGATCTCGTCGATCTCCGATCTCCTCGTCCAGGTGGCACCACGTCAACGATTCTTTAAACGGGCTCCCGTCTCTGACTCGAGGCAACTCGGTCGTCAAGTTTGCTAAAAGAGACGACCAAGATTGATGTAGAGAATGAGTAGAAGACTTTGTCTCATTACGTCCAAAGCTATGGACGAACGGTTAATGAAATTGCCAATTGATTCGGGTGATGGAATGAAATGAGCAATGAAATTTCCATACACCCCAAAACTATCATATCTTTTAAACAAATGAAACAATCAAGTAAGTGTGAGAGAGGAGGGGGCCGGCCATCTTATAGGAATGGGGGGTGAGTGTAGGAGAGAGGAGAGTGACCACAAGAGAAAATTTCTATTGTGAACACAAATAAATATCTAGTGTGAACACAAATAAATATCTAGTGTAAACACACAGTGTGAACACAAATAAATATCTAGTGTAAACACACAGTGTGAACACAAAGAAAGCAACCAATGAAACAATAACACCTCACCGCTTCTAAAACCTTATAGAAGTATCCACACTCTTCCAAAGAAAAGATAAATCCGTCTTTAACCGAATGTTAAAAGACGGCTGATAGAAAACTGGAAACTGGCAATTTTCAAAAGTGATCTCGAAACGAATTTCAGGATAACCCCGTAACTGTATAAATATACCTGCATTTGTATTACGACCGAATACAAATGCAACTGAGACAAAGATATTATATCTACTCAATACAATACTCGGATCCGGCTCAAACCAAAGCCGACCAGTATCATCTGTCCGAAAACCGACACGTGCGTAAACGCACGTGCATTTTCCGAACCCTGCCATAAAACCATACGGCCTCTACAACGTTTCGCCCGAACTTGGGAAACTGTCTGTGGGGGACTCTAATAACTCGTCAGTACCCTGGCAGTGGGTTTAACCACAAACCGTCAGCGGCTCTAGCTATGCGTAACGGCTGCCCATGGACTGACCTCAAGGGAGGCCGATGAGCGAACTCATCCGGAAACATAACTGAGCCTAACAGTGACAATGTATATACAGTCCGGTCCGTTCGTCTATGAGTATCTCATATCTGCCTAGGGGGCTAGTAACGGAAGACCCCCAATAGCAGTATAAGTCGTGTCTGAGTGTAGCCCAATAACACCCTGAGATACTACTAGAGTACTTACCAGTAAATCTCCTGCCATGGCCGTGGGCTTTGCGTAATGGCTCTCCTAGACACAACACGATCTCACCCCCAATACCGGGAGAGACGAATCCCCTGCCGATCCGCTCACGTGCCTCCATGTGGCTCGGGACTGTACCCAAAAACTACCTGTTTGCACGACTCCTTTGAGCCGTGGTAGGGTAGAAATCAAAGCACAGTGGGAACTCACACGAGAAAAATGACGACCTCAGGTCGATGAACTAACCTGTACACATGTCACCAGGGAACTGCTATCTGACGATATGTATAGTACCAACAAGCAGGTTCCCGGCGAGTCCTGTCCGGTGTACTCATAACCCAATGAGCACCTGTATACATCTTAGGTGATCCAACTGACACCAGTGGCTTGTGAGACCGGCCACCGTCCCTTATCGGGGTCTCGACTGTATACACTAATCTACTCCGGAGTATCGATGCCATGTCTCGAAACTCCCACGACTAGGGACAACAATTAAGGATATGCATATAAACTACCCAACTCTCACGTATATGATCGCCATCATACTGTTGGTAGTAAAGCAAGATCCAAAGGGCTCTATCAAAGTGTAACATGTAATTAGTCACCTGAACATGTACACGACTGATAAAGGAAAACCAGATAGCATACTATCATCTCGAGTAAGACTGTCCTACCGGTATAGGTCCTCCGCAATCATTGCAATCACGTACCTGCGATCCAATAATTGACTCTGAGGGAATTATCTCCAACAATCTCCCACTTGCACTCAAGGCTAATTATTGCAATGTCGACTACTCACAGCCCGTGTGAAACCGAACATCCAACTCCTCTACTAATTAGTTTCACAAATCCGGTTTGTAAAACTATTGTGTTCGAGAAATAGCCTCAGTGAGTGGATCCGCCTAGATGTTTCTTTCTATATCTCTCTTAATCTCAAGTTCGCGGAGAAAGCCATCTCCCGAATCGAATAATACCTGTCTTAGAATATGTCTGGATATCTGATGGGACCTAGTTCATAAATGAACTCCAAATCTAAACTTCTTAGACTGTATCGATCACTGAACCTAATCAGTATCCGGCACCATGCCACCCACAGTATCCTCTTGGACCACCTATCCATAATACTGTCCCTCGTCAGAGGGAAAACTAAAACTCTTAAAATCACTCTGTCATCCATGTCACCTTTGAAGCCTGGAATGATAATCGTCTCCCGAAGGAGGCTGCCGTCATCAAATCCGTAGAACATCCACTTATGTTCTAAAACTGCTTCTTTATGTCTCTCCAGGATTGGATTAATACAAACTTATCGCATCTAGTGCAAAAACAACATCTGGTGTGGTACTTGACATCTCATGATTGACTCAATTGCCCAAGCAAGTGATCTGCCAATCATGCCCATCCCTCTCCCCTTTAGTCTGTAAGACACCTTTAGAGAGGGTGACTCCATCACCTGCAGGTACACCACCATGCCAGGAGTCATCTATTCTAAAAACCATTAGAATACTGTCAAAGTACCTACATTAGGAAACTACCCAAATCCAGATCTAAAACCATAGATCTAGAAACCAGAATGTCAAATATTATATCCATATCCTGTCTGGAGAAACAACTGTGTGACGACCACAATACAACCAATCGTAGTATAGGAATTTTACTTCCTACTCTGTGTATGTCATCCAGATACCATGACATCACACCCTACTACCTTCTTAACAGATCCATCCCTTATTCTGATTGAAGTCAAACCCATCACTGTCACATCAAAAATAGATGATCTATCTCCGCTATAACTGCTCTAGTCTATAAATAGACATAAGCTACTTGCCCACTAAGCTTCCGCTGCTCCCACTGACTACGACAACCCTCCTATCGGGTCTCATAGCCTGGAACAACAGTAGTGTCAAGTCTGGGTAGATAAGAACCTCCCTGTCACCGTCCTTGAGGCTACCGGAGTACCTCTCGGGTGTCTGAGGTTACCCACCATATCTGCGGAGTGGCTAATGGAATGTTAAACTTGATTGAATATATTGGTCCTATTAAATTTTCCGTAATCGTTTGCGGTTCTGGAATCACTTCCAGTTCTACCATACTCCCACTACTGTTTTCTGAAAAAATCCATTTTACTAAAACTGTGGTGAGTCAAGAACAATATCACTATTGATCTTCCAAATGGTAGAATATCAACCCTCGTCATAGCCAGGGTCAACCCACAAACAGCCATTACAGAAACGTGCCCTGAGTTATTTAGTGTCTGGTTTTAAGCATAAGCTGGACAACTCCCCGTACCTTAATATCATTAAGATATAAACCATTCTATATCCAATATAGAAACTTTGGCACTAATTTAATTGGAACCAGATTCAAATCATGCTGCTGTCTCCAGTGCATATCAACTTAATGAAAAGATGCTAATCAGCATTACTCAACTTAGGAATCCATCCATTTATGAGTAACCTGAAAGAGAAACAAGTTTCTCAAACCTATTACTATCATCTGAATACCAATCACAAGAATCTACATCTTCGATCTCTTTGAAGAATCCCGATACTTGTGACACCTGGTTCTCTACTTTATTCTTATACCCACAACTTCTCAAAACTTAGACCTTGTATTTCTACGAAACACTTGTCTAAATACTAGAGAAGTTATAAGTAAACAGAACATAGTACGAGGACCTACCCCTTTGTCCTGATGGACACTGGACAACATACAATACTCTGTATAAGTCCGCTGAATTAAGCAACTCATAACCTGTGCGTCGTAGGTTGAAAACTGTACCCTGGCGATTTCCTCAAATATCACCAATTACAACGAATTCCGATATAATGAGGATGATAACCTAATTCCCAATAACTTACTCCCACTCATCATCTGTAAAACCATACAGATATGAGAATGAAACATGGTAAATACATACCCTTGGAGTATGTATCTAATCGGGAAAACAGTTTTTCTTTAACAATGCACTGAAACATGAAAATGTTTCGTAGGGGTATCCTGGTATTCATAGCAATGCCTCTTACATAATCCAATTCATGACTTCAACCGTATATTTCACTGCCATCTCTCCAAGTCCCTTTATTTGTCTTTAGTCATTACCTTCTGTACACCATCGTTAGGCTAAATGGTTTTCTTCCTTCCCTACCGTTCGGCATCAGCCTATGGTTTAGAAGAAGACTATCCAGTAAGCATAATAGGTATACCCTCCTAAACCAAGGAGTACTCGCAACTAGAGAGAAGGTGACGATAAAAGACAACTGAATAATACCTTATTCTTTTAAAGGTAAAATAGGAGTGGCGACGATGTATGCGGTTTGGTCGTGAATGATAGCAGTCACAATTTACTTTGCCCTATTTCTAATCCCTTTATTTTGTCTTTACATATTACCTTCTGCACACCCTACTTAGGCTAATTGGTTTTCTTCATTCCCTACCTTTCGGCACCTGCCTATGGTTTGGAATAAGACTATCCAATAAGCGTAATAGGTGTACTCTCCTAATCCAAGGAGCCCTCGCAACCTGAGAGAAGGTGATAATAAAAGACAACTGAATAAACCAATTCTATTTCTCCTGAACCTGGATCCATCCTCGAAGAAGTCCCTTCGAGTTCGTATATAACCATACGATGGATCTATCCAATGGAAGTGGACGTCCGTAGTAATACGGGTGTTCTGAGAAATGCAAAGGGTAGAAGAAGGAGTGGCAATGACTTATGCAACTCGGACAATCCAAAAGCCAGTATTTTAAGAAGGTTCGATCAACTTGGTCACTGAGTCATAGTCAAGGGTCGGTCAAAGGTCGCTGCTAAAGAGAGAGAGAAAAGAAACACTCTGCGTGCACTCTAACCTAGATCAGAATGGTTATTACTTTATCTAATCCGGAAACCTCCCACTGTCCTGTCAAATTCTCCTCCAATCTTAAAAAAAGAATCAATCGGGATCACCCGAAGAGTAAACCAACTCATCAGTGGGAATCGGGATCCAACTCTCATTGCATGATAACGTGACGGAATCCACTCACGTTATCACACTCCAGAAGGTATGCGCATACTTGGCAAGTTTCAGTTTCTTTAGAAATTCCCGATATGATTTTTGCCCCATGCTCTTATAACCTTGTCTTTGGTCAAAATGTCATAAGTCACATGCCAAGTTCTACCCGTCACTATCTTGTCAATTTGAACTCACCCGCACATGCCCCTGGCTTTGGCAAAATGGCAGAATGACTGTCCCAAACGAACTCATCTATCTATGCAACAAATGAATACCCAGCAGCTACCAAACACTATGCCTTAACTTTGGCTAAAATGCATAGCTTGAATACTACTGAATACCCAAAAGAAGTGACGGAGGGCTACGGCTGGTTTTTGGCGAAAAACATTTAACGTAACGAACTTGATATCGCTGAAGGAACCTGATAGCTTTTTAAAATATAGTGGTGAAAACCTTTTGCTAAAGAGGTCACTCCCGGTGAAGGGATTTCGGCTCTTTCCTCGTGGAATGAGGTGCAGGATATTCCACTGAATACCGCGGTGCAAAGCAACTTGTAATCGACTATAGTGAAGTTATTACCCTGACGCAAACTTCTGCCCAAGGGGTCAGTCCCGGTGAAGGGATATCGGCCCTTGCCCCGTCGAATGAGGTGCAGGATATTCCACTGAATACCGCTATGCAAAACAAAAGAAAACGTCTTTGCAATAACACTTTTTAAATTTTTTCCAACAATTGCAAACAGGTTTGTTTTCCTTTGCACTGATCAGAATCAACGCAGTCCCATCAATCAATCACACCAGAAAAGAATGAAAATAAAATGTACGTATATGCCATCCGCATTCGTCACTGGGTCCCGTCATCACCCGTTAGGTTACATAACTAACGATAGAGCGGGGACTGGACTAGCACGGGTGTAAAACATATACAACATCTAATAGTATATAAACTAATATACAATAATCGCTCCAGGCGTGATAATATGCAACATTACAGAAAAGTAATAAGCATCACAGAACAATACAGATAATCTGGAATCCCCGGGTTTCACAGAGCCGCTGCTAAAACCCGACGTTCCCCTGTCGTGTGGATAGCCTGTGCAATGAAACCTAGACCCCTACGGGTGCGGCAAGTTACCCGCCAAAACCTGAAGTGAGGAAGCCCCCTACAGCAAAGTGAATGGACCGCCCAGCACTTCACGGAATTCGGTAATCTTGGGCACCCCTCCTTGGGTCAACATGTACCCCCTACGAGTGCGGCGAATAGTCTGCCAATTCTAGAGTGAGGCCCCTCTGCCTCTCAAAGCCATGAGATGCGGACCCGTTGCCATCCAGAACCCGGCTATCCGTGCACTCCGTCGCGGGGTAAAACCTAGTACAGAAATGAAAAAATAGTACAACAGGTACATCGACCGCAACCTGGTCGTGCCCCAAAAGAATATTATACAACAGGCAGTGACGGCAGTCCACATGTTGGACGCTCGCCCCGCAATATCAAATGTACAAATAAACCCAAACGGCACTACCATTGCACACTGCTATCCACCACGACAAATCTGCAACATCACAGCACAACACAGAACATCAACGCGAATGTCACGTTCACAAACCCGTCTAAAAGAACTATAACAATCAGACGCGGTTTACCGATCAAATGACATTCCCGGTCGGAGATATAATGTAAGCACTGTAAACTAACATATTTAAATTTCGATCGACTAAATATCACGAAGTGGGCCCCACGAACATCTGTTGAACAGTAACAAAATCTGGGCCCAAAAGATATATACCAAAAACCCCAAATTCCAGACAAGAACCCATTGTGCAAATTTGGGGCCACGATCTCACTAAATGGCCGCCGAAGCGCGGTCAAACCATAGGTTTGACCGCGATTCTGCGGCGGTCTTGTCGAATCACGCGCCCAAATTTGTACGGTGTTCTTAGAAAACCCTGCACAGAATTCTGTGATATCTAAAATAATTTTTGGAACCCTTTAAAAATCAACAGAAACTGTGAAAATAGGATTTTGCGGTTTTCGATATCCGGTTCGATCGATATTTTAAACGCGTTAGCACAAGTTAGTAAAGCAAAATGCTGAGGCTCTGATACCACTGTAAGTCTACGGTAGCGCCCCGGCCGTATACAGAATCCAAATGTGGAACAAAAACTTTTTAACTGGCGCTATCGTGTACTATAACCCGGATCTACCATTATTGCTAAACTAACAAACAGTAAAGAGAGTAGAAAGGTTATACCGAACGATCCGAGTCCTTCATTCTTTAACCATCATCCCACGCTCCGTTGCGGCTGCTACGATCTCGTCGATCTCCCCATCCAGGTGGCACCACGTCAACGATTCTTTAAACGGGCTCCCGCCTCTGACTCGAGGCAACTCGGTCGTCAAGTTTGCTAAAAGAGACGACCAAGATTGATATAGAGAATGAGTAGAAGACTTTGTCTCGTTACGTCCAAAGCTATGGACGAACGGTTAATGAAATTGCCAATTGATTCGGGTGATGGAATGAAATGAGCAATGAAATTTCCATACACCCCAAAACTATCATATCTTTTAAACAAATGAAACAATCAAGTAAGTGTGAGAGAGGACGGGGCCGGCCATCTTATAGGAATGGGGGGGTGAGTGTAGGAGAGAGGAGAGTGACCACAAGAGAAAATATCTAGTGTGAACACAAATAAATATCTAGTGTGAACACACAGTGTGAACACAAAGAAAGCAACCAATGAAACAATAACACCTCACCGCTTCTAGAACCTTCTAGAAGTATCCACACTCTTCCAAAGAAAAGATAAATCCGTCTTTAACCGAATGTTAAAAGACGGCTGATAGAAAACTGGAAACTGGCAACTTCCAAAAGTGATCCCGAAACGAATTTCAGGATAACCCCGTAACTTTATAAATATGCCCGCATTTGTATTACGACCGAATACAAATGCAACTGAGACAAAGATATTATATCTACTCAATACAATACTCGGATCCGGCTCAAATCAAAGCCGACCAGTATCATCTGTCCGAAAACCGACACGTGCGTAAACGCACGTGCATTTTCCGAACCCTGCCATAAAACCATACGGCCTCTACAACGTTTCGCCCGAACTTGGGAAACTGTCTGTGGGGGACTCTAATGACTCGTCAGTACTCTGGCAGTGGGTTTAACCAGAAACCGTCAGCGGCACTAGCTATGCGTAACGGCTGCCCATGGACTGACCTCAAGGAAGGCCGATAAGCAAACTCATCCGGAAACCCTACTGAGCCTAACAGTGAAAATGTATATACAGTCCGGTCCGTTCATCTATGAGTATCGCATATCTGCCTAGGGGGCTAGTAACGTCAGACCCCCAATAGAAGTATAAGTTGTGTCGGAGTGTAGCCCAATAACACCCTGAGATACTACTGGAGTACCTACCAGTAAATCTCCTTCCACGGCCATGGGCTTTGTGTAATGGCTCTCCTAGACACAGCACGATCTCACCCCCAATACCGGGAGAGACGAATCCCTTGCCGATCCGCTCACGTTCCTCCATGTGGTTCGGGACTATACCCAAAAAATACCTGTTTGCACGACTTATTTGAGCCATGGTAGGGTAGAAATCAAAGCACAGTGGGAACTCACACGAGACAAATGACGACCTCAGGTCGATGAACTAACCTGTACACATGTCACCACGGAACTGCTATCTGACGATATGTATAATACCAACTAGCAGGTTCCCGGCAAGTCCTGTCCGGTGTACTCATAACCCAATGAGCACCTGTATACATCTTAGGTGATCCAACTGACACCAGTGGCTTGTGAGACCGGCCACCGCCCTTTGTCGGGGTCTCGACTGTATACACTAGTCTACTCCGGAGTATCGATGCCCTTTCTCGAAACTCCCACGACTAGGGACAACAATTAAGGATATGCATATAAACTACCCAACTCTCACGTATATGATCACCATCATACTGTTTGTAGTAAAGCAAGATCCTAAGGGCTCTATCAAAGTGTAACATGTAATCAGTCACCTGAACATGTACACGACTGATAAAGGCAAACCAGATAGCATACTATTATCTCGAGTAAGACTGTCCTACCGGTATAGGTCCTCCGCAATCATTGCAATCACGTACCTGCGATCCAATAATTGACTCTGAGGGCACTATCTCCAACAGTAGTAGCGGTGTAGCCATAGAAGGGTCATGCTAACGCCTCACATGTGGCACGCCGTACTGCCTCAAACCCTAAGGTTCAAAAGGCAGTTCAAGACGGTCACATAATCGAGTTAAGGTTTGTTGTCTTCTAGATGGTCCACCACAAAAAACTAGCACATATTTCCAAAAGATTTAAACCCCGTGAAAAAGTGAGTCAATGATACCCGTCCGAACTTTTTAATACTTTCTAAGTTACCCGGAAAAAAGCACGAAATTGAAATTCCGATCGAATCATAGAACCCAAAACAATCTCCAGAACATACAGCACTATATTCAGATTAAAAATACCCAAAAATATACACAAGCAGACAACAAGATCACTGTACAAAAACGAGGCCTTAATGGGTCTGTACGGCCGCGGAGCCGCGGCCCAAGCAAGCTTTGGCCGCGGTTCTGCGGTGGGGTATAATGATTAGGGCTTCGTTTTTTACAACAACTCTTATAATTCCCTGCTGAATTTTTTTACATATTTTTAATACTGAAAAATAACAGTTTTGAAAAAATGTCCAGAGACTGTTGAAAAGTTCGTATTTTTCGGTTCGATCGGAGTTTTAACTTCATTAAAGTGTCGCCTAAAGTTCTAGGTCGGCTCTGATACCAATGTAAGTCAGGCAGCCACCCCATCCAATGGGGTCACCGTGGCACCAATGGGACCCTCAGCCGCTACTTTTTACGCATGCCCCCTCGCGAGGACTACAACCCGCCGGAACACCTTCTGGTCTCGGGACACCTTGGGGGTAAGAGCCTATGCTTCGCCACACTGTCACACAGTGAGAACCCCCCATAGGTCGACAACCAATGCCTAGTAGCTCTGATACCAATGTAAGGTTTACCTAGCACCTTATGATGGGTTTGCAAGCATCACATGTCTCAAAATTAAATTGTTAAGGTGCTAAGTGAACATGCAAAGAATCATCACTAGAATTTTAGGGTTTCTAAAACAACACATCATCACAAGTAGATAAAGCTAGGGTTTTGAGAGTACAACCTTTGTAGCTCCATACGCTAGACTCCTCGGCTACTTGGGGTTTGGAAAAGGTCCGCTTGAACTCCTCTAGGTCCACGATGATCCACCCGGAGTCCGCTTTGTCCAAGCTTGTAACTTCGCAAGATCAAGAAAAGAAAATGGAAGCTAACACTCTCCACTAATAGGCAAGACTAGTGTAGAATGGTGTTGTGGTTACTTTTCTCAGTTCAAAATCCTAACTTGGTGAGTATTTTGCTCATTTCAGAAATCTAGAGAACAAAAGAGCAAGGAGGAAGAAGATGATGGCTTTTTAAGAACAAGAGAAATGATAATCTCTTTCTTGAAAAATGGAAAATATAAGTATATATATTTTCCACACTTCATCTCAAACCATGGTTACATTATAAAGATATTATTGTATTTGAGTTAAAACACAAAAGGAAAGTTAACCCATGGTTAAAAAGTGGGTGAACAAGGTTAGTTCAAAGAAGAGTGTAGAAACTTAACCATGAATTAACCTTTTTCTTTTTCTTTTGTTTTAACATAAATACAAATAAAAATTTAAGGTGTGTGTCTTGTTGTCACGACCCGAGTATTTCGACTCGTGACCGACACTTAACCACGCAACGTCTACAGGCGTAACGCGGCTAAGTAAGCCGAACCCAGAAATCAAAACCAAAAATTTAAGAGTGATTAAAACATTTTGTAAAAACAGTCGTACATGTCTAGAAAACTTTAATTAATTTAGTAGAAATCCTTTTTAAGTTCAGGAGTTATAACTTTTATAATTTTGGCAACATTTCCTTTTTAAACATTTGCTCTGCAAGTCGGGTAAAAGCAAGGTGTGGCGGAAATAACAAGTGAAATGAATAAAGCATCACAAATATGATATACGACGCCGTAGCGAAGAATACACAGTAAAGCAAGGACAATATCACAAAAGGTAAGACTGCATAAAATAAAGCCGGCTCACATGCGAGCTCGACACCAGAGTATAAAATCATACACATCGTCCTCACAACTGTCTCTAAGTCAATATAGAAAGGTAGATGGAGAGTACTAGATACATCAATATGCAACTGAAAGATAACAGATACCATACAAAAACCCACCTAACAGCAAAAGGCTAACTCGCCTCAGCAATGGTATCTGTGCCAAAAGATGCGGTAAACAGCCAGCCGCGACTACTCCCAAGGGCAACCTGCAAAATACTGTGGCACAACGGGGGTGAGTTGCCAACTCGTGAATAGAAATAACATATAAAGGTGATCGCGAGCATGCACATATAGCGTGGCTCTACTAATACCAGCAGATGATATCCATGCATGCCAAACAGTGATGCAATAGTAATGCAAGTGCTCAATCAGGTAAATACTACAGGATGAGATATATAGTAATCAATACTGAGCATGGGATAAATAACATCTACATGGATATGTCAACATGGAAAAACAATAATCGGTGCCTCAGACTGCACCCAGATCCCAAATACACTCAGGCGCCGGCACTCCCATCGGCCCTCAAATCCTGTATACCTCTGAGAAATCACGAGCGCCCAACATCGGCACCCAAAATATCATCAAATACTCGTGTCCAACATCGACACGCAAATCCTCATATATCGGGCTCCGTCATTCCGGATCAGCCCACGGGGTCCGTCTGCGGTGTCGGCCCTCGGCCCCGGCAGCACGGGTCATCCCGCATCCATCTCTCTGTTGGAGATAGTGCCCTCAGAGTCAATTATTGGATCACAGGCACGTGATTGCAATGATTGAGGGAGGACCTATCCCGGTAGGACAGTCTTACTCGAGATGATAGTATGCTATCTGGTTTATCTTTATCATCGTGTACTGCTTTAGGTGACCTGACATGTCGCTATTACACGTTGATAGAGCCCCTAGGATTCTTGCTTGACTGCCAGCAATATGATGGCGATCATATACGTGGGAGCTGGTAGTCTATAAGCACATCCTTAAAAGGTCCCTAGTCGTAGGAGTTTCGAGACAGGGCATCGATACTCCATTAGTAGACTAGTGTATACAGTCGAGACCCCGACGAGGGGCGGTGGCCGGTCTCACAAGCCACTGGTGTCAGTTGGTTCACCTAAGATGTATACAGGTGCTCATTGGGTTATGAGTACACCGGACAGGACTCGCCGGGAACCTGCTAGTTGGTCATATACCAGATGTCAGATAGCAGTTCCCTGGTGACATGTGTACAGGTTAGTTCATCGACCTGAGATCGTCATTTGTCTCGTGTGAGTTCCCACTGTGCTTTGATTACTACCCTACCACGGCTCAAAGGAGTCGTGCAAACAGGTTTTAGTTGGGTACAGTCCCGAGCCACATGGAGGCAGTGAGCGGATCTGCAGGGGTTCGTCTCTCCCGGTATTGGGGGTGAGGTCGCGCTGTGTCTAGGAGAGCCATTACACAAAGCCCTCGGCCGAGGCAGGAGATTTACTGGTAGGTATTCCAGTAGTATCTCAGGGTGTTCTGGGCTACGCTCCGACACGACTTGTACCGCTTTTGGGGGTCTGACTTTTACCAACCCCCTAGGCCCGCCATGCGATACTCATAGACGAACGGACCGGACTGTACGGATATTGTCACTGACAGGCTCAGTTGGGTGTCGGGGTGAGCTTTCTCATCGACGTCCCATTTGGTCAATACCTGGTGGCCCGTCACGTATTGGCTTATACCTCTGACGTGCTAGTGGTTAAATCCACAACCATGGTATTGACGAGTCTTTAGAGTCCACCACACTCAGTTACTCAGCTACTCAAGTTTCGGGCGAAACGCTGTAGAGGCCGTATGGAGATATGGCAGGGTTCGATCAGATACGTGCGGTATTGCACGGATCGTGATCGGACAGTTTTTACTAGCCGGCTTTGGCTTAAGCCGGATTCTAGTATTTGATAGTGTAGTTTTGTCTCTTTGCATTTGTGTTCAGTGGGAATACAAATGCAGGCATGTATTTGCAGTAGTGGGGTTTTCCCGTTTTTATTACGGGATCAGTTTTTCTGGAGTTGCCAGTTTGCATTCCGTTCCGGCCGGTTTTTCTTCATTCCTTCTCGGCCGGACTTTTCTGTTGGAGGGGGTAATTTGCAGTTTTGCAAATTACATTTGTGGAGGGTTTATTTGTAAGATGAGAGCATCTTTTTATTCCATTCTTTTCCTTCATCTTTTCATGCTTTATTATGATGAGATTTGATTAGAATGGTTGATGAGAGTTTGTGATGATTATGTTTGTTTATGGTCACCCTTTATACTCTCCTACACTCACCTCCCTTCTTATGGTTGCTATTCTCATTCCTCCACTATTATTCATTCTTCTCACTTGATGAAAGAAAGAACACTTGAGAGAAAAAGAAAAGAAAGAGAGAAGAAGAAGAAGAGAGCTTCATAGTTTCTTTCTTGATCTCATTTACTTGCTAGAAAAATGCAAGCACCATTTTTCTAATCCTTGTTTCCTCCAAACATCCATGGCAACTTCAAGAACCCCAAAAGAGACAAGCCTCTACACTATTCTATAGCAAGCCTTGGACGCGTCGGCTAGCCAACTTCGCGCCCGAGTTGCCTCGGTCAAGAGGCGGGAGCCCGTAAAAGATTCCGGCTACGTGGTGCCCTTTCCGACGAGCGAGGAGGCGACGGAGATTCCGCGGGAGATCGGAGTGGAGACGAAGACCGAAGGACACGGATCGCTTGGTATATCTCTCACCCCATCTCTAGTTAGCTAGTATAGGTTAATGGTTTACGATCCGGGTTTTTCATTGTCCGCGGTAGCGCCGGTTTCCGAGTAAGGAAAAGTTTTTATTCCGCATTTTGGCCTCGAGTACGAGCCCGGGGCGCTGCCGTGGCGCAACATGGTATCAGAGCCACGCCATTAACCTTACCTAGCTTGTTCTAATGCGTTTTACTTATCCGATCGACCAAAATCCCAAAAACCGTATTTTAGTTCATATCAGTTTTCTGTTGGAATTTTTTGGTGTCTAAAAATTTTTCAGGTTGTAAAATATTGATGTACTCGAAAATCTAAGAGCTCTGTAAAAATTCGACGAAGTAACTCCACAGTGGGAGCGCGGAACCGCCGCGAAAACCCCCTTCCCGCCGCCCTTCCGCCGCGCACTGTGGAGATCACTTCACCAATTTTTTACAGAGGCCTTCTGGGCTTAAAATATGGGTTTTGGAATATTAAAATTGGGCCCAGGATTTCTGTGAGTGCTACAGTTTTGATTGGGGGCCCACTTGTTAATTTTTGATCGATCGGATATTTTAAACACATTATTTCACAGTATTTACATTATATCTGCGACCGTGAATGTCACTCGATCGGTAAATCCGGTCTAACTGCTATAGCCCGGATAGACGGATTTGCGAACGTGACTTTCACGTTGATGTTCTATGTTTATGCTGTGATGTTGCGGATCGGTCGTGGGGGATAGCCTGGATGCAATGCTAGTACTGTTTTGTTGTATTTTGTACATTTGATATTGCGGGACGAGCGTCCGACATGTGGACTGCCGTCACTGCCTGTTTGTATTATTCTTTTGGGGCACGACCTGGTTGCGGTCGATGTACCCGGTGTATGTATATTTTACTTTCTGTACTAGGTTTACCCCGCGGTGGAGTGCACGGATAGCCGGGTTCTAGGGGGCAACGGGCCTGCATCTCATGGCATTGAGACGGAGGGGGCTTCACTCTAGGATTGGCGGGCTATTAGCCGCACTCGTAGGGGGTACAGGTTGACCCAGGAGGGGTGCCCAAGTTACCGGATTCCATGAAGTGCTGGGTGGTCCATTCACGGAGCTGAAGGGGGCTGCCTCGCTTCAGGTTTTGGCGGGTGACTTGCCGCGCCCGTAGGGGTCTAGGATTTCATTGCACAGGCTATCCACACGACCAGGGGAACGTCGGGTTTCAGCAGCGGCTCTGTGAAACCCGGGGTTTCCAGATATCTGTATTGATCTGTGTTGCTATACATTTCTGTGATGTTGCTTTTTATCACGCCTTGAGCGAAATATAATATATTGGTATATATATTAGAAGATGTTGTATATGTTTTACATCCGCGCTAGTCCAGTCCCCGCTCTGCCGTTAGTTAGCTAACCTAACGGGTGATGACGGGACCCAGTGGCGAATGCGGATGGCATATACGTACGTCAGTATATTTTCGTTCTTTGTGGTGTGATCAATTGATGGGACTGCATTGATTCGGATCAATGCAAGATAAACAAACCTATTCTGATGTTGTTGGAACACTTTTCAAAAAGCTGTTATTGCAAGGACGTTCACTTTTGTTTTGCATAGTGGTATTCATTTGGAATATCCTGCTCCTCAGTCGACGAGGCAAGGGCCGAGATCCCTTCACCGGGAGTGACCCCTTGGACAGAAGTTTACGTCAGGGCATTAACTTCACTATAGCCGGTTACTTTTGCTTTGCATCGTGGTATTCAGTTGGACTATCCTGCACCTCATTCTACGGGGAAAGAGCCGAGATCCCTTCACCGGGAGTGACCTCTTTAGCAAAGGTTTTCGTCACTATATTTTTATAAAAACTATGCAGTTCCTTCAACGATATCAAGTTCATTACGTTAAAGGTTTTTCGCCAAAAACCAGCCGTAGCCCTCCGTCATCTCTTACAAGTATTACTTAGTATTCGTGCTGCGTTTGTTGACTGTGTCAAGGCGTAGTGTGCGGTAGCTAAGTAGTGTTTGTTTGTAGCATATTAATGGGATTGGTTAGGACAGTCGTGCGTCCTTGTTGACTGTGTCAAGGGCTCGTACGGGTGGGTTTAATGCAATCCAGGATAATGACGGGTTGAACTTGACTAGGACCCTTTGATTTGTTGACTGTGTCAAGGTCACTTGGGTCCTAGGGGTAAAAATCACATCGGGAGTTTCAAAAGAACTGAAACTTGCCAGGCATGCACATACCTTCTGGAGTGTGGTGACGTGAGTGGATTCCGTCACGTTATCATGCGATGAGAGTTGGATCCCGATTCCCACTGATGAGTTATTTTACTCCTCGGGTGACCCCGACTACTTCTTCTTTCAGGTTTGGAGGAGAATTTGAGGTACAGTGGGAGGTTTCCAGATTAGATAAAGTGATAACCATTCTGATCTAGGTTAGAGTGCACGCTGAGTGTTTCTTTTCTCTCTCTCTGGCAGCGACCATTGACCCGACCCTGGACTATGACTCAGTGACCAAGTTGACCGAACCTTCTTAACACTGGCTTCTGGATTGTCAGAGTTGCAGACCTCATTGCCACTCCTACTTTTACCCTTTTCTCCAGGACACCCCGCGTTACTGCGAACGTCCACTTCCATTGGACAAAACCATCGTATGGTTAGATACGAACTCGAAGGACTTCGAGGATGGTTTCTGGTTCTGGAGAAAACGGATAGGACTATTCAGTTGTCTTTTCTTTTCACCTTCTCTCAGGTAGCGAGTACTCCTTGGTTTAGGAGTAGTACACCTATTACGCAAATTGGATAGTCTTCTTCCAAACCATAGGCTGGTGCCGACCGGTAGGGAATGAAGAAAACCAGTTAGCCTAAACGGTGTACAGAAGGTATTAAGTTAAGACAAGGCAAGGGATTAGTAAGAGGGCAAAGTAAGTTGCGACTGCTATTCGCGACCAAACCAAGTATTTCTTCGCCAACACTAAATCACCTTTGTATTTCTCCAGGACACTCCGTATCACTACGAAGATCCCATTTTATTGGATAATCCATCGTATGGTTATATACGAACTCGAAAGGAACTTGTTCCAGTTCGGGGATGGATCCTTGTTCAGGAGAAATAGGAATAAAGTACATTCAGGTGTCTTTTATCTTCGCCTTCTCTCGCGTTGCGAGTGTTCCTAGGATTGGGACAGTACACCCATTATGCTTATTGGATAGTCTTCTTCCAAACCATAGGCTGGTGCCGAACGGTAGGGAAGGAAGAAAACCATTTGGCCTAATGGGGTGTACAGAAGGCAATGACTAAAGACATATAAAGGGATTTGGAGAGGTGGCAAAGAATTATAAGGTTACAGTTGTGAATCTGGATAATGGAAGAGGCATTACTTAGAATACCAGGATACCCCAACGAAACATTTCAATGTTTCAGTTTCACCGTGTACTCTTAATGGAAAACTGATTTCCCGATTAGACACTTACTCCAGGGTATGTATTTACCAGGTATGATTCTCACATCTGTATGGTTTTACAGATGATGAGTGGGAGTAAGTTATTGGGAATTGGGTGATCATCCTCATTATATCGGGATTCGTTGTAATTGGTGATATTTGAGGAAGCCACCTGGGTTGTTTGCCGGTCGGCAAATATTTGGTTTTGAATATCCGTTGTTGTGCACCAATTTCAAATTGATATATCTGTACGTCTATTTTTATAGAGTGAGACATACCTTTTTGAAATTATGTCTATGACATTTACCTATACCAGTGGATGGTTAGGTAAGGAGCATTGAACAACGGTGTGATTCTTCTTAACCAAAAGTACAGTTTTCAACCTACGACACACAGTGATTGAGTCGCAAGACTCAGCGGACTTATACAGAGTATTGTATGTTGTTCAGTGTCCATTAGGACAGAGGGGTTGGTCCTCATACTATATTCTGCTTACTTTTAACTTCTCTAGTTCTTAGACATGTGTTTCGTAGGAACACAGGGTCTAATTTTTGAGGAGTTATAGGTATTTGAATAGAGTAGAGAACCAAGTGTAGCAAGTATCGGAATTCTTCAAAGTGATCGAAGATGTAGATACTTGTATATGGTATTCAGTTGATAGTAATGATAAAGAGAAATTGCTTCTCTTTCAGGTTACTCATAATTGGAAGCATTCCTAAGTTGAGTAACGCTGATCGGCCTCCTTCCATTTAGTTTACATGCACTGGAGACAGCAGCATGATTTGAATCTGGTTCAATTGAATCAGTGCCTCTGGTTCTATATTGGATATAGAACAGTTCTTATCTTAACGATCTTAAGGTACGGGGAGTTGTCCGGTTTATGCTTAAAACCAGACACTAGACAACTCAAGGCACGTTTCTGTAATGGCTGTTTGTGGGTTGACCCAGGCTATGACGAGGGTTGACTTTCTACCATCTGGCAGATCAATAAAAATATTGTTCTAGACTCGCCACAGTTTTATTAAAAATGGATTTTTCAAAAACAGCAGTGGGAGTATGGTAGAACTGGAAGTGATTCCAGAACCGCAAACGATTACTGAAGATTTGATAAGGAACCTAAAGATTCAATCTGGTTTGACATTCCATTGGCCACTCCACAGATACGGTGGGTAACTTCAGGCACCCGAGAGGTACTTCGGTAGCCTCAAGGACGGTGACAGGGAAGTTCTTGTTTACCCACACTTGCCATTGCTGTTGTTCCAGGCCGCGAGACCCGGCAGGAGGATGAGTATAGCGTCGTTCTAAACTAGCTTTGGAAGTGTACGTCTATATGACTCTGCCAGAGGGTTGTCGTAGTCAGTGGGAGCAGCGGAAGCATTGGTGGACATCAGGCTTATGTCTATTTATAGACTAAAGCAGATGTAGCGGAGATAGATCATCTATTTCGGATATGACAGTCATAGGTTTGACGTCATCAGAATAAGGGGTGGATCTATTGAGAAGGTAATAGGAAGTGATATTCCTATACTACGATCGGTTATACTTTGGTCGTCACACAGTGTTTTCTCCGTATGGGATTTGGACATTATGTCAGACATACTGGTTACTAGATCTATGGTTTTAGATCTAGATTTGGGTGGTTTCCCAATCTGGGTATCTTGACAGCATTCTATGAGTATTTAGAATGGACGACTCCTGGCACGGTAGTGTACCTGCAGGTGATGGAGTCACCCTCTCTAAAGGTGTCTTACAGTCTAAAGGGGAGAAGGATACGCATGATTGACAGATCACTTGCTTAGGCAATTGAGTCAATCATGAGATGTCAAGTACCACACCAGATGTTGTTCTTGCAGTAGATGCAATAAGTTGATATTAATCCAAACTTGGAGAAACAATCGGAAGCAGTCTTAGAACATAAGTGGATGTTCTAGGGATATGATAACGACAGCCTCATTAGGGAGACAGTTATCATTCCAGGCTTCCAAGGTGACATGGACGACAAGGAGGTTGTCAGAGTTATAGTTTTCCTTCTGACGAGGGGCAGTATTTTGGACAGGTGGTCCAAGGCAATACTGAGGGTGACATGGAGCAGGACACTGATTAAGTTCAGTTGACGATACAGTCTAAGAAGTTTGGATTTGGAGTTCATTTATGAGCTAGGTCCCATCAGATATCCAGACATTCTAAGACAGGTATTGCTCATTTCGGGAGATGTCTTTCTCCGCGAACTTGAGATATAGAGAGACACAGAAAGAAACTTCTCTGCGGATCCACTCACTGAGGCTATTCCTCGAACGCAATAGTTTCGCAAACGAGCTTTGTGAGACTGACTAGTAGAGGAGTTGGGTGTTCGGTATCACACGGGCTGTGAGTATGCGGCATCGCAATAATTAGCCTTGAGTGCAAGTGGGAGATTGTTGGAGATAGTGCCCTCAGAGTCAATTATTGGATCACAGGCACGTGATTGCAATGATTGAGGGAGGACCTATCCCGGTAGGACAGTCTTACTCGAGATGATAGTATGCTATCTGGTTTATCTTTATCATCGTGTACTGCTTTAGGTGACTTGACATGTCGCTATTACATGTTGATAGAGCCCCTAGGATTCTTGCTTGACTGCCAGCAATATGATGGCGATCATATACGTGGGAGCTGGTAGTCTATAAGCACATCCTTAAAAGGTCCCTAGTCGTAGGAGTTTCGAGACAGGGCATCGATACTCTATTAGTAGACTAGTGTATACAGTCGAGACCCCGACGAGGGGCGGTGGCCGGTCTCACAAGCCACTGGTGTCAGTTGGTTCACCTAAGATGTATACAGGTGCTCATTGGGTTATGAGTACACCGGACAGGACTCGCCGGGAACCTGCTAGTTGGTCATATACCAGATGTCAGATAGCAGTTCCCTGGTGACATGTGTACAGGTTAGTTCATCGACCTGAGATCGTCATTTGTCTCGTGTGAGTTCCCACTGTACTTTGATTACTACCCTACCACGGCTCAAAGGAGTCGTGCAAACAGGTTTTAGTTGGGTACAGTCCCGAGCCACATGGAGGCAGTGAGCGGATCTGCAGGGGTTCGTCTCTCCCGGTATTGGGGGTGAGGTCGCGCTGTGTCTAGGAGAGCCATTACACAAAGCCCTCGGCCGAGGCAGGAGATTTACTGGTAGGTATTCCAGTAGTATCTCAGGGTGTTCTGGGCTACGCTCCGACACGACTTGTACCGCTTTTGGGGGTCTGACTTTTACCAACCCCCTAAGCCCGCCATGCGATACTCATAGACGAACGGACCGGACTGTACGGATATTGTCACTGACAGGCTCAGTTGGGTGTCGGGGTGAGCTTTCTCATCGACGTCCCATTTGGTCAATACCTGGTGGCCCGTCACGTATTGGCTTATACCTCTGACGTGCTAGTGGTTAAATCCACAACCATGGTATTGACGAGTCTTTAGAGTCCACCACACTCAGTTACTCAGCTACTCAAGTTTCGGGCGAAACGCTGTAGAGGCCGTATGGAGATATGGCAGGGTTCGATCAGATACGTGCGGTATTGCACGGATCGTGATCGGACAGTTTTTACTAGCCGGCTTTGGCTTAAGCCGGATTCTAGTATTTGATAGTGTAGTTTTGTCTCTTTGCATTTGTGTTCAGTGGGAATACAAATGCAGGCATGTATTTGCAGTAGTGGGGTTTTCCCGTTTTTATTACGGGATCAGTTTTTCTGGAGTTGCCAGTTTGCATTCCGTTCCGGCCGGTTTTTCTTCATTCCTTCTCGGCCGGACTTTTCTGTTGGAGGGGGTAATTTGCAGTTTTGCAAATTACATTTGAGGAGGGTTTATTTGTAAGATGAGAGCATCTTTTTATTCCATTCTTTTCCTTCATCTTTTCATGCTTTATTATGATGAGATTTGATTAGAATGGTTGATAAGAGTTTGTGATGATTATGTTTGTTTATGGTCACCCTTTATACTCTCCTACACTCACCTCCCTTCTTATGGTTGCTATTCTCATTCCTCCACTATTATTCATTCTTCTCACTTGATGAAAGAAAGAACACTTGAGAGAAAAAGAAAAGAAAGAGAGAAGAAGAAGAAGAGAGCTTCATAGTTTCTTTCTTGATCTCATTTACTTGCTAGAAAAATGCAAGCACCATTTTTCTAATCCTTGTTTCCTCCAAACATCCATGGCAACTTCAAGAACCCCAAAAGAGACAAGCCTCTACACTATTCTATAGCAAGCCTTGGACGCGTCGGCTAGCCAACTTCGCGCCCGAGTTGCCTCGGTCAAGAGGCGGGAGCCCGTAAAAGATTCCGGCTACGTGGTGCCCTTTCCGACGAGCGAGGAGGCGACGGAGATTCCGCGGGAGATCGGAGTGGAGACGAAGACCGAAGGACACGGATCGCTTGGTATATCTCTCACCCCATCTCTAGTTAGCTAGTATAGGTTAATGGTTTACGATCCGGGTTTTTCATTGTCCGCGGTAGCGCCGGTTTCCGAGTAAGGAAAAGTTTTTATTCCGCATTTTGGCCTCGAGTACGAGCCCGGGGCGCTGCCGTGGCGCAACACTCTCGACTCTGGCCAGTATCCTCCGGACAACTGCCAGGTCCAACCAATCACCGGTAAGTACTCGCCCACCTCCAGGCTCAATCGGCAAAACTCATCATTCATCTCGCCGAGGGGAACCATACCGGGCCCACCACGAACCCGCAAACGGAACATCCACTCCTCTCGAATCGGGTTTCAAGCACACGTCTCAGCACCGAGAAAACGCGTGGTGGACACACCAAAATATCATATCACGAGGTACCGGGTTTTCAAAATAATGTATCTTTTCTTAAATATTTCCACGGTCCTCAAAACCAGAAATCACATGAAAATCCATCACCAATAAGTCAATCCAATGTGAGGTACAATGTAAATCAATCCATGGTATGAGTATAAGGGGAAAACCGCCTTTAAAATAGTTCTCGTTCTTAAAGATGTCATGCGGCTCCCAATTTCTAGAAAATCATAACCAATCATATGTAAGATGAACTACAGCAGTATAATCATAGCAGCTCTACAGTGAGTGTGGCATGGCAATTACTAACGGTGTGTGTGTAGCATGCAGAATCGTGCCCGTGCAACATAAGCCGTTAGTAATAGTGCAGTGTTCTATCAGTTCTAAGCATATATACATATATAAATATAGCAGGGAGTGCAATATGCGATGACAATCCATGGTATGGTATATGCAATATATAACAATAAGGTCCTATCAGCCCTGACGCATAACGCCATGCGGGCGATATTCCCGTAGATGTGAAATCTACTCACTCTGTCTCGCGCTAAGTGTATCCAACAACTTGCTTTCCCTTCTTCGTAGCGTCCGTCTCACTGGCCTGCGAACCTAGAATCACATAACATATATCACACATAAGCTCAATTTCACAGAAACATGATATCACGGTCCAACAAGAAACCCGTGTCGTGAACCAATCGCGCGTGTGCGCGATACGCTAAAACGTGTGATCATGCGCCTGAAACTACCCCGACGCGTCGCGATACGCAGAAACCCAAACCTACTCACGTATCACGCGTGTCGCGAAGGTTTAGAAAAACGGCAAAACAAGTATTTGGTCCCAGATTTCTATACAGAACTTAACTTACAAAAATATATATATATCTCAGAACCCTACACACTAGCAGACACCTACAGGACCAAACCCCAACCCAAACCCTACCCATCTGGCCGCAATTGGCGGCCAGAACGAAGAAATTGGCTGCCAAGTGAAGGAATTAGGGGGTCGGGTTAAATCTGGGGTATCAGCACCTATCCACTATACTGCAGTATCCTCAAATTCAAACTGAACTCATCGGGTCAAAAGCAGTTCCAGAAAACTCAGTTTTGCACAATACGGTAAATTGCATCAATTAGGGAAACTGGTGGTATTTTAGTGCAACTGGGGTTTAACAAGGTTAATATGGTCTCAATAACCCACTAACAACCTACTGAAATCAAATCACACCATATTAGCACAAGATTCCCACTAAACACCTCAAATCGCACTAAAACGCACTAAAACCACTAACCGATGCAAAACGACACTAACCAAGCAAACTAGGGAATAAGTTTAGGAAATATACCTCATACTTAACCCTAGGGAGCTGAAGGAAGATGAAAAGGTGAAGGGAAGAGGCTGCTGCTGCTGCTAGCTGCTGCTACTGGTGCTGTTGCTGCTGCTGAATTGCTTGCTGTTGCTGCTGCTGATTGCCTGCTGCTGCTATGCTGCTTGGTGCTGGGGTTCTGGAGCAGAGAGGTAAGTGTTTGTGTGTGTGTGTGTGAGTGTGTGAGAGTTTTGAGAGAAAAACAAAAGGAAATGAGAGGCAACAATTATCACTCACTTGTCAACCCTCCTCTCTCTCTCTTCATTAATGGCAAGGATGGCTTGAGCCATGATGCCCCCTCTCTCTCTCTCACAAGTCAACACCCACTACAATTTCAAATTAAAGTAACTTTTAATTAACTAATTAAACTTGATTAAAACCCAAAAGGCTTAATCCTCAAGATTAACCCACCATGGTCACTTAACATGGTAAAAACTCATTTAAAAACCCTAGTTTACATGCACATGTGTGTGCAAGCCTAGGAAAATTTTAGAAAAATATTTATTAAATTAGGAAAAATATTTGAAACACAATTTGGTAAACTATTTATTAAAACCCATTATTTAAATATATTTAGTCACTAAACAAATCCTAAGGTGTTACACTTATATTGCCACCATCTTCTATGTATATACAACCATGATAGAATGATGTATGTATGTATGTGTGCATGCACATCCATATGTGCATGAACAAGAATGAATGCATACATGCATGCATACATCTAAAAGGACGAGAAAAGATTTCTAGTGAGAAAATAATGGTCAAATGATAAATCAACACTTGATTTAGCAATCCGGTCATATCGCATACGACCTAACCAAAAGCAAGTCGCCCGATTAATATACGGTATCTCATACGCGCATTTTAACCGAGTCCATGCGCATTTCGCATATGCGCACCACAACATTTCGCCTGGACTAGGTAACTCCTTTATGGGACTCTAAGACTCGTCAATACGCCGGCAGTGGGTGATGATCATATCAAGCACCCCCAAGCCGCAAGAGGTCAGCTAAACGTAACGGCCACCCGGGTATTGAGCGATCAGAAGAAAACAAGCAAACCTGCTACAACTCCCGTCGAGCCGACCGGCAACACTACCGTACAGTCCGGTCTCTTCGTCAGATATGCTGCATATCGAGTCTAGGGATGGTAACGTCGACCCCAATAACTCAATAAGTCGTGCCGATGAAAGGCCTATAATAGATCGAGAAACTACTGGTAACACTTATCAGCAAATCTCAACAGCCCTGGCCAGGGACTTACTGATATAGCCAGTCGAGCACAGCACAGCATCAAATCCCAATACCGGGAGAGAAGAAACCCCTCCTATTGCTCATCGCCTTCGTGTGTCTTGGGACTGTACCCAAAGGCCACCTGTTTGCACGACTCAGTAGAGCCGTGGTAGGGTGGTAATCAAAGTACAGTAGGAGAACACACAAGGCTCTATGACGATCTCGGGTCTACAGACTAACCTGCACCAGTGTCACCTGGGAACTGCTATCCGACGATAGATATAATTCCATATAGGAGTTCTCGGCGAGTCCGTCCAGTGTACCCAGTCACCACTGAGCGCCCGCATACGATCTCGATGTCGAACATCGATGAATGTGGGAACATCCATCGCCCATCATATGGGTCCAGTATCATATACGCTAGTCTACTCTGGTATATCGATGCCCCGTCTCGATACACCTACGACTAAGGACATTTCAGGATATGCTTATAAACTACAGATGTCCCACTAGTATGATCTGTAAATCTACGGTAGCGCCCCGGCCGTCTTTCAGACGTCAAATGCGGAACAAAAACTTTTATAACTGGCGCTATCGCATACTATAACCCGGATCTTCCATTAACGCTAAACTAACAATCTACGAAGAGGGAAGAAAGGTTATACCGAATGATCCGAGTCCTTCGTTCTTTAACCATCATCCCACGCTCCATTGCGGCTGCTCCGATCTCGTCGATCTCCGATCTCCTCGTCCAGGTGGCACCACGTCATCGAATCTTTAAACAGGCTCCCGCCTCTGACTCGAGGCAACTCGGTCGTCGAGTTTGCTAAAAGAGACGACCAAGAATGATGTAGAGAATGAGTAGAATACTTTGTCTCGCTTCGTCCAAAGCCATGGACGAACGGTTAATGAAGTTGCTATTGGAATCGGGTGATGGAATGAAATGAGCTATGAAATTCCATACACCGAAAACTATCATAATCTTTTAACCAACAACCATTTCTTTTTCTACCAAGTGAGTGTGAGTGAGGGGAGGGGCCGACCATATAAGAGGAGGGGGGAGGTGAGTGTAGGAGAGGGGGAGGTGACAATAAGAGAAATATCTAGTATGAACACAAAGTGTGAAAATGATGAATCATTAACCAAGTCATCATTCATTAATGGAATCATTAAATGCAACCATGAGTCACAAAACACCTCACCACTTCTAGAACCTACTAGAAGCATCCACACTCATCTCAAGAAAAGATAAATCCGTATTTAACCGAATGTTAAATACGGCTGATAGAAAACTGGAAACTGGCAAATTCCAAAAGTGATCCCGAAACGAATTTCAGGATAACCCCGTAACTGTATAAATATACCCGCATTTGTATTACGACCGAATACAAATGCAACTGAGACAAAGATATTATATCTACTCTGTATAATACATGGATCTGGCTTAAACCAAAGCCCACCAGTATTATCTACCCGAAATATGATACTGCGTAAACGCACGTGCATTTTCCGAACCCTGCCATAAAAACATACGGCCTCTACAACATTTCGCTCGAACTTGGGAAACTATCTATGGGGGACTCTAATGACTCGTCAGTACCCTGGCAGTGGGTTTAACCACAAGCCGTCAGTGGCTCTAGCTATGCGTAACGGCTGCCCATGGACTGACCTCAAGGGAGGCCGATGAGCGAACTCATCCGGAAACCCTACTGAGCCTAACAGTGACAATGTATATACAGTCCGGTCCATTCGTCTATGAGTATCGCATATCCTGCCTAGGGGGCTAGTAATGTCAGACCCCCAATAGCTGTATAAGTCATGTCGGAGACAAGCCCTGAACACCCTGAGATACTACTGGAGTACCTACCAGTAAATCTCACCTTCCTTGGCCAAGGACTTGGTGTAATGGCTTTCCTAGACACAGCGCGACCTCCACCCCCAATACTGGGAGAGACGAATCCCCTGTCGATCCGCTCACGTGCCTCCATGTGGCTCGGGACTGTACTCAAAAACTACCTGTTTGCACGACTCCTTTGAGCCGTGGTAGGGTAGAAATCAAAGCACAGTGGGAACTCACACGAGTCAAATGACGACCTCAGGTCGATGAACTAACCTGTACACATGTCACCAGGGAACTGCTATCTGACGATATGTATAATACCAACTAGCAGGTTCCCGGCGAGTCCTGTCCGGTGTACTCATATGTCAAGTCCCGAAAGTACGGAACAAGACCGGCACTTAAACTACGAACGTCTCGAGGCGTACGTAATCTAAATAAACCGAAAACCCAGAAATCCATACCAAGAAAAGCAGTAGAGTGAAGGAAAACCAATTAAATCAAGTAGTTTTAATAGCATAAGCCGAATTATGCCCTTAAAAAAACATCAAATATTTCCTGAAAATTTCGGCAGAGTCTCCTTTGTAAATACTGGCTCCCAAACGGGATACAACATGAATAGTATACGAAATCAATAAAAGGCATCCCCAAGCGGGAGCTAGCTCTTCGTCAATCGACGGTCACAACCACACAAGCAATAATATATACAACGCCAACGGCGAGGATCAAAATTCAAATGGAAACTCAAAACCACAAGAAAACCACAGAAATATAACGCGCAACTCTAAGGTCGAAGGAATAACATCACTGGTCTCTATCTCAAAATAAATACATGCTTGGTTGATGGAACTTCTAGATACAACAGAGTAATAATATACAAGTTATATAATAGGGGGTACGATACAAGTAAACCCACCTACTAGCAAATCACCCGAAGGAAACTATGCCCGCAAGCCGTAATGAAACCTGTACGGCAAACCTGCAAGAAACTGGGGCACAACGGGGGTGAGTTGCCAACTCGTGAATAGAAAAATATCTACGAATAGAAATAGCATAAATAACGCAATCCTAGGTCAATGATCATAATATAACCTCAAATATATGTATAACATGCAGCCTATAACAATGGCTAGGGTGATATCTAACCCGAGTGTAATCTCGTGAGCCCGTGTCCGTGCCTCAGGCAGCAATATATCATATGAATGAGGTATGAATGCATGAAAACAGAATATATGTAAATGAAGAAACTGTTTTTATAATTTAGTGAGATTTCCTTTGTATTTTTAAAATGAGGTATCATAATGAAATCAGTATCAACAGTGTCTAGCATCGACACAAAACATAAATCTCAATGTCTCAAAATCTCAGGCTCCGGCTATCCGGACTAGCCTGTATCATCAAATCTCAGTACCTCAATATCTCGAAATCTCAATGTCTCAATCTCAATATCTAGGACGCCGTCAGTCCACACCGGCCCCTACCATCCATCTCAAGACCACGACGGTATCCTCCGGATATCCGACGCGTCGGGTAATATCATCGGTAGGTAGTCTCCCCCTGCCAGGCTCATCGTCATCACCACGAGCTTCTTGTCCCGGGGTACCTTACCGGGTCCACCATGTACCCGAAACGGTTCATCCAACTCCTCGAATCGGGTCTCGAAATCCATCAGCAAACTCATAGTGGACGACTCATACATCATGGGAAAAACCGCGCTTTTCATTTAAAAAGAGAAAGAAGAAGTTTGTATAGTTTTTGCGGTTTTCCCCAAATCCAGAAAATCTCATGGAAATCCGAATCCAAAACCTCAATAGCACGTAAAAAGTGAATATATGCATGAGAATCCATGAAAGCAGCATAACAATGAATAACAATATTCATGAAGTAGCAGGTAATAACTACAATGTCTAAACTAACATATAAGGCAAGTACACTAATATCATGTCTAAACTATTAGCTAACAGGCTATGTCAAGCAATAATATTTTATAAGGTGTACGTGACATGACAATTACCGATGAAGATGTGTGTGAGCCGGCAAGTAAGTGTACGTGGTACATACGCATCATCGGTAATGGTGCTGGTGTCCTAACAGTATGATATCAACAATGCAATAAGAAATTATAATATAAGTATGAGATGCGGAGCGAACAGTAATAATGAGCGCGAGCTAAATACTAAACACAACGATAACTAATCTGCATTACCCTAATATAAATCCTATAAATGGTGCCTTTTGAAATAACACGAATCATGGGGTTTTGAAAATAGGGGCTACGGTGTTTTTAAGAAAAGATACGTTTTTTTTTGAAATATCCGTAGAATCCCTTGACCTGTCTTTTAAAGTACGCACGATTCGTAAGCTTTGAAATAGGTAGGAACCGAATATAATCTGACAACTAACTAAACTAAAGGGCTAAGCTACAAGCTAGACTACAGGTAAGAAAACCGCCTAACATCTGAGTCGATACATATACATACCTGTATATATATATTAGTCGGTGATCCCGCCTCATTAATATCATACCCGATACCATATCTATAACCAGACATCCCAAGTCAAGAGTGCGGATCAATCATCAAAATATAGCTCGTACGTAAATCCGTCGTACGGCATCCCCAAATCTGGGTACGGGTCAATATCACATTCATCATACTATTCACCTGGTATCCTCTATCAATATCATGATCGGGGTACTGATCTACGTCTAGTACAATACTAATACCGCGTAAGTATGCATGGACGTGTGTGAAACACTACATCAAGGACCCGCTACAACGTCATGTCGTATCTCAAATATGAACCCTGCTATATCACCGATCTCACAGCCTCAAATCAAATCTCATCGACTCATCTTAAATCCCAAGTACTATCCTCATTATCCAAGCATGCGTATATGAATGTACATATGCATAGTCCCATACCCACGCATATATACATATATACACATCTCAATCTGTGCACAAGAAAGTAAAGTATGCAAGTCTGTGTGTGCGTATGTGGGTATAACAACTACTCTAGGGTTTCACAACTAACCCAAAGGTACTCCATGAACTCATAACCATAACATGAATGAACATTCTCGTATCATAAAACACCTATATAAACATATATACATGAGCTACACTACGGACTGCGGAGGTGCTATACGCCATCCACCCGACTTCTCCCCGTAGATATAAATCTACTCACCTGGTCCTCGCTCGCCGGTGCCGACGTCGCCACATGCTTGCTTGTCATCTCGAAGTCCACATGGGGGTACCTACATATCACAACGCATCGTATCGCATTAAAATTTGACTCATGACCAAAACGACACACGAATCCCACATAAGTAAAAACCTATGGTTGCTTTCACGAATCAACCCAAAAACCCTCGACGTCGGTGTACAAATGCCAGACCATCGAGAAAAATCCAAATACACTCATTTGCACATTTACGAACACTGATTTTAATATAAAATAGGTTAAAACTCACAAAAACCCCAATTTCACTTAAAAGTCATTTTTCCGAAAAATCTAGCAAGCACAATTCGCCGTTTTTGTACAAAACATGATGTTTAAATGAATGTAGCGGCCAATATACTTATTAAATATCTTAAATAAGTCATATAAATCATTTCCATAATTTACTCTCATCAATTTCATTAAACCCAAAAATCTAGTTTGCAACAATTAAGTAATTTGGACAATTTACATATAACAATTTGCAATTTAACACCAAAACTAGGTTTTACATATTTTAAGATGTCAAACTATACATTTCAACCTTAATGATATAATAAAAACCCTAATTTAAAAAATACAACCCTCACTAGATTTTTAATTTCATCAAATGCAATAATAAAGACCTAGTAACCAAAATAGCTTAAATCGGACGATTAAAAAGTGGCAATTTGTAATATAGCAACTAGCCTAGATTTGTACATGTCATAACATATTAATCTACCCACTACAACCATAATCTCATGATAGAAACCCTAATTTACATTCAAACACATTCACACAATTTCAATCTTGAAATTGGAATCACATAATTAGCTAATTAAACTAATTTAAAGTAGCTTATAAAAATCTAAACACTGAGGTTAGGATTATACCTCCAAACCAAGAGATCAAACTTAAGATCTAGCCTCCCAAAATGCTCTCTTTTCACAAAGATCCATGCTTGAAATGCTAAGGAATAATGGGTAAGTGTTGGATTTGGATTTAGATTTGAATTTGTATGGATTTTGAAGTGGTTTTGTGGATTTTTTTGATGCAAAATTCAGTGGGATTTAGGGGGGCTGTTGCTGTTGGGAGAAGGGGGGCTCGGCCTGAAGAGGGTGGGTGAGAGGAGAGAGAAATTGGTGAGGTTATGAAGTCAAGAATTGACCATGTCAATCAAGCCCATACCTAATATATGCATTCTTTCATTTTCCTTTTCCTTACATATTGTTTCATTTCAAACTAAACTAGAAGTGTGAGATGTGTGAGTGTGGGCCTGCCATGGGTTCGGCCAATGATAGAAAGTGGGGGGGTGTGAGTGTGGGGTGAAGGAAAATGACAAATACAACACCCCAACATCCATTTATACTAAAAAAAAATCATTTTTTCTTCAATAATTTCTAAACCGTTTTGGCAATAGATTTCGTTTCAAAAACCACATGATAAAATTTTATTTAATGTTTTATGTTGCACAAAATTTGTTTCAACTCATTCCAATTTGTAATTTTCCCTAATTAAATATATTAGTGACGGCTTAAAATAATATTAAAATAATTAATTTCGGAAAAATTTTCAGAAAATTTGAAATTTTACCAGTGGGTCAATAAACACCAAATACTAGCAATTACCTAGCTAGAATATGTATATTTAATTTTATAATAAAAATATTTGTATTTTGATTTTTTTACAGAAAACCCTCTTATTTTACCGATTTTTTTCGAAATTTCACCGAAACGATTTTCAAAACGTTACAATCTTCCCCCCTTAAAGAAATTCGGTCCCCGAATTTAAATTAAAAACTCCCCCCAAATACTAAAACATTTAAGCAAAACCATCAAGTCGTCGGGGCTCTGAAATCGTAAATACATAAAACAAATCGTAGCGCAATGCATGCGCATGAAAAATGAGCATAAAACTAAAAATCAAAACTCCATCAAGCATCCTGCAATCATCAGAGTCAGGGTGAAAACACGAATGCCAAATCTCAAGCAAGACCGATATGCTATAAATCGGAACTATACATGCAAATATCAGGAGGAAATGCATGCCAAATCCTTTAAGTTGTTGTGCAATGCACATAACACTGCACAGTGACAGACATCTATCATAAGAAAATAGCTATATACATATATACCTTTGTTTGAAATGTACGTTCCGCCGTTTTGGGAAATAATTTAGAAGGGTCTCCTTGTTTTAAACATTTCGTGTCATATCAGACACGTAGGTAAATACTGAGACTATAGCTCGCTTTTTGGAAATCCCTTCAATAACTATCAATGCATGCAAAATATATTCAGGTATTGTCCTCTGACTAGTCCTGCTCAGTACAAAAACTCATAGCAATCATCATAAAAATGTACTGCTCCATAAGAAATCAATCCCAAAATACGCGTATGAATACTACATGCGTATGGTGCGTACGGAAATCAAAATCCATATATGTGCCATACATATGCACAGAAACAAGATCTAAGTGCATTGGGTGTGCACAAAGCATCTGTCGTAGGCAACGTGTGTGCCTGACAGCAAAATCAGGTGCATCTGACATGCACGAAAAATCTCGATTTAGTGCATCTGGTGTGCACCAAAATCACATCTCAAAACATGCACTCAACATGCGTGAAAATCCAAGGCAGGTGCATCTATCATGCACGAAATCATGAAATCCAATATCAAGCGCCGAACATGCGCAAAATCAAATCAGGTGCACAAGGTGCATAAAACAAATATCGAGTATCACAATCGAAATCGAAGTCCAGTGCATCTAAGTACACAAAAGGCGCATCACTGCACTGCAAGCATATATAAACTATACAGAGTGCAGGAACCAATTCGTGTGCGTGCATACGCACAAAATCAACTCAAATGTCTAAAACCGTAAAATCACAAACATGTGAAACCAAGCACGAAGACGATATCAAGTGCAACATTGTGCAAAGATCGTAAATCCTCAATCCTCAAAATCAAATCATGCGAATAAATCACCCAAAACATCGAAATCAATAATGGCGGAATAGTACCGCTCAAGTGCATCCTCTAAGAATCTCGGGCCAACTGTCGCGGTCACTAGTGGGACGTCTCGTCGATGATCATGAACTCTGGCCTGCTGGTGTGAGTAACATGACCACTCCTGGGTCCAAGTCTTCTCGTAATTTGTCCCAGAAAGTTCCTGTCGAGGTCACTCCCAAATCTCGCCTCTGCCGAACTGTCCGAAAGTCATCATCCCTAACTAGATCTGTTCTCGTTCCAGAACGGCTGCATACTCATCACGACTCCTTCTGGAAGGTAAATCCAAGTACCATGCCTCAGCATGCACATCGCATCTCTGATGTCAGCGGAGTGAAACGTCATCTCATCTAGATCTGGTACGAACCTCTTACTTCACTTTTCTCTAATGTCGACCGCTTCGGACTCGTCTCGTCGTGGCTGCATGGACTGAGCTCCAACGGCTATCCTCGTATCGGGAGTCTCCCAAGAAATGCATCTCACCACCTAGCATCCGAATTAAGTCGAACCATCCAATCGATTGTCAAAACCTCGTAATCCCCCAAGGGCTCAACATCTTGGGTACAGTTTAATAGTATCGAGTACATACCACAGCATCGGTGGTCCAGCCGTAGAAGGGCAAACCCAAGCCTCACTAATAGCGCCGTGGAACTTCCGCAAACCCGAAGGTTCAAAGGCTTTCACACGGTTATTAAGTCGAGTTAGGGTTTCATTCTTTTAGAGGGACCATAGAATTGCCTGCATGTCTTTCCGACTATTTTAAACTTGGAATAATAGGTTTCTGACATTCGATCGTCTCTGTCGACTCCCAACGTCTCCGCGTGAAGTCGTCTCTAGCTGGAATCAATCTGTCTGATGACCTCGCATCGGGGTAGGCGAACGATCCACATGTGTAACACCTTAGGATAAGGGTTAGTGTATAATTATAATTAAATAATGATTTTTAATAAAAAGTTTACCAAACTGTGTTTTAAATATTTTTCCTAATTTAATAAACATTTTTCCAAAATTTTCCTAGGCTTGCACACACATGTGCATGTAAACTAGGGTTTTTAAATTAAGTAAATACAATAATTATTAACCATGGTGGGTTAATTGTAGGATTAATTCTTTTGGATTCTTAAATGGGTTTAATTAATTAGTTAAACTAAAAGATTACTTTAATTCAAATGGTAAGGGTGTTGACTTGTGAGAAGGAGAGAGAGAGAGGGCATCATGGCTCAAGCCATGCTTGCCATTAATGAGGTGAGAGAGAGAGAGGGGTGACTTTAGTGTGTGATGATTAGGGTGGCTCTCATTTCTTTCTTTGGTTTTCTCTCAAACTCTCACACTCTCACATACACAACACACCAACACACTCACACACACACTTACCTCTTCAAGCAGCAGCAGAAGCAACTGAAGCAGCAGCAAAAGCAACAGAAGCAGCAGCAGAAGCACAAGCAGCAGCAGCAGCAGCAACATTCAGCAACTGCAGCCTCTTCTCTTCTCTTCTCCACCTTCCTGCAGCTCCTTAAGGTCGAGAGTGAGGTATATTTCCTATCTTGCTTCACTAGTTTGCCTAGTTAGTGTAGTTTTGCATCGGTTATTGGATATTGGTGCGTTTTAGTGCGATATGGGGTGTTTAGTGTGAACTTTGTGCTAGTGAGGTGTAGATTAGTTCCAGTAGGATGATTGTGGTCTGTTGAGGCCATTGTAACTTAGTCGAACCCCGATTACACTAAAATACCACCAGTTTCATGTTTGATGCAAATATCGTATTTGGGCAAAATGTGAGTTTTCTGGAACTGCTATCAACTCGGTGAGTGCAGATTGATTTTGGGAAGACTGTAGTGTAGTGGAGTAGAGATGATGCACCAGGTGAAACCCGACCCCCATACAGCTACAGTAGGCCGCCAATTTCCTCATTCTGGCCGCCAATTGCGGCCAGATGGGTAGGGTTTGGGTTGGGGTTTGGTCCAGTGGGTGTCTGCTACTGTGGGTAGTGTTTTGGTATATATATATTTTTAAGATCAATTCTGTAGGAAAATCTGGGACCAAATACCTGTTTTGCCGTTTTTCTAAACCTTCGCGACACGCGTGATACGTGAGTAGGTTTGGGTTCTGCGTATCGCGGCGCGTCGGGGTAGTTTTGTGGCGCGTGAGTACACGTTTTAGCGTATCGCGCACACGCGCGATTGGTTTGCGACACAGGTTTCTTGTTGGATTATAATGTCGCGTTTTGTGACTTAAGCTTATGTGTGATATGTATACGTGATTCTAGGTTCGCAGGCCAGTGAGACGGACGCTGCGAAGAAGGGCAAGCAAGTGGTTGGATACACTTAGCGCGAGACACGGTGAGTAGATTTCACATCTACGGGGATATCGCCCGCATGGCGTTATGCGTCAGGGCTGATAGGATCTTAGTATTACATATTGCATTTACCTATGGACTGTCATCTCATATTGCATTTCCCTGCTATGTGTTATTGATATATGCTAGAACTGATAGAACACCACACTATTACTAACGGTTTATGTTGCACGAGCACTATTTACATGCTACACACACACCGTTAGTAATGGCCATGCCACACTCACTGTAGAACTGCCATGATTATACTGTTGTGTTATTGCTGTAGTTCACCATACATGTGATTGACTATGATTTCCTGGACGTTGGGAGCCGCATGACATCTTTAAAAACGGAAACTATTTTAAAAAGCGGCTTTCCCTTATATACCTGCCATGGATTGATTATATTGTACCTCACATTGGATTTTACTATTGGTATTGGATTTTCATGTGATTTCTGTTTTTGAGGACCGTGGAATTATTTAAGGAAAGATATGCTATTTTGAAAACCCGGTACCTCGTGATATGATATTTTGGTGTGTCCACCACGCGTTTTCTCGGTGCTGAGACGTGTGCTTGAAACCCGATTCGAGGAGTGGATGTTCCGTTTGCGGGTTCGTGGTGGGCCCGGTATGGTTCCCCTCGGCGAGATGATCGATAGGATTTGCCGATTGAGTCTGGAGGCGGGCGAGTACCTACCGGTGATTGGTTGGACCTGGCAGTTGTCCGGAGGATACTGACCAGAGTCGAGTGATGGTTGCGGGATGACCGTGCTGCCGGGGCCGAGGGCCGATACCGCAGACGGACCCCGTGGGGCCGGTCCAGATTGACGGCGCCCGATATTTGAGAATTTACGTGTCGATGCTGGACACGGGTATTTTATGATGTTTTGGGTGCCGATGTTGGGCACTCGTGATTCCTCCGAGATATACAGGATTTGAGGGCCGATGGGTGTGCCGGCGCCTGAGTATATGTGGGATTTGGGTGCAGTTTGAGGCACCGATCATTGCTTTCCATGTTGACATAGTCCATGTAGATATTATTTATCCCATACTCAGTATTGATTACTATACATCTCATCCTGTGGCATTTACCTGTTAAAGTACATGCATTACTACTGTATCCACTGTTGACATGCATTGATATCATCTGCTGGCATTAGTAGAGCCACGCTATATGTGCATGCCTGCGATCACCTTTATATGTTATCTCTATTCACGAGTTGGCAACTCACCCCCGTTGTGCCACAGTGTTTGCAGGTTGCCCTTGGGAGTAGTCACGGCTGGCTGTTTCCTCATCTTTTGGCACAGATACCCCTTTTGAGCAGAGGTAGCCCTTTTGCTGTTTAGGTGGGTTTTGTACGGTATCTGTTATCTTTCAGTTGTATATTGATGTATCTAGTACTCTCCATCTACCTTATGTATTGACTTAGAGACAGTTGTGAGGACGATATGTATGATTTTATATTCTGGTGTCGAGCTCGCATGTGAGCCGACGTTACTTTATGCAGTCTTATCTTTTATGATATTGTCCTTCTTTTACTGTGTATTCTTCGCTACCGCGTCGTATATCATATTGTGATGCTTTATTCTCGTCACTTGTTATTTCCGCCACACCTTACTTTTACCCGACTTTCGGGACTAATGTTTTAAAGAGGAAATGTTACCAAAATTATAAAACTCATAACTTTTGAACTTGAAAGGGATTTCTACTAAATAAATGGAAGTTTTTCAGACATTTACTATTGCTTTTACAAAATGTTTTAAATCACTCTATATTTATTGGTTTTGATTTCTGGGTTCGGCTTACTTAGCCGCGTTGCGCCTGTAGACGTTGCGTGGTTAAGTGCCGGTCACGAGTCGAATTCTCGGGTCGTGACAACATGTCCTAGTCATTCATCCTCGATGACTAGAGACCTTCTATCATCTCTTAGTACAACTCGTTCTGCACTAACTCCAGCATCTGGGGAAATATCTCGTCGTTCACAGCAATAACTGGCTCGCTCGTCTGCACGCTGAACCGTGCCTCGACCATCATGAATAAGCAACACACCAACGGTCATCAAAATCTGGCTGGCCTCTATCATTGGCTCAATCCTCTAGTGTCGATCAGCACATCCGAGTAACCTCATAAAGGCGATCCGCCAAACGCTCGTGGCGCGGAAACACAGTAAAAAGACACATCTCCGCAATCGTGTGTCGCCGGAATTTCGCCCTGGTCAGTCCTCGTTCGTGACGAGCTCGTGCTGACAGCAACTCTAGCTGTAGCTCCCCCTGCCCGTAATCGTGGCAGCAAAACCATAACTGGTACTGATGAGGCTAGATCGGAATGAATATAATACTGAGCAAAGAAATGTACATCCTAAGGCTTCTTAAGTGGAGTAGCATATCATAAATATGCTGCGGAACATGCCCACGGTACGTCACTCTACTTTAGTCACCTATTCCATCAACCAAGGGTAATCCTACGCTCCGAAGGTAAAACCTAACGCTCTGATACCAACTTTGTCAAGTCCCGAAAGTACGGAACAAGACCGGCACTTAAACTATGAACGTCTCGAGGCGTACGTAATCTAAGTAAACCGAAAACCCAGAAATCCAAACCAAGAAAAGCAGTAGAGTGAAGGAAAACCAATTAAATCAAGTAGTTTTAATAGCATAAGCCGAATTATGCCCGTAAAAAAACATCAAATATTTCCTGAAAATTTCGGCAGAGTCTCCTTTGTAAATACTGGCTCCCAAACGGGATACAACATAAATAGTATACGAAATCAATAAAGGGCATCCCCAAGCGGGAGCTAGCTCTTCGTCAATCGACGGTCACAACCACACAAGCAATAATATATACAACGCCAACGGCGAGGATCAAAATTCAAAAGGAAACTCAAAACCACAAGAAAACCACAGAAATATAACGCGCAACTCTACGGTCGAAGGAATAACATCACTGGTCTCTATTTCAAAATAAATACATGCTTGGTTGATGGAACTTCTAGATACAACAGAGTAATAATATACAAGTTATATAATGGGGGGTACGATACAAGTAAACCCACCTACTAGCAAATCACCCGAAGGAAACTATGCCCGCAAGCCGTAATGAAACCTGTACGGCAAACCTGCAAGAAACTGGGACACAACGGGGGTGAGTTGCCAACTCGTGAATAGAAAAATATCTACGAATAGAAATCGCATAAATAACGCAATCCTAGGTCAATGATCATAATATAACCTCAAATATATGTATAACATGCAGCCTATAACAATGGCTAGGGTGATATCTAACCCGAGTGTAATCTCGTGTGCCCGTGTCAGTGCCTCAGGTAGCAATATATCATATGAATGAGGTATGAATGCATGAAAACAGAATATATGTAAATGAAGAAACTGTTTTCATAATTTAGTGAGATTTTCTTTGTATTTTTAAAATGAGGTATCATAATGAAATCAGCATCAACAGTGTCTAGCATCGACACAAAACATAAATCTCAATGTCTCAAAATCTCAGGCTCCGGCTATCCGGACTAGCCTTTATCATCAAATCTCAGTACCTCAATATCTCGAAATCTCAATGTCTCAATCTCAATATCTAGGGCACCGTCAGTCCAGACCGGCCCCTACCATCCATCTCAAGACCACGACGGTATCCTCCGGATATCCGACTCGTCGGGTAATATCACCGGTAGGTAGTCTCCCCCTGCCAGGCTCATCGTCATCACCACGAGCTTCTTGCCCCGGGGTACCTTACCGGGTCCACCATGTACCCGAAATGGTTCATCCAACTCCTCGAATCAGGTTTCGAAATCCATCAGCAAACTCATGGTGGACGACTCATACATCAAGGGAAAAACCACACTTTTCATTTAAAAAGAGAAAGAAGAAGTTTGTATAGTTTTTGCGGTTTTCCCCAAATCCAGAAAATCTCATGGAAATCCGAATCCAAAACCTCAATAGCACTTAAAAAGTGAATATATGCAAGAGAATCCATGAATGCAGCATAACAATGAATAACAGTATGCATGAAGTAGCAGGTAATAACTACAATGTCTAAACTAACATATAAGGCAAGTACACTAATATCATGTCTAAACTATTAGCTAACAGGTTATGTCAAGCAATAATATTTTCTAAGGTGTACGTGACATGGCAATTACCGATGAAGATGTGTGTGAGCCGGCAAGTAAGTGTACGTGGTACATACGCATCATCGGTAATGGTGCTGGTGTCCTAACAGTATGATATCAACAATGCAATAAGAAATTATAATATAAGTATGCGATGCGGAGCGAACAGTAATAATGAGCGGGAGCTAAATACTAAACACAACGATAACTAATCTGCATTACCCTAATATAAATCCTTCAAATGGTGCCTTTTGAAATAACACGAATCATGGGGTTTTGAAAATAGGGGCTACGGTGTTTTTAAGAAAAGATACGTTTTTTTTTTAAATATCCGTAGAATCCCTTGACCTGTCTTTTAAAATACGCACGATTCGTAAGCTTTGAAATAGGTAGGAACCGAATATAATCTGACAACTAACTAAACTAAAGGGCTAAGCTACAAGCTAGACTACAGGTAAGAAAACCGCCTAACATCTGAGTCGATACATATACATACCTGTATATATACATTAGTCGGTGATCCCGCCTCAATAATATCATACCCGATACCATATCTATAACCAGACATCCCAAGTCAAGAGTGCGGATCAATCATCAAAATATAGCTCGTACGTAAATCCGTCGTACGGCATCCCCAAATCTGGGTACGGGTCAATATCACATTCATCATACTATTCACCTGGTATCCTCTTTATCAATATCATGATCGGGGTACTGATCTACGTCTAGTATAATACTGATACCGCGTAAGTATGCATGGACGTGTGTGAAACACTACATCAAGGACCCGCTACAACGTCATGTCGTATCTCAAATACGAACCCTGCTATATCACCGATCTCACAGCCTCAAATCAAATCTCATCGACTCATCTTAAATCCCAAGTACTATCCTCATTATCCAAGCATGCGTATATGAATGTACATATGCATAGTCCCATACCCACGCATATATACATATATACACATCTCAATCTGTGCACAAGAAAGTAAAGTATGCAAGTCTGTGTGTGCGTATGTGGGTATAACAACTACTCTAGGGTTTCGCAACTAACCCAAAGGTACTCCATGAACTCATAACCATAACATGAATGAACATTCTCGTATCATAAAACACCTATATAAACATATTTACATGAGCTACACTACGGACTGCGGGGGTGCTATACGCCATCCACCCGACTTCTCCCCGTAGATATAAATCTACTCACCTGGTCCTCGCTCGCCAGTGCCGACGTCGCCATGTGCTTGCTTTTCGTCTCGAAGTCCACATGGGGGTACCTACATATCACAACGCATCGTATCGCATTAAAATCCGACTCATGACCAAAACGACACACGAATCCCACATAAGTAAAAACCTATGGTTGCTTTCACGAATCAACCCAAAAACCCTCGACGTCGGTGTACAAACGCCAGACCATCGAGAAAAATCCAAATACACTCATTTGCACATTCACGAACACTGATTTTAATATAAAATAGGTTAAAACTCACAAAAACCCCAATTTCACTTAAAAGTCATTTTTCCGAAAAATCTAGCAAGCACAATTCGCCGTTTTTGTACAAAACATGATGTTTAAATGAATGTAGCGGCCAATATACTTATTAAATATCTTAAATAAGTCATATAAATCATTTCCATAATTTACTCCCATCAATTTCATTAAACCCAAAAACCTAGTTTGCAACAATTAAGTAATTTGGACAATTTACATATAACAATTTGCAATTTGACTCCAAAACTAGGTTTTACATATTTTAAGATGTCAAACTATACATTTCAACCTTAATGATATAATAAAAACCCTAATTTAAAAAATACAACCCTCACTAGATTTTTAATTTCATCAAATGCAATAATAAAGACCTAGTAAGCAAAATAGCTTAAATTGGACGATTAAAAAGTGGCAATTTGTAATATAGCAACTAGCCTAGATTTGTACGTGTCATAACATATTAATCTACCCACCACAACTATAATCCCATGATAGAAACCCTAATTTACATTCAAACACATTCACACAATTTCAATCTTGAAATTGGAATCACATAATTAGCTAATTAAACTAATTTAAAGTAGCTTATAAAAATCTAAACACTAGGGTTAGGATTATACCTCCAAACCAAGAGATCAAACTTAAGGTCTAGCTTCCCATAATGCTCTGTTTTCACAAAGATCCATACTTGAAATGCTAAGGAATAATGGGTAAGTGTTGGATTTGGATTTAGATTTGAATTTGTATGGATTTTGATGTGGTTTTGTAGATTTTTTTGATGCAAAATTGAGTGGGATTTGGGGGGGCTGTTGCTGTTGGGAGAAGGGGGGCTTGGCCTAAAGAGGGTGGGTGAGGAGAGAGAGAAATTGGTGAGGTTATGAAGTCAAGAATTGACCATGTCAATCAAGCCCATACCTAATATATGCATTCTTTCATTTTCTTTTTCCTTACATATTGTTTCATTTCAAACTAAACTAGAAGTGTGAGATGTGTGAGTGTGGGCCTGCCATGGGTTCGGCCAATGATGGAAAGTGGGGGTGTGTGAGTGTGGGGTGAAGGAAAATGACAAATACAACACCCCAACATCCATTTATACTAAAAAAAGTATTTTTTCTTCAATAATTTCTAAACCGTTTTGGCAAAAGATTTCGTTTCAAAAACCACATGATAAAATTGTATTTAATGTTTTATGATGCACAAAATTTGTTTCAACTCATTCCAATTTGTAATTTTCGCTAATTAAATATATTAGTGACGGCTTAAAATAATATTAAAATAATTAATTTCGGAAAATTTTTCAGAAAATTTGAAATTTCACCAGTGGGTTAACAAACACCAAATACTAGCAATTACCTAGCTAGAATATGTATATTTAATTTTATAATAAAGATATTTGTATTTTGACTTTTTACAGAAAACCCCTTTATTTTACTGATTTTTTCGAAATTTCACCGAAAAGATTTTCAAAACGTTACATCATAAACCAATGAGCACCTGTATACATCTTAGGTGATCCAACTGACACCAGTGGCTTGTGAGACCGGCCACCGCCCATTGTCGGGGTCTCGACTGTATACACTAGTCTACTCCGGAGTATCGATGCCCTGTCTCGAAACTCCCACGACTAGGGACCACAATTAAGGAAATGCTTATAGACCACCCAACTCTCACTTATATGATCGCCCGCATACTGTTGGTAGACAAGTAAGATCCTAAGGGTTCTATCAAAGTGTAATCGTGATCAGTCACCTGAACCTATACACGACTGATAAAGGCAAACCAGATAGCATACTATCATCTCGAGTAAGACTGTCCTACCGGTATAGGTCCTCCTCAATCATTGCAATCACGTACCTGCGATCCAATAATTGACTTTGAGGGCACTATATCCAACAATCTCGCACTTGCACTTAAGGCTAATTATTGCGATGTCGCGTACTCACAGCCCGTGTGAGACCAACTCCCCTACTAATCAGTTTCACAAAGCCCGTTTGTAAAACTATTGTGTTTGAGAAATATCCTCAGTGAGTGGATCCACCCTGATGTTTCTTTCTATGTCTCTCTTACTCTCAAGTTCACGGAGAAAGCCATCTCCCGAATTGAGTAATACTTGTCTTAAAATATGTCTGGATATCTGATGGAACCTAGTTCATAGATGAACTCCAAACCCAAACTTCTTAAACTGTATCGATAACTGAACCTAATCAGTATCCTACACCAAGCCTCCCACAGTATCCTCTTGGACCACCTGTCCATAATACTGTCCCTCGTCAGAAGGAAAACTATAACTCTGATAATCTTTCTGTCATCCATGTCACCTTTGAAGCCTGGAATGATAACCGTCTCCCGAAGGAGGCTGCCGTCATCAAATCCGTAAAACATGCACTTATGTTCTAAAACTGCTTCCTTATGTTTCTCCAGGATTGGATTAATACAAACTTATTACATCTAGTGCAAAAACAACATCTGGTGTGGTACTTGACATCTCATGATTGACTCAATTACCTAAGCAAGTGATCTGCCAATCATGCACATCCCTCTCCCCTTTAGTCTGTAAGACACCTTAGAGAGGGTGACTCCATCACCTGCAGGTACACCACCATGCCAGGAGTCAACTATTCTAAAAACCATTAGAATATAGTCAAAGTACCCACATTGGGAAACTACCCAAATCCAGATATAAAACCATAGATCTAGAAACCAGAATGTCAAATATTATATCCATATCCTGTCTAGAGAAACAACTGTGTGACGACCACAGTAAAACCGATCGTAGTATAGGAATTTTACATCCTACTCTGTGTATGTCATCCAAATACTAGGACATCACACCCTACTACCTTCTTAACAGATCCATCCCCTATTCAGATGAAGTCAAACCCATGACTGTCACATCAAAATTAGATGATCTATCGCCGTTATAACTGCTCAAGTCTATAAATAGATATAAGCTACTTGCCCACTATGCTTCCGCTGCTCCCACTGACCACAACAACCCTCCTACCGGGTCTCATAGCCTGGAACAACAGTAGTGTCAAGTCTGGGTAGATAAGAACCTCCCTGTCACCGTCCTTAAGGCTACCGAAGTACCTCTCAGGTGTCTGAGGTTACCCACCATCTCTGCGGAGTGGCTAAAGGAATGTCAAACCTGATTGAATCTTTAGGTCCTATTAAATTTTCCGTAATCGTTTGCGGTTCTGGAATCACTTCCAGTTCTACCATACTCCCACTGCTGTTTTTTGAAAAAATCCATTTTACTAAAACTGTGACGAGTCAAGAACAATATCACTATTGATCTTCCAGATGGTAGAAAGTCAACCCTTGTCGTAGCCTGGGCCAACCCACAAACAGCCATTACAGAAACGTGCCCTGAGTTATCCAGAGTCTGGTTTTAAACATAAGCCGGAAAACTCCCCGTACCTTAACATCGTTAAGATATGAACTATTCTATATCCAATATAGAAACTTTAGCACTTATTTAATTGGAACCAGATTCTAATCATGCAGCTGTCTCCAGTACATATCAACTTTATGGAGAGAGGCTAAACAGCATTACTCAACTTAGGAATCCATCCAATTATGAGTAACCTGAAAGAGAAACAAGTTTCTCAAAACTTTTACTATCATCTGAATACCAATCACAAGAATCTACATCTTCGATCTCTTTGAAGAATCCCGATATTTGCGATATCTGGTTCTTTACTTTATTCTTATACCCACAACTTCTCAAAACTTAGACCTTGTATTTCTACGAAACACTTGTCTAAAACCAGAGAAGTCATAAGTAAACAGAACATAGTACGAGGACCTACCCCTTTGTCCTGATGGACAATGGACAACAAACAATACTCTGTATAAGTCCGCTGAGTTGAATAACTCAAAACCTGTGCGTCGTAGGTTGAAAACTGTACCCAGGAGATTTCCTCAAATATCACCAATTACAACGAATTCCGATATAATGAGGATGATCACCTAATTCCCAATAACATCCTCCCACTCATCATCTGTAAAACCATACAGATGTGAGAATGAAACCTGGTGAATACACACCCTGGAGTAAGTATCTAATCAGGAAAACAATTTTCCATTAACAATTCACTGAAACATGAAAATGTTTCGTAGGGGTATCCTGGTATTCATAGTAATGCCTCTTCCATAATCCAATTCATGATTGTAACCGTATAATTCTTTGCCATCTCTCCAAATCCCTTTATTTGTCTTTAGTCGTTACCTTCTGTACACCACGTTAGGCTAAATGGTTTTCTTCCTTCCCTACCGTTCGGCACCAGCCTATGGTTTGGAAGAAGACTATCCAGTAAGCATAATAGGTGTACCCTCCTAAACCAAGGAGTACTCGTAACCTGAGAGAAGGTGATGATAAAAGTCAACTGAATAATACCTTAATTCTTTTAAAGGTTAAATAGGAGTGGAGATGAAGTACGCAGTTTGGTCGTGAATGATAACAGTCGCAACTTACTTTGCCCTTTTTCTAATCCCTTTATTTTGTCTTTACATATTACCTTCTGTACACCCTACTTAGGCTAATTGGTTTTCTTCATTCCCTACCTTTCGGCACCTTCCTATGGTTTGGAAGAAGACTATCCAATAAGCGTAATAGGTGTACTCTCCTAAACCAAGGAGCCCTCGTAACCTGAGAGAAGGTGATAATAAAAGACAACTGAATAAACCAATTCTATTTCTCCTGAACCTTGATCCATCCTCGAAGAAGTCCCTTCGAGTTCGTATATAACCATACGATGGATCTATCCAATGGAAGTGGATGTCCGTAGTAATACGGGGTGTTCTGAGAAATTCAAAGGGTAAAAGAAGGAGTGGCAATGACTTCTGCAACTCAGACAATCCAAAAGCCAGTATTTTAAGAAGGTTCGGTCAACTTGGTCCCTGAGTCATAGTCTAGGGTCGGTCAAAGGTCGCTGCCAAAGAGAGAGAGAAAAGAAACACTCTGCGTGCACTCTAACCTAGATCAGAATGGTTTTCACTTTATCTAATCCGGAAACCTCCCACTGTACTGTCAAATTCTCCTCCAAACCTGAAAGAAGAATCAATCGGGATCACCCGAAGAGTAAACCAACTCATCAGTGGGAATCGGGATCCAACTCTCATCGCATGATAACGTGATGGAATCCACTCGCGTTATCACACTCCAGAAGGTATGCGCATGCCTGGCAAGTTTCAGTTTCTTTAGAAACTCCCGATATGATTTTTACCCCATGCTCTTATGATCGTGACTAAGGGCCAACCCATCATAAGTCACATGTCAAGTTCTTCCCATCATTATCTTGTTAATTTGAATCCACCCGTACTCGTCCTTGACTAAGGGCCAACAAGGCTGTACGACTGTCCCAAACTAACGCATCTATCTATGCAACATATGAACACCCCAGCAGCTACCATTCTCTATGTCCTAGCTAAGGGCCAGACCAACATAGCTTGAATACTACTGACCATTCATATGAAATGACCGAGGGCTACGACTGGTTTTTGGCGAAAAACCTTTAACGTAATGAACTTGATCTCGTTGAACGAACCTGATAGCTTTTTATAAAAGTATAGTGGCGAAAACCTTTGCTAAAGAGGTCACTCCCGATGAAGGGATCTCGGCTCTTTCCTCGTGGAATGAGGTGCAGGATATTCCACTGAATACCGCGATGCAAGGCAACATGTAATCGACTATAGTGAATTTATTACCCTGACGCAAACTTCTGCCCAAGGGGTCAGTCCCGGTGAAGGGATATCGGCCCTTGCCCCGTCGAATGAGGTGCAGGATATTCCAACCGAATACCACTGTGCAAAACAAAAGGAAACATCTTTGTAATAACACTTTTTAAATTGTTCCAACAACATCCAAACAGGTTTGTTTTACTTTGCATTGATCAGAATCAACGCTGTCCCATCAATTAATCACACCAGAAAAGAACGAAAATAAAATGTACGTATATGCCATCCGGATTCGTCACTGGGTCCTGTCATCACCCGTTAGGTTACTTAACTAACGATAGAGCGGGGACTGAACTAGCGTAGGTATAAAACATATACAACATCTAATAGTATATATACCAATATACAATAATCTCTCCAGGCGTGATAATATGCAACATTACAGAAAAGTAATAAGCATCACAGAACAATACAGATAATCTGGGATCCCCGAGTTTCACAGAGCCGCTGCTGAAACCCGACGTTCCCCTGTCGTGTGGATAGCAGTGTGCAATGGTAGTGCAGTTTGGATTTATTTGTACATTTGATATTGCGGGGAGAGCGTCTAACATATGGACTGCCGTCACTGCCTGTTGTATAATATTCTTTTGGGGCACTACCGGGTCGAGGTCGATGTTCTGTGTTGTGCTATGATGTTGCGGATTTGTCGTGGTGGATAGCCTGCGGAGGATCCGCGGCTCAAGCTAAGGTTTTTCCATGGATCCGCCGCAGGCTATCCACCATGACAAATCTGCAACATCACAGCACAATACAGAACATCAACGCGAATGTCACATTCGCAAACCCGTCTAAAAGGACTATAGCAATTAGACGCAGTTTACCGATCAAATGACATTCCCGGTCGGAGACATATTGTAAGTACTATAAACTAACACGTTTAAATTTCGATCGAGTAAATTTCCCGAAGTGGGCCCCAAGCAAATTTGCTGTACAGTAAAAAACACTGAGCCCAAATGAACAGTTCCAGAAACCACAATTTCCAACATAGAATCCACTGTAGAAAATTGACCAATTGATCTCACTTTCCTGCGGCGGATCAGCGGCCAAACCCTAGCTTGGGCCGCGGATCCGCGGCGGAACAGTGAAATCACTTGGTCGAATTTCTACAGTATTCCTCAAAAACCCTGCTTGATTTTCTGGTATGGTCAAAATGATTTTTAGACCAGTTTGAAAATTAACAGAAACTTAAATACTAGAAATTGCGATTTTCGAAAATCCGTTCGATCGCTCTTTTAAACGCGTTAGCACAAGTTAGTAAAGCTTAATGGCGTGGCTTTGATACCATGTAAGTCTACGGTAGCGCCCCGGCCGTCTTTCAGACGACATATGCAGAACAAAAACTTTTATAACTGGCGCTATCGCATACTATAACCCGGATCTGCCATTAACGCTAAAGTAACAATCTACAAAAAGGGAAGAAAGGTTATACCGAACGATCCGAGTCCTTCGTTCTTTAACCATCATCCCACGCTCCGTTGCGGCTGCTCCGATCTCGTCGATCTCCGATCTCCTCGTCCAGGTGGCACCACGTCATCGGATCTTTAAACGGGCTCCCGCCTCTGACTCGAGGCAACTCGGTCGTCAAGTTTGCTAAAAGAGACGACCAAGAATGATGTAGAGAATGAGTAGAAGACTTTTTCTCGCTTCTTCCAAAGCCATGGACGAACGATTAATGAAGTTGCCATTGGAATCGGGTGATGGAATGAAATGAGCTATGAAATTCCATACACCGAAAACTATCATAATCTTTTAACCAACAACCATTTCTTTTTCTACCAAGTGAGTGTGAGTGAGGGGAGGGGGCCGGCCATATAAGAGGAGGGGGGAGGTGAGTGTAGGAGAGGGGAAGGTGACAATAAGAGAAATATCTAGTGTGAACACAAAGTGTGAACACAATTAATGAAAATGATGAATCGTTAACCAAGTCATCATACATTAATGGAATCATTAAATGCAACCATGAGTCACAAAACACCTCACAACTTCTAGAACCTTCTAGAAGCATCCACACTCATCTCAAGAAAAGATAAATCCGTATTTAACTGAATGTTAAATTCGGCTGATAGAAAACTGGAAACTGGCAACTTCCAAAAGTGATCCCGAAACGAATTTCAGGATAACCTCGTAACTGTATAAATATACCCGTATTTGTATTACGACCGAATACAAATGCAACCGAGACAAAGATATTATATCTACTCTGTATAATATATGGACCCGGCTTAAACCAAAGCCCACCAGTATTATCTGCCCGAAATATGACACGTGCGTAAACGCACGTGCATTTTCCGAACCCTGCCATAAAACCATACAGCCTCTATAACGTTTCGCCCAAACTTGGGAAACTATCTGTGGGGGACTCTAATGACTCGTCAGTACCCTGGTAGTGGGTTTAACCACAAGCCGTCTGTGGCACTAGCTATGCGTAACGGCTGCCCATGGACTGACCTCAAGGGAGGCCGATGAGTGAACTCATCCGGAAACCCTACTGAGCGTAACAGTGACAATGTATATACAGTCTGGTCCGTTCGTCTATGAGTATCGCATATCCTGCCTAGGGGGCTAGTAACGTCAGACCCCCAATAGCTGTATAAGAGATGTCGGAGAAAAGCCCTGAACACCCTGAGATACTACTGGAGTACCTACAAGTAAATATCACCTGCCTTGGCCAAGGACTTGGTGTAATGGCTTTCCTAGACACAGCGCGACCTCCACCCCCAATACCGGGAGAGACGAATCCCCTGCCAATCCACTCACGTGCCTCCATATGGCTCGGGACTGTACCCAAAAACTACCTGTTTGCACGACTCCTTTGAGCCGTGGTAGGGTAGAAATCAAAGCACAGTGGGAACTCACACGAGACAAATGACGACCTCAGGTCGATGAACTAACCTGTGTTAGTTGTATGTATGCCCTAGAGGCCAGTATTGTACAGATGATGTATATTATATTGGATGCTTGGACATATATAGAGATGACTTTCTTGCTCGATATGATAGTATGCTATCATGACCCAGAATTGGCCCGTGACGGCCCTAATACTACGCAACGCCTAAAGACGCAACGTAGTAAAAGAATGCCAAAACCCAGAAATCTAAACCAAGAAAAATACGCAAAAGATAATATAAGTTTAGAAGCAAATGAAATCGCAACCCAAATTCTTTAAAAGTCTTACTTCCTTTCTTTTAAAATTTTAGCAACAACCCATTTGTAGAAACCAGCCACAATGAATACAACAGAAAATAATAACAGTAGAGAAAAAAGCTGTATATACATAAGACCTCAAATCCACAATAATACACCTAACGTCCTCACCAAGTCTCTATGTCAATAAATACAATAGTAGATGGAGAGAGAGTACAATATACAACGAAGGTACAATATGAAATACAGATAACCGTCTAACCCACCTAAGCAAAATGGTACTGTGAGCTGATGCGATATCTGTAGCAAAAAGTGGTAGCTGGATAGCTGAATAGAGGAATAGCCTGCCTCGACTACTCTGGGGGAAAACCTGAAACACCTGTGGCACAACGGGGGTGAGTTGCCAACTCGTGAATAGTATAAAACATATGCAGGTAATCGCAGGAATGCACGTACAGCATGAATCTAAGATATGCGATTACAATAGTAATATGTCATGCAATGCTGAATTAAGAAGAGTACGCTAGCAGGTACAATCAATATGTGAAGCAGTGATGTCATGATAGTAGTATGCAATGACTATGCAATAGAGATATGAGGAGGCAAATATGCAACTATCATAAGGGTACACTACAAGTACTACCAATATATGAATCTGTGCATAAGGTAGGTAAGGGTGAGGTATAGGGTGGAATATGTCATTTTCCACGGAAACCTGACGTCGTGGCAGGATCACAATCCATCAAGATACTCCAATCCCAAATCCTCAAATCAGCCCCCACATAGGGCACTCACACCATATAAGTCTCACATCTCCTCAATGTACAATATCGAGTAATCTCCTATATCCCGAATGTACAAATCACCAATCACATAGGTATATCCAATGTTCAAATCCCAATGAATCACCTAGTATCCCAAGTCCAATCTCAAGTAAGTTTCTAGCATCCTAAAAGTAAATATATGTACAGAAATAAATATGATGGGGGCAATACACATATATTAGCGTCCCATACCACTAATATTGGTGTAAGGGTATATATAACAACGGCTAAATCCCCTGTTATATATACAAAAAGGGGTTAGAGAAATATCATGAAAACGTATGCCAAGCATCGACACAGAAATCCTCGTATATGGGGCTCCGTCAGTCCGGATCAGCCCACGGGGTCCGTCTGCAGTGTCGGCCCTCGGCCCCGACAGTACAGGTCATCCCGCATCCCTCTCTCTACTCTGGCCAGTAGCCTCCGGACAACTGCCAGGTCCAAACAATCACCGGTAGGTACTCGCCCGCCTCCAGGCTCAATCGGCAAACCCATCGATCTTCTTGCCGAGGGGAACCATACCGGGCCCCACCATGTACTCTCATACGGCAACCACACCTCGTATGGAGTATATAATCAGCACCGATAAAACTCATGGGGGACGCTCAAATATCATATCAAGGAAACCGGGTTGTTCAAGTATGCATAATTTCATGAACTCCCGCGGTTCCCAAATCCCGAAAACATCATATAAAATCCAGATAAACAATACGTAAATCCAGGAATAAATGTATGCGATATAACTGAATGCGAGCAGGTAAACACAAGTATATAGCTGAACCAGATGTACGCGAAATCAAGATAAGGTACAGCTAAGTAACATCAGTAAATGTAAATATGCGACAACAACTGAATATGTGTCTAACATATAGGTGTAGCAAAATATAGGTATCTACCTATAGGAACTGATGTCGTATACCCCCCTGGGTATAAGTAACATATGTAGGAAATCCCTCCCGGTATAGGTAAAATATGTAGGAGGTATACCTGTAGCTGTATCGCAAAGTGAAAATATACCTATCACTAAAGGTATGATACACTATAGGTATACCGATAAGCTAGATGTCAAGTGTGGTAAGCAATGGTAGCTATAAGGGGTAGTGTGTGACATGGCAATTATTGACGGTGTGTGTGTAGCATACAATCCGTGCTCGTGCAACATGAACCGTCAATAATGTGTGCAGTGTCCTACGGCTGCTAGTCACAGTATAACAATATCTAAGGAAATGCAGTAAATGCGCAATTCTACAATGACGTAGAATGTGCGACAGGTAATTGAATCCTAGCCCAGACGCATAACGCCATGCGGGCGATTCCCCTGTAGATGTTATATCTACTCACCTACACTCCACGCTAGGTGAATCCTACCGTCTGCTCCCTCTGTAGTGGTGTCTGTAGTCCCTGTCTGCAAACCTGCAAATAAGACATGGAAATCACATATAAGCCAAAAATCCTGCGAAACGCAATATCGAACAAAAACGAGAAACTCGCGTCGCGAACTAAACGCGCGTGTGCACGATACGCTGAATCGTGTGTGTACGCGTCTAAAACCTTCGCGACACGCCGCGATACGCCGCGATACGCTGGATCACAGAACCCACTCACGTATCGCGCGTATCGCGCAAACACACCGAAACACAAAAGCGATATATGATCCCAGATTTTGCCTACTGTGAAAACTAAACAATTCAACAAGACCAGAGGAACCCTAACCATAGCAGACACCTACAGACCAGAAACCCAACCCTAACTCTCCAACAAGCCCGGCGTCGCCGGCCCTTCCTTCAGCCGTCGCCGGCCCTGGCCGGTGGCATGGGTGTCGTCTTGAAGGTGGTGCTCCAGGGTCTCTAGTACAACACTACTGTATTGTTTCATTTACCAGTAACAATCTCGGGTCACAGCAGGTTCCAGATATCACAATATCACATAAAAAGTCACCAATTTTGCACAAAAAGGAAAACCTAGGGTATTTTAGTGTAATATGGCTAATATCTCAGTTGAAGTGGCCTTACTAACACTAAATTTACCTAGGGTAGCTAACCAAATCAACAATTTCCCACAAAACACCAAAATCTAGCACTAATCTCATAATTAACACAAACCGACACCAATTATCACACAACTAAGCAAACTAGGAATTGGGGTTCAGAAATATACCCACAAGGATTACAAGGAGCAGGAGAAGGAGTGTGAGGAGCTGCTCCAAGTGGCTGGAGCTCAAGCTGCTGCTGCTTCTGCTTCTGCTGCTGCTGCTGCTGTTGCTTGCTTTGCTGCTGTTGCTGCTGCTACTTCTTCTGTTGCTGCCTTTGGTGCTGCTGATGATAATGATGTTGTTATTGTTGTTGTTGCCGAGATGATGATGATGCTGATGATGATGATGCCTGCTTCCACTGCTGTAGGTGTGTGTGTGTGTGATGAAGCTGCTGCTGCTATTGTTGCTGTTGTTGTAGTTGATGTTGTTGCTGGGGCAGCTGCTGCTGCTGCTTGCATCTGAGAGAGTGTGAGGGTGTGTGTGTATGTGAGAGTGAGAGAATGAGAGATGGAAATGAGTGGAGAATGAGAGCAAGCAACCAAGACCCCCCTTCTCTTTCTCTTTCTCATTAAATGAGGCATGGGCAAAGCCATAATGCCCATGCTCTCTCTCTCTCTCTCTCTCTCTCTCTCAAAGTCAACCAAGCACAAAACAAAAATTCAAAATAAAACCCCTTTTAAATTCATTTACATTTAAAAACCATCATGCTTAAAACCCATACTAATAACAACCATAACTCTTAAACTAATCTTAAAACTAACTTAAGACAAATGGTTAGCTAACCATGGTTGCTAATCATGGTTAAACACCAAAAACAAGCCTAGTTATCATGCACAAGTGTGTGTGTGCCTAACAAAATTCCAATAAAATACACAATAATTAGGATAAAATATTTAAAACTTAATTTGGTAAACTTTTTATTAAAAACCATATATTAAAATATAATTAGCTACAAAACACATTCTAAGGTGTTACAATCTCCCCCCCTTAAAAGAAATTCGTCCCCGAATTTTAAAATATTCCGATACGCATACCTTCAAAGAGAAGATTAAAATCCTCAAATCTCGCTTGCAGCCTCCCAAGTGACTAACTCACTACACGGCTACGTCCGAGAAAACCCTTCACAGATGGCAAGACCTTTGACCGACGTTTCTCCACCTGTCGAGCCATTAACACACATAGCTGCGAGTGAACGAAAGGTCGCGTCCAGCTAAATGGTCTGGTACCAAAACATGTGAGAAAGGTCAAGAAGGTAATTGTAAAGTATCATCACAAGGAATACGGGGTGAAAATCCAATAATCTGGGTGGAAGTGCCAAATTGAAGGCAACAAAACTAACTCGCTTATAGGATCTAAAAGGACCTAAAATCCTTGGATAAGCTTCCCAACATCCAACACGTCATTCATCGGAAAGTCCATAGGAATACATGATCTGTCCTACGAACTCGAGTCTATGACCAACACAGTCGTCATAAGACCTCAGTTCGAAATGGACAATCCCCATCCTGACCTAACACAACTGGACCGTCTCCGAAATTTCTAGACTAGCTGGGGTCCAAAGTCCTACTTGCGCAGAGTCAGAAAAACAACAGGCTGGTGGTCGACACGTCCTCACCTCTAAACCTAAGGGTGGCCAATTGGAGTGTCTCCTGATAACAGCTATCGAAGGAGAACCCTAACAATGGCGAGTGACGATCCCCAACTGCTGCCAACAAACAAACAAACACACAACTTAACAAAACAACTGAGCAACTGAGTATAACCGGATGACAAGAATCCGAATGGAGTCACACCCTAACTAACTGGGTAGAACCATAACGGAATTCATGGAGATCTGCTCCCATTCCTTCTTCGGAACGGTAAAAAGATTGCAATTCTCCAGCCGGCCTCAGATGCTCGACCCAAAGCACACAACAAGACAGACACTTGAAACGAAACCTGAAACTTCTCCTTACATTCCTGCCCACTCGTAACTATCTCACAAGTCACGCCCAAGCTGGTGGAACTTGAATGCATAGAGGGAGTTGACAGATGTGCGTGTTCTAGGATTTCACGTCTCTACCCGATAATGGCAAGTACACAAACGCGTCCCTAACTTAGCACATCATTGTCACAATCAAGGTCTCCGAATCATTACCCAGCCGAATATGCTCAAGTATCACTGACGAACGAGTATCGACGGGCAGTGTCTCGCGAAAACGATTTAAGGAAAGTGGTCGGGCGCGGACATGAGTAAGTTGTCCCCTCCATAGAGACGAACAAGCTATACTCGACGATCACACAAAAACTGTAAATCTGCAGAAGACCATCACAACAATCCAAATCTGCTGCAGGAAGATGCACATTAAGCTCTAGTGGTCCGTGGAAAATCTGACACGACTCTCAAACAAGAAGTGTCTCCAAATCTCCAACGCAAAACCACCACGGCCATCTCCAGATCATGAGTGGAATATCCTCCTCGTACTTCCTCCAAATGTAGGGAAAGCAAAAGCGATATCTCTATAGTGTCACCTCAGTACACCCTCGAGCCCACTCAAGAAACATTACAGTTAAACAACAAGGTCGCCCGAACCAAAAGCAAAGAAAGACTGATGCAGTTGTTAACTGAATCTTCAACTGCTGAAAAATCCGTACACATGCCTCAGTCCAAAGAAAAGAAACCTCCTTTCTGGTCAATTCAGTCGACGGTGCAGCACCACTCTAGCAATCCTGCAAGAAACGGCGGTAAAAACCTGCTAAGACCAACCATCTGCGGATCTCCGTCCTGCACACATGTCTGGACTTAAGCTGTACGGCCACGATCTCCCTCGGGACCATACGGAACCGTCTCCCGTGACTACAAGACCTAGGAGTCAACACAAACAAGCCTGAAGAACACTCTGAGAATTTAGCAACTGCTGGTGCTCTCCCAGCATCTGCATAACAAATCCTCAAGTGCTACTCCTGTCCCTCAAGACACATTAAATAGACCAGAATGTCGTAAGTAACACAACAGAACTGGTCGAGGAACGGCCTGCAGAAATCTGGTTCATCATATCTACGAATGCTGCTAGGGCGACAGTGAATCCAACGACTCACAAAAACACACAAAGCCCGTAGCACGCACAAGGCAGTCTTCGGAATTCCATCATCCCGAATCCGCAATAATGACGACCTGATCTCAAGAAAACTTAGAAAATGTCTCGCACTCTGGAGCTGATCGGAGGAAATCGTCACGGCGAGATGAAGGATCCCTATCCGCTCCGTAAGCCGGTTCAATTGACGATCCGTCGATACACAACCTCAACTGCCGTCTTTCTCCTTGACGAACAGAAATAGGAGCTCCCAAAAGCGAAACTCTCAGACGCACAAAACTCCCCAAACCAAGACTCTGCAGCTGATCCTTAAGCTCCCTCAGCTTCGCCAGCTCATCTGGAACAACGTCGGAAAAACTCTCGCACGAAAAGAACCCGGTCCAACAATCCCACGGTGGCTCCGGTATCACGAAGGAACGTCAAGAATCCACGACATCTCCTCAGAAGCCGACTAGCGAAAAAGGCTGAATTCAAGCTGTGAGAGGCGGCACAACTATCCATCTGCACAACAAGAACTGACTTGCCAGGGAAAACAAAACCTAACTTGTTTCCTCACGGTAGTCCACAGACGCCTAACACGTAGTTAACCAATCCGTGCCCAGGAGAACGTCAAATCCAACATCTCTAGAAGGATCAAAACGACGGACGAAATCTCTATCTCCTATTCGATTGGCACAAAATTGAATACGTGTCGCGCAACAAAAGGATCGCTGACAAAAGTTAAAACAACTACGACTAATCTACCCAACCACGGTACAAGCAAGAAACAAACAAATACACCAAGAGAAAATATAACTCAAGGGTACCTGAAAACTCCACATTGGACGTCTGCGCGTCCCGATGAGTAGAAGCAAACTCCTGTGTCTGCCCTCTACTCGCAGCTGGATGAACTCATCTGGTAGACTGAGCCCTCTGAGCGAATCTTCCACGTCCACGGCTTCTCTGAAAACGATCATGACGAGGTGCTAAGGAACAGTCCCTGACGAAGTGCTGAAGGCTTCCACATCGAAAGCATCCACGTGCTGACTGCTGACCATCCTGGGAATGAGAGCTGAACGACTGTCCTCGTCCTAAGCCTCTGTTATTCCCGCAGTGGCCACGAAATCTGTCTCGACGACCAAACCTCTGTCTCTGGGCTGGTACGCTGGTACGAGTCCTCCACTGTCCTGGAACCCTCTGAGCCTCTGGAATATGCGCCTCGTTAACTGGAGCTGCAACCACTGGTGCTATGTAGGTGACGGACTGCTGCATACTGATCGTAAGGGACAGCTGAGTAACAGGGGTGACCACCTCCTGTCGTAGCTCCCGAACGACATCAACTAAAGAACTCATCGTCTGGCGGAACTCCTGCATCTCTACCAAAAGTCTCGCCATAGTATAAGTCGTAGGCTGATCCGTCTGCACCTGTGCAACTAGAGTGCCATCCTGGTCAGTACTCGTCTCACCCGAGCTAACTCTGACCTCGGCCCTCGCTGCATCGCTCTGAGTCCCCAAAGTCATCGGCGGCAAGGCTATAAATAGAAATAAGATGAGACTCGATAAGAATGAGGAAATCGAATCTCAAAGATATGAATCATCAAGGAAGGAATGTCAAGCAAATTGTACTTAGGTCACTTAATGCAAAGTACCGCGCTGTGGGTATGCTGCAGACATACACACACTACGTTACCCTGCTTAAGCTACCTACTCCATCATACCAAGGTCATCCTACACTCCGAAAGGTAAAACCTAACGCTCTGATACCAACTTTGTCACGACCCAGAATTGGCCCGTGACGGCCCTAATACTACGCAACGCCTAAAGACGCAACGTAGTAAAAGAAAGCCAAAACCCAGAAATCTAAACCAAGAAAAATACGGAAAAGATAATATAAGTTTAGAAACAATTGAAATTGCAACCCAAATTCTTTAAAAGTCTTACTTCCTTTCTTTTAAAATTTTAGCAACAACCCATTTGTAGAAACCAGCCACAATGAATACAACAGAAAATAATAACAGTAGAGAAAGAAGCTGTATATACAAAAGACCTCAAATCCACAATAATACACCTAACGTCCTCACCAAGTCTCTATGTCAATAAATACAATAGTAGATGGAGAGAGAGTACAATATACAACGAAGGTACAATATGAAATACAGATAACCGTCTAACCCACCTAAGCAAAATGGTACTGTGAGCTGATGCGATATCTGTAGCAAAAGGTGGTAGCTGGATAGCTGAATAGAGGAATAGCCTGCCTCGACTACTCTGGGGGAAAACCTGAAACACCTGTGGCACAACGGGGGTGAGTTGCCAACTCGTGAATAGTATAAAACATATGCAGGTAATCGCAGGAATGCACGTACAGCATGAATCTAAGATATGCGATTACAATAGTAATATGTCATGCAATGCTGAATTAAGAAGAGTACACTAGCAGGTACAATCAAAATGTGAAGCAGTGATGGCATGATAGTAGTATGCAATGACTATGCAATAGAGATATGAGGAGGCAAATATGCAACTATCATAAGGGTACACTACAAGTACTACCAATATATGAATCTGTGCATAAGGTAGGTAAGGGTGAGGTATAGGGTGGAATATGTCATTTTCCACGGAAACCTGACGTCGTGGCAGGATCACAATCCATCAAGATACTCCAATCCCAAATCCTCAAATCAGCCCCCACATAGGGCACTCACACCATATAAGTCTCACATCTTCTCAGTATACAATATCGAGTAATCTCCTATATCCCGAATGTACAAATCACCAATCACATAGGTATATCCAATGTTCAAATCCCAATGAATCACCTAGTATCCCAAGTCCAATCTCAAGTAAGTTTCTAGCATCCTAAAAGTAAATATATGTACAGAAATAAATATGATGGGGGCAATACACATATATTAGCGTCCCATACCACTAATATTGGTGTAAGGGTATATATAACAACGGCTAAATCCCCTGTTATATATACAAAAAGGGGTTAGAGAAATATCATGAAAACGTGTGCCAAGCATCGACACAGAAATCCTCGTATATGGGGCTCCGTCAGTCCGGATCAGCCCACGGGGTCCGTCTGCAGTGTCGGCCCTCGGCCCCGACAGTACAGGTCATCCCGCATCCATCTCTCTACTCTGGCCAGTAGCCTCCGGACAACTGCCAGGTCCAAACAATCACCGGTAGGTACTCTCCCGCCTCCAGGCTCAATCGGCAAACCCATCGATCTTCTTGCCGAGGGGAACCATACCGGGCCCCACCATGTACTCTCATACGGCAACCACACCTCGTATGGAGTATATAATCAGCACCGATAAAACTCATGGGGGACGCTCAAATATCATATCAAGGAAACCGGGTTGTTCATGTATGCATAATTTCATGAACTCCCGCGGTTCCCAAATCCCGAAAACATCATATAAAATCCAGATAAACAATACGTAAATCCAGGAATAAATGTATGCGATATAACTGAATGCGAGCAGGTAAACACAAGTATATAGCTGAACCAGATGTACGCGAAATCAAGATAAGGTACAGCTAAGTAACATCAGTAAATGTAAATATGCGACAACAACTGAATATGTGTCTAACATACAGGTATAGCAAAATATAGGTATCTACCTATAGGAACTGATGTCGTATACCCCCTGGGTATAAGTAACATATGTAGGAAATCCCTCTCGTTATAGGTAAAATATGTAGGAGGTATACCTGTAGCTGTATCGCAAAGTGAAAATATACCTATCACTAAAGGTATGATACACTATAGGTATACCGATAAGCTAGATGTCAAGTGTGGTAAGCAATGGTAGCTATAAGGAGTAGTGTGTGACATGGCAATTATTGACGGTGTGTGTGTAGCATACAATCCGTGCTCGTGCAACATGAACCGTCAATAATGTGTGCAGTGTCCTACGGCTGCTAGTCACAGTATAACAATATCTAAGGAAATGCAGTAAATGCGCAATTCTACAATGACGTAGAATGTGCGACAGGTAATTGAATCCTAGCCCAGACGCATAACGCCATGCGGGCGATTCCCCTGTAGATGTTATATCTACTCACCTACACTCCACGATGGGTGAATCCTACCGTCTGCTTCCTCTGTAGTGGTGTCTGTAGTCCCTGTCTGCAAACCTGCAAATAAGACATGGAAATCACCTATAAGCCAAAAATCCTGCGAAACGCGATATCGAACCAAAACGAGAAACTCGCGTCGCGAACTAAACGCGCGTGTGCACGATACGCTGAATCGTGTGTGTACGCGTCTAAAACCCATCGCGACACGCCGCGATACGCTGGATCACAGAACCCACTCACGTATCGCGCGTATCGCGCAAACACAACGAAACACAAAAGCGATATATGATCCCAGATTTTGCCTACTGTGAAAACTAAACAATTCAACAAGACCAGAGGAACCCTAACCATAGCAGACACCTACAGACCAGAAACCCAACCCTAACTCTCCAACAAGCCCGGTGTCGCCGGCCCCTCCTTCAGCCGTCGCCGGCCCTGGCCGGTGGCATGGGTGTCGTCTTGAAGGTGGTGCTCCAGGGTCTCTAGTACAACACTACTGCATTGTTTCATTTACCAGTAACAATCTCGGGTCACAGCAGGTTCCAGATATCACAATATCACATAAAAAGTCACCAATTTTGCACAAAAAGGAAAACCTAGGGTATTTTAGTATAATCTGGCTAATATCTCAGTTGAAGTGGCCTTACTAACACTAAATTTACCTAGGGTAGCTAACCAAATCAACAATTTCCCACAAAACACCAAAATCTAGCACTAATCTCATAATTAACACAAACCGACACCAATTATCACACAACTAAGCAAACTAGGAATTGGGGTTCAGAAATATACCCACAAGGATTACAAGGAGCAGGAGAAGGAGTGTGAGGAGCTGCTCCAAGTGGCTGGAGCTCAAGCTGCTGCTGCTGCTGCTTGGTTTGCTGCTGCTGCTGCTACTTCTTCTTCTGTTGCTGCCTCTGGTGCTGCTGATGATAATGATGTTGTTATTGTTGTTGTTGCCGAGATGATGATGATGCTGATGATGATGATGCCTGCTACCACTGCTATAGGTGTGTGTGTGTGATGAAGCTGCTGCTGCTATTGTTGCTGTTGTTGTAGTTGATGTTGTTGCTGGGGCAGCTGCTGCTGCTGCTTGCATCTGAGAGAGTGTGATGGTGTGTGTGTATGTGAGAGTGAGAGAATGAGAGATGGAAATGAGTGGAGAATGAGAGCAAGCAACCAAGACCCCCCCTTCTCTTTCTCTTTCTCATTAAATGACCCATGGGCAAAGCCATAATGCCCATGCTCTCTCTCTCTCTCTCTCTCTCTCTCAAAGTCAACCAAGCACAAAACAAAAATTCAAAATAAAACCCCTTTTAAATTCATTTACATTTAAAAACCATCATGCTTAAAACCCATACTAATAACAACCATAACTCTTAAACTAATCTTAAAACTAACTTAAGACAAATGGTTAGCTAACCATGGTTGCTAATCATGGTTAAACACCAAAAACAAGCCTAGTTATCATGCACAAGTGTGTGTGTGCCTAACAAAATTCCAATAAAATACACAATAATTAGGATAAAATATTTAAAACTTAATTTGGTAAAATTTTTATTAAAAACCATATATTAAAATATAATTAGCTACAAAACACATTCTAAGGTGTTACATATGCTATCTGGTTACTCTTTATCTTAACATGTACACTAGTCTCTTTAAACTGTCTTATGGTTACATGTTGGTAAAGCCCTTAGGATGTGTACTTGACTACCTGGACTATGATGTAGATCATACTAGTGGGGACATGGTAGTCCATAAGTACATCCTTCAAGGTCCCTAGTCGTGGGTGTATCGAGACGGGGCATCGATATACCAGAGTAGACTAGCGTATACGCTTCTCGACCCATGAGATGGGCAATGGATGATCCCATATCCATTGGTGTTTGACATCAGAGATGGTATACGGGTGCTCAGTGGAGACTGGGTACACTGGACGCACTCGCCGAGAACTCCCAGATGGTATTATACCTCACGTCAGATAGCAGTTCTCAGGTGACACTTGTGCAGGTTAGTCTGTAGACCCGAGATCGTCATAGAGTCTTGTGTGATTCCCACTGTGCTTTGATCTCTACCTTACCACGTCCATGAGGGAGTGCAAAACGGTGGTCTTTGGGTACAGTCCCGAGTCACATGGAGGCAATGAGCGATAGGAGGGGTTTCGTCTCTCCCGGTATTGGGGGTTGATGTTGCGCTGTGCTCGATTGGCCGTAACAGGGAAGTCCCTGGGCAGGGCTGATCAGAGATTTGCTGGTAAGTGTTAACAGTAGTTTCTCGACCCGTTATGAGCCTCACATCGGCACGACTTATCGGTTATTGGGGTCTGACGTTTACCACCCCTAGACTTGATATGCGACGTATCAGACGAACAGACCGGACTGTACGGTAAGTGTTACTGGTTGGATTCACAGGAGTGTGAGCGGGCTAGCTCGTCGATCTTCTGATCGCTCAATACCCGGATGGCCGTTACGTTTAGCAGACCGCTTGCGGCTTGTGGGTGCTTGATATGGTCATCATCTGCTACCGGCGTATTGACGAGTCTTTAGAGTCCTACACAGAGGTTTCCTGGCTCAAGCGAAACGAAATAGGAGCGCATATGAGATATGTGCAGGACCGAGAATAATGCGTGTATGTGATACCGCATTTCATTCTCGCGATAAATGTTTCGATTGGTTATATTCGATATGACCTAGTTATCGAATCATTGATTCGATAAATCGATACATTGAATACTAGTCGGTTATGTACGACATGACCGGATCATTGAATCAAATGTTGATTTAATGATTTGATGTATAATTATATATTTGATATATTACTTTGCATTAACTAGTATTGGTTCACTTTATATGGATTTTCTCACTTGATGTGCAAATTGTATATGTGATATACTTTTGTGCACATATTTGTATCATGTTTGATGATACTTGATTATTTAGTTAAGTATATAGAATTAAACCATGGTTAATTTGATAATTAGGGTTTTGCATATTCATTTATTTATTTATTTGTTCATTTATTTATTTGGAAAAATATTGAGATAAGCATGGTGGAGAAGTTTGTCTTTAGTTGAAGCTTCATGAAGCTTTGACTTCTTAACCATCCTTGTCTTCATGCTTAACCCTAACCTATCCAACTAACCATGGTCTATTCTCTACACTAAACTATGGTTTGTAAATGATAAGTATTGATTTATTTTATCATTTACAAAACACTTATGATATTCTTTCTTTTTCTCCTCCTTCTTCTTCAAGATAGAAACCTTGATGCCATCAATGGCAACTTGAGTTCTAGTGAGAGAAATCCAATTCTAAAGTGAACCCACCTCCTATTTCTTCACCCTCTACCTCTTGCCAAGTTGTCTTGGGTGTTTTCTTCACAAGTTTCACAACTTTGTGAAGTCGGAGCTTGAACTTGTGATGCCTCGACGTAGATCGTCTTTGACACGAAGCCGACGACCTAGCTCGCCCGTTTCTCCGATGAAGCCGACGATTGAGTTCGGGATTCATGATGGACAGCGAGAGGACACCTACGTGGAGCTAAGGAAGTGGAGAACCGGATCTACAAAGGTTGTAGCATCTAACTTTTAGTTAAGTAGTTAACTAGATTATCTTTTCGCCTAGAATTCTAGCCGACGATCTGTGTTAGGGTTTCTCGACACCTATAATTTTTGAAAATGGCATGGTTGATGCCTTGTGAGACCTCTATAGGGTGCCTAGGAACCTTTCACTGGTATCAGAGCCTAGCTAGAGCCTTAGGCGAGGTCTAGACGGAGTTTGAAGTCCGAACGAACCGAAACCCTAACTCACAAAATGCTCTCTGTACATTTTCTAAAATCTGGGATTTTTCAATATTAAAAAGGCTTAAAAAATTCAGCAGGGAATTATAAGAATTACAGTGCAATTTTTATTCAATGAACAGTGAACTGCGCGGCGGAACCGCGGCCTAAGCCAGCTTAGGCGGCGGTTCCGCGGCGGCTTGATGATGTAATCCCTATCTTTTTGCACAGTAATTCTTATTTAACAGTGCTGAGTTCTCTGGGTGTTTTTAATATTTTTTCTAGAGTTGAATTTTCTGGGTTGTTTTGGAGCTTCGATAGTTCGATCGGATTATCAAATTTCGACTTTGTGTATTTCCGGATAATTTTTAGAATATGTTAAAAAGTTCGACCAGATATAAATACCCAACATTTCCCCTGTCGGGAAATTTCCAAGTGTTGGATTTTTCCGTAGTTTAACGACGTTCTAAGTAGTGCAAGTAACGCAATGGACCCTCTAGAAGACAACAAACCTTAACTCGATTATGTGACCGTCTTGAACTGCCCTTTGAACCTTCGGGTTTGGGGCAGTACGGCGTGCCACATGTGAGGCGTTGGCTTGACCCTTCTACGGCTGGACCGTTGGTACTGAGGTACGAACTGAATGTTGTTAGACTTATTTCATGTGTTGAGCTGTATCGGGAAAACTTGGGTATTCGACTGTTCGATCGGAAAGTTTAACATTTTCTGTTTATCTGGAATGTGATACAATAATTGGAATTCACAAACAGTTATGTGATAACTAAATGAATGTTATAAATCTAGCAGTTTAGTTTCACTTGATATTGAAAAGAGTTTTCGATAATGAGACTAAAATGCGGGGTTTATAACTGTTAGGCATGTGATGTCTAAGTATTTCATTTGATTAGGCATGCGATGTCTAAAGAAGTTGCGGATTCCAATTGTTGTAGTTTTACACTTTCTTTTCTGTGACCGTAAGTGTAGTATGTTCATATCGCCGGTTTCGTTGCAATATGTCAAAGACAATTGGGGTATGCATACTTACTTACGTTGATGACATGTGATGTTATGTGTTGCTGGATATGTTATATTGGATCGTCGTGTTTGAATAGCCGGGGGTTTTTATGTGAGATGAGTGTTTTTCATTTTAATTCATGTAAAAACTTGTATGTAATATTCTTTTATTTGGGGCACTTCCAGGTAGCGGAAGCTGTCACCTCTTGTATATTATTTACTTTTCCGCATTAGGATAGACCCAAGGAGGGGAGCACAAGTAACCGGGTTCTGGGGTCCAGTGGGAGACCAACTCGAGGAGTCGAGTCCGGGTCTCCTAACCCTAGAATTGGCAGGGTTGCTTGCCGCTCTCGTAGGGGTCTAGGGGTGTGGGATTGGCTATTCATCACGACCGTGGAATCCGTGTTTTATACTGGCTCGTATTGAAAACACGGACGTCCTAGTATATCCAATATTTCATATGTTTCTGTGTTGTGATTCTGTGATGGATATAGTATATAGTATATATGATATATTATATAGACGTTACTTATGTTTTACACCCGCGCTAGCCCTGCCCTGCTCTGTCGTTAGTTACCTAACCTAACGGTACACGAGGGGACATCGAGGAGAATGCGGATGGCATAAGTGTACGTCATATCTATCTTTGATGTTTAGGTATTTAAATGATGGGACTTCATTAATGTGATTAATGAAAGAAAAGAAACCTAAGATGTTGTGGAATCAAAATTTTAAATAAAAAGGGTAGCTACAGTTCTTGCTTTGCACAGCGATATATATGATATATCCCGCACCTTATTCGATGAGGAAAGGACCGAGATCCCTTCACCGGAAGTGACTCCTTTAGCAATAACTGGCAGATGCTACACACTCGGTTTGGTTTTGAATGCTTTTAAGAGTTTTTGCTTTGCACAGCGATATATATGATATATCCCGCACCTCATTCGACGAGGAAAGGACCGAGATCCCTTCACCAGGAGTGACTCCTTTAGCAAAACTAGAAAAGCCTCAAAATCACTTCATTTGATTCTACAACGATATCAAGTTCATTACGCAATAGGTTTTCAGAAAAACCTGACGTAGCCTTCCGTCATTTCAGATAAAGACTATTTAGTATTCGTGCTGCGTTTGTTGACCTCTGTCAAGGCGTAGTGTGCGGTAGCTAACCAGTAATTATCTGCAAAGCATATGATGTGATTGGATTAGGGTAGTCGTACGACCTTGTTGACCTCTGTCAAGGGTCGTGCGAGTGGGTTTGATTCAATCAAGAAATGACGAGTTGAACTTGACTAGTGCACTATGATTTGTTGACCTCTGTCAAGGTCATGGCACACTAGGGGCAAAATATTATCGGGAATTTCAAGTGTTGAAATTTGCAATGAGATTGCATACCTTCTATGAGATAGTTGGATCCCGATACCCGCTGCGAGTAAGAGTTACTCCTGGGAGAGTTTTACACATTGCAATTAGCTGATCAAGTGGGTGTCTAGAAAGGTGTCAACGGGGTTACGCCTCTGGGAAAACGAGGTTTACATTAATTAGGTTCGTGCGAAAGCACGGGGGACCTCCCTCAAAGTACCGACACTGGCCTGGCTGAAAGATTGGCGAACTTGTAGTGTGTAATTAATCCCGGCTAGTCTTTCCTTTTAGGGTTTGAAGGAAGATTTGATAAAAAGCAGTGGGAGCCATCCTGATTAGATAAGATAATAACCAATCTGATCTTGCACGAGCATACGCTAAAGTGTTTTCTTCTCTCTCTCTCCAGGTAGCGACCATTTCATGCCCTAATGAAGATAATAATATGGATGTATTGACCGAACCCGCATGTTATACTGTGCTGGGGAACGTTGGTTCCGTTCTTTCCTCTAAGAGTTATAGGAATGAACAGGATATAGGGGAATACCAGGATTCCCATGCCACCCGAATGAAGAAAGTACATGTTGATGCATTTTCTTCGGGTGTGTTCGTTACTGAGAACTGTTTCTCTATTTGCTCTATGTCCTGGGTATTAGATACCGGGTCAGGATCCCATATATGTAATCAGTTACATGGGCTTAGAAAAGGTAGAGAACTTGGAGAAGGTGATAAAGACATTAGAGTTGGAAATGGTGCAATTGTTGCAGCTAAGACTGTCGGGGAATATCACCTTGCATTACCAACTGGTAATACATTGGTTCTGAACGAATGCTATTACATGCCGAACCTGATATGCAACATTATATCAGTTTCTTTGTTGAGTAAAGAGGGATATAATTTTGTATTACAGGACAATGTTATGAACATTTTCCGTAACCAAAAGTTGGTTGGATCAAGCACGTTGTGCAATGGCATTTATGTTCTAAATCAATCAACAGTTCTGAGTATAACAAACACACACAAGAGGAAGAGTTCTGAACTGAACGAATCCTTCTTGTGGCATTGTAGACCGGGTCACATCAATGCGACACGACTGGCTAAGTTGCATAAGGATGGGTATTTGAAACCATTCGAATTTTCATCTTATGACACTTGCCAGTCATGTCTCAAAGGAAAGATGACCAAAACTCCGTTTACGGGACACGGAGAAAGAGTTACCGAACTCTTGGGACTAATACATAGTGATGTATGCGGTCCCATGTCTACACATGCCAGGGATGGTTCTTCGTACTTCATTACATTCACTGACGATCTCTCAAGATACGGACATGTGTACTTGATAAGACACAAGTCTGAAGCTTTTGAGAAATTTAGAGAATATAAACAAGAAGTCGAGAACCAAACCGGAAAAAGTATTAAAATCCTTCGATCTGATCGAGGAGGTGAATACTTGATCAATGAATTCCTGGACTTCCTAAAAGAGAATGGGATTCTGTCTCAGCTTACTCCTCCTTATACACCACAGCACAACGGTGTATCGGAGCGGAGGAATCACACCCTATTAGATATGGTGCGCTCCATGATGAGTACAGCTGAGTTACCTATTTCCTTCTGGGGGTATGCGCTTGAGACAGCGGCATACCTATTGAATCAAGTTCCAACTAAATCTGTACCTACCACACCATATGAGATATGGAGTGGGAAGAGACGATGTCTTAAACGAGTTAAGATATGGGGTTGTCTGGCCTATGTCAAAAGGCAAAATCTAGACAAACTCGAGGCAACGGTCAGTTCTATATAAGTTTGTGGGATATCCTAAACATTCAAATGGATATTTTTTCTACCACAGTGAACAACAAAAGGTGTTTATTGCTCAACATGCCACCTTTTTAGAAAAGGAATTTCTTGCAAAAGAGATTAGTGGCTCTGAGGTAGAACAGGAAGAAGTTCCAGAAACACAAACTATAACTGGAGATTTAGTGGAACCAGAAGATTCAATAGTACCCGACGAACCCCAGCCTCTCCGCCGATCTAGTAGGGTTCCTCGCCAACCTGAGACATACTACGGTTTTCTCATGGATGGTGGGAGCGAGGATTGCATCATGGAGGATGATGACCCAACTAGCTTCGAGTAGGCCATCACGAGTGGGGACTCAGTGAAATGGCTGGATGCTATGCGGTCTGAGATGGATTCCATGTACACCAACAAAGTATGGACTTTGGAAGTTGCTCCTGAAGGGGTAAAACCCATTGGGAGCAAGTGGTTCTTCAAGAAGAAACTTGGTGTAGATGGGAAAGTGGAGACTTTCAAAGCTAGACTTGTAGCAAAGGGTTTTCGTCAAAGACCAGGTGTGGACTATGACGAGACCTTTTCTCCAGTGGCTATGCTTAAATCCATCTAGATCATGCTTGCCATCGCTGCATATCATGATTACGAAATCTGGCAAATGGATGTTAAGACCGCCTTTCTAAATGGTGATTTAGAAGAGTGCGTGTACATGACTCAGCCAGAGGGCTTCGTAGATAGTGGGAGCAGCGGGAAGGTGTGCAAGCTGCTTAAATCCATTTATGGATTAAAGCAAGCATCGCGGAGTTGGAACATCTGCTTTGACGTCGTTATCAAAGAGTTTGATTTCGTCAAAAATCCAGATGAACCTTGTATCTACAAGAAGGTGGCAGAGAGTAAGGTTGTCTTCCTCGTATTGTACGTGGACGACATACTCTTGATAGGAAATGATATTCCTATGCTGCAATCGGTTAAGCTCTTTTTATCACAAAGATTCTCAATGAAAGAGCTTGGTGATGCCTCCTGCATATTAGGAATCAGGATCTATAGAGATAGATCCAAACGGATTTTGGGATTGTCCCAATCTAGGTACATTGACACCATACTAAAGAGGTTTAGTATGGAAGAGTCCAAGCGTGGGAACTTACCCACGATCTCTGGAGTAACTCTCTCCAAAGAGATATCTCCCAAGACTGATTTGGAGAGAGCTCGCATGCAAGGGTACCCTATGCTTCGGCATTGGGCTCTATCATGTATGCGATGCTATGTACCAGACCCGATATAGCATACTCACTAAGTATAGTGAGCAGGTATCAAGCTGATCCTGGAGAGAGTCACTGGACAGCTGTGAAGAGCATTCTCAAGTACTTACGAAGGACTAGAGATATGTTCTTGGTGTATGGTAACGGAGAGCTCCAAGTGGAGTCCTTTACCGATTCGAGCTTCCAGAGTGATAAGGACGACTCTAAGTCGCAGTCGGGTTTTGTCTTTACCCTTTACGGAGGGGCGGTTAGCCGGAAGAGTTCCAAGCAGGAAACCGTGGCAAACTCGACGATGGAGGCTGAATACATCGCTGCCAACGATGCTGCCAAAGAGGCTGTCTGGATCAAGAAGTTCATTACTGAACTTGGAGTGGTTCCATCCATTGAGCGTCCAATACCTTTGTATTGAGATAACAATGGAGCGGTGGCTTTGGCCAAGGAACCCAGGTCCCATCAGCGGTCCAGGCATATTCTGAGGCGGTATCACCTGATCCGGGAGATAGTTGATCGCCGGGAGATCGAGGTCAGGAGGGTTGACACGAAGAACAACACGGCGGATCCACTCACGAAGGCCATTCCCCAGATACAGTTTGAGAGACTCTTCGGGATGCTCGGTATGCGATACTACAGCAGCTGGCCCTAGTGCAAGTGGGAGATTGTTAGTTGTATGTATGCCCTAGAGGCCAGTATTGTACAGATGATGTATATTATATTAGATGCTTGGACATATATAGAGATGACTTTCTTGCTCGATATGATAGTATGCTATCTGGTTACTCTTTATCTTAACATGTACACTAGTCTCTTTAAACTGTCTTATGGTTACATGTTGGTAAAGCCCTTAGGATGTGTACTTGACTACCTGGACTATGATGCAGATCATACAAGTGGGGACATGGTAGTCCATAAGTACATCCTTCAAGGTCCCTAGTCGTGGGCGTATCGAGACGGGGCATCGATATACCAGAGTAGACTAGCGTATACGCTTCTCGACCCATGAGATGGGCAATGGATGATCTTATATCCATTGGTGTTTGACATCAGAGATGGTATACGGGTGCTCAGTGGAGACTGGGTATACTGGACGGACTCGCCGAGAACTCCCAGATGGTATTATACCTCACGTCAGATGGCAGTTCTCAGGTGACACTTGTGCAGGTTAGTCTGTAGACCCGAGATCGTCATAGAGTCTTGTGTGATTCCCACTGTGCTTTGATCTCCACCTTACCACGTCCATGAGGGAGTGCAAAACGGTGGTCTTTGGGTACAGTCTCGAGTCACATGGAGGCAATGAGCGATAGGAGGGGTTTCGTCTCTCCCGGTATTGGGGGTTGATGTTGCACTGTGCTCGATTGGCCGTAACAGGGAAGTCCCTGGCCAGGGCTGATCAGAGATTTGCTGGTAAGTGTTACCAGTAGTTTCTCGACCCATTATAAGCCTCACATCGGCACGACTCATCGGTTATTGGGTTCTGACGTTTACCACCCCTAGACTTGATATGCGACGTATCAGACGAACAGACCGGACAGTACGGTAAGTGTTACTGGTTGGATTCACAGGAGTGTGAGCGGGCTAGCTCGTCGATCTTCTGATCGCTCAATACCCGGATGGCCGTTACGTTTAGCAGACCGCTTGCGGCTTGTGGGTGCTTGATATGATCATCATCTGCTACCGGCGTATTGACGAGTCTTTAGAGTCCTACACAGAGGTTTCCTGGCTCAAGCGAAACAAAATAGGAGCGCATATGAGATATGTGCAGGACCGAGAATAATGCGTGTATGTGATACCGCATTTCATTCTCGCGATAAATGTTTCGATTGGTTATATTCGATATGACCTAGTTATCGAATCATTGATTCGATAAATCGATACATTGAATACTAGTCGGTTATGTGCGACATGATCGGATCATTGAATCAAATGTTGATTTAATGATTTGATGTATAATTATATATTTGATATATTACTTTGCATTAACTAGTATTGGTTCACTTTATATGGATTTTCTCACTTGATGTGCAAATTGTATATGTGATATACTTTTGTGCACATATTTGTATCATGTTTGATGATACTTGATTATTTAGTTAAGTATATAGAATTAAACCATGGTTAATTTGATAATTAGGGTTTTGCATATTCATTTATTTATTTATTTGTTCATTTATTTATTTGGAAAAAGATTGAGATAAGAATGGTGGAGAAGTTTGTCTTTAGTTGAAGCTTCATGAAGCTTTGACTTCTTAACCATCCTTGTCTCCATGCTTAACCCTAACCTATCCAACTAACCATGGTCTATTCTCTACACTAAACTATGGTTTGTAAATGATAAGTATTGATTTATTTTATCATTTACAAAACACTTATGATATTCTTTCTTCTTCTCCTCCTTCTTCTTCAAGATAGAAACCTTGATGCCATCAATGGCAACTTGAGTTCTAGTGAAAGAAATCCAATTCTAAAGTGAACCCACCTCCTATTTCTTCACCCTCTACCTCTTGCCAAGTTGTCTTGGGTGTTTTCTTCACAAGTTTCACAACTTTGTGAAGTCGGAGCTTGAACTTGTGATGCCTCGACGTAGATCGTCTTTGACACGAAGCCGACGACCTAGCTCGCCCGTTTCTCCGATGAAGCCGACGATTGAGTTCGGGATTCATGATGGACAGCGAGAGGACACCCACGTGGAGCTAAGGAAGTGGAGAACCGGATCTACAAAGGTTGTAGCATCTAACTTTTAGTTAAGTAGTTAACTAGATTATCTTTTCGCCTAGAATTCTAGCCGACGATCCGTGTTAGGGTTTCTCGACACCCATAATTTTTGAAAATGGCATGGTTGATGCCTTGTGAGACCTCTATAGGGTGCCTAGGAACCTTTCAACCTGTACCCATGTCACCAGGGAACTGCTATCTGACGATATGTATAATACCAACTAGCAGGTTCTCGGCGAGTCCTGTCCGGTGTACTCATAACCCAATGAGCACCTGTATACATTTTAGGTGATCCAACTGACACCAGTGGCTTGTGAGACCGGCCACCGCCCCTCGTCGGGGTCTCGACTGTATACACTAGTCTATTCCGGAGTATCGATGCCCTGTCTCGAAACTCCCACGACTAGGGACCACAATTAAGGAAATGCTTATAGACCACCCAACTCTCACTTATATGATCACCCTCATACTGTTGGTAGTCAAGCAAGATCCTAAGGGCTCTATCAAAGTGTAATCGTGATCAGTCACCTGAACCTATACACGACTGATAAAGGCAAACCAGATAGCATACTATCATCCCGAATAAAACTGTCCTACCGGTATAGGTCCTCCTCAATCATTGCAATCACGTGCCTTCAATCCAATAATTGACTTTGAGGGCACTATATCCAACATGATCTCTATCATAATCACTGTAGTCAAGCCAATATCCTCAGGTCTTTATCAACATGTGTGAATGAGTAAAAGCATGATCAAATCAACATGTCAGATAAAGAAGAACCAGATAGCATACTATCATGTCGAGCAAGAATGTACACTGCATATATATATTTATATATATATATATATATATACATGTATAAATACATCCACTATCATATAATGGCCTCTAGGTTATACATATATCCAACAACTATATGGTTGCCTTTCTCTCTTTCCTTATCATTTCAACACAAATCCATCACATTATGTGACACATGCACAAAGAAAGAGACCTGAGCCACCACTTGTGCATGTGTCACAATAAATGCTCCTTATCATGACATATAGCTCATAATTTCTATTTACAAACATTAATCCAAATGTTTGCAACCATAAAAAGATACGGCAACATCTAAAGTAAACTCGTGACGGATCACAAGGATACCCATCACCTGTATATACATACTTGCACCCTCATTCCAACTGAACGCGAATGCGATGAGACTAAAGTAATCCAACAAATCTAATACTAGGATCCGGCTTAAACCAAAGCCCACTAGTATGATCCGTCCGATCATGATCCGTGCAATACTGCACGAATATGATCGAACCCTGCCATATATCATACGGCCTCTACAACGTTTCGCCCGAAACTTGAGAAACTTTCTGTGGGGGACTCTAAAGACTTGTCAATACTTTGGCTGTGGATTTAACCACTAGCACGTCAGAGGTACTAACTGTACGTAACGGGCTACCAGGTATTGACCAAAAAGGAGGTCGATGAGCGAACTCATCCAGACACCCTACTGAGCCTATCAATGACAATATCCGTACATTCCGGTCCGTTCGTCTATGAGCATCGCATGTCGGGCCTAGGGTATTGGTAAAAGTCAGACCCCCAAAAGCGGTACAAGTCGTGTCGGAGTGTAACCCAGAACACCCTGAGATACTACTGGAATACCTACCAGTAAATCACCTGCCTTGGCCAAGGACTTCATGTAATGGCTCTCCTAGACACAGCGCGACCTTACCCCCAATACCGGGAGAGACGAACCCCTGCCGATCCGCTCACTGCCTCTATGTGGCTCGGCACTGTACCCAACTAAAACCTGTTTGCACGACTCCTTTGAGACGTGGTAGAGTAGTAATCAAAGTACAGTGGGAACTCACACGAGACAAATGATGATCTCAGGTCGATGAACTAACATGAACACATGTCACCAGGGAACTGCTATCTGACGTCAGGTATAATACCAACTAGCATGTTCCCGGCGAGTCCTGTCCGGTGTACTCATAACCCAATGATCACCTGTATACATCTTAGGTGATCCAACTGACACCAATGGCATGTGAGACCGGCCACCGCCCCTCGTCGGGGTCTCGACTGTATACACTAGTCTACTAATGGAGTATCGATGCCCAGTCTTGAAACTCCCATGACTAGAAACCACTTTAAGGACGTGCTTATAAACTATCCAACTCTCGCGTATATGATCGCCATCATACTGCTGGTAGTCAAGAAAGAATCCTAAGGGCTCTATCAATGTGTAATAGTGACCTGTAAGGTCACCTAAAGCAGTACACGATGATAAAAATAAACCATGGTAGCATACTATTCTCTATCAACGTGTAATAGTGAACAACAATGTCACTTAAAGCATGTACACGATGATAAAGACAAACCAGATAGTATACAAACCTCTCGAGTAAGACAGTCCTACCGGTATAGGTCCTCCCTCAATCATTGCAATCACGTGCCTGTGATCCAATAATCGACTCTGAGGGCACTATATCCAACAATCTCCCACTTGCACTCAGGGCTAATTATTGTGATGTCGTATACTCACAGCCCGTGTGATACCGAACACCCAACTCCTCTACTGATCAGTCTCACAAAGCCCGTTTTTTAAACTATTGCGTTCGAGGAATAGCCTCAGTTAGTGGATCCGCTTTAATGTTTCTTTCTATGTCTCTCTTTATCTCAAGTTCGCGGAGAAAGCCATCTCCCGAAATGGGCAATACATGTCTTAGAATATGTTTGGATGTCTGATGGGACCTAGTTCATAAATAAACTCCAAATCCAAACTTCTTAGACTGTATCGTCAATTGAACTTAATCAACATCCTGCGCCACACCTCCCTCAGTATCCGCTTGGACCACCTGTCCAAATACTGCCCCTCGTCAGAGGGAAAACTATAATTTTGACAGTCACTCTGTCATCCAGTTTACCTTGGAACTGGAATGATAACTGTCTCCCGAAGGAGGCTGCCGTTATCATTTCCCTACAACATCCACTTATGTTCTAAAACTACTTCCGAATGTTTCTCCAGGATAAGATTAATATCAACTTATTGCATCTAGTGCAAAAACAATTTCTGGTGTGGTACTTGACATCTCATGATTGTCTCAATTGCCTAAGCAAGTGATCTGTCAATCATGCACATCCCTCTCCTCTTTAGTCTGTAAGACACCTTTGGAGAGGGTGACTCCATCACCTGCAGGTACACTACCGTGCCAGGAGTCGTCCATTCTAAAACACCTTTAGAATGCTGTCTAAGTACCCAGATTGAGAAACTACCCAAATCTACATCTAAAACCATAGATCTAGTAACTAGAATTTCAGATATAATATCCAAGCCCTATGTAGAGAAACCACTGTGTGACAACCAAAGTATAACCGATCGTAGTATAGGAATATCACTTTCTACTATGTGTATGTTATCCAAATACCAGGACATCACAACCTACTACCTTCTTAACAGATCCATCCCCTATTCTGATGAAGTCAAACCTATGACTGTCACATCAAAAATAGATGATCTATCTCCGCTATATCTGCTTAAGTCTATAAATAGACACAAGCTACTTGTCCACTACGCTTCCGTTGCTCCCACTGACTACGACAACCCTCTGGCAGAACAATATACACGTGCACTTCTAAAGTCAGTTCAGAACAACGCTATACTCATCCTCCTGCCGGGTCTCATAGTCTGGAACAACAGTAGTGTCAAGTCTGGGTAAACAAGAACCACCTTGTCACCGTCTTTGAGCATACCGAATTACCTCTCGAGTGCCTGAGGTTACCCACCATATCTGCAGAGTGGCCAATGGAATGTCAAACCAGATTGAATCTTTAGGTTCTTATCAAATTTTCAGTAATCATTTGTGGTTCTGGAATCACTTCCAGTTCTACCATACTCCCAATACTGTTTTCTGAAAAAAAATCCATTTTACTAAAACTGTAGCTAGTCAAGAACAATATCACTGTTGATCTTCCAGATGGTACAAAGTGAACCCTCGTCATAGCCCGGGTCAACCCACAAACAGCCATTACAGAAACGTGCCTTGAGTTATCCAGAGTCTGGTTTTAAGCATAAGCCGGACAACTTCCCGTACCTTAACATTGTTAAGATATAAACTATTCTGTATCCAATATAGAAACAGAGGCACTGATTTAATTGGAACCAGATTCAAATCATGCAGCTGTTTCCAGTGCATGTCAACTAAATGGAGAGAGGCCGATCAGCATTGCTCAACTTAGGAATACATCCAGATATGAGTAACCTGAAAGAGAAGCAAGTTCTCATAATCATTACTATCAACTGAATACCATACATAAGTATCTACATCTTCGATCACCTTGGAGAATCATGATACTTGCAATGTCTGGTTCTCTACTTTATTCTTATACCTATAACTTCTCAAAACTTGGATCTTGTATTTCTACGAAACACATGTCTAAGAATTAGAGAAGTCATAAATAAATAGAATATAGTACAAGTACCAACCCCTCAGTCCTAATGGACACTGGACAACATACAATACTCTATATAAGTCCCCTGAGTCTAATAACTCATTCCCCGTGTGTCGTAGGTTAAAAACTGTACTTATGGTTAAGAAGAATTATACCGCTGTTTAATGCTCCTTACCTAACCATCTACTGATATAGGTAAATGTCATGGACATAATTTCAAAAAGTTATATCTCACTTTATAAAAATAAACGTACAGATATATCAATTTGAAATTGGTGCATAACAACGGATATTTAAAACCAAATATTTGCCGTCCGGGAAACAACCCAGGCGATTTCCTCAAATATCACCAATTGCAACGAATCCCGATATAATGAGGATAATCACCCAATTCCCAATAACTTACTCCCACTCATTATCTGTAAAACCATACAGATGTGAGAATCAAACCTGATAAATACATACCCTAGAATAAGGGCTAATTGGGAAATCGGTTTTCTTTTAACAATACACAGTGAAACTGAAACATGTGAATGTTTCGAAGGGGTATCCGGGTATTCTTAGTAATGCCTCTTCCATTGTCAGATTCACAACTGTAACCGTATATTTCTCTGCCATCTCTTCAAATCCTTTTATATGTCTTTAGTCATTACCTTCTGTACACCCCTTTAAGCTAAATGGTTTTCTTCCTTCGCTACCGTTCGGCACCAGCCTATGGTTTGGAAGAAGACTATCCAATAAGCATAATGGGTGTACTGTCCTAATCCTAGGAGCACTCGCAACCCGAGAGAAGGTAAAGATAAAAATACAACTGAATAAAACCTTATTCCTATTTCTCCTGAACCAGAATCCATCCCCGAACTGAAACATGTCCCTTCGAGTTCGTATATAACCATACGATGGAGTATCCAATAAACTGTGGATCTTCGTAGTGATACGGGGTATTCCGGAGAAATACAAAGGTGATGTAGGAGTGGTGATGAACTACTTGGTTTGGTCGTGAATAGCAGTCGCAATTTACTTTGCCCTCTTACTAATCCCTTTATTTGTCTTTACTTAATACCTTCTGTACACCTTTTAGGCTAAATGGTTTTCTTCATTCTCTACCGTTCGTCCCTGCCTATGGTTTGGAAGAAGACTATCCAATAAGCGTAATAGGTGTACTGTCCTAATCCAAGGAGCACTAGCAACCTGAGAGAAGGTAAAAGGAAAAGACAACTGAATAGTCCTATTCATTTTCTCCAGAACCGGAAACCATCCTCGAATCTGGAACAAGTTCGTTCGAGTTCGTATATAACCATACGATGGTTTTATCCAATGGAAGTGGATGTTCGTAGTAATACGGGGTGTTCTGGAGAAAATGGTAAAAGTAGGAGTGGCAATGAGGTTTGCAACTCAGACAATCCAAAAGCCAGTGTTTTAAGAAAGTTCGGTTAATTTGGTCACTGAGTTATAGTCTAGGGTCGGGTCATGGTCGCTGCCAAAGAGAGAGAGAAAAGAAACACTCTGCATGCACTCTAACCTAGATCAGAATGGTTATCATTTTATCTAATCAGGAAACCTCGCACTGTAACCTCAAATTCTCCTCCAAACCTAAAAGAAGAATTAGTCGGGATCACCCGAGGAGTAAACCAACTCATCAGTGGGAATCGGGATCCAACTATCATCGTATGATAACGTGATGGAATCCACTCACGTTATCGCACTCCATAAGGTATGCGCATATCTGGCAAGTTTCAGTTTCTTTAGAAACTCCCGATGTGATTTTTACCCCATGCTCTTATGACCTTGACTAAGGCCAACAAATCATAAGTCACATGTCAAGTTCTATCCGTCATTGTCCAGGTTAATTTGAACCCACCCGTACAAGCCCTTCACTAGGGCCAACATGACTGTATGACTGTCCCAAACAAACGCATCTATCTATGCTGCAGAAAAGTAACAAATAGCTACCATACACTATGCCTTGACTAAGGCCAACAAACATAGCATGAATACTAAGTGCTACCCGTCTGAAATGACGGAGGGCTACGAATGGTTTTTGGCGAAAAACCTTTAACGTAATGAACTTGATATCGTTGAAGGAACCGGATAACTTTTTATAAAAATATAGTGGCGAAAACCTTTGCTAAAGAGGTCACTCCCGGTGAAGGGATCTCGGCTCTATCCCCGTAGAATGAGGTGCAGGATATTCCAACTGAATACCATGATGCAAAGCAAAAAGTAATTGACTATAGTAAAGTTATTACCCTGACGCAAACTTCTGTCCAAGGGGTCACTCCCGGTGAAGGGATCTCGTCCCTTGCCTCGTCGACTGAGGTGCAGGATATTCCAACTGAATACCACTGTGCAAAACAAAAGAGAACGTCCTTGCAATAACAGCTTTTTTTTTTTGAAAAATGTTCCAACAACATCAGAATAGGTTTGTTTAGCTTGCATTGATCCGAATCAATGTAGTCCCATCAATTAATCAAACCACAAAAGAACGAAAATACGATGTACGTATATGCCATCCGCATTCGCCACTGGGTCCCGTCATCACCCGTTAGGTTACTTAACTAACGACAGAGTGGGGACTAGACTAGCGCGGGTGTAAAACATATACAACACCTACTAGTATGTATATCAATATATAATAATCGCTCAAGGCGTGATAAAATGCAACATCACAGAAATGTAATAAGCATCACAGAATAATACAGATAATCTGGGATCCCCGGGTTTCATAGAGCCGCTACTGAAACCCGACGTTCCCCTGGTCGTGTGGATAGCTTGTGCAATGAAATCCTAGACCCCTACGGGCGCAGCAAGTTACCCGCCAAAACCTGAAGTGAGGCAGCCCCCTTCAACAACGTGAATGGACCACCCAGCATTTCACGGAATCCGGTAACTTGAGCACCCCTCCTTGGGTCAACCTGTACCCCCTACGAGTGCGGCGAATACCCCGCAAATTCTTGAGTGAAGCCCCCTCCGTCTCAAAGCCATGAGATGCGGGCCCGTTGCCATCTAGAACCCAGCAATCCGTGCACTCCACCTTGGGGTAATCCTCGTACAGAAAGTAAAATATACAATGGGTACATCGACCTCAACCCGGTCGTGCCCCAAAAGAATAATATACAAACAGGCAGTGACGGCAGTCCACATGTCGGACGCTCGCCCCGCAATATCAAATGTATAAATACAACCAAACTATACTACCACTGCATCCAGGCTATCCACCACGACAAATCCGCAACATCACAGCACAACACAGAACATCAACATGAATGTCATGTTCGTAAATCCGTCTAAACGGACTATAGCAATTAGACAAGATTTACCGATCAAATGACATTCACGGTCGCAGATATAAAGTAAATACTGTGAACCAACATATTTAAAATTTTCGATCAACAAAATTTCCCGAAGTGGGCCCCAAGCACAAAACCAACACTCAAAATAATCTGGGCCCAAACAAAAATTACCAGAAACCCCAATTCCAAGTCAGAGAAAACTGTAGAAAATTTGGTGCAGTGAAGAGATAGAATGGCGGCGGAACCGCGACCAAAACATGGGTAAGGCCGCGGTTCCGCGGCGCAACAGTAACAACAGTCAACAAAATTTTTACATATATCTTAAAAAACCCTGCCTGTTTTTCTGCAGCATACAAAATAATTTTTTTGACCACAGAAAAAATTCGACAGATACTGATGACTTGGAAATGCAGTTTTAGAAAATTTCGTTCGATCGATGTTCTAAATACGTTAGAGCAAACTAGAAAAGGTTAATGGCATAGCTCTGATACCATGTAACTCTACGATAACGCCGCGGCCGTCTGTCCGAGGCCAAAATGCGGAAATGAAAACTTTTTCAAACTAGAAACCGGCGCTATCATATGCTTAAATACCCGGGTCGAACCATTAACCTACAACTACCAACTAAAGAAAGGGTTGGAAAGCTATAACGATCGATCCGTGTCCTTCGGTCTTTGGCCACCATCCCAAACTCCTCGCGGCATCTCCGGTCTTGATCTCCTCGTCGGAAAGGGCACCACATCTATAAGTCTTTTTACGGGCTCCCGCTTCATCCGAAGCAACTCGGGCACGAAGTTTGCTAGCCGACGTGTCCAAGGTGTTGTAGAGAATGTTTGTGATCACTTTGTCTCTTGCATCCATTGCTTGGATAGTGGTTGAAGGTGTTGCCATTAATGGAGGCTATGAGCTAGAGGAAGAAGAAGGAGGAGAACCTTTCTCTTCTTTTCTTTTCTTGTGTTGGAATGATATGCTAAAAAGAGAGAGTATGAGATCAAAAAATAATAATACAAGAGCAAAACTACAACCATATGGTTGCCTTTCTCTCTCTCCTTATCATTTCAACACAAATCCATCACATTATGTGACACATGCACAAAGAAAGAGACCATGAGTCACCACTTGTACATGTGTCATAATAAATGCTCCTTATCACGACATATAGCTCACAATTTCCATTTACAAACTTTAATCCAAATGTTTGCAACAATAAAAAGATACGGCAATATCTAAAGTAAACTCGTGACGGATCACAAGGATACCCCTCACCTGTATATATATACCTGCACACGCATTCCGACTGAACGTGAATGCGATGAAACTAAAGTAATCCAACAAATTTAATACTAGGATCCGGCTTAAACCAAAGCCCACTAGTATGATCCGTCCGATCATGATCCATGCAATACTGCACGTATATGATCGAACCCTGCCATATATCATACGGCCTCTACAACGTTTCGCCCGAAACATGAGAAACTGTCTGTGGGGGACTCTAAAGACTCGTCAATACTTTGGCTGTGGATTTAACCACTAGCACGTCAGAGGTACTAGCTGTACGTAACGGGCTACCAGGTATTGACCAAAAGGGAGGTCGATGAGCGAACTCATCCAGACACCCTACCGAGCCTGTCAGTGACAATATCCGTACAGTCTGGTCCGTTCGTCTATGAGCATCGCATGTCGGGCCTAGGGGATTGGTAAAAGTCAGACCCCCAAAAGCGGTACAAGTCGTGTCGGAGTGTAGCCCAGAACACCCTGAGATACTACTGGAATACCTACCAGAAAATCTCCTGCCTTGGCCAAAGACTTCGTGTAATGGCTCTCCTAGACACAGCGCGACCTCACCCCCAATATCGGAGAGACGAACCCCTGCCGATCCGCTCACTGTCTCCATGTTGCTCGGGACTGTACCCAACTAAAACCTGTTTGCACGTCTCTTTTGAGCCGTGGTAGGGTAGTAATCAAAGCACAGTGGGAACTCACACGAGACAAATGACGATCTCAGGTCGATGAAATAACATGTACACATGTCACCAGGGAACTGCTATCTGACGTCAGGTATAATACCAACTAGCATGTTCCCGGCGAGTCCTGTCCGGTGTACTCATAACCCAATGAGCACCTGTATATATCTTAGGTGATCCAACTGACACCAATGGCTTGTGAGACCAGCCACCGCCCCTCGTCGGGGTCTCGACTGTATACATTAGTCTACTAATGGAGTATCGATGCCCAGTCTCGAAACTCCCATGACTAGGGACCACTTTAAGGACGTGCTTATAAACTATCCAACTCTCACGTATATGATCGCCATCATACTGCTGGTAGTCAAACAAGAATCCTAAGGGCTCTATCAATGTGTAATAGTGACCTGTAAAGTCACCTAAAGCAGTACACGATGATAAAGATAAACCATGGTAGCATACTATTCTCTATCAACGTGTAATAGTGAACAACAATATCACCTAAAGCATGTACACGATGATAAAGACAAACCAGATAGTAGACAAACCTCTCGAGTAAGACTGTACTGCCGGTATAGGTCCTCCCTCAATCATTGCAATCACGTTCCTATGATCCAATAATTGACTCTGAGGGCACTATATCCAACAGGAGATGCCGCGAGGAGCTTGGGATGGTGGTCAAAGACCGAAGGACACGGATCGATCGGTATAGCTTTCCAACCCTTTCTCTTGTTGCTGGTTGTAGGTTAACGGTTCGATCCGGGTTTTAAGCATTCGATAGCGCCGGTTTCTAGTTTTGAAAAAGTTTTCGTTTCGGCATTTTAGCCTCGGACAGACGGCCGGGGCGCTACCGTAGACTTACATGGTATCAGAGCCACGCCATTAACCTTTACTAGCTTGCTCTAACGTGTTTAGAACTTCGATCGAACGAAATTTCCAAAACCGCGATTCCAAGTCATCAAGTTTCTATCGAATTTTTTTGTGCTCTAAAAATTATTTTGAGTATTGCAGAAAATCAGGCAGGCTTTTCTAAGAACACTGCAGAAAATTGGTAGCATGATTTCACTGTAGCGCGGCGGAACCGCGGCCGTACCCACGATTTGGCTGCGGATCCGCCGCAGTACTGTAGCAACACTGCACCAAAATTTCTACAGTGCTCTCTGAGTTGGAATTGGGGGTTTTGGTATTTTTGTTTTGGGCCCAGATTTGATTGAGTGCTGGGAATTGTGCTTGGAGCCCATTTCTGGAAATTTTATCGATCGAAGTTTTTAAATATGTTAGTTCATAGCATTTACATTATATCTGCGACCGTGAATGTCATTTGATCGGTAAATCCTGTCTAATTGCTATAGCCCTTTTAGACGGATTTACGAACGTGACATTCACGTTGATGTTCTGTGTTGTGTTGTGATGTTGCGGATTTGTCGTGGTGGATAGCCTGGATGCAATGGTAGTACAGTTTGGTTGTATTTGTACATTTGATATTACGGGGCGAGCGTCCGATATGTGGACTGCCGTCACTGCTTGTTTGTATATTATTCTTTTGGGGCACGACCGGGCTGAGGTCGATGTACCCGTTGTATATTTTAATTTCTGTACTAGGATTACCCCACGGTGGGGTGCACGGATAGCCGGTTTCTAGAGGGCAACGGGCCCGCATCTTATGGCTTTGAGACGGAGGAGGCTTCACTCTAGAATTGGCGGGGTATTCGCCGCACTCGTAGGGGGTACAGGTTGACCCAAGGAGGGGTGCTCAAGTTACCCGATTCCGTGAAGTGTTGGGTGGTCCATTCACTTTGCTGTAGGGGGTTGCCTCGCTTCAGGTTTTGGCAGGTAACTTGCCGCGCACGTAGGGGTCTAGGATTTCATTGTACAGGCTATCCACACGACCAGGGGAACGTCGGGTTTCAGTAGCGGCTCTATGAAACCCGGGGATCCCAGATTATCTGTATTGTTCTGTGATGCTTATTACATTTCTGTGATGTTGCATTTTATCACGCCATGAGCGAATATTATATATTGATATATATACTAGTAGATGTTGTATATATTTTACACCTGCGCTAGTCCAGTCCCCGCTCTGTCGTTAGTTAAGTAACCTAACGGGTGATGACAGGACCTAGTGGCGAATACGGATGGCATATACGTACATTATATTTTCATTCTTTATTGGTGTGATCAATTGATGGGACTGCGTTGATTCGGATCAATGCAAGCTAAACAAACCTATTCTGATGTTGTTGGAACATTTTTCAAAAAAAGCTGTTATTGCAAGGACGTTCTCTTTTGTTTTGCACAGTAGTATTCGGTTATGAATGTCCAGCACCTCAGTCGACGAGGCAAGGGCCGAGATCCCTTCACCGGGAGTGACCCCATGGACAGAAGTTTGCGTCAGGGTAATAACTTCACTATAGCCGATTATCTTTTGCTTTGCATCGTGGTATTGAGTTGGAATATCCTGCACCTCATTCTACGGGAAAAGAGCCGAGATCCCTTCGCCGGGAGTGACCTCTTTAGCAAAGGTTTTCGCCACTATATTTTCATAAAAATCTATCTGGTTCCTTCAACAATATCAAGTTCATTGCGTTAATGGTTTTTCGCCAAAAACCAACCGTAGCCCTCCGTCATTTCAGATTAGTATTGCTTAGTATTCGTGCTACGTATGTCATGCTCAGCCGAGGCGTAGTGTGCTGTAGCTCTATAATGCTTTTCTGTCTTATGGATATGTGATTGGTTAGGACAGTCGTACGGTCATTTTGGCTCAGTCAAGGACTCGTGCGGGTGGGTCTAATGCAATCAAGATAATGACGGATTGAACTTGGCTAGGATCCTTTGATATGTTGGCTCAGTCAAGATCACTTGGGCCCTAGGGGTAAAAACACACATCGGGAGTTTCTAAAGAAACTGAAACTTGCCAGGTATGCGCATACCTTCTGGAGTGTGATAACGTGAGTGGATTCCATCACATTATCATGCGATGATAGTTGGATCCCGATTCCCACTGATGAGTTGGTTTACTCCTCGGGTGATCCCGACTAATTCTTCTTTCAGGCTTGGAGGAGAATTTGAGGTTACAGTGGGAGGTTTCGTAATTGGATAAATTGATAACCATTCTGATCTTGGTTAGAGTGTACGCAGAGTGTTTCTTTTCTCTCTCTCTCTTTGGCAGCGACCATGACCCGACCCTTGACTATGACTCAGTGAGCAAGTTAACTGAACCTTCTCAAAAACACTGGCTTTTGGATTGTCTGAGTTGCATACCTCATTGTCACTCCTACTTTTACCCTTTTTTTCCAAAACACCTCGTATTACTACGAACATCCACTTCCATTGGATAAAACCATCGTATGGTTATATACGAACTCGAAGGAACTTGTTCCAGATTCAAGGATGGTTTCCGGTTCTGGAGAAAATGAATAAGACTATTCAGTTCTCTTTTCCTTTTACCTTCTCTCAGGTTGTGAGTGCTCCTTGGATTAGGACAGTACACCTATTACGCTTATTGGATAGTCTTCTTCCAAACCATAGGCAGGTGCCGAACGGTGGAGAATGAAGAAACCAATTATCCTAACGATAGTGTACAGAAGGTAATAAGTTAAGACAAATAAAGGGATTAGTAAGAGGGCAAAGTAAATTGCGACTGCGATTTACGACCAAACTAAGTATTTCATCGCCACTCCTACTTCACCTTTGTGTTTCTCCGGGACACTTCGTATCACTACGAAGATCCACAGTTATTTGGATACTCTATCATATGGATATATACGAACTCGAAGGAACTTGTTCCAGTTCAGGGATGGATTCTGGTTCAGGAGAAATAGGAATAAGGTTTATTCAGTTGTATTTTATCTTCACCTTCTCTCAGGTTACGAGTACTCCTAGGACTAGGAGAGTACACCCATTATGCTTATTGGATATGTTGGATATAGTGCCCTCAGAGTCAATTATTGGATCACAGGCACGTGATTGCAATGATTAAGGGAGGACCTGTCCCAGTAGGACAGTCTTACTCAAGATGATAGTATGCTATCTGGTTTATTTTTATCATCGTGTACTACTTTAGGTGACCTTACAGGTCGCTATTACACGTTGATAGAGCCCCTAGGATTCTTGCTTTACTGCCAGCAGTATGAGGGCGATCATATACGTGGGAGCTGGTAGTCTATAAGCACATCCTTAAAAGGTCCCTAGTCGTGGGAGTTTCGAGACAGGGCATCGATACTCCAGAGTAGACTAGTGTATACAGTCGAGACCCCGACGAGGGGCGGTGGCCGGTCTCATAAGCCGCTGGTTTCAGTTGGTTCACCTAAGATGTCTACAGGTGCTCATTGGGTTATGAGTATACCGGACATGACTCGCCGGGAACATGCTAGTTGGTTTTATACCTGACATCAGATGGCAGTTCCCTGGTGACATGTGTACAGGTTAGTTCATTGACCTGAGGATCATCATTTGTCTCGTGTGAGTTCCTACTGTACTTTGATTACTACCCTACCACGCTCAAAGGAGACTTGCAACAGGTTTTAGTTGGGTACAGTCCCAGCCACATAGAGGCAGTGAGCGGATCTTCAGGGGTTCGTCTCTCCCGGTATTGGGGGTGAGGTCGCGCTGTGTCTAGGAAAGCCATTACACAAAGCCCTCGGCCGAGGAAGGAGATTTACTGGTAGGTATTCCAGTAGTATCTCAGGGTGTTCTGGGCTACACTCCGACACGACTTGTACCGCTTTTGGGGGTCTGACTTTTACCAACCCCCTAGGCCCGCCATGCGATGCTCATAGACGAACTGACCGGACTGTACGGATATTGTCACTGACAGGCTCAGTAGGGTGTCAGGATGGGTTCGCTCATCGACGTCCCTTTTGGTCAATAGCTGGTAGCCCGTCACGTATGGCTAATACCTCTGACGTGCTAGTGGTTAAATCCACAGCCATAGTATTGACGAGTCTTTAGAGTCCCCCACATACAGTTACTCAAGTTTCAGGAGAAACGCTGTAGAGGCCGTATGGAGATATGGCAGGGTTCGATCAGATACGTGCGGTATTGCACGGATCATGATCGGACGAATAATACTAGCAGGCTTTGGTTTAAGCCGGATCCTAGTAAAGTACTGTGTAGATTTTGTCTCATTGCATTTGTATTCGGTCGGAATACAAATGCGGGTATGTATATACAATAGCGGGGTTTTCCTGTAATTTATTACGGGATCAGTTTTTGGAGTTGCCAGTTTGTTTTCTGTTTCGGCCATATTTCTTTCTATCTTTCATTGGCCGAAGATTGGTGGAGGAGGGCTTATTTGCATTTGTGCAAATAAGCATTTTGGAAGGTGGTCTTTGCATATTATTGTATCATGATAGTTCCACCATCACATTGACTTCTTAGTTCATGATGGTTCATGATGGCTTGACCTTTTGGAGTGATGATTGGTTGGTTGAGTGTTGGACTTTCCTTGTGATTTTTTTCTTCTCATGATCACATCTCATTCCCTCTGGCATTATTGTTGCTCTCTTTCTCACTCTCTTTTGAACCCATCACTATGATATGGCCGGCCAAGCACTAGAGGGTGGGGGTTGATTCATTTTAGTATGGGATTTTTCACTCTCTTCATGCTTGCAAAAATCCCCAATTTCATCTCCAAAAGTTCATATCTTTTCCTCCACTTATATGGCAACTTCCACAACCCTAAAGAGACATAGAGATCTACAGTTAACCTATAGCACCCTTGGGCACGTCGACTCGCCAACTTCGTGCCCGAGTTGCCTCGGTCAAGAGGTGGAAGCCCTTAAAAGAAGCCGGCGACGTGATGCCCTTCCGGCGAGGAGGTGAAGACCGGAGATTCCGCGGGGAGATCGGGACGACGACGAGAAGACCGAAGGACATGGATCGCTCGGTATATCTCTCCACCCGTTCTTTAGTTAGCTAGGATTAGATTAATGGCCCGATCCGGGATTTTTGTGCGCGGTGGTGCCGGTTCAAAAGTTAAAGTAATTTATTGCTTCCGCATTTTGGCCTCGGAAAGACGGCAGGGGCGCCGCCGTGCACTTACACTGGTATCAGAGCCTCTCCATTAACCTAGTCTAGATTTGTCTAATGTGTTTACATTTCCGATCGAACAAAATTCCAAAAACCGCGTTTTCATGTGCATCAGTTTCTGTCGCATTTTTTTTGGCTCCAAAATTTTTTCAGGTAGTTGCAGAATGATGTGCAGGGAATTCTAAGACTTCTGTAGAAATTTGATCACATGAACACACTATACGACCGCGGAACCGCTGCCAAACCCATGCTTGGGCCGCGGTTCCGCCGCAGTCCTTACTGTTCAGTGTGTCAAATTTCTACAGAGTGTCTCTGTGTTGAAAATAGGGGTTTTGGAACATTCATTTTGGGCCCAGACTTTTTGTGAGTGCTACAGTAGTGCTTGGGGCCCACTTGGGTAAATTTGATCGATCGAATATTTTAAACACATTAGTTCACAGTATTTACATTATATCTGCGACCGTGAATGTCATTTGATCGGTAAATCTTGTCTAACTGCTATAGCCCGGTTAGACGGATTTGCGAACGTGGCATTCACGTTGATGTTCTGTGATTGTGCTGTGATGTTACGGATTGGTCGTGGGGATAGCCTGGATGCAATGATAGTACAGTTTTTGTTGTATTATGTACATTTGATATTGCGGGGCGAGCGTCCGACCTGTGGACTGCCGTCACTGCCTGTTTGTATATTATTCTTTTGGGGCACGACCGGGTCGAGGTCGATGTACCCGTTGTATGTATATTTTAATTTCTGTACTAGGATTACCCTAAGGAGGGGTGCATGGATAGCCGGGTTCTAGAGGGCAACGGGCCCGCATTTCATGGCATTGAGACGGAGGGGGCTTCACTCTAGAATTGGCGGGCTATTCGCCGCACTCGTAGGGGGTACAGGTTGACCCAGGAAGGGTGCCCAAGTTACCGGATTCCATGAAGTGCTGGGTGGTCCATTCACGTTGCTGAAGGGGGATGCCTCGCTTCAGGTTTTGGCGGGTAACTTGCCGCGCCCGTAGGGGTCTAGGATTACATTGCACAGGCTATCCACACGACCAGGGGAACATCGGGTTTCAGAAGCGGCTCTGTGAAACCCGGGGATCCCAGATATCTGTATTGTTCTGTGATCCTGTGTATTTCTGTGATGTTGCATTTTATCACGCCTTGAGCGAATATTATATATTGATATATATACTAGTAGATGTTGTATATGTTTTGCATCCGCGCTAGTCCAGTCCCCGCTCTGTCGTTAGTTAACTAACCTAACGGGTAATGACGGGACCCAGTGGCGAATGCGGGTGGCATATACGTACGTCATTATTTTCGTTCTTTGTGGTGTGATCAATTGATGGGACTGCATTGATTCGGATCAATGCAAGTTAAAAACAAACCTAATTGATGTTGTTGGAACACTTTTCAAAAAGCTGTTATTACAAGGACGTTCACTTTTGTTTAGCACAGTGGTATTCGGTTATGAATATCCAGCACCTCAGTCGACGAGGCAAGGGCCGAGATCCCTTCACCGGGAGTGACCCCTTAGACAGAAGTTTGCGTCAGGGCAATAACTTCACTATAGTCGTTTACTTATGCTTTGCATCGGGGTATTCAGTTGGAATATCCTGCACCTCATTCTACGGGGAAAGAGCCGAGATCCCTTCACCGGGAGTGATCTCTTTAGCAAAGGTTTTCGCCACTATATTTTTAAAAGCTATCTAGTTCCTTAAACGATATCAAGTTCATTACGTTAAAGGTTTTTCGCCAGAAACCATTCGTAGCCCTCCGTCGTTTCAGACGGGTAGCAAGTAGTATTCATGCTATGTTTATTGGCCTTCGTCAAGGCATAGTATATGGTAGCTGCTTGTTGCCTTTCTGCAGCATAGATAGATGCGTTGGTTTGGGACAGTCGTACTACCTTGTTGGCCAAAGTCAAGGGTATGTACGGGTGGGTTCAAATTAACCTGGAGAATCATGGGTAGAACTTGACATGTGACTTATAATTTGTTGGCCAAAGTCAAAGTCATAAGAGCATGAGGCAAAAATCACATCGGGAGTTTCTAAAGAAACTGAAACTTGCCAGATATGCGCATACCTTCTGGAGTGTGATAACGTGAGCGAAGTCCGTCACGTTATCATGTGATGATATTTGGATCCCGATTCCCACTGATGAGTTGGTTTACTTCTCGGGTGATCCCGACTAATTCTTCTTTAAGGTTTAGAGGAGAATTTGACGGTACAGTGGGAGGTTTCCAGATTAGATAAATTGGTAACCATTCTGATCTAGGTTAGAGTGCACGCTGAGTGTTTCTTTTCTCTCTTTCTGTTTGGCAGCGACCATTGACCCAACCCTAGACTATGACTCAGTGACCAAGTTGACCTAACCTTCTTAAACACTGGCTTTTAGATTGTCAGAGTTGCAAACCTCATTGCCACTCCTGCTTTTACCCTTTTCTCCAGGACACCCCGTATTACTACGAACGTCCACTTCCATTGGACAAAACCATCGTATGGTTATATACGAACTCGAAGGAATTTATTCGAGGATGGTTTCCGGTTTTGGAGAAAACGAATAGGACTATTCAGTTGTCCTTTTCTTTTACCTTCTCTCAGGTTGCGAGTACTCCTTGGTTTAGGAGATAGTACACCTATTACGCAAATTGGATAGTCTTCTTCCAAACCTTAGGCTGGTGCCGAACGGTGAGGAATGAAGAAAACCAATTAGCATAACGATGGTGTACAGAAGGTATTATGTAAAGACAAAGAAAGGGATTAGTAAGAGGGCAAAGTAAATTGCGACTGATATTCATGACCAAACCAGGTATTTCATTACCACTCCCATTTCACCTTTATATTTCTCCAGGACACTCCGTATCACTACGAAGATCCACAGTTTATTGGATACTCCATCGTATGTGTTAGTGTTTATGCCCTAGAAGGCCATTACTGTATCATACTAGCTTGTATATTACTTAATGGAAGCTTGGGATATTCACATGTATATAACAGTCTTGCTAAACATGGTAGTATGCTACTTGGTTTTTCTATCTTAATATGTGAGTGTACGTATTGATAGAGCTCTTAGGATCTTGCTTGTCTACCAGCGTTGTGATGGCAGTCACACTAGTGGGGGCTGGGTAGTCTACGAGCACATCCTTATTCAGGTCCCTGGTCGTTGGATTATCGAGACAGAGCATCGATACTCCGGAGTAGACTGGTGTGTACGCTTCTCATCCCAGTTGGGGAGATGGTCTGTCCCACAGCCGTCAGTACGTCGTACTGGAGATAGTATACAGGTGCTCGTTAGGTTACGGGTACACCGGACAGGACTCACAGGGAACTGTTGGTTGGTTTGATACCAGTCGTCAGTGAACAGTTCCCAGGTGACATGAGTACAGCGTAGTCCGCAGACTTGACACTGCTACTTCGCCTCGAGTGTGTCCCACTGTTCTTAGATTGCTACCCTACCACGGCTCAAAGGAGTCGTGCAAACAGGTGGCAGTTGGGTGCAGTCCCGAGCACTTGGAGGCAGTGGCGGTTAGACAGGATTCGTCCCTCCCGGTATTAGGAGTAGATATCGTGCTGTGTCAGAGAGCCATTACGCAAAGTCCCTGGCCAGGGCAAGCGAGATTTGCTGGTAGGTTCCAGTAGTTTCTCAGGGTGTAATGGGCTTCCCTCCGACACGACTTATACCGCTATTAGGGGACTGACGTTTGCCGCCCCCCTAGGCCCGATATGCGATAGTCTTGGACGAACGGACCGGACTGTATGGAGATTGTCACATCAGACTCAGTAGGAGTTCGGATGGGTTTACTCATCGGCCTTCTTATCGACCACTACCTGGGGACCGTTACGTACAGCTAGTGCCGCTTGCGGTCTGTGGTTAAACCCACTGCCAGCGTAGTAGTCGAGTCTCTAGAGTCCCACACAGAGAGTTTCCTACTCCAGGCGAAACGATATAGAGGTTGCATGGTTTTGCGACAAAGGGTTCGGACGCATACGTGCGTTTACGCGCGTACGACTTTCGGACAGTTTTTACCAGTCGGCTTTGGTTTAAGCCAGTTACTGGTATCCGGTTATTGGATTTATACAGTCTAAAGTTTTTCCGTATTTTTACGGATCGGAGGGGCGTTCTCGTAATTACTCGAGAAGCTTCTAGAAGTGGTGACTAAGGAGGTTTAGGTGTCATTTGCATTAAATGAGTTTAGTGAGTCATGAGGGTGATTCATGCATATCATTAATGCATGATAAATGCTTAATGAGTCATGGTTATGAATCACCACTAGATATTTATGAAACTTCATTATTCATCATTTTAGTTTTTCTTTTATGGATGAATATTAAAGGTTCATATATATTATGATAGATTTACTATTCTCATTAGATTCATTCTCACCTTCTCTCTCCTCAAGCTCTCATCTTCAAACCCTAATCCTTACACCTCATGAGTTGAGATCAAAGGATTAGTTAGACTAAACAATCCATAACCATCACTCTATTTCATCCTTTCATCTTTGATTAGCAATCAAAGTTGATTAGTTACCTCAAGTTAGAGGTGTAGCTTGGTGTTTTGCTCTCGGGTGGATCGTCTACTACCTAGAGAAGGTCGAGGAGAACAAAGGAGGACACAAAGACGAAGGACTAGTTTCGATAGGTATAATCCCTAATCACAAGTGATAAGAAAATCTTTGTGTACGGTTATTTATAGTTTAGCTTCGATTTAAGCGGTTAGTCGATGTTCGTTCTTTATAGTTTGATTGTTTTTGAAAATTCCGCCTCCCCATAAGTACTGGGGTGTACTACATCGACTTACAGTATGGTCATATACGAACTCGAAAGGAACTTGTTCCAGTTCGGGGATTGATTTTGGTTCAGGAGAAAAAGGAATAAGGTTTATTCGGTTGTCTTTTATCTTCACCTTATCTCGCATTGCGAGTGCTCCTAGGATTAAGACAGTACACCCATTATGCTTATTGGATAGTCTTCTTCCAAACCATAGTCTGGTGCCGAACGGTAGGGAACGAAGAAAACCATTTGGCCTAAAGGGGTGCGCAGAAGGTAATGACTAAAGACATATAAAGGGATTTGGAGATGTGGCATAGAAATATACGGTTACAGTTGTGAATCTGATAATGGAAAAGGCATTACTAGGAATACCCAGATACCCCATCGAAACATTTCGATGTTTCAGTTTCACTGTGTACTGTTAAAAGAAAACTGATTTCACAATTAGACACTTGCTCCAGGGTATGTATTTACCAGGTATGATTTTCACATCTGTATGGTTTTATAGATGATGGGTGGGAGTAAGTTATTGGGAATTGGGTGATCATCCTCATTATATCGGGATTCGTTGTAATCGGTGATATTTGAGGAAGTCACCTGGGTTGTTTGCCGGACGGCAAGTATTTGGTTTTGAATATCCGTTGTAATGCACCAATTTCAAATTGATATATCTGTACGTCTATTTTTATAGAGTGAGATATACCTTTTTGAAATTATGTCTATGACATTTACCTATATCAGTGGATGGTTAGGTAAGGAGCATTAAACAGCGGTGTAATTCTTCATAACCATAAGTACAGTTTTCAACCTACGACACACATGGATTGAGTTATTAGACTCAAGGGACTTATACAGAGTATTGTATGTTGTCCAGTGTCAATTAGGACAGAGGGGTTGGTCCTCGTAATATATTCGGTTTACTTATGACTTCTCTAGTTCTTAGACAAGTGTTTCGTAGAAACACAAGGTCCGAATTTTGAGAAGTTATAGGTATATGAATAAAGTAGAGAACCAGGTATTGCGAGTATCGGGATTCTTCAAGGTGATCGAAGATGTAGATACTTGTGTCTGGTATTCATTTTATAGTATTGATTAAGAGAACTTGCTTCTCTTTCAGGTTACTCATAATTGGAAGCATTCTTAAGTTGAGTAACGCTGATCAGCCTCCTTCCATTTAGTTGACATGCACTGGAGACAGCTACATGATTTGAATCTGGTTCAATTGAATCAGTGCATCTGTTTCTATATTGGATATAGAACAGTTCATATCTTAACGATGTTAAGGTACGGGGAGTTTTCCGGATTATGCATAAAACCAGACTCTGGATAACTCAATGCACGTTTCTATAATGGCTATTTGTGGGTTGACCCAGGCTATGACGAGGGTTGACTTTCTACCATCTGGAAGATCAATAGTGATATTGTTCTTGACTCGCCACAGTTTTAACAAAAATGGATTTTTTCAGAAAACAGTAGTGGGAGTATGGTAGAACTAGAAGTGATTCCATAACCGCAAACGATTACTGAAGATTTCATAAGAACCTAAAGATTCAATCTGGCTTGACATTCCATTGGCCACTCCGCAGATATGGTAGGTAACCTCAGGCGCTCGAGAGGTACTTCGGTATGCTCAAGGACGGCGGCAGGGAGGTTCTTGTTTACCCACACTTGCCATTGCTATTGTTCCAGGCTGCGAGACCCGGCAGGAGGATAAGTATAGCGTCGTTCTGAACTGGCTTTAGAAGCGTATGTCTATATGACTCTGCCAGAGGGTTGTCGTAGTCAATGGGAGCAGCGGAAACATTGGTGGACAAGTGGCTTATGTCTATTTATAGACAAAAGCAAATATAGCGGAGATAGATCATCTATTTCTGATGTGACAGTCATGGGTTTGACTTCATCAGAATAGGGGATGGATCTGTCAAGAAGGTAGTAGGGTGTGATGTCCTAGTATTTGGATGACATACACAGAGTAGGAAGTGATATTCCTATACTACGATCGGTTATACTTTGGTTGTCACACAGTGGTTTCTCCACATGGGACTTTGATATAACATCAAGACATTCTGGTTACTGGATCTATGGTTTTAGATCTGGATTTGGTTAGTTTCCCAATCTGGGTTAGACAGCATTCTGAAGGTGTTTTAGAATGGACAACTCCTGGCACGGTAGTGTACCTGCAGGTGATGGAGTCACCCTCTCTAAAGGCGTCTTACAGACTAAAGCGGAGAGGGATGTGCATGATTGGCAGATCACTTGCTTAGGCAATTGAGTCAATCATGAGATGTCAAGTACCACACCAGATGTTGTTTTTTGCAATGGATGCAATAAGTTAATATTGATCCAATCCTGGAGAAACAATCGGAAGCAGTTTTAGAACATAAGTGGATGTTCTAGGGATATGATAACGACAGCCTCATTCGGGAGACAGTTATCATTCCAGGCTTCCAAGGTGACCTGGATGACAGAGAGGTTGTCAGAGTTATAGTTTTCCTTCTGACGAGGGGCAGTATTTTGGACAGGTGGTCCAAGGGGATACTGAGGGAGGCATGGCGCAGGATACTGATTAAGTTCAGTTGACGATACAGTCTGAGAAGTTTGGATTTGGAGTTCATTTATGAGCTAGGTCCCATCAGATATCCAGACATACTCTAAGACAAGTATTTCTCATTTCGGGAGACAGGTTTCTCCGCGAACTTGAGATAAAGAGAGACATAGAAAGAAACATTAGAGCGGATCCACTCACTGAAGCTATTCCTCGAACGCAATAGTTTCGCAAACGGGTTTTGTGAGACTGACTAGTAGAGGAGTTGGGTGTTCGGTATCACACGGGCTGTGAGTATGCGACATCGCAATAATTAGCCTTGAGTGCAAGTGGGAGATTGTTGGAGATAATGCCCTCAGAGTCAATTATTGGATCGCATGCACGTGATTGCAATGATTGAGGGAGGACCTGTCCCAGTAGGACAGTCTTACTCAATATGATAGTATGCTATCCGGTTTATCTTTATCATCGTGTACTGCTTTAGGTGACCTTACAGGTCGCTATTACACGTTGAGAGAGCCCCTAAGATTCTTGCTTGACTGCCAGCAGTATGAGGGCGATCATATACGTGGGAGCTGGTAGTCTATAAGCACATCCTTAAAAGGTCCCTAGTCATGGGAGTTTCGAGACAGGGCATCGATACTCCAGAGTAGACTAGTGTAAACAGTCGAGACCCCAACGAGGGGCGGTGGCCGGTCTCCTAAGCCAATGGTGTCAGTTGGTTCACCTAAGATGTATACAGGTGCGCATTGGGTTATGAGTACACCGGACAGGACTCGCCGGGAACATGCTAGTTGGTCTTATACCTGACGTCAGATGGCAGTTCCCTGGTGACATGTGTACAGGTTAGTTCATCGACCTGAGGATCATCATTTGTCTCGTGTGGGTTCCCACTGTACTTTGATTACTACCCTACCACGCTCAAAGGGGACTTGCAAACAGGTTTTAGTTGGGTACAGTCCCGAGCCACATGGAGGCAGTGAGCGGATCTTCAGGGGTTCGTCTCTCCCGGTATTGGGGGTGAGGTCGCGCTGTGTCTAGGAGAGCCATTACACAAAGCCCTCGACCGAGGCAGGAGATTTACTTATAGGTATTCCAGTAGTATCTCAGGGTGTTCTGGGCTACACTCCGACACGACTTGTACCGCTTTTGGGGGTCTGACTTTTACCAACCCCCTAGGCCCGCCATGCAATGCTCATAGACGAACGGACCGGACTGTATGGATATTGTCACTGACAGGCTCAGTAGGGTGTCAGGATGGGTTCGCTCATCGACGTCCCTTTTGGTCAATAGCTGGTAGCCCGTCACGTATGGCTAATACCTCTGACATGCTAGTGGTTAAATCCACAGCCATAGTATTGACGAGTCTTTAGAGTCCCCCACATACAGTTACTCAAGTTTCGTGCGAAACGTTGTTGAGGCCGTATGGAGATATGGCAGGGTTCGATCAGATACGTGCGGTATTGCACGGATCATGATCGTATGGTTAATACTAGCGGGCTTTGGTTTAAGCCGGATCCTAGTATAGTACTGTGTATATTTTGTCTCATTGCATTTGTATTCGGTCGGAATACAAATGCGGGTATGTATATACAGTAGCGGGGTTTTCCTGTAATTTATTACGGGATCAGTTTTTGGAGTTGCCAGTTTGTTTTCCGTTTCGGCCATATTTCTTTTTATCTTTCATTGGCCGAAGATTGGTGGAGGAGGGTTTATTTGCATTTGTGCAAATAAGCATTTTGGAGGGTGGTCTTTGCATATTATTGTATCATGATAGTTCCACCATCACATTGACTTCTTAGTTCATGATGGTTCATGATGGCTTGACCTTTTGGAGTGATGATTGGTTGGTTGAGCGTTGGACTTTCCTTGTGATTTTTTTCTTCTCATGATCACATCTCATTCCCTCTGGCATTATTGTTGCTCTCTCTCTCTCACTCTCTTTTGAACCCCTCACCATGATATGGCCGGCCAAGCACTAGAGGGTGGGGGTTGATTCATTTTGGTGTGGGATTTTTCACTCTCTTCATGCTTGCAAAAATCCCCAATTTCATCTCCAAAAGTTCATATCTTTTCCTCCACGTATATGGCAACTTCCACAACCCCAAAGAGACATAGAGATCTACAGTTAACCTACAGCACCCTTGGGCACGTCGACTCGCCAACTTCGTGCCCAAGTTGCCTCGGTCAAGAGGTGGGAGCCCGTAAAAGAAGCCGGCGACGTGGTGCCCTTCCGGGGAGGAGGTGAAGACCGGAGATTCCGCGGGGAGATCGGGACGACGACGAGAAGACCGAAGGATACGGATCGCTCGGTATATCTCTCTACCCGTTCTTTAGTTAGCTAGGATTAGATTGATGGCCCGATCCGGGATTTTTGTTCGCGGTGGTGCCGGTTCAAAAGTTAAAGTAATTTATCGCTTCCGCATTTTGGACTCGGAAAGACGGCCGGGGCACCGCCATGCACTTACAGGATAGTCTTCTTCCAAACCATAGGCTGGTGCCGAACGGTAGGGAAGGAAGAAAACCATTTGGCCTAAAGGGGTGTACAGAAGGTAATGACTAAAGACATATAAAGGGATTTGGAGAGATGGCATAGAAATATACGGTTATAGTTATGAATCTGATAATGGAAGAGGCATTACTAGGAATACCCGGATACCCCTTCGAAACATTTACATGTTTCAGTTTCACTATGTACTGTTAAAAGAAAACTGATTTCCCAATTAGCCCTTGCTCCAGGGTATGTATTTACCAGGTTTGATTCTCACATCTATATGGTTTTACAGATGATGAGTGGGAGTAAGTTATTGGGAATTGGGTGATCATCCTCATTATATCGGGATTCATTGTAATTGGTGATATTTGAGGAAATCGCCTGGGTTGTTTGCCGGACGGAAAATATTTGGTTTTGAATATCCATTGTTATGCACCAATTTCAAATTGATATATCTGTACGTTTATTTTTATAAAGTGAGATATAACTTTATGAAATTATGTCCATGACATTTACCTATATCAGTTGGTGGTTAGTTAAGGAGCATTAAACAGCAGTGTAATTCTTCATAACCATAGTACAGTTTTCAACCTACGACACACAGGGAATGAGTTATTAGACTTAGGGGACATATACAGAGTATTGTATGTTGTCCAATGTCCATGAGGACAGAGGGGTTGATACTCGTACTATATTCTGTTTACTTGTGACTTCTCTAGTTCTTAGACATGTGTTTCGTAGAAATGCAAGGTCTAAGTTTTGAGAAGTTATAGGAATAAGAATAAAGTAGAGAAATAGGCGTTGCAAGTACCAGGATTCTTCAAGGTGATCGAAGATGTAGATACTTGTACATGGTATTTAGTTGATAGTAATGATTAAAAGAACTTGCTTCTTTTTCAGGTTACTCATAATTGGAAGCACTCCTAAGTTGAGTAATGCTGATCGGCCTCTCTCCATTTAGTTGACATGCACTGGAGACAGCTGCATGATTTGAATCTGGTTCCAATTAAATCAGTGCCACTGTTTCTATATTGGATATAGAATAGTTCATATCTTAACAATGTTAAAGTACGGGGAGTTGTCCGGCTTATGCTTAAAACCAGACTCTGGATAACTCAAGGCACATTTCTGTAATGGCTGTTTGTGGGTTGACCCGGGCTATGACGAGGGTTGACTTTCTACCATCTGGAAGATCAATAATGATATTGTTCTTGACTCGCCACAGTTTTAGTAAAATGGATTTTTTCAGAAAACGGTAGTGGGAGTATGATAGAACTGGAAGTGATTCCAGAACCGCAAACGATTATTGAAAATTTGATAAGAACCTAAAGATTCGATCTGGTTTGACATTCCATTGGCCACTCCGCAGATATGGTGGGTAACATCAGGCACCCGAGAGGTACTCCGGTAGCCTCAAGGACGGTGACAGGGAGGTTCTTGTTTACCCATACTTGTCATTGCTGTTGTTCCAGACTGTGAGACCCGACAGGAGGATGAGTATAGCGTCGTTCTAAACTAGCTTTAGAAGTGTACGTGTATATGACTCTGCCAGAAGGTTGTCATAGTCAGTGGGAGCAGCAGAAGCATAGTGGAAAAGTAGCTTATGTCTATTTATGGACTAAATCAGATATAGCGGAGATAGATCATCTATTTCTGATATGACAGTCATAGGTTTAACTTCATCAGAATAGGGAATGGATCTGTTAAGAAGGTTGTAGGGTGTGATGTCCTGGTATATGGATGACATACACAGAGTAGGAAGTGAAATTCCTATGCTACGATCAGTTATACTTTGTTTGTCACACAGTGATTTCTCTACATAGGATATGGATATTATATCAGATATTCTGGTTACTAGATCTATGGTTTTAGATCTAGATTTGGGTAGTTTCCCAATCTGGGTACTTAGACAGCATTCTAAAGGTGCTTTAGAATGGACGACTCCTGGCACGGTAATGTACTTGCAAGTGATGGAGTCACCCTCTCTAAAGGTGTCTTACGGACTAAAGAGGAGAGGGATGTGCGTGATTGGCAGATCACATGCTTAGGCAATTGAGTCAATCATGAGATGTCAAGTACCACACCAGACGTTGTTTTTGCACTATATGCAATAAGTTGATATTAATCCTATCCTGGAGAAACGTTCGGAAGCGGTTTTAGAACATAAGTGGATGTTCTAGGGAAATGATAACGGCAGCCTCCTTCGGGAGACGGTTATCATTCCATGCTTTCAAGGTGACCTAGATGACAGAGTGACTGTCAGAGTTATAGTTTTCCCTCTGAGGAGGGGCAGTAGTTTGGACTGATGGTCCAAGTGGATACTAAGGGAGGCATGGCACAGGATACTGATTAAGTTCAGTTGACGATGCAGTCTAAGAAGTTTGGATTTGGAGTTCATTTATGAACTAGGTCCCATCAGACATCCAGACATATTTTAAGACTGGTATTGCTCATTTCGGGAGATGGCTTTCTCCGCGAACTTGAGATAAAGAGAGACATAGAAAGAAACATCAGGGCGGATCCACTCACTGAGGCTATTCCTCAAACGCAATAGTTTCGTAAACAGGCTTTGTAAGACTGATTAGTAGAGGAGTTGGGTGTTCGGTATCACACGGGCTGTGAGTATGCGACATCGCAATAATTAGCCTTGAGTGCAAGTGGGAGATTGTTGGATATAGTGCCCTCAGAGTCAATTATTGGATCACAGGCACGTGATTGCAATGATTGAGGGAGGACCTATACCGGTAGGACAGTCTTACTCAAGATGATAGTTTGCTATCTGGTTTATCTCTATCATCGTGTACTACTTTAGGTGACCTTACCGGTCACTATTGCACGTTGATAGAGCTCATAGGATTCTTGCTTGACGACCAGCAGTATGATGGCGATCATATACGTGGGAGTTGGGGTCTATAAGCACATCCTTAAAGTGGTCCCTAGTCGTGGGAGTTTTCGAGACAGGGCATCGATACTCCAGAGTAGACTAGTGTATACAGTCGAGACCCCGACGAGGGGCCGTGGCCGGTCTCACAAGCCATTGGTGTCAGTTGGATCACCTAAGATGTATACAGGTGCTCATTGGGTTATGAGTACACCGGACAGGACTCGTCGGGAACATGCTAGTTGGTATTATACCTGACGTCAGATAGCAGTTCCCTAGTGACATGTGTACAGGTTAGTTCATCGAACTGAGATCGTCATTTGTCTCATGTGAGTTCCCACTGTGCTTTGATTACTACCCTACCACGGCTCAAAGGAATCGTGCAAACAGGTTTTAGTTGGGTACAGTCCCGAGCCAAATGGAGGCAGTGAGCGGATCGACAGGGGTTTCGTCTCTCCCGGTATTGGGGGAGAGATCGCGCTGTGTCTAGGAGAGCCATTACACGAAGTCCTTGGCCAAGGCAGGAGATTTACTGGTAGGTATTCCAGTAGCATCTCAGGGTGTTCTGGGCAACACTCCAACACGACTTGAACCGCTTTTGGGGTTCTGACTTTTACCAACTCCCTAGGCCCGCCATGCGATGCTCATAGACGAACGGACCGGACTGTACGGATATTGTCAATGACAGGCTCAGTAGGGTGTCAAAATGAGTTCGCTCATCGACCTCCCTTTTAGTCAATACCTGGTAGCCCGTTACGTACGGCTAGTACCTCTGACGTGCTAGTGGTTAAATCCACAGCCAAAGTATTGACGAGTCTTTAGAGTCCCCCACAGACAGTTTTCAAGTTTCGGGCGAAACGTTGTAGAGGCCGTATGATATATGGCAGGGTTCGATCATATACATGCGGTAGTGCACGGATCATGATCGGACGGATCATACTGGTGGGCTTTGGTTTAAGCCGGATCCTAGTATTAGATTTGTTGGATTACTTTAGTCTCGTCGTATTCGCATTCAGTCGGAATGCGGATGCAGGTATGTATATACAGGTGAGGGGTATCCTTGTGATCCGTGATGAGTTTACTTTAGATCTTGTCGTATCTTTTTATTGTTGTAAACATTTGGATTAATGATTGCATATGGAAATTATGAGCTAGAAATCATCATTTTGTGCATTTAATGTGACATAGACTTCATTAGTGACTTATGGTCTCTTTTCTTATACTAATGTCACATTATTTGATGGATTTGTGTCTTGATATAATAAGGAGAGAGAGGGGCTGCCATGATATGGTTTGGTCTTGTATTTTTTCATAACACACTCTCACTCTCATTTTATCATCTCAACAAAAAAAAAGAGCTTCTTCTTCTTCTTCTTCCTCTAGCTCGCCATTTCCATGGATGGCATCACCTTCAACCTCCATCCATACAATGGATGCAAGAGACAAAGTTGTCACAAACATTCTCTATTTCGCCTTGGACACGTCGGCTAGCGAACTTCGTGCCCGAGTTGCTTCGGATGAAGCGAAAGCCCGTAAAAAGACTCGAAAATGTGGTGCCCTTTCCGACGAGAAGAGCGAGACCGGAGATGCCGCGAGGAGCTTGGGATAGTGGCCAAAGACCGAAGGACACGGATCGATCGGTATAGCTTTCCAACCCTTTCTCTTGTTACTAGTTGTAGGTCAATGGTTCGATCCGGGTTTTAAGCATACGATAGCGCCGGTTTTTAGTTTTGAAAAAGTTTTCGTTTCCGCATTTTGGCCTCGGACAAAAGGCCGGGGCGCTACCGCAGACTTACAGATACATCCATACTTGCGCATATACACATTTGTACATCCATATTGGTGCATATATACATTGATATATCCATATTTGTGCACATACACATTGTATATCCATATTGGTGCACATATACATTAATACATCCATACTTGCGCATATACACATTTGTATATCCATATTGGTGCACATATACATTGATATATCCATACTTGCGCACATACACATTGTATATCCATACTGGTGCACATATACATTGATACATCCATATTTGCGCATATACACATTTGTATCCATATTGGTGCACATATACATTGATATATCCATATTTGCACACATACACATTGTATATCCATATTGGTGCACACATACATTGGTACATCTATACTTGCGCATATACATATTGTACCTACATAGAGAACTAGTTTTATTGGGAGATTGGGAACCGCAGGATATATTTAAAAACTGGAATCATTTTAAAAGTGCGGTTTTCCCTTAATATGTCATATCACTGCTCCATGTTGCATGATACACGGATATGCTCACATTTCTATTATATGTCGAATACATCATGCTCTACGATTTTACGCATTGAGATATGATGTTTTCATGAGATTTATGGATTTGAGAACCGTGGACATTTTAAAAGAGATTATGTATTGTTTTAAAAACCCGGTTTTTCTTGATATGATATTTCAGTGCGTCCACCATGCGTTTTCTCGGTTTTGAGACGTGTGACATGTGAAACCCAATTCAAGGAGCTGGACGAGGCCGATTGTGGGTACATGGTAGACCTGGTATGGTACCCGGGGCAAGAAAGGGATGCTGTGTATACAGACGGTGAGCCTGGCAGAGGGACTACTACCTACCGATGATAGTATTTGGGCTCGGCGGATATCAAGAGGATACCGACCAGAGTCGAGAGATGCTATGGGCCGATCCGGACTGACGGAGCCCGTGGGCCGATCCGGATTGACGGAGCCCGATATATGAGGATTTACGTGCCGATGCTGGGCACGGTTTTCATGATGTTTTCGAGTGTCGATGCCAGGCACTCAGGTTCCATGATTTTGATGTGTCGTGAGGGACACTGTTGATTTATATCCTCATACTTTCATACACACTCTTTTATGATATTTACGTGCATACAGACATTTATTATATGGGTGGACGAGATCCACATGCATACATACATTGATTATATGGGTGGACGAGATCCACATGCATACATACATTCATTATATGGGTGGACGAGATCCACATACATACATACCTTGATTATATTGTCGGATGACATCCGCATGCATATAGGTATTGATTACCTCGTTGGCACATATACAGACCCGGTCACCCTAGATATCATAGTATTATCTTTATGATATAGTTGACCTAGGAGTCGTTGTTTATTCGATTTCTATCTGTTGATATTTTTCTACTCACGAGTTGGCAACTCACCCCCGTTGTGCCACAGTTCTTGCAGGTTGACCGCTTGGATCAGTAGCGGCTTCGCTGGCACACAGTTGCATTCGGGTGTTTTGCATTGGTAGGTGGGACATTTGTATCATACCCACTCTTGTATCTATATTTCATATTGTATCTAGTTAACTCCATCAATCAAAATTAGTAATTTGTATAAGTAATGAGACTTAGTGAGTTGTGGTTGCGAGACTTAGAGAGAGGGGTTTTTCGCTACTTGTGGTTTTGATATCGTGTTTTTTATTTATCTTTTTGTGGTAAACTTTGTCGTTGGGCGTCGTATACTTGTTTATACTGTATTGCGTGGTTGTGATCCGCCGTTTGGCGAAGAGCTAGCTCCCGCTTGGGGATGCCTTTATCATTGTTATGTATTTGTGGTTCTGGATCAAAATATACAAAGGAGGTGCTGCCCAAATTTTTAAAAGACGAAACACGTTTTCAAACTAGTAATTTTCACTTGCATTTTTATGTTCCTTTTCTATGCATTACGAAAACTTGATTTCATTATACCTTTATTTCAAAAGTTCACCTCCTTTATTTTCTTAAAAAGGTTTAGATTTCTAGATTTTCAGCTTACTTGAATTACGTTACGCCTTTAGACGTTGCGTGATTTAAGTGTCGGTCACGCGCTAATATTTCGGGTCGTGACAAAGTTGGTATCAGAGCGCTAGGTTTAACCTTTGTTCGAGTCTATGTTTGACTATGCGGAGTCTAGAGCGGGTATGTATTTCGGAACCTAGGCTTGACCTTACGGAATTTAGACTTGAACGGGGGGGTATTAGACCCGAACTTTCGTTTCATAGGTTGACCCTGATTCATGGAGTAGGTAGCTTGAGTAGAGTGACGTACCGTACGTATGTTCCGCGGCATATTTACGATACGATACTCCACTTAAGAAACCTTAGGATGTACATATTTTTGAGACTTATGATTCTCTTCCTACCTATGATTATACATTCATTTGAGATCCTCAATTCTATTCGTTTCCATGATCATACTCTCATTGATGTTGTTCCTTCTTATGATCATGTATCCATTCTAGATCTATCGTTTCCTCTCATGCCGTTGATCTGCTTTCGTCGATACTCGATAAAGGTTCCTGTCACCATGGTTTGAGCGCAGATTGAGCTGCTGCTAGCGTTGCGGTCAGGGAGAGCTCGTCTGGTATGAGGACTGACCATTATGTTTTCTGGTGACTTAGGAACGTCTCGATATAGTGTTTGTGTTGTGGCCTCTTGTTGAGGCGAGTGTTTGGTTTTATGCCGGATGATCGGGCCACTGTTAGAGCTGCCAGTTGCGAGAGGACTGTTGATGTGCAGCATACCTCAGAGATTATGATGTCGCCTACCATGCAGACAGATGACCCAGCTGTTGCTGAGATTGATAGGATGTTGCTTCCAGAGCTTACGAGCTGAGATCGCTGGAACTTCCAGGCAGAGATGCGACAGGTGATAGCTAGTCTATCCCGAGTTGAGAGACGAAGGTGATTCGTCAGATTGATGTGCCGACGCAGGCCCAGTTGAGTTGAAGATATTCATGTGTGGAGAGTCTTACTCAGATCTAGAGCAGACCGATCCAGAGATGACCGTTGATGTGTCGCCTTTCCTGGAGGATTGAGGCATTGTTTAGCATGCGGATGAAGGGTATTCACATGTCAGCTGGGCGAAGCTAAAAAGTTCGAGCGAGTGTCAGAAACTCATTTTTCCCAAGTTTAAAGTGTTCGGAGGAACATGCAGGTAATTCTATGGACCCTCTAGAAGAATGAAACCCTAACTCGACATGATGACCATGGAACCGCTTTTGAACCTTATGGTTTGCAGCAGTTTAGCGGTGCCATCAGTGAGGCTTGGGTTTGCCCTTCTACAGCTGGTCCAGAGGTACTGTGGTATGTACCAAATATTTTTAGACTATGCTCAGGTGTTAAGCCTTCGGGAAATTTTGGGACCTTAATGACTCGATCGAAAAGTTTGACGTCGTCCGAATACCATATGATAAGAGACCAGTAAGTTAACCAGCTTCGTATAGAGGACCTCACCCTGATGCGGTGTGAGTTGATCGAGGAAGGACGAGTATTGAGTATTCCTCCGATGGTTGGGACGAGTTCCAGAGGACGTGTTCGGCCAGATATCTTCTACAGAGTGATGAAGATACCGAGTTCGAACTTCGAGTCCGTGTGAGAGACTTCGGATTGATTGTAGCTGAGAACATTTGCGGTGCGCAGATAGCATGGTATGACGTCATAGTGGGCGATGGTACAGACGAGTGGAACCAAAGGTTCGTGTGAGATGCTGACGAGCTGTTGCTACTTCCCGTCGAGACTAGAGATCTGATATGCATGTTAGTGTTTATGCCCTAGAAGGCCATTACTGTATCATACTAGCTTGTATATACTTAATGGAAGCTTGGGATATTCACATGTATATAACAGTCTTGCTAAACATGGTAGTGTGCTACTTGGTTTTTCTATCTTAAAATGTGAGTGTACGTATTGATAGAGCTCTTAGGATCTTGCTTGTCTACCAGCGTTGTGATGGCAGTCACACTAGTGGGGGCTGGGTAGTCTACAAGCACATCCTTATTCAGGTCCCTGGTCGTTGGATTATCGAGACAGAGCATCGATACTCCGTAGTAGACTGGTGTGTACGCTTCTCATCCCAGTTGGGGAGATGGTCTGTCCCACAGCCGTCAGTACGTCGTACTGGAGATAGTATACAGGTGCTCGTTAGGTTACGGGTACACCGGACAGGACTCACAGGGAACTGTTGGTTGGTTTGATACCAGTCGTCAGTAAACAGTTCCCAGGTGACATGAGTACAGCGTAGTCCGCAGACTTGACACTGCTACTTCGCCTCAAGTGTGTCCCACTGTTCTTAGATTGCTACCCTACCACGGCTCAAAGGAGTCGTGCAAACAGGTAGCAGTTGGGTGCAGTCCCGAGCACTTGGAGGCAGTGGCGGTTAGACAGGATTCGTTCCTCCCGGTATTGGGAGTAGATATCGTGCTGTGTCAGAGAGCCATTACGCAAAGTCCCTGGCCAGGGCAAGCGAGATTTGCTGGTAGGTTCCAGTAGTTTCTCAGGGTGTAATGGGCTTCCCTCCGACACGACTTATACCGCTATTAGGGGACTGACGCTTGCCGCCCCCTAGGCCCGATATGCGATAGTCTTGGACGAACGGACTGGACTGTATGGAGATTGTCACATCAGACTCAGTAGGAGTTCGGATGGGTTTTCTCATCGGCCTTCTTATCGACAACTACCTGGGGACCGTTACGTACAGCTAGTGCCGCTTGCGGTCTGTGGTTAAACCCACTGCCAGCGTAGTAGTCGAGTCTCTAGAGTCCCACACAGAGAGTTTCCTACTCCAGGCGAAACGATATAGAGGTTGCATGGTTTTGCGACAAAGGGTTCGGACGCATACGTGCGTTTACGCACGTACGACTTTCGGACAGTTTTTACCAGTCGGCTTTGGTTTAAGCCAGTTACTGGTATCCGGTTATTGGATTTTTACAGTCTAAAGTTTTTCCGTATTTTTGCGGATTGGAGGGGCGTTCTCGTAATTATACGAGAAGCTTCTAGAAGATGTGACTAAGGAGGTTACTTTGGATGAGGTTGTGAGTCATGGTGGTGATTCATTCATTTCATTAATGCACATTTATTGCTTAATGACTCATGCTAATGAATCACCACTAGATATTTTATGAAGCATGCTTATTCATTTCTTTTATTCATTATTCTTAAATAAGAATGCTTCATAATATATTATGATACACTCTCTCTCTTCTCTCATTATCTTATCTCATATTCTCTCTCCTCAAGCTCTCATCTTCAAGATACTAATCCTTAATCCTCATGTGTTGAGATCAAAGGTTTAGTTAGACTTAAGCATCCATTACCTTCACTCTATATCATCCTTTCATCTTTGATTAGCAATCAAAGTTGATTAGTTACCTCAAGTTAGAGGTGTAGCTTGGTGTCTTGCTCTCGGGTGGATCGTCTACTACCTAGAGAAGGTCGAGGAGAACAAAGGAGGACACAAAGACGAAGGACCGTTTTCATTAGGTATAATCCCTTAACACTATAGTTTAGTATAGCTATGTGTTCGGTTATTATTTGTTTAGCTTCGATTCAAGCGGTTAGTCGATGTTCGTTCTTTAAACTTGATCGTTTTTGAAAATTCCGCCTCCCCATAAGTACTGGGGTGTACTACATCGACTTACAGTGGTATCAGAGCCTCGCTAAACAATAAATAACTTAATTGCAAATTTGTACGAATTTCGAACGAAAAATCAAAGCCGGAAAACCCTAAATATTATATGTTTCTGTCGAATTTAAAACGATGTCAGAAAATTTTTCAGGTGTGTTCAGAAAGCATGAAATGAGTCCAGGAGAACACCCACGAAATTTGAGCCAATGATTCGACTAAAGCGCCGCGGAAAGGCGGCGGATCGCACCGATCCGCCGCGCTTCCGCGGCCGAGTTGCCGAGTCATGGGCTCATCTTTCATGGGTGGGTCCTCTCTGGTGTTTGGGGTTTTCTGGGATGTTTAATTATTGCTCAGGTTACTGTTTAACAGAGCAGATTTTGGAGCAATATTGATGTTGTTTAGTCGATCGAAATTGTACAGTATTTGCATATTGGATTATATCTGTGATTGTTTTATGTGTTCGTAAACCTCCCCCAACTGCTAGTATGTCGGTTGGCAGGGGGTTGCACATTTCTGGAATGGTTATATCTGTTTGTGCATATAAACTGTATTGGACTGTTGTGGTGTATAGCCGGGGTTAGCAATGGGTTATTGTTTAATTCATTTGTTGTAAATGTAATTTGTTGTAATATTATTTTTTGCGGGGCACTTCCAGGTTGCGGTCGTAGCCACCGTTGTATTATTTCATCTTACTGTTTTTGCTCCTAGGACTGACCCAAGGTGGGGTACACAGACTGCCGGGTGGGTAGTTTGCCGTACCCGTAGGGGTCGAGGGTGGGGTAACGGCTATTCATCACAACTGTGTAATCTGTCTTTTCTTGCAGGCTCAAAAGAAACATAGATTTCTTGCAAATCCAATATTGTTTATCTGTGTTCTGGAATGAATATCATTGCGTCAGACGAATGTAAAATATCTATATTTATTGTAGCTATTTAGACGTCACTTATGTTTTACACCCGCGCTAGCCCAGCCCCCGCTCTGTCGTTAGTTAAGTAACCTAACGGGTGATGACGGGACCCAGTGGCGAATGCGGATGGCATAAGAGGACGTTGTATTTTCGTTGTTTTCTGCAATGATAGGTTAATGATGGGACGCATTATCTATAATGCAAAGTAAAACAAACCAAAGTTTAAATCGTTGGAACAATTTAAAAGAAACCACTCGGTTATTTTTAAAACAGATATTTTTAAATGCGGAGATTTAACCACTCCTTTTAAAAGCTATCAGGTTCCTTCGGTTATATCAAGTTCACTACGTTCACGGTTTCGCCAAAACCATTCGTAGCCCTCCGTCATTTCATCTGGGTATTCAGTAGTATTCAAGCTATGTATTTTGACCTAACGCCAAGGCATAGTGTTTGGTAGCTGCTGGATATTCATTTGTTGCATAGATAGATGAGTTAGTTTGGGACAGTCGTATTATCATTTTGGCCGAACGTCAAGGATATATACGGATGGGTTCAAATTGACAAGATAATGATGGGTAGAACTTGACATGTGACTTATGACATTTTGACCTAACGCCAAGGTCATAAGAGCATGGGGCAAAAACTTATATCGGGAATTTCTAAAGAAACTGAAATTTGCAAAGAGATGCATACCATTTGGAGTTTGATGAATGTTGGTAGGATTCCTTCAACATTATCATACGATGATATTTGGATCCCGATCCTACTGTGAGTATTTGATACTTATCAGGATATTCGTCACTTAACGATCAATGCTATAAACCTAGTAGGTGTCCAGAAAAGTGTCAGCGGGGTTACGCCCCCAGAGAAAAGAGGTTATTTAATTAAGGAACTTCGCGAAAGCGTTGGAAAACCTCCCTCGAAGTATCGACACCGGCCTGGCTGAACGGTTAAGCAAGTATTGTACGGTGAGAATAGTCTTGGCTAATTCTTCTTTTATGGTTTGAGGAAGGATTCGAGAAACAGTGGGAGCCATCCAGTTTAGATAAATTAAAAACCACTCTAAACTTGCAAGAGCATCATGCTAAAGAGTTTTCTTCTCTCTCTCCTAATTGCAGCGACCCTGAAAATGACTGGACTTAAGTTACTTTTAGAGAAAAATATACTGACAGGGCCAAGATTGGCTGCGGAATGTCAAGATGGCTTTGACCTATGACAAACTGGGGTACGTCCTCACCGCTACGGCACCTGCTGTCCCTGGTCCCAAATCCAGTAATGCGGATAAGGAAATCCGCAAAACCTGGGATTTAGATTCCGCGAGAGCCAAGTGCATCGTGCTTGCCTCGATGAACAATGAACATCAGAGGAGGCACGAGGATATGTCCCTTGATGGCATATTTCTCCATACAAAGGAACTTTATGGAGAGCAATCTCGTATAGCAAGATACGAGACCTCTAAGAAATTGTTTCGAGCGAGGTTGGCTGTCGGATCATCGGTAGGTGAACATGTCCTACAGATGATTGGCTATATAGAAGAGCTCGCAGACCTTGGGACGACTTTGGATAATGAGCTCTATACAGACCTTGTTCTCCAGTCCCTTCCTCCCACCTACGCCCAGTTTATCCTCAACTTCAATCTTCAAGGAAAAGAAGTTGAACTTGCGGAACTCCTGAACATGTTAAGGAGTGCGGAGGGCACCTTGCAGAAGGCAAGGGAAACACCCGCTATGTTTGTTGGCGGTTCATCTTCTTCCGGGTCCAAGGCTAGGGCCAAAGGAAGGAAGAAGAAGGCCGCACCCAGACCTAGAGGAGGTGTTAGTAAGGTGGGAGGGAAGGGAAAGAAAAAGAAAGAAGTACCGATAGTTGGTCAGGATGAGTGCTTCCATTATCACAGGAAAGGGCACTGGAAGAAGGATTGCAAGGCATGGAACGCCAAGAACCAGGAACCGAAGCAAGCTGTGGCTTCGACTTCAGGTGTGTTTGTAATTGAGAATTGTCTGTCGATCAACTATACTTCCTGGGTATTGGATACCGGATCAGGATCTCATATTTGCAATTCATTGCAGGCACTGAGAAACCGTAGAGTGCTGAAGGAAGGTGATATGATCCTCAGGGTTGCTAACGGAGCTAGCGTGGGAGCTGCGTCCGTCGGGGATTATCACCTAGGATTGACGAGTGGACACATTTTGGTTTTACATAACTGTTATTTTGTACCCAGCTTAACGTGTAATATCATATCAGTTTCCTTGTTATCAAATAAAGGTTATGATTTCACATTTGTAAGAGATGTTGTCAACATCCACCTTAATCATGGTTTGATTGGGTCCGGTACTCTAAATAACGGCATATATGTTTTAAACCAACTCCAAATTTTCAACGTCCAAAACACACTAAAAAGAAAGTCTCCAGATTTGAATAAAGCTTTCTTATGGCATTGTAGACTGGGTCACATCAATGAGAGAAGGTTGACTAAGTTGCATAGAGAAGGATATTTAGACTCGTTCGAATATCAATCTTATGACACTTGTCAATCTTGTCTCAAAGGAAAGATGACAAAGACTCCATTTACTGGACAAGGAGTAAGAGCGAGCGAGCTCTTAGGACTCATACACAGCGATGTATGTGGTCCAATGTCTACACATGCGAGAGGTGGTTTTTCCTATTTCATTACTTTCACGGATGATTACTCAAGATACGGATTCATTTATCTGATGAAACATAAATCCGAGGCTTTTGAGAAATTCCAAGAGTATAAGAATGAAGTAGAAAACCAAACCGGCAAAAGTATAAAGACACTTAGATCTGATCGAGGTGGAGAATACTTGAGTGCCGAGTTCCTAGGTTTCCTAAAAGAGAAAGGAATTCTCTCTCAGCTTACTCCTCCGTACACTCCACAGCATAATGGTGTATCGGAGAGACGGAATCGAACCCTATTGGATATGGTACGATCCATGATGAGTAATGCTGAGTTACCGCGATCTTTCTGGGGACATGCACTAGAATCAGCGGCATATCTTTTGAACATGGTACCTACCAAGACTGTGCCTACCACTCCATATCAGATGTGGAGTGGGAAGAAACCTCATCTACAGTATATAAAGATTTTGGGATGTCCAGCTTTTGTTAAAAAGCAGCATGTGGACAAGCTCGAGGCACGATCAGTAAAGTGTTTGTTTGTGGGATATCCAAAGCACTCCAGGGGATATCTATTCTATTACGCAGAGGAACAGAAGGTATTTGTTTCTCGTAATGCCCATTTTCTAGAACATCAGTTTTTAGAAAAGGAATCAAGTGGGAGCGAAATAGAACTGGAAGAAATTCCAGAACCACAAGCTGCTACTGAAAGTCTGGTAGAACCAGAAGTTCAAGAAGAACAGAACATTCCCGCACCCCTCCGCAGGAGTAGTAGGCCGTCTCATCCGCCTGAGAGATACTACGGTTTTCTCATAGACGGGGATAGAGAGGATTGCATCATAGATGATGATGAACCTACTGACTTCCAGCAGGCCATCCAGAGCGGCGACTCGGTACGATGGCTAGATGCAATGCGGACCGAAATGGAGTCCATGTACACCAACAAAGTATGGACTTTGGACTTTGCTCCAGATGGGGTAAAACCCATAGGATGCAAATGGATCTTCAAGAAAAAGATTGGTGTAGATGGACAGGTGGAAACCTATAAGGCTAGACTTGTTGCAAAGGGTTTTCGTCAAAGACCTGGTTTGGACTATGACGAAACCTTTTCTCCAGTGGCTATGCTCAAATCCATTCGGGTCCTTCTTGCTATTGCTGCCTTCCATGATTATGAAATCTGGCAGATGGACGTAAAGACGGCTTTTCTGAATGGAAATTTAGAAGAGAGCGTCTATATGGATCAGCCAGAGGGTTTCAATCAGAGTGGGAGCAGCGGGAAAGTATGCAAGCTGCTTAAGTCTATTTATGGACTAAAGCAGGCATCGCAGAGTTGGAACATCTGTTTTGATGAGACAGTCAAAGAATATGACTTTATCAAAAATCCAGATGAACCGTGCATATATAGTAAAGTTGTGGCCAGAAGTGTCGTATTCCTCGTCTTGTACGTGGATGACATTCTATTGATATGAAATGACATTCCTATGCTACAATCTGTCAAAGGATTCTTATCACACAGGTTCTCCATGAAAGACCTGGGTGATGCCTCTTACATTCTGGGGATCCGGATCTATCGTGATAGATCCAAGAGGATGTTGTGACTTTCGCAGTCCAGGTATATCGACACTATACTGAAAAGATTCAGTATGGAAGATTCTAAGCACGGTAATCTACCGGCTTGTCACGGAATCACCCTCTCCAAAGAGATGTCTCCCAAGACTGATTTGGAAAGGGAACGCATGTCTATTATACCCTACGCTTCTGCGGTAGGCTCTATAATGTATGCGATGTTGTGTACCAGACCAGATGTAGCTTACGCATTGAGCGTGGTAAGCCGGTATCAGTCAGACCCAGGGGAGAAACACTGGATAGCAGTAAAGAACATTCTCAAGTACCTGAGGAGGACTAAGGAGATGTTCTTGGTTTACGGCGGAAAAGACCTCAGGTTGGAGGCCTTTGCTGATTCCGGCTTCCAGAGTGATAAGGACGATTCCAAGTCCATGTCGGGTTATGTCTTTACCCTCAATGGAGGGGCGGTGTGCTGGAAGAGCTCCAAGCAGGACACCGTTGCTGACTCGACGATGGAAGCGGAGTATATAGCTGCTTGCGATGCCGCAAAAGAAGCAGTCTGGATGAAGAAGTTCCTAACAGAACTTCAGGTTGTTCCTACCATAGTTGATCCAATACCTCTGTATTGCGACAACAACGGAGCTATAGCTTTAGCGAAGGAACCAAGGTCCCATCAGAAGTCCAGACACATCTTGAGGCGGTATCACCTGATCAGGGAGATCATTGATCGTCAGGAGATCGAGGTTCGGAGAGTTGCTTCAGAAGAGAACATTGCTGATCCATTCACGAAGGCCCTTCCTCAGATTCAGTTCGAGAGGCTACTCGAGATCATTGGTCTACGATATGCCAGTACATGGCCCTAGTTCAAGTGGGAGATTGTTAGTGTTTATGCCCTAGAAGGCCATTACTGTATCATACTAGCTTGTATATTACTTAATGGAAGCTTGGGATATTCACATGTATATAACAGTCTTGCTAAACATGGTAGTGTGCTACTTGGTTTTTCTATCTCAATATGTGAGTGCACGTATTGATAGAGCTCTTAGGATCTTGCTTGTCTACCAGCGTTGTGATGGCAGTCACACTAGTGGGGGCTGGGTAGTCTACAAGCACATCCTTATTCAGGTCCCTGGTCGTTGGATTATCGAGACAGAGCATCGATACTCCGGAGTAGACGGGTGTGTACGCTTCTCATCCCAGTTGGGGAGATGGTCTGTCCCACAGCCGTCAGTACGTCGTACTGGAGATAGTATACAGGTGCTCGTTAGGTTACGGGTACACCGGACAGGACTCACAGGGAACTGTTGGTTGGTTTGATACCAGTCGTCAGTAAACAGTTCCCAGGTGACATGAGTACAGCGTAGTCCGCAGACTTGACACTGCTACTTCGCCTCAAGTGTATCCCACTGTTCTTAGATTGCTACCCTACCACGGCTCAAAGGAGTCGTGCAAACAGGTAGCAGTTGGGTGCAGTCCCGAGCACTTGGAGGCAGTGGCGGTTAGACAGGATTCGTCCCTCCCGGTATTGGGAGTAGATATCGTGCTGTGTCAGAGAGCCATTACGCAAAGTCCCTGGCCAGGGCAAGCGAGATTTGCTGGTAGGTTCCAGTAGTTTCTCAGGGTGTAATGGGCTTCCCTCCGACACGACTTATACCGCTATTAGGGGACTGACGCTTGCCGCCCCCCTAGGCCCGATATGCGATAGTCTTGGACGAACGGACTGGACTGTATGGAGATTGTCACATCAGACTCAGTAGGAGTTCGGATGGGTTTTCTCATCGACCTTCTTATCGACAACTACCTGGGGACCGTTACGTACAGCTAGTGCCGCTTGCGGTCTGTGGTTAAACCCACTGCCAGCGTAGTAGTCGAGTCTCTAGAGTCCCACACAGAGAGTTTCCTACTCCAGGCGAAACGATATAGAGGTTGCATGGTTTTGCGACAAAGGGTTCGGACGCATACGTGCGTTTACGCACGTACGACTTTCGGACAGTTTTTACCAGTCGGCTTTGGTTTAAGCCAGTTACTGGTATCCGGTTATTGGATTTTTACAGTCTAAAGTTTTTCCGTATTTTTGCGGATTGGAGGGGCGTTCTCGTAATTATACGAGAAGCTTCTAGAAGATGTGACTAAGGAGGTTACTTTGGATGAGGTTGTGAGTCATGGTGGTGATTCATTCATTTCATTAATGCACATTTATTGCTTAATGACTCATGCTAATGAATCACCACTAGATATTTTATGAAGCATGCTTATTCATTTCTTTTATTCATTATTCTTAAATAAGAATGCTTCATAATATATTATGATACACTCTCTCTCTTCTCTCATTATCTTATCTCATATTCTCTCTCCTCAAGCTCTCATCTTCAAGATACTAATCCTTAATCCTCATGTGTTGAGATCAAAGGTTTAGTTAGACTTAAGCATCCATTACCTTCACTCTATATCATCCTTTCATCTTTGATTAGCAATCAAAGTTGATTAGTTACCTCAAGTTAGAGGTGTAGCTTGGTGTCTTGCTCTCGGGTGGATCGTCTACTACCTAGAGAAGGTCGAGGAGAACAAAGGAGGACACAAAGACGAAGGACCGTTTTCATTAGGTATAATCCCTTAACACTATAGTTTAGTATAGCTATGTGTTCGGTTATTATTTGTTTAGCTTCGATTCAAGCGGTTAGTCGATGTTCGTTCTTTAAACTTGATCGTTTTTGAAAATTCCGCCTCCCCATAAGTACTGGGGTGTACTACATCGACTTACAGTGCATACAGAGGCGTTGGGATACGGCCAGTTTCTGAGGAAATGTGTGCGGAACACGCAGATGTCCAGAAAACGGGGAAAGATTATGTAAGAGTACCAGCCTTCGTACAGTTCGGCATAGGCAAGATCGGAAGAGACCCTGAGCAGGATTCCTTCCAGGACACTGCTGCAATAAGATTTGCACCCAGGATCAGATGTGTCACGTGTATTCAGAGGACCAGAGGCCGACGGCAGTAACGTGCTGCTTTACGAATGGTCATGATGATTGACCAAGAGATGACCAGAGAAGTGCTAGAACGGAATCGTTCCCGTTAGCACACCTGACATGGCCGATGAGCCGATGGATTGCGGGATTGGTAATCCACAGAGAAGATAAGGACCCAGAGACAGAGGACGCCAGGCCGTGAGCAGGAGGCGAGCGGATGTTCTTGCTCTGACAATTTTGGTCGCACCGACTTTTTTCGACATTATAGGAGGTGTACCTCGATGTCATTTATTTCGATTTGCGTTTGTGATCCGAGTATCACGCTTATATTACTCGGATTTGAGTTTTGATGACGAGTTTCCTGATATTGATTTCGTGCACCATGGCTACACCTACTGGGTATTTACATTTTTTTTGCACATAGTTATCGCACCTGATATATATTTTATACACCGTTGTGTTGATTTGCGATTTGTGCATGCCTATTGCGTTGATGTCGATTTTGTACCTTCGTAGCATGTGTTTATGATTTCATGGATTTCATACGGATGATGTGATTTTTGCATTCGGTATAGCTCACATGTGCTTGGAGTGCATTGATACGGATATTGTGCACTATAGTTGCACACGATTTTGATTTATACACCTTGGTGTACTCGGTGTTGATTTTTATGCGTTTGAGTTATTGATTGTATTTCGTGCATTTGATGCACCAGATGTTGTTTTCGTGCACAATAGGTGCACCAGATATTGTTGTCGTGCACACCCGTTGCAGTGGACAGATGCTTTTGTGCACACCCGTTGCACTTAGTTTTGCTTTGTGCATATTGTGGCATCTATATTTGGATTTGATTTCCATGCACACCAGACGCATGTGATTATTGGATAGGCCTTTTGAGGCTGATTTTGCTTTTGAGCACTTTGTTTTCATGTTAGGCACTATATTGTGTAGTAGCCAAACAGAACTGATCCGAGGACAGTACCTGAGTACTTTGCATGCATTAAAAAATTAACAAAAAGGTTTTCAAAAGGAGCTATAGTCTTGCTATTTACTACGTGTCCGTGAGCGACACGAACGTTTATAAAGGAAAACCTTTTGGGATATTTTGAAAACGACGGAACGTGTATTTAGGAAAACATATATGGACATATATTATTATTTTAAAATGAGCGTCCGTCAGTTATGACGTGAGTTACGAATTCACACGGCGATTTGGAAAATATTTTGCAAGTATTTTATTCAAACTTTGGAGTTTTCAAAGATGCGTAATATACATGTATTATAGTATTTGACTAGTGTATATTGGATTTCAGTAGTGGATTGCGAGATCTGCATCTCTATTGTAACACCGAGAATATGCGTGCAAATCCGATGATTTACGTGACGCTTGACGGAGTTCGATTTTGAGTTTTGTACTCGTTTACATGCGCACTTGACGCGCTGTGTTATTTCTGCGTTTTCCATGATTTCGGAGCCCCGTTGATTGGAGCTGATTATTGAAATGTTTTAGATTTTGGGGGTTTAAATTTAAATTCGGGGACCGAATTTAATTAAGGGGGGAAGATTGTAACATTTCAGAAAAATAAAATATTATTTTTGGGAATTTTATAATTAAATAATAAAATATTGAATATTTTAATAGGACGGTATAATTAAATACCGATAAATTGGAAAAAAAAAGTTTTTTTTTTGAAAATTATAGAAATTACTAGAAGAGGGTGCTTTATGTGATTTAAGCAAATTATGAATTTTTATGATTTATTATTTTCACTTTTAGTGCTAATCGCGATTAAATATCGCTAATCGCGCATTAAGCTTGTTTTGTGCACATGACATGCATCATATCATTTTTACACTTGTTACATTTTTATCATGGCTTTTCTTCATGTTTTATATCATGGTTGTTGTTTTATTTGAGAGAAGAAAAGAAAAAGAAAAGTCAAAAAGGAGACACAATGATGACATGAGGGATGGACATGAGAAAGAGAAGGGGTGAGGGGTCAACCATAGTGATGGGCCATTGCTTCTCACTTCATCATTTTCATCTTCTTCTTCTCCTTCCTCTCATGGAAGCACCCTCCTCCACCTCCACTTCAAAACCCTAAAACTCCATCAAAACAACACCAAAATCTCATCCCCACTTCATAAAAATTGTACACAAGCTCACAAGCTACACATTGGACCAAGAAAGTTTGCATTTTGGCGCTGTAGAGGATTCGTGAGTGTTAAATGAGGTAATCCCTTCACAATTAGTGTAGTATTTCTTTTGCTTATGCATCTATTCAAGTTTAAAATCGATTTGGCAAAGTTTAGTGGACTTTGGGAATCCCTAGAGAGGGTTTGGGTTGATTTTGAGTTGTGATTGTGTAATTAAGCCTAGGTGGTGACCTTAAACCCCCCTATGATCTTAGAAACCCAGACTTTACTGAAACAAACCCGAATACTGAAACAAAAAACTATCCATGTCGGTTTGAGAGGAAATTGAGTGTGCAGGGAAATCTGGAGTAACTCGGGGACCTGAAAAATTAAATTGCAAACACAGGGAGTCGTGCAGGCACCTAGGAAGCTACCACTGAAACCCTAGCCCCATACCCCAACCCAAGGCCACAAGTATATCCATTCTGGCCACAATTTGCGGCCAGAGCAGGGAAATAGGGTCCCAGGTTTGGTCCATGGCTCCTTTTTCAATAAAGTTGACCCCTCTTGTATGCAAAATTGGCTAATTGTCACCTGGGGAAAATCTGGGAGTGTTTTACTTAGTTTCTGAAATTGTTTTGCGGCTTTTAATGAATTTGAATTCGGTATTTGGTATTTTTTTCCGTCGTGTGCTGTTTGGACGTCAACGACCAGGGTTATTGGTCGTGTTTTACATGCTAGGCTATAGGTTTTAACCTATGAGCGAAACGTGTGCCGTTTTGGTTTTCCGCCTTGATTTTTATACGCATTTTTTATTGTTTATTATTGTAGGTATCTTCACGTGGATTCCGAGGCGACGGAGCGTGGCGTCACCGACTTCGGCAAGCAAGAAGCAAGGTGAGTTGGTCTATATCCACGGGGGAAGTCGGGTGGATGGCGTATAGCATCCCCGCAAGTTTTTGATGGAAACTGATTCATAGTAAATGGTTAAGGAAACCTTTAATAGAAAACTATAAATAGACTTAATGATAGTTAGAGAAACTATTAGAAGCTAAATGATAGTTAGGAGCGATATGATACGGCTAATATGTGATGACGGGACTTGAGGATGATATTTGATGATATTGCCATTTAAGATAATATAGGACTAGATCGTCGACGTAGATGTGTCATCCGAACCATACGTATTTCTAAACTGAAGAATCGTACGCATATTTTAAACAAATACCTTGAGGGACGTTATGGATTTTCAAATGATATCTTTTCCTTAAAAACGCCGTAACCCCTACTTTCAAAACTACGATTCGCATCTTTCAAAAGTTGTTTATATGGTTCGGGTGTGTATGTTAGATTAGATACTTATGCTTATAGTAAAGGTAGAATGTTTTTGTAAATTGACTTGGTGAGGGACATGAATGCGATGAAAAAGATATATGACGCGATATGAAGATTTGGTGATATGTTGGTATACGGATACGAGTCGATTGAGATGATTCATACCCTGCTGGTCCCCTGATATGAGATTATTGCGGATGTGACCTGGGACATAGGTATATAGAGATATTTATAAATTGTGAATCGTGAGTGGTAGCCGTATGAGACGTTAGGTACGTACCCTTCTCGTCTTATAGGATGATAGAATCCCTGATAGCTTAATGCCGCCGTACGATGATTTTCCATGCGTGATGAGTTTGACTTGATGATTGATCCATACCCTTGACTATAGGTTGTCGTACGATGGATTTGCAGGGTTCCTAGGCACTCTTGTGAGGGTTCATAAGGCATCAACCATGCCCGAATAAAATTTTAGACGTGCCGAACAACCCAAAGCCGGGATCTTTGCTAGATTATTAGGGTTTAACATGCAAGTAAACGTCTTTACTACTAAGTGTGAGAGATTACAACCTTTGTAGTCCGCTCCTTCGCTTCATAAGCTCAAAATAGAAGTCCCTTCGCCGCGATCCACGATCTCCCGGACTCAAGAGAGACTCCACGACTCGAACGATCCATGCTAGCTTGTAGTGTTCCGTTTCACCGATGATCTACGTCGAAGTTGCAATAACTCAAGCTCTCTCACTCTAATGAGGTGAACACCCTAATCTAATGGGCTAGATTAGATGAGGATGATGAAATAGTATTTATGCTATCTTTTTATATCAAATTCTCACATGAATTCATCACAAAATGAAAAACAAGCAAGCTTTCTCAAAGCTCAAGAGAGAAGAAGATGATGAATAATGAGTTAATCCTTTTTTGATGAATAATAGAAATGAATATATGATTACTCATGGAACCATAGTCAAGGATAACTAGGATAACCTTTGTAGAGAATAAACTAGGACTAGGGTTTGGTTAGGTTAAAGAATGAGTCATAGATAAATATCAAGCATAATATCTAACTCATGACAAAAGGAAAGCTTCTAGATGGTGCAAGAAGGAGCTAACCCTAATCAAACCCTAACCTTGCTTAATCTCCACTAAACATGTTCCATTATTAATCATATCATGTTGCAATAATATATATCACATATATATTATATATTTGCAACAAAAGAAAATAATACAATTAACATATATCGCATATATATCAATATATTACCCTGTGAGAAAATGAAATAATAAAGTGAGCAAATATTAGATAATGTAATACAATATATCATATATATTATTATACATTAAATCATCGAATCAATAATTGATCCGACAATCCGGCTATATCGAATATAACCGACTAATATATCATGTACCGATTCATCAAATCAACATTTGATCCGATGACCTGGTTCATATCTAAATATCGCGAGAATATAATACGGTATCTCATATCGCATTATCCTCGGTGCTGCACATATCACATATGTGTCTCTACTCCGTTTTGCCTGAGCCAAGAAACCTCTGTGTAGGACTCTAAAGAATCGTCAATACGCCGGTAGCAGGTGATGATCATATCAAACACCCACAAGCTGCAAGCGGTCAGCTAAACGTAACAGCCACCCAGGTATTGAGCGATCAGAAGATCAACAAGCTAGCCTGTACGTTCTCCTGTGAATCCAATCAGTAACAATCCCGTACAGTCCGGTCTCTTCGTCTGATATGTCGCATATCAAGTCTAGGGGTGGTATATGTCAGACCCCAGTAACCGATAAGTCGTGTCGATGTGTGGCTCATAACGGGTCGAGAAACTACCAGTAACACTTACCAGTAAATCTCTATATCAGCCCTGGCCAGGGACTTCCAGTTATAGCCAATCGAACACAGCACAACATCAACTCCCTATACCGGGAGAGACGAATCCCCTCCATTCGCTCATTGCCTCCATGTGATTCGGGACTGCACCCAAAAGCCACCGTTTTGCACGCCCACTTGGACGTGGTAAGGTGGAAATCAAAGCATAGTGGGAATCACACAAGACTCTATGGCGATGTCCGGTCTACAGACTACCCTGTACCAGTGTCACCGGAGAACTGCCATCTGACGTGTGGTATATCAACATCTTGGAGTTCTCGGCGAGTCCGTCCAGTGTACCCAGTCTCCACTAAGCACCCGCACACCATCCTTGATGTCCAACACAGATGGATATGGGATCATCCATCGCCCATCATATGGGTCATGATGCGTATACGCTAGCCTACTCTGGTGAATCGATGCCCTGTCTCGATATACCCTCGACTAGGAACAGTTATAGGATGTACTCATTGTTGGATATATGTATGCCCTAGAGGTCATTATATGATAGTGGATGTATTTATACATGTATATATATATATATTCAGTGTACATTCTTGTTCGACATGATAGTATGCTATCTGGTTCTTCTTTATCTGACATGTTGATTTGATCATGCTTTTATTCATTCATACATGTTGATAAAGCCCTGAGGATATAGGCTTGACTACTGTGATTATGATGGAGATCATACTAGTGGGACATCTGTAGTTTATAAGCATATCCTGGAATGTCCCTAGTCGTGGGTGTATCGAGATGGGGCATCGATATACCAGAGTAGACTAGCGTATATGATACTAGACCCATATGATGGGCGATGGATGTTCCCACATTCATCGATGTTTGACATCGAGATCATATACGGGTGCTCAGTGGTGACTGGGTACACTGGACGGACTCGCCGAGAACTCCTATATGGAATTATTTCTATCGTCGGATTGCAGTTCTCAGGTAACACTGGTGCAGGTTAGTATGTAGACCCGAGATCGTCATAGAGTTTTGTGTGTTCTCCCACTGTAGTTTGATTACCACCCTACCACGGCTCTACTGAGTCATGCAAACAGGTGGTCATTGGGTACAGTCCCGAGACACACGAAGGAGATGAGCGATAGGAGGGGTTTTGTCTCTCCCGGTTGTCACGACCCGCAATTCGGCCCGTAACCGGCACTTAAACTACGTAACGTCTACAGGCGTACGTAACTTAAGTAAGCCGAAAACCCAGAAATCTAAACCACCCAAAACTGGATGAACGGAGAAAACAAAATTTAAAAGTATTAGAAGTCGCCATTTAAAATCTCTAACTCTAGTTTTCTTTCATAAAAATTTCGGCAGCACCTCCTTTGTAAAACTAGCCCCGTAAACGGGTACAACACAGATAATATATAAATCATCCCAAGTGGGAGAAAAATCACGCCCACCGGCGGAGACAATCACCACAACAAGTATACGACGCCAAAGCGAAGAAATATCAAGAGAACGACTATATCAAGAAGTAAACATCTCCAAAATAACCTGCTTCTACGAGCACGGTTCCCAAAACCAATATAATACAACACTGATATCTCACAAGTCGTCTCTAAGTCATATACAACAAGGGTAGATAGAGAATACTAGATCCAACCAAAAATATACAATGTACAACGGATAACCGCAAACCCACCTATAATGCAACGGCCTCTCTGCCAAAGGTAGCGGTATCCCCAAAAGTAGTGATGATAAGCTGCCCTGCCGCGACTACTCAGAGGGTAAGTCCTGCAAAACACTGTGGCACAACGGGGGTGAGTTGCCAACTCGTGAATAGTAATTAACATCATACAGTAATCGCAAGTATGCACTAACAGCAATGATCAATAACATGTGAACTGATAGCATGAATATGACAATATGAATCTGCAACTATCATGATATCCATATCAAGTGAATACTGAGTGCGGAATAGTAAATAATCTCATGCACATATCATAAGCATGGAAAACACGGTGTAACTCAGCAACACCCAAATCTCAAAATACTCAGATCGGCCCTCAAATCGGCCCTCAAACCTGTACATCTCATGAAACCTGAGTGTCAAACATCGGCACTCAAAAACATCATAAAAACCAGTGCCTATCATCGACACATAAATACTGATATCCATACGTTCCTCGAAAACCAAGTATCCAACCTCGATACTTGCGTTTCCACGTATCGGTCTTTCTGATATTCATACGTTCCTCGAAAACCAAGTATCCCACCTCGATACTTGCGTTTCCACGTATCGGTCTTTCTGATATTCATACGTTCCTCGAAAACCAAGTATCCAACCTCGATACTTGCGTTTCCACGTATCGGTCTGTCAAATCCCATATATCTCTCGGAAATTAAGTGCCCAACATCGACACCTTAATTTCCCATATCGCATCTCAAATGCATAAATCCATAAAAAGTAGCATATGCAACATAAAACATCAATATGAGCATATCACGGAATGAATCGCCAAATCCAGAATACATATATATACAGCGTCCCATACCACCGATATATATGCAATACAAATCATGTAAATCCAAATCCAAAATACATATATATACAGCGTCCCATACCACTGATATATATGCTATAAAAACTGTAATATCCAAATTCAGAATACATATATATACAGCGTCCCATACCACTGATATATATGCAATAAAAAGTGATCATATAACAATAGCAAGGTATATGTGCGAACGAGTAATATAGCATGGTATACATATGAGCATGTAGGTATACAGGTATGTTCTATGTAATAAGCATTGTCGCACAAATATAACTGTTTAATGTTGCTAACTAATAGCAAGGTATACAATAAGCATTTGTATTGTGAGTGTCATGGCAATTACCGACAGGGTGTGTGTAGCATATCATTGGTGCTCGTGCAACATGGACTGTCGATAATAGTGTAGTGTACAACAGGTACAGTACTAAGCACAAGTAACTATATGCAACATGAATCATGCAATATCTCTATATAAGCAAATGATCATACGGCTAATATTATATCATATCTAGCCCCGACGCGTAGCGCCATACGGGCGATTCCCCGTAGATGTTAAATCTACTCACACTGTGGTCTCCAGCTATGAAGATCCGACCACCTGCTTCCCTTTGTTCGCAGCGTCTGAAGTCCCCGCTTGCGACGCTATAATATCACAAATACAAGAAATAAAGCGAACATCTCAGAAGCAATCACAATAACGTAAAACTACGTAATATAAAACGAAATCAACGCACTAAACCAACTCACGAATACACGTCTAGTGCAAACACACGAAACGATACCTAAACCCAAACTGAGTACGTCGCAGCACGACACACGACTCGTGTCGCAACACGTATCACGCGAACTCAAAACACACGATTATAGGTAATCGATCCCAGATTTTGTATACTGCATTTATTAAGTAAATCAACAGTACCAAACAACCCAAAACCATAGCAGACAGCACCCTCAGAAACCCCACCCCAAAACTCTCCAAGCCGGCCGGCGTCGCCGGCCCCCTCTTCAAATCTCGCCGGCCCCGGCCGGTGGGATGGTCCCCGTCTCCTAGGTGGTGCCTCAGGTCAGCCTGCACACTCCTCTAAAGTTGTTGATTCAATCACTAAAATTCCCAGGTCACAGCAGATAGTAATATCTCTAAAAAGTCACTAAAAAACCGATATCGCCTCAATCGATATAAACTACGTCCTACGCAGAATTTAACGATCAAACCCACACAAAAACTACAAATTATCAGTAGAGGGGATATACCTAACAACTTTGCTCAAAACTCTAAGCTTCTCCCAACTCCAAGTGATCAAGAGCAAGAAAATCCCAAGTTTTTGCTAATTTTGTGATAGGTTTCAGAATTTTGAGGATATTTGTGATAGAAATGAATTAAATTATGAGGAATAAAGGGTTAAGTGCAGTAGAGGGAGAAGGAAATTCGGCCAAGTGATGAGGAGGTGGATTGGTGAGGCTTTCCTAGCACTTTCCTTCATTTATTGCAACATAAATGCATTGCACACATACACACACATGCATGCATCTCCTTAATCTCTTTTCTTTTCTTTTTCTTTTAATTTCCAAGTTTAATTCTAGTCCACACAATGAATCCTAAGGTGAGGTGAGAAGGATTCCTAACTTAGAAGTTTTAAAGAAAAGATCGCTTAAAGAAATTTTCCCAAAATTTGAATACCGCATTAAAATAATATTAAAAATTGGGAAAAACCAAATTGAACCAAAACGTCCCATATACTCCCAAAGCTCGCGCACTAGCTTTATTTTAGCTAATCTAGGTGCTGGCAAGTCTATATGGTCGTTTGTTCACAGTCGGGTAAAAACGGAAAATACCGACAAACTTACCCTAAAACGGACGAAAACGCATAACGATTTCCAAAACGTTACAATCTCCCCCCATTATAGAAATTCGGTCCCCGAATTACAATTTCATACTAAGACGTACCTTCAAAAAGATAAGGGAATTTCTTCCGCATCTCACTCTCGATCTCCTCACCAGTCGGACTACGCCACAGAACCTTTACAGAAGGCAAGTCCCTAGACCGAAGTTTCTTCACCTGCCGATCCAAAATAACTATCGGCTGCTCGGTGATCGAAAGATCACGCTCAAGCTGAACGGTCTCGTGCTGAATCATATGAGAAGGATCATGAAGATATCTACGAAGCATCGACACATGAAAAACGGGGTGAACATCTGGAAAACTAGGCGGGAGCGCTAAACGATAAGCAACCGAACCCACTCGCTCGAGGATCTCGAAAGGACCTACGAATCTGGGACTGAGCTTCCCTCTCTTCCCAAATCTCATAACGCCCTTCATCGGAGAAATCTTCAGGAATACATGATCTCCCACTGCGAACTCAAGTCTGCGACGACGACGGTCGGCATAAGACTTCTGCCTGCACTGGGCTGCTCTCATCCTGTCCTGAATCAGCTGGATCTTCTCCGTAGTCTCCTGAACAAGCTGGGGTTCCAACTCCAAACTCTCACTAAGCTCGGTCCAACAGACTGGCGATCGACACTTCCTACCATATAAAGCCTCAAAAGGTGCCATCTGAATAGTCTCCTGAAAGCTGTTATTATAGGAGAACTCAATCAACGGCAAGTGACGATCCCAACTGCCCCCAAAATCAAGCACACATGCACGGAGCATATCCTCCAGAGTCTGAATAGTCCGCTCCGTCTGACCATCTGTCTGCGGATGAAAAGCGGTGGTAAAACTCAATCTGGTACCCAAAGCATCCTGCAGCTTCTGCCATAGACGGCTAGTAAACTGGGTACCTCTGTCGGATACTATGCATGTGGGAACACCGTGCAAACGCACAATCTCATCTATATAAAGCTGAGCGTACTGAGCATAGCCGAAAGTGGTCTTCACTGGAAGGAAGTGAGCCGCTTTCGTCAACCGGTCTACAACAACCCAAATGGAGTCATACCCTCTACTGGTCCTGGGTAGACCCACGATAAAGTCTATGGAAATCTGCTCCCATTTCCACTCCGGAATGGGTAAAGGCTGCAACTCTCCAGCCGGTCTCTGATGCTCAGCCTTGACTTGCTGACAAGTCAGGCACCTCGAAACGAAGTCCGAAATATCACGCTTCATCCCTTCCCACCAGTAGTAGTCTCTCAAGTCTCGGTACATCTTGGTGGAACCTGGATGAACGCTAAAGGCCGACTGATGTGCCTGCTCTAGGATCTCGCGTCTCAACCCATCAACATCCGGTACACACAAGCGAGTCCCGCATCGTAGCACACCCTGGTCATCAATCGTGAACTCCGAAACTGTACCTCGTCGAACAAGCTCAAGAATCTCAGACAAGCGAACATCACTGGGTTGCGCCTCACGAATACGATCAACAAGTAGAGGACGGGCGCGGACATGAGCAAACTGTCCCCCAGTGGAGGTGAACTCGAACTGAACTCTACTATCACACAAGAGCTGCCAATCTGCAGAAGACTGACATCGAACGGCGCTCAGCTGGGACAAGCTACCCACGGGCCTACGACTCAAAGCATCGGCTACCACATTCGCCCTGCCCGGGTGATAAAGGATCTCACAATCATAATCCTTCACTAGCTCCATCCATCGGCGCTGTCTCAGGTTCAGATCTCGCTGCTGGAAGATGTACTTCAGACTCTTGTGATCCGTGAAGATCTGACACGACTCTCCATACAAGTAGTGCCTCCAGATCTTCAACGCAAAGACTACCGCAGCCATCTCAAGATCGTGAGTGGGGTAATTCTGCTCGTGCTTCTTCAGCTGCCTAGAAGCATATGCAATCACCCTATCATGCTGCATCAAAACACAGCCGAGCCCCACTCGAGAAGCATCACAATACACAACGTAGCCTCCCGATCCAGAAGGTAAAGAAAGAACTGGTGCTGTCGTCAACCGAGTCTTCAACTGCTGAAAACTCTGCTCGCACGCATCAGTCCAGAGAAAAGGAACCCCCTTCCGGGTCAGTCCAGTCAGCGGTGCAGCGATACTCGCAAAATCCTGCACAAAACGGCGATAATAACCAGCTAAGCCCAAAAAGCTGCGGACTTCAGTCACCGATACAGGTCTGGGCCAAAGCTGTACAGCCTCGATCTTCCTCGGGTCCACAAGAATCCCATCACTAGTCACCACATGACCCAGGAAGTCCACTCTATCAAGCCAAAATGCGCACTTTGAGAATTTAGCATACAGCTGGTGCTCTCTCAATATCTGCAAAGTAATCCCCAAGTGCTGCTCATGCTCCTCTCGACTCCTAGAGTAAACCAGTATGTCATCAATAAACACGATAATGAACTGTTCGAGGAACGGCCTGAAAATCCGGTTCATCAGATCCATGAACGCTGCTGGCGCATTGGTGAGTCCGAACGACATCACCAAAAACTCATAATGCCCATAGCGTGTACGAAAAGCAGTCTTCGGAATGTCATCATTGTTTACCCCAATCAGAGCAAAGCTCTGTTCAAATTCGGAAAAAGAAGCAATGCTTCTGTTCTTTCTCTAATCAGAGCAAAGCTCAAAAAAAAAAAAAAAAAAAAAACGCGCAGCGCAGTTCTGCGCTGCGCGACACGTGTCAGCGCAGCGCAACTGCGCACTGCGCGACACGTGTCAGCGCAGCGCAACTGCGCTGCGCGGAAGGAAAAAAAAAAAGCGCAGTTGCGCGCTGCGCGACACGTGTCAGCGCAGCGCAACTGCGCGCTGCGCGACACGTGTCAGCGCAGCGCAACTGCACTCAAAAAAAAAAAAAAAAAAAGCGCACAGCGCAGTTGCGCGCTGCGCGACAAAACAAAAAAAAAAAAACAAAAAAAATCGCGCAGCGCGCACCTGCGCTGCGCGACACGTGTCAGCGCAGCGCAACTGCGCTGCTTAAAAAAATAAAAAAAAAACTGCGCGACACGTGTCAGCACAGCGCGACACGTGTCACGCGCTGGGGCACTGCGCCAAACAGAATTAAAAGATTTAAGAAATCTTTTCTGTTCTTGTTAAACAAGAAGATTTTCTTCTGCAAAGCAGAAGCCCTTGGATTAAAGATCCAACGGTGGGGAAAATTCCCAAATCACTCAGAAAAAGATTTCTTTAACAAATTTAACTAATTTATGGGCACTATAAAAAGGACCCCAGACCTCAATTAAAAGGGAGGAACATTTTTCGAAAAGAAAAAAGAGAGAGAGAGAACTCTGAGAAACTCCTCAAGAACAAAAAAGGTAAAAACCTTTAGAAAAAGAGAAAGTTCTCTTATGAACAGATCATAGATCTAAAAAACAAGATCAATGATCTTTAATAAAAATAAAATAAAATAAAATAGTGCTTTGCACTTTTATGAACCTTTGGTTCTCTGAGATAAGAAAAACAAGAAAAACTTGTTTTTTCTTAGAAATAAATCAAATAGTGCTTTGCACTTGTTTTATGAACCATCGGTTCTTGAACCTAAAAGGTTTTTAAATTAATAGTGCTTTGCACTTCTTATTAACCACTGGCTCTCTAAAACAAGAAATAAAAAAAACAGAAATAAAAAAAATAGTGCTTTGCACTTTTATGAACCTTCGGTTCTTGAAATAAAAAGAAAAACTTGTTCTTCTTTGATCTGAATTAGATCAGGAAATCAAATAGTGCTTTGCACTTCTTTTATGAACCATTGGTTCTTGAATCTAAAAAAATTCTCAAATTAATAGTGCTTTGCACTTATGAATTTGCACTGTTGTGCTTTTTGATTGGCGCAATGCGCCTGAAAAATGCAAGGCATTTCTTAAAGGGCCAGGCCCAAATAAAAAAAAACCTAGTGGGCCTAATTAAATTGCAAGGCAATAAATGGGCAGAGCCCAAATAAATTGATGTTTTGCATCCTTTATACAAGGGCAGAGCCCAAATAAAATTGATGCCTTGCATCATTCCTAAAAGGGCAGAGCCTAAAACAAATTGATGCTCTGCATCATTTCTGGGCAAGGCCCAAATAAAAATAAAAAAAGAAATGCAATGCAAGAGCAAATAAAATGTTGAACATTTCAACTGGACTTAGCCCAATTTTGGCCATAAGTCCTTAAATTAAATTGACTGAGCAAAATTGCTCTTCTAAATCAATTTACATCCGGTTCGAGGGTACATCTCTGAACTCCTTTGACATCCGTCGTTGTAATTCCTCAACGACGTCAAAGAGGTGACGGGTCCCAACGACCATACATCGATATGGACTGCGGGGTCCTTAAACTCGTGGACCGAAACGTCCCTAAACTAACATCGGACCGAAACGTCCCTAAACTAATTTCGGACCGAAACGTCCCTAAACTAATATCGGACCGAAACGTCCCTAAACTAAACACGGACCACCACGTCCCTAAACTGGCAATGGACCTCCACGTCCTTAAACTGGCGATAGACCACCACGTCCCTAAACTGGCACAATAGAGCCCAAATGCTCTTTTGTCGGACCTAAACGGTCCCGTTAAGTTGATCTTAGTCTCAAACTGGACTAACGTATCCTTAACAGACGTTTGAGTCGATCTTAGCCTCAAAAATGGCTAACGTACCCTCCAAACAGACTTTAGTCCCAAATTGGACTATGAATCTCCCAAACTGGAACAATAGGGCCCAAACGCTCTTTTGTCGGATCTAAACGATCACGTTAAGTTGATCTTAGTCTCAAACATGACTAACGTATCCTTAACGAACGTTTAAGTTGATCTTAGCCGCAACGCGACTAACGTATCCTTAAACTAAAAACACCAAACCCAAATCTAAGTAAATACGGATTTGGACTAATCCACGTCCTACGGGTGACGGCATTACTCAGTCTCCGTATACAATCCACGGGCAACCACAAACAAAACAAACATACACGACACGAAGTGAAATTCTGGAGAAGGAGAAAGTTGTTACCGCGATGCGGTAGCGTAATTAACTGCAGAGGCTTGCGCCTGCAGGAAAGAGCGTCCCCACAATCAAAAACCCCTCACCCTGAGGGGGAATCTGACGAAGTCTGCTACATCGGCCGCATCCGTCTAAACCTCCGATACACGGTGCCATAAATCAACTTGGCATCTTCGGAGAGATAGACGGATAAAACCAAATAGCATCTGCCCCGAACCTCAGGCACAGGACGTCCTAACGTCTCGGCCGCCGTTCGGAGGGGAACAGATTCTGGCACGCCCGGTGGGACCTCTTCCTCTTTCCACTCCACACTTCGTGTGTCGTGTTCGCGAACAAATCGCGGTTTGCTGTGATTGCCTGTGGATTCAAGGTACTAAGATTTGGTGTCTTGCTCCGTGCAGAAAACAGAAGATCAATGGCTTCGAACTGCATCGCTTGCAGCAACAACTCTCGCTCTGTCATTGCTGGAGGAGTGACTTATGGGCCCCAAGCGGCCTCCCTTTTCAAAATGCCGGTGGAGCAGGTGGCTCAAGCCACCACTGGACTATTTTTTGGGACCATGCTCCCATCAATGAGCTTCAACGCCCCAATGACATCGCAAAAAGCTCTAAAGAAGTCGGTCTTCGATCGACTTACCACTGCCGCGACCCCTCTCAACGGGTCGTCCAACTCCACTGCTTCAGTTTTTAACGGACTAGGCCAGAGCTCTAACAGACCCATGAAGAAGCCTGCCATACCAGAAGGCGTTATCCCGAAGCGGATAGCCATCCCAGCTCCCGTTCTTGGCGAAGTCACCAAGGTTGCTTCCCATGTTCGGAAGCCCGCTTCTGACAGGTTGGCCGTCCCCGTTCAACGGACGTCGATCTTTAAAAGGATGATACCAGCATATTCTGACCAACACAGGGGGCAGGAGGAGGTCACCCCTATATCTGAAACAATTCCATCAGCACGACATGCTCGACGTCGCTACTGGCGCCGAGTTAGGAAGGCTGGGGGCAACTCCCCCTCTGGACTTACTCCTCCAACTCCGATGGTGAGGATCGATGCTGCTGTTCCAACCAAGAACAGCTTTGAACTGCTCAACAAGGTGCGCAGAAACTCTCCTACTGCGATGTTGAAACGAACTCCTTCACCTGTGGAGAATACTCCAGAGAAGAAGTTAGAGCAGCCCCCTCAACGGCTGTCCTATAAAATTTACAAAGTCTGGCGACATGTCCAAGAGTCGGTGATCGATCGAGACTGCCTCCGACGACAGAAAAAGATGAAGGTTCGGCAGGGGAAGGATTACTCTGTCAAACCACAAGAAGCAAAAGCTACTCGGGTGCCCACTACAACGGTTCCCTTAACTCCAATCACTCAAAAAAGGAGGCCGCAAAAAGCCCCTGTGTCTTCGGCAAATCGCAAAGACACCGAACACAAACGCCCCAAGTCTGGGGGCATGGTGGTGCATACTGTTTATATGGCTTCTGGAAAGGAGGAAAGCCGCACTTCTACGGGCCACCGACCGCTCACCCGATCCGTGACGAAAGCCCAGGAGCAACAACAAAAGCTTCAGGAAATGATGACTACAATGGCTGCACTCACTGAGCCAAAAGAAAGCTCTGAAACGTCTTCGGATGAGCGTCAAGAACAAGAAACCGACGCTGACTTTTTACGCAGAGTCCTCGAAAAGAGGGACAAAGAAGCTGCAGAGCAAGCGGCTAACATAAAACAGATGGCACTCCTCTTCCAAGATATGGTAGGGATGATGTTACAGCCGGACCCTCCTGCTGAAGATCCTCCGATCGTCCTTGAAGACGACAGAGGAGAAACGTCAAATCCTCCGCCGGCTCTATCAACAGCCAAGGAGAAGGCAATCTCCAAAGTCGACCTAGACGAATATATAGCTCAGCAGATCCGGGTTCATCAGGCGAATGAAGCGGCTGGGCAAATTGTTAGAACCGGACGACCGTATCCGAGCTGGTATGACCAAATCAGTTACCCGCCAGGATATACGATCCCTAAATTCCATGTATATAAAGGGACAGGGAATCCGCATCAGCACGTCGCTCAATTCAGGGCCTTATGCGGCAATACTGGAGGCGATGACAAATTGTTATTACGTCAATTCGTCGGCAGCTTAGCAGAAATAGCCTTTGAATGGTATTCGGAGCTACCTAACGACTCTGTCAAAACATTTGCAGAGATGGAACTGCTGTTTACACAAAGATTCGCGAGTGCTAGTGAACGCACTCCGATAACAGCACTGATAAATGCCAGGATAAGGCCAAGCGAAACGTGGGTCCAGTACGCAACACGATGGCGGAACCTATGGTCGAAATGCGAACAATGCATAGAAGAGGCACCTGCGGTAGGCATGTTTGTGGGCACTCTCGATCCGCAAGCGACCATCTCGCAATTCATGATGTTCTTCAGGCCGACCACCTTCCAGGCCTTGATCGACAAATTAGCCCAAATGGACCAGATGGGCCATAGACCGTCTCCTCCAAGACCCGATCCCCGAAATGAGAAAGGAAAAGCGATCATCGTCGCCAACGCTCAGCAACAGTCGAGCAACTCAAAGCCGGTCGCTCGCCAAAACAACGTGCGTCCACGCCCATCCCTCGAAGAGAGGCTAGGACGTCATTACTCGTTTCCTCAGAATAAAACGAGAAGATTGTTCGAGCTGGCAGTGCGCAACAGACTCATTAATCTGCCGAATCCAAAACGTCCGTTGCAGCCAGGCGATCTTAATAATCCCAATTATTGCCATTACCACCAAACGGTAAGTCACCCGATTGAGGATTGTTTCGTCTTTAAGGGATGGATCGAGGATCAATACCTGCAAGGCAAGTTCACGCTGTCTGAAAGCTGGAAGGTAAACCCCCCACAGCCGCACTCTCCAAAGAAGACGGACACGCCGGGGGCAACTTGTTCTTTTGTCGAGGATGAAAACGATGGAGAAAACTTATCGGATGAATCCGAAGACTACGTAGCGACTTGTCATGTGATTTCTCATTCACTGACGGATGATGAGGAGGACCCTTGCGCTGAGAAATCAACGGCGGACCCTGAAACAGAAATTCCGCGGCCGTCAGACAAGTTGATCGATGCCTTCCTAAATGAAATTCGTCTGAAAGCAAAAGCCAATCAAGAGCATGAAATGGCCATACTGGAAATAACCAAGGCATTCCCGTCAAATCAAAAGCCATACACTGCGGGTAAAAACAAATTCAAGACGAGGAAACGGTTCGCCAAAGCTCTATCAGTAGGAATGAAGCTACCGCCCTCTGAAGAAAATCCTTTCTCTGAGGTAGAGATGCACCCTAACTTCTGTTTATATCATCAGAAGATCATACATCCTACCGAAGACTGCGAATCCTTCAACTGTTGGTGGCAAGGGTACGTCGCTCAAAAGCGACACTCCGACAGGACAAAGTGTGAAGCTTGTGGACATCGGAAAAATGCGATAGATGAGCGCAAAAGTGCCACCGCCGACTGTCATATAGCCGACTTCAAGGGATCACAAATTATCACGTTTGGAAGCGACTCTGACGAAGAAGCTACCCCCAACTCTTCCCTCGGGGAATCTATTTCAAAAATAAAGGAATTGAGAAGCTGCGAGAACGTTCAGCCATGCAATCGCATGCTACTCGGAAAGAATCCCGGCCCCGTAAACAAAGGATCGAACAAAAAGGATAAAAGAAAAGGAAAAAAGGCCCTCGTCGCCAGCACTCATCAACAATCAGGTGACCCTAGACCGATTGCTTGCCAAAACAACAAGCGGCAATCCCTCCAGGAAAAGTTGGAACGCCCTTACTCTTTTCCGCAAGATAAAACAAGGGGACTGTTCGAGCTGGCAGTGCGCAACAGACACATTAATCTGCCGAATCCAAAACGTCCGTTGTGGCCAGGCGATATTAATAATCCTAATTATTGTCCTTACCACCAAACGGTAGGTCATCTGATCGAGGATTGCTACGTCTTCAAGAACTGGGTTGAAGACCAATACCAACAGGGCAAGTTCGCGTTGTCCGAAATTTGGAAGGTGAACCCGCCACAACCGCATGCTCCGAAAAATATGGACACGCCGGGGGCATCATGCTCATTCATAGAGAAAGCCTAACGGACCACTACGTCCTAAAACTGGATAACGGACCGAAACGTCCTTAAACTAACAACGGACCGAAACGTCCTTAAACTAACGACGGACCGCAATGTCCTAAAACTTGCAAATGACCGAAACGTCGTTAAACTACTATCAACCCGCGGCATCCTCAGGTCGGCGTGGTAAAAAGAAAAAAAGAAAAAAAAAGAAAAAAAAAAGAGAATAAAAAAAAAACGGTATGTCCACAAGCAATGGGCACGGATGAAAACCCGAAAGGGCTCCGTGAGTAAAAACAGCAGGACTACCGGCGAGTGTTTGTGAAAACCCGAAAGGGCGCAACCTCGTTGAGAAACACTTATAGGGTCCTCTCGACCCTGTAAGGAGAAACCACCTGCGTGAGATCCTTACGACTCACAAAGGAACAACACACTTAGGGATCCCCACGATTCCTAAGGAGAAAATACACTTGCGAGATCCTCACGACTCGTAAGGAGAACTCTCTTGTGGGACCCTTACGGCTCATAAGATTTGAAAGTCTTAAGTTACAGAAGCCTAAATCTGTGCTTAAGCAACCCCCACAACTTTCGACATTGCCCTACAAGTAGTCCAATATTGACCCTTGTATACAATCCACGGGCGCAAATAAATATTTCCCCTAACAAGTCCCATCCGTGATTTGGGATATGCTTGTACAGCAAACAACACTTGTAAGTCCTCTCGACTTATAAGGAGAAAACCCTTTTGTAAGATCCTTACGACTTACAAGAGAACATGCACTTAGGAATCCTCACGATTCCCAAGGAGAAAACACACCTACAAGATCCTCACGACTTGTAGGGAGAAATACCTTTGTGAGACCCTTACGGCTCATGAAGTCAAAAGCCTTAGCCGACAGGACCCTTAACCCTGTTTACTAAGCCACCTTTGTTCAACATTGACAGAGGCAAATGATGATTCGCTCCTGGCAATATCCCAGTTGCAGCGATGCTGATGCCTAGACCGGTATCAAATTCCAAGTCCTTTTACGGCAAATGATGATTCGCTCCTGGCAATATTCCAGTTGCAGCGATGCTGATGCCTAAATCGGTATCAAATTCCAAGTCCTTTCATGGCAGATGATGATTCGCTCCTGGCAATATTCCAGTTGCAGCGATGCTGATGCCTAAATCGGTATCAAATTCCAAGTCCTTTCATGGCAGATGATGATTCGCTCCTGGCAATATTCCAGTTGTAGCGATGTTGATGTCTAAATTGGTATCAAATTCCAAGTCCTTTCATGGCAGATGATGGTTCGCTCCTGACAATATCCCAGTTGCAACGATGCTGATGCCTAGACCGGTATCAAATTCCGAGTCCTTTCACGGCAAATGATGATTCGCTCCTGGCAATATTCCAGTCGCAGCGATGCTGATGCCAAGATTGGTATCAGATCCCCAATCCCCTACTCGCAAAAAAAAAAAAAAATCAGCGAGCCAAAAAAAATATGCATACGAAATAGCCAAAATGATGGGGCAACTTGCAAACAAAATCAGCAAGTAAAAATGTATGCACGAGTAAAAAGAAAAATAGCCGAAATGATTGGGCAACTCGCAATAAAAAAACAGCGAGTAAAAATAAAATAAACAGTCGAAATGATTGGGCAACTCGCAATAAAAAACAGCGAGTAAAAAGAAAAAACAGCCGAAATGATTGGGCACCGCGAAAAATAGCCGAAATGATTGGGCAATCGCGACCTTCGTGATATAAAAGCTGAAATGATAGAGCATCACAAAAAAAAATGAAAGAATGAAACTTTTGCCCTACAGGTGAAATCACATCGATCCCTGTATACAATCCAGGGGCACAAATAAAAAGGGAACAATACCTTCCCAACAGGCTCCACCAGAAAGCGAAGCCAAATCTCGACGGTTCATAGATAACCTAGAGACCTTCTCGACATTTGTCGCAATATTACAGACACGATGTCAACAAATGAAGCGAATGAAGATCCCGAGCTTCAGGGTCTCGACGTCAACATCGACAACTTAGAGATCACCAATGGCGTTTCTCCTTACTCCAACCAGATGCAGACATGACGTCAACAACTGACCTCAGAATCGCAACGAAACGGAACCATGACAAAGTCCCTAGTTCCAAATCTCAATGGCCACATCTACATCCTGGAGACCAACAACGGTGTGCCTCCTCATTCCAACAGGACACAGATGTTACACCATCAAGTGGAGCGATGGCAAAAATCCCAGCTTCACCTCAGCATTCGTCTCGATACAGTAGACGCAATGTCAACAACGGCGTTCCTTCGCAGTCCAGCAGGATGCAGATGCAACGTCAACAAAAGACCCCATGGTCAGTAAAGCGGAGCGACGGCAAAACCCCAGCTTCACCTCAGCATTCGTCTCGATACAGCAGACGCAATGTCAACAACGGCGTTCCTTCACAGTCCAGCAGGATGTAGAAGCAACGTCAACAAGAGACCCCATGGTCGAAACAAGCGGAGTGACGGCAAAATCCCAGCCCCACCTCAGCATTCGTCTCGATACAGCAGACGCAATGTCAACAATGGCGTTCCTTCGTGGTTCATCAGGATGCAGATGCAACATCAACATAAGACCCCATAGTCAAAACAAAGCGGAATGATGGCAAAATCCCAGCTCCACCTCAGCATTCGGATACAACGCCGACAAAAGACCCCACGGTCAAAACAAAGCAGAGCGGCGGCAAAATCCCAGCTCTACCTTGACGTTCATCTCAACACAGCAGATGAAATGTCACCCCAGCGTTCTTTCCCCAGCAGGATTCGGACGCGCCAAAGCAAATGAAGCGAAGGCCAAATTCCTAGCTTCATACGTCTTGATGGCAAGTCATAAAAAGCCTGAAAGACAATCGGAGATCATCTCGCACCAGCTTAGAGTGATCACCACCTCGACGTTCGTCTCGATACAGCAGACGAGAGGTCCTTCCTCCAACAGGATCCGAACACACCAAAGAAAACGAAGCGAAGGCCACATTCCTAGCTTCAACGTCTTTACGGTAACTCACATAAAACCGGAAAGATAATCGGAGATCATCTCTCATCAGCACAGAGTGGTCACCACCTTGACGTTCGTCTCGATACAGCAGACAAAATGTCAACCCCAGCGTTCTTCCCCCAACAGGATTCGGACGTGACAAAGCAAACGAAGCGAAGGCCACATTCCTAGCTTCAACGTCTTTACGGTAACTCACATAAAACCGGAAAGACAATCGGAGATCATCTCGCACCAGCACAGAGTGGTCACCACCTCGACGTCCGTCTCGATACAGCAGACGAAATGTCAACCCCCGCGTTCTTCCCCCAACAGGATTCGGACGTGACAAAGCAAACGAAGCGAAGGCCACATTCCTAGCTTCAACGTCTTTACGGTAACTCACATAAAATCGGAAAGACAATCGGAGATCATCTCGCACCAGCACAGAGTGGTCACCATCTCGACGTCCGTCTCGATACAGCAGACGAGATGTCGACCCCAGCGTTCTTCCTCCAGCAGGGATTCGGACGTGACAAAGCAAACGAAGCGAAGGCCACATTCCTAGCTTCAACGTCTTTACGGTAACTCACATAAAACCGGAAAGACAATCGGAGATCATCTCGCACCAGTGTGGAGTGGTCACCACTTCGACGTCCGTCTCGATACAGCAGACGAGATGTCACCCCAACGTTCGTCTCGACACAGCAGACGTAACGTCATCAAACAAACGGAGCCACGGCAAAATCCCTAGTTCCAAACCTCGGCGGTTCACCAGTAACCTAGAGACAACCACGACATTCGTCGCGATACAGAGGACGCAATGCCAGCAAACGAAGCGAAGGCTAAATTCCTAGCTTCAGGGTCTTAACGGCAAGTCATATACAACCGGAAAGACAATCGGAGATCATCTCGCACCAGTGTGGAGTGGTCACCACTTCGACGTCCGTCTCGATACAGCAGACGAGATGTCACCCCAACGTTCGTCTCGACACAGCAGACGTAACGTCATCAAACAAACGGAGCCACGGCAAAATCCCTAGTTCCCACCGCAACATTCGTCTCGATACAGCAGACGCAATGCCAGCAAACGAAGCAAAGGCCAAATTCCTAGCTTCAGGGTCTTAACGGCAACTCATATAAAGCCTGAAAGACTATCGGAGATCATCCCCACACCAGCGCGGAGTGGTTATGACTCATCGGGGCTCTCCAAAATGAGCCTAACCTCAAGTAAAAAGCGGCATGGCAAATTCCTAGCGCTTGCTCTTCTGACGGTCAAACTGCCAAGGAGGATTGCTTGAAGACGTCTTGTCCAGCCCCCGAAGGGATCAGAGACACGGCAGTCGCAGGGCTACTCGAACAGCACGATTGCCTATCGAGGACTATATCAGCTTATGCGACGGTACGATGGCCAAAACCCTAAGTACCACCAACCTTAACGGGCTTCTGTCGTAAAGAGCAGAGGTTAAATGCGACGTTAAGATGTTCTTGCGAGATCTGCTCGATCCGTTTCGACTCATGAGGAAATTGATATCTTTGCGAGATTTTCTCGATGCGTCTCGACTCGTGAGATAAAGCCTTAGGCAGTAGGGATTAAAAAACCTGTTTCCTAAGCACTGGGACCCTGCAAGTCGGCCCAAAACGGTCTCTTGCATACTATCCACGGGTCACACTCTCCAAAGTCGAATCTCGATAAGGAGGGAAACAACCGCTTACGGGTCCTCTCGACTCGTAAGAGGGAAAACTCTCTTATAGGATCCTTACGACTTATAAGAGAAAACACACTTTGGAATCCTCATGATTCTCAAGGAGAAAATACACCTACGAGATCCTCACGACTCGTAGGGAGAAAAGTCTCTATGAGACCCTCACGGCTCATAGAGTTGAAAAGTCTTAGGCAGCAGATCTGAACCTGCGGCCTAAGCCCTCGCTATCTCATGAAGAAATCAAGAAGCTTACTCTATTACCTGCTAATTGTGACGACATGCTGAGAAAGAGGAAAAGCAACAGAAAGAGCACCCGATTTACGTTTGATCAAGCGTCCAAGACGTATTCATTCATGCATGGGCAAAAAGACTCAGGACAAAGATATATAATAAAGACAAGCTGGGATAAAAAAAATTCCATTAATATTGCCCGAAGTTCTTACAGTCATAAAAACAATAAACGAAAGTTATAATGGAATAACCTCAGATCTAGGGCATGGATTGAGGAATTCAAAAGCGATCCTATCTATGACTTTCCAAGCCTCGCAGACCATCCTAGTGTGCTTCCTTTCGCGAGCACAAGCGTCAGGGTCACTCCCGATGTCTTCCACCCTCCGATAAGCAGCGAGTATGGCAGACTGTTGAAAGATCTCGTACAAGAGGTCAATAAGACTGTCTCGCCGTCTCTTCGAGATAAAGTTCAATAGGTACACAGAGTGCACCTTTTCCTCAGCGGCATCCAACGCCTTAAGCGGCACACCGGAACAGAATAGGGGAAGCGCTTCCCAGATAGCTCCCACGATAAGTTTAAGAAGAAAGGAACGTCGGGGAAGCAGTGGACCGTTGTATGCGTCGAAGCGACTCATTATTTCAGCACACTCCTCGTTTGTGAATTCCCGATTTTGAGAGCGGCCAAGTTGGCGGATGCCCTTATGAGAGATGATCTCGTTAAGAGCATACATATGGGCGTCCATTGTTCCTATGAAAGAGGATAAACAGAATTATCAGAAAGACTGATTAAGCAAAACGATATAATGCACTGAGGAATAAAATACCATCTTTAAGTTCCAAGATCCATGAAGAATTCTTAAGAGTTCTTCTATATGATTTAGGAGGAGCAAAGCTCCATTAATGAATTAAGAAAATCTAAGGAAAATCTTTCAGAGAGCAGAGCTCTATGGAACCCTAATAGGGCCTCCTTTAGTTCTCTTTAGATCCCTTTAAGACCTGTAGAGCAAAGCTCTGCTAAGTGAAGCCCTAAATAGATTTCCTTTAGATCGGAGATCTATTGAGAGCGAGGCTCTATCAATGAAAATTAATTTAATTTAATTTAATCCAAATTAAAATTTTCACCTAAAAGTTTTAAGAGTTTAACTCTTAAAGTTCTTGAAAATAAAGAGCAGGGCTCTGAGTTCTGAAAGTAAAATTTTAGAGATAAGAATTATCTAAGGGACCAAAGGTCCTATTTATAGACATTAAGTGCCCTTTCAGCTTCCAAGGGATGGCGTGACGGTTCGGAGTCTGCCACCGCTGCGCTCACGTTAGGAGGCCACGTAAGCGCAACGGTGGGGGGGCATTTGTTTACCCCAATCAGAGCAAAGCTCTGTTCAAATTCGGAAAAAGAAGCAATGCTTCTGTTCTTTCTCTAATCAGAGCAAAGCTCAAAAGAAAAAAAAAAAAAAAAAAAAATCGCGCAGCGCGCACCTGCGCTGCGCGACACGTGTCAGCGCAGCGCAACTGCGCTGCTTAAAAAAAAAAAAAAAAAAAAAACTGCCCGACACGTGTCAGCGCAGCGCGACACGTGTCACGCGCTGGGGCACTGCGCCAAACAGAATTAAAAGATTTAAGAAATCTTTTCTGTTCTTGTTAAACAAGAAGATTTTCTTCTGCAAAACAGAAGCCCTTGGATCAAAGATCCAACGGTGGGGAAAATTCCCAAATCACTCAGAAAAAGATTTCTTTAACAAATTTAACTAATTTATGGGCACTATAAAAAGGACCCCAGACCTCAATTAAAAGGGAGGAACATTTTTCGAAAAGAAAAAAGAGAGAGAGAGAACTCTGAGAAACTCCTCAAGAACAAAAAAGGTAAAAACCTTTAGAAAAAGAGAAAGTTCTCTTATGAACAGATCATAGATCTAAAAAACAAGATCAATGATCTTTAATAAAAATAAAATAAAATAAAATAGTGCTTTGCACTTTTATGAACCTTTGGTTCTCTGAGATAAGAAAAACAAGAAAAACTTGTTTTTTCTTAGAAATAAATCAAATAGTGCTTTGCACTTGTTTTATGAACCATCGGTTCTTGAACCTAAAAGGTTTTTAAATTAATAGTGCTTTGCACTTCTTATTAACCACTGGCTCTCTAAAACAAGAAATAAAAAAAACAGAAATAAAAAAAATAGTGCTTTGCACTTTTATGAACCTTCGGTTCTTGAAATAAAAAGAAAAACTTGTTCTTCTTTGATCTGAATTAGATCAGGAAATCAAATAGTGCTTTGCACTTCTTTTATGAACCATTGGTTCTTGAATCTAAAAAAATTCTCAAATTAATAGTGCTTTGCACTTATGAATTTGCACTGTTGTGCTTTTTGATTGGCACAATGCGCCTGACAAATGCAAGGCATTTCTTAAAGGGCCAGGCCCAAATAAAAAAAAAACCTAGTGGGCCTAATTAAATTGCAAGGCAATAAATGGGCAGAGCCCAAATAAATTGATGCTTTGCATCCTTTATACAAGGGCAGAGCCCAAATAAAATTGATGCCTTGCATCATTCCTAAAAGGGCAGAGCCTAAAACAAATTGATGCTCTGCATCATTTCTGGGCAAGGCCCAAATAAAAATAAAAAAAGAAATGCAATGCAAGAGCAAATAAAATGTTGAACATTTCAACTGGACTTAGCCCAATTTTGGCCATAAGTCCTTAAATTAAATTGACTGAGCAAAATTGCTCTTCTAAATCAATTTACATCCGGTTCGAGGGTACATCTCTGAACTCCTTTGACATCCGTCGTTGTAATTCCTCAACGACGTCAAAGAGGTGACGGGTCCCAACGACCATACATCGATATGGACTGCGGGGTCCTTAAACTCGTGGACCGAAACGTCCCTAAACTAACATCGGACCGAAACGTCCCTAAACTAATTTCGGACCGAAACGTCCTTAAACTAATATCGGACCGAAACGTCCCTAAACTAATATCGGACCGAAACGTCCCTAAACTAAACACGGACCACCACGTCCCTAAACTGGCAATGGACCTCCACGTCCTTAAACTGGCGATAGACCACCACGTCCCTAAACTGGCACAATAGAGCCCAAATGCTCTTTTGTCGGACCTATACGGTCCCGTTAAGTTGATCTTAGTCTCAAACTGGACTAACGTATCCTTAACAGACGTTTGAGTCGATCTTAGCCTCAAAAATGGCTAACGTACCCTCCAAACAGACTTTAGTCCCAAATTGGACTATGAATCTCCCAAACTGGAACAATAGGGCCCAAACGCTCTTTTGTCGGATCTAAACGATCACGTTAAGTTGATCTTAGTCTCAAACATGACTAACGTATCCTTAACGAACGTTTAAGTTGATCTTAGCCGCAACGCGACTAACGTATCCTTAAACTAAAAACACCAAACCCAAATCTAAGTAAATACGGATTTGGACTAATCCACGTCCTACGGGCGACGGCATTACTCAGTCTCCGTATACAATCCACGGGCAACCACAAACAAAACAAACATACACGACACGAAGTGAAATTCTGGAGAAGGAGAAAGTTGTTACCGCGATGCGGTAGCGTAATTAACTGCAGGGGCTTGCGCATGCAGGGAAGAGCGTCCCCACAATCAAAAACCCCTCACCCTGAGGGGGAATCTGACGAAGTCTGCTACATCGGCCGCATCCGTCTAAACCTCCGATACACGGTGCCATAAATCAACTTGGCATCTTCGGAGAGATAGACGGATAAAACCAAATAGCATCTGCCCCGAACCTCAGGCACAGGACGTCCTAACGTCTCGGCCGCCGTTCGGAGGGGAACAATCATCCCGAACCCGCAACTGATGATAACCCGAACGCAAATCAATCTTCGAAAAATGTTTCGCACCCTGGAGTTGATCGAATAAATCGTCAATGCGGGGTAAAGGATACTTGTTCCGCACCGTAACACGGTTCAACTGACGATAATCCACACATAACCTCAAACTGCCGTCCTTCTTCTTGACGAACAGAACAGGAGCTCCCCACGGCGAAACACTCGGACGCACAAGTCCCAAATCAAGCAACTCTTGCAATTGATCTTTAAGCTCTCTAAGCTCTGCCGGAGCCATCCGATAAGGCAGTATAGAAATAGGCTCCGTGCCAGGAATAAGATCAATGCAAAACTCAATATCGCGCTCTGGCGGCAACCCAGGTAACTCATCGGGAAAAACATCGGGAAACTCTCGCACGGTAGAAACCTGGTCCAACAACTCCACTGTGGCTCCAGTATCATGAATGAACGCCAAGAATCCCCGACATCCCCTCCTCAAAAGCCGACTAGCGCACAACACAGAAATCAAGCTGTGAGGGGCGGCACTACGGTCCCCCTGCACAACGAACACTGACTCGCCGGGAAAACAAAATCTAACTGTCTTCTCGCGGCAGTCCACGGACGTATAGCAAGTAGCTAGCCAATCCATGCCCAACAATACGTCGAAGTCCAACATCTCCAGAAGGATCAAGTCGACGGGCAGATCTCTGTCACCAATATGGACGACACAAGATCGAAACACATAACGCGCAACAAACGACTCTCCCACAGGAGTAGTCACGATCAGCGGCTGATCCAGCAAACACGACTCTCGGCCTAACCTCGGCACGAAGTGCGTAGAAACATACGAATGCGTGGATCCCGGATCAAAAAGAACATGCGCATCATAAGAACATACAGAAAGAGTACCTGAAACCACGGCATTGGACGCCTGAGCGTCCTGGTGAGTCAAGGCAAAAACCCTAGCCTGACCTCTACCGGTTACTGGCTGTCCTCTGCCTCTGCCACCTCGACCTCTCGGTACAAAACCTCCGCGACCACGACCTCGCTGAACAGGAGTCTGACGCGGCGCAACTACAGGAACAAAAGGCAACGCTCTCTGAGGTGGAGAAGGTGGTAAGGTAACCTGCGGTACAGCTGGCTCGTTCACACGCGGCTCCGTACAATCTCGAATCCGATGACCCAAACTACCGCACCGGTAACATCCCGAAGCAAACTGCCGATCATCCTGAGGGTAAGAACCATAAAGTCTACCTCGTCCCGAACCGCCACCATCAGAACGGAAACTGTCTCGACGTCTAAACGTCTGCCTCGCTGCCGAATCACCTATACGAACTCTCTTCGGTCCCGGAGCCACTGATGACTCAGCTAAACGCTCCTCTACCGAAAGAGCTGCATCCACCGCTGCTGCGTACGTGTCACAATACTGAATGCTGATGGCTAAGAATATCTGGGTAAGTAGGCCTCGAACAAACCTCTTCACCCTCATCTCCTCAGTCGCCACCAGGTATGGAGCATATATCGACAGCTCAGTAAACAATACATCATAATCCGACACCGTCATCCCCGGCGTCTGACGTAAAGACTCAAATCTGCGCGCTCGTGCATCCCTGACGCTCGGTGGAAGAAAACAAACAAGAAACGACGTCACAAACTCAGCCCAGGTCATAGGAGCAAGACCAGCGGCTCTGCCTCTCTCCAACGACTCACACCACTTCTGGGCCATGCCCTCCAGACGAAAACTGGCAAACTCTACCCATCTCTCGTCGGAACATCGGAGTGAGCGACAAATCCTGGCCATCCGGTCGATAAACGACTGCGGATCCTCAGTAACATCTGTGCCCGTAAACACCGGAGGTCTCAACCTCATGAAATCCGTCAACGACACAGTAAAAACCTCCGGAGCTGCAACTGCAACTACCGGAACCGTAGGTACCATCGTATCCTCCGCAGCGGGTGGAACAACTGCATGCCCCTGCGCTCGGATGGTCTCTACCAAAGTCCCCACAATCTGGCGCAGATCCTGCATACCAGCCCCAATCATAGCAATATACTCCGGTACAACAGGCGTACCATCCTGGTCAGTCCTCGCCTCAGGCGAGTCAACTCTGACCTCGGCCCTCGCGGCCGCTCTCTGAGCCCTCGTAGTCTTCGGCGGCATATGGGCTATAAATTGAAACAAGATTCGATAAGGAAACAGAAATCGAATCACAAGATGTATATCAATCACGGAAGGAATATCAATCAACAAGTCCTAAGGTCACTTAGGCGGAGTACCGTGTCGTAAGTATGCCGCGGAACATACACACGCTACGTCACTCTTCTTAAGCCACCTACTCCATCATACCAAGGTCATCCTAGACTCCGAAAGGTAAAACCTAACGCTCTGATACCAACTTTGTCACGACCCGCAATTCGGCCCGTAACCGGCACTTAAACTACGTAACGTCTACAGGCATACGTAACTTAAGTAAGTCGAAAACCCAGAAATCTAAACCACCCAAAACTGGATCAACGGAGAAAACAAAATTTAAAAGTATTAGAAGTCGCCATTTAAAATCTCTAACTCTAGTTTTCTTTCATAAAAATTTCGGCAGCACCTCCTTTGTAAAACTAGCCCCGTAAACGGGTACAACACAGATAATATATAAATCATCCCAAGTGGGAGAAAAATCACGCACACCGGCGGAGACAATCACCACAACAAGTATACGACGCCAAAGCGAAGAAATATCAAGAGAACGACTATATCAAGAAGTAAACATCTCCAAAATAACCTGCTTCTACGAGCACGGTTCCCAAAACCAATATAATACAACACTGATATCTCACAAGTCGTCTCTAAGTCATATACAACAAGGGTAGATGGAGAATACTAGATCCAACCAAAAATATACAATGTACAACGGATAACCGCAAACCCACCTATAATGCAACGGCCTCTCTGCCAAAGGTAGCGGTATCCCCAAAAGTAGTGATGATAAGCTGCCCTGCCGCGACTACTCAGAGGGTAAGTCCTGCAAAACACTGTGGCACAACGGGGGTGAGTTGCCAACTCGTGAATAGTAATTAACATCATACAGTAATCGCAAGTATGCACTAACAGCAATGATCAATAACATGTGAACTGATAGCATGAATATGACAATATGAATCTGCAACTATCATGATATCCATATCAAGTGAATACTGAGTGCGGAATAGTAAATAATCTCATGCACATATCATAAGCATGGAAAACACGGTGTAACTCAGCAACACCCAAATCTCAAAATACTTAGATCGGCCCTCAAATCGGCCCTCAAATCCTGTACATCTCATGAAACCTGAGTGTCAAACATCGGCACTCAAAAACATCATAAAAACCAGTGCCTATCATCGACACATAAATACTGATATCCATACGTTCCTCGAAAACCAAGTATCCAACCTCGATACTTGCGTTTCCACGTATCGGTCTTTCTGATATTCATACGTTCCTCGAAAACCAAGTATCCCACCTCGATACTTGCGTTTCCACGTATCGGTCTTTCTGATATTCATACGTTCCTCGAAAACCAAGTATCCAACCTCGATACTTGCGTTTCCACGTATCGGTCTGTCAAATCCCATATATCTCTCGGAAATTAAGTGCCCAACATCGACACCTTAATTTCCCATATCGCATCTCAAATGCATAAATCCATAAAAAGTAGCATATGCAACATAAAACATCAATATGAGCATATCACGGAATGAATCGCCAAATCCAGAATACATATATATACAGCGTCCCATACCACCGATATATATGCAATACAAATCATGTAAATCCAAATCCAAAATACATATATATACAGCGTCCCATACCACTGATATATATGCTATAAAAACTGTAATATCCAAATTCAGAATACATATATATACAGCGTCCCATACCACTGATATATATGCAATAAAAAGTGATCATATAACAATAGCAAGGTATATGTGCGAACGAGTAATATAGCATGGTATACATATGAGCATGTAGGTATACAGGTATGTTCTATGTAATAAGCATTGTCGCACAAATATAACTGTTTAATGTTGCTAACTAATAGCAAGGTATACAATAAGCATTTGTATTGTGAGTGTCATGGCAATTACCGACAGGGTGTGTGTAGCATATCATTGGTGCTCGTGCAACATGGACTGTCGATAATAGTGTAGTGTACAACAGGTACAGTACTAAGCACAAGTAACTATATGCAACATGAATCATGCAATATCTCTATATAAGCAAATGATCATACGGCTAATATTATATCATATCTAGCCCCGACGCGTAGCGCCATACGGGCGATTCCCCGTAGATGTTAAATCTACTCACACTGTGGTCTCCAGCTATGAAGATCCGACCACCTGCTTCCCTTTGTTCGCAGCGTCTGAAGTCCCCGCTTGCGACGCTATAATATCACAAATACAAGAAATAAAGAGAACATCTCAGAAGCAATCACAATAACGTAAAACTACGTAATATAAAACGAAATCAACGCACTAAACCAACTCACGAATACACGTCTAGTGCAAACACACGAAACGATACCTAAACCCAAACTGAGTACGTCGCAGCACGACACACGACTCGTGTCGCAACACGTATCACGCGAACTCAAAACACACGATTATAGGTAATCGATCCCAGATTTTGTATACTGCATTTATTAAGTAAATCAACAGTACCAAACAACCCAAAACCATAGCAGACAGCACCCTCAGAAACCCCACCCCAAAACTCTCCAAGCCGGCCGGCGTCGCCGGCCCCCTCTTCAAATCTCGCCGGCCCCGGCCGGTGGGATGGTCCCCGTCTCCTAGGTGGTGCCTCAGGTCAGCCTGTACACTCCTCTAAAGTTGTTGATTCCATCACTAAAATTCCCAGGTCACAGCAGATAGTAATATCTCTAAAAAGTCACTAAAAAACCGATATCGCCTCAATCGATATAAACTACGTCCTACGCAGAATTTAACGATCAAACCCACACAAAAACTACAAATTATCAGTAGAGGGGATATACCTAACAACTTTGCTCAAAACTCTAAGCTTCTCCCAACTCCAAGTGATCAAGAGCAAGAAAATCCTAAGTTTTTGCTAATTTTGTGATAGGTTTCAGAATTTTGAGGATATTTGTGATAGAAATGAATTAAATTATGAGGAATAAAGGGTTAAGTGCAGTAGAGGGAGAAGGAAATTCGGCCAAGTGATGAGGAGGTGGATTGGTGAGGCTTTCCTAGCACTTTCCTTCATTTATTGCAACATAAATGCATTGCACACATACACACACATGCATGCATCTCCTTAATCTCTTTTCTTTTCTTTTTCTTTTAATTTCCAAGTTTAATTCTAGTCCACACAATGAATCCTAAGGTGAGGTGAGAAGGATTCCTAACTTAGAAGTTTTAAAGAAAAGATCGCTTAAAGAAATTTTCCCAAAATTTGAATACCGCATTAAAATAATATTAAAAATTGGGAAAAACCAAATTGAACCAAAACGTCCCATATACTCTCAAAGCTCGCACACTAGCTTTATTTTAGCTAATCTAGGTGCTGGCAAGTCTATATGGTCGTTTGTTCACAGTCGGGTAAAAACGGAAAATACCGACAAACTTACCCTAAAACGGACGAAAACGCATAACGATTTCCAAAACGTTACACCGGTATTGGGAGTTGATGTTGTGCTGTGCTCGACTGACTATATCAGTAAGTCCCTGGCCAAGGCTGTTGGGATTTGCTGATAAGTGTTATCAGTAATTTCTCGATCTGTTATAGACCATTCATCGGCACGACTTATTGAGTTATTGGGGTCAACGTTACCATCCCTAGACTCGATATGTAGCATATCTGACGAAGAGACCGGACTGTACGGTAGTGTTGCCGGTTGGCTCGATGGGAGTTGTAGCAGGTTCACTTGTTTTCTTCTGATCGCTCAATACCCGGGTGGCCGTTACGTTTAGCTGACCGCTTGCGGCTTGGTGGTGCTTGATATGATCATCACCCACTGCCGGCGTATTGACGAGTCTTAGAGTCCCATAAAGGAGTTACCTAGTCCAGGCGAAACGTTGTGGTGCGCATATGCGATATGCGCATGGACCCGGTTAAAATGCGCGTATGAGATACCGTATATTGATCGGGCGGCTTGCTTTTGGTTGGATCGTATGTGATATGACTGGGTTGCTAAATCAAGTGTTGATTTATCATTTAACCATTAGCTTCTCACTATAAATCATTTTCTTGTTTTTTTTGGGTGTATGCATGCATGTATGCATTCATTCTTGCTCATGCACATATGGATATGCATGCACACATACATGCATACATCATTCTATCATGGTTGTATATATAGAAGATGGTGGCAATATAAGACTCACACCTTATGATTATATATATGGATATATATTTGTATTTGTTTTAAAACAAAAGAAAAGAAAAAGATTAATCCATGGTTATCTTCTACACTCTTCTTTGAACTAACCTTTGTTCACCCACATTTTAACCATGAGTTAATCTTCCTTTTTTCTTTTAACTCAAGTACAACAATATCTTTATTATGTAACCATGGTTTGAGATGAAGACTAGAAAATATATATACTTATATTTTCTATTTTTCATATGAGATTATCATTCTCTTGAGTTTTCTAGAGCCATCATCTTCTTCATCCTCTCTCTTGCTTTCTAGATTTTTCAAGTGAGCCAAAGAGTGACCAAGTTAGGATTTTGAAGTGAGAAAACCAACCACAACACCATTCTACACTAGCCTTGCCCACTTGTGAAGAGCGTTAGCTTCCATTTCTTCTCTTGATCTTATGAAGTTTCAAGCTTAGACAAAGAGTACTCCGGGTGGATCATCGTGGACCTAGAGGTTCTCAAGCGGAAATTTTCCCACCTTCAAGTAGCCAAGGAGTCTAGCGTAGGGAGCTACAAAGGTTGTACTATCAAAAACCCTAGTTTTATCTACTTGTGATGATGTGTATGTTTAGAAACCCTAAATTTCTAGTGATGATTCTTTGTATGTTCACTTAGCACCTTAAAAATTTTGATTTTGACACATGTGATGCTTCCAAACCCTTCATGAGGTGCTAGGTAAACCTAACATTGGTATCAGAGCCGACCTAGAACTTTAGGCGACACTTTAACGAAGTTAAAACTCCGATCGAACCAAAAATACGGCTTTTTAAGCCTTCTCTGGACATTTTTTCAAAACTGTGTTTTTTCAGTATTAAAAATACGTAAAAAATTCAGCAGGTAAATCTAAGCAATACTGTAAAAGACGAACCAATGAATAGTACATCCCACCGCGGAACTGCGGCCAGAGCTTGCTTGGGCCACGGCTCCGCGGTCGTACAGAGGAATCATTGGCTCGTGTTTGTACAGTAGTGTTCCTACCTGCTTGTATACATTTTTGGGTATGTTTAATCTGATTCAAGTCTTGAATGTTCTGGGGATGGTTTTGGATTCGGTGATTCGATCGGAATTTTAATCTCGTGCCTTTTTCGGATAATTTATAAAGTATTAAAAAGTTCGAACGGATATCATTAACTCACTTTTTTCCGGACACGAAAAATTTTCAAGTGTTGAATCTTTTCTCGAGTTTAAATCTTTCGGAAATGCGTGCAAGTTTTGTGGTGGACCCTCTAGAATACAACAAACCTTAACTCGATTATGTTACCGTCTTGAACTTCCTTTCGAACCTTAAGGTTTGAGGCAGTACGGCGTGACATATGTGAGGCGTTGGCTTGACCCTTTTATGGCTGGACCGCTACTACTGTGACACATTCCGGGTTTTTTGAACTCCGCTCAAGTGTTGAGCTTTAGGAAATTTTGGGTATTTGATTATTCGATCTAAATGTTTAATACTATCTATTTATCTGGAATGTGATACAATATGTGGAATTCATATTGTTAGGCATGAAATGCGAAGTATGTGATATTTCGGATTTACGATGTCTAAAGAGAATGCGGATTCTAAATATTGTAGTTTTACACTTTCTTTTCTGTGACCGTAAGTGTAGTATGTCGCTTATCGCCGGTTTCGTTGCTATACATCAACGACAATCGGGGTACGCATACTTACTTACGTTGATGATATATGATATTATGTGTTGCTGAGATATGATGTGCAGGATTGTCGCGATTGAATAGCCGGGGGGGTTTATGTGAGATGAGAGTTTTAGTTTTATTCATGTAAAATTCAAATGTAATGTAATATTCCTTTATTTGGGGCACTTCCGGGTTTAGGTTGATATCACCAGTGTTGTATATTATTTACTTCTCCGCATTAGGATAGACCCAAGGAGGGGAGCACAAGTGACCGAGTTCTAGGGTTCAGTGGGAGGCCATCTCGAGGAGTCGAGACCGGGTCTCCTAAACTCCAGGATTGGTAGGGTCGCTTGCCGCTCTCGTAGGGGTCTAGGGGTGTGGGCTTGGCTATTCATCGCGACTGTGGAATCCGTATTTTCTATTGTTGGCTAAATACTAAATACAGACGTCCTAGTATATCCCACATTATATCTATGTTTCTGCTGCCTGTGTTCTATGATATCTGAGACGAATGATATATTATATATGAGATATATAGTAGACGTTGCTTATGTTTTACACCCGCGCTAGTCCCGTCCCGGTATGCCGTTAGTTAAGTAACCTAACGGTGCATAACGGAACATTGCGGCGAATGCTGATGGCATAAGCGTACGTTGTATTTTCGTTTCTTTTCTGTGATTGGCTTAAGGACTTAAATGATGGGACTACATTAATATGATTAATGTAAAGAAAATAAACCTAAAAAGATGTTGTAGAATCGGATTTGAAAACCACTCGGCTCTTTATGAAAAAGCTACATTTCAAAACTGCGGAGCTCAAGCCACTCCTTTTGAAAACCATTTGATTCTACGACGATATCAAGTTCAAAGCGTTAAAGATTTTCTTAAAAATCATCCGCAACCCTCCGTCATTTTAGGAAGTAGAGTACTTAGTATTCGTGCTACGTTTGTTGACCTTAGCCAAGGCGTAGTGTACGGTAGCTAAGTGATGTCTTCCTACAATGCATATGATGCAGATTAATTAGGACGGGCATATGACTTTATTGACCTTAGCCAAGGGTCATGTAAACGGGTCTGATTAATCAAGAAATGACGGTCTGAACTTGACTAGTGCTTATGATTTGTTGACCATAGCCAAGGTGATAGGTACTAGGGGTAAAAATCACATCGGGAATTTCAAGTGTTGAGATTTGTAATGAGATTGCATGCCTTCCATATGATGGTTGGATCCCGATCCCACTGTGGGCAATAGTTGCTCCCAGGAGAGTTTTGCAGTTTACAGTTAGCTAACCCATTAGGTGTCTAGAAAGGTGTTAACGGGGCTACGCCTATGGGAAAATGAGGCTTACTTTAATTAGGTCCGTGCGAAAGCACGGGGAACCTCCCTCAAGTACCGACACTGGCCTGGCTGAACGGTTAGGGAAGTTGTAGACTGTAATTAATCCTGGCTAGTTTTCTTTTTAAGGTTTGAAAGAAAAACTTGATTAAAACAGTCGGAGACATCGATTAGACAAGATAATAACCAATCTGATCTTTGTAAGAGCTTTCGCTGAGTGTATTCTTTTCTCTCTCTTAATGGCAGATACCAATGAATGGACTCAAGCTTCTACTAGATAAAAATAAACTGAATGGGACCAATTATAAAGACTGGCTGAGGAATCTGAAAATAGCCTTGACTTATGATAAAGTATCATATGTCCTCACGGCTTCAGCCTCGCCCGTCCCAGGTCCAAAATCCTCAGTTGCGGACAAAGAAGTCCGCAAGGCATGGGAAGCTGACTGTGCCACGGCCAAATGCCTCGCGCTTACATCAATGGACAACACACATCAAAAGCAGCACGAGAATATAGACATTCAAGCCATATTCCTCCATACAAAGGAGTTGTATGGAGAGCAATCCCGCGTATTACGATACGAAGCATCAAAGAAATTGTTTTAGATGCGAATGGCCCCTGGCACATCAGTAGGAGACTGAAGATGATAGCTCTCATAGAAGAGCTTGAGGACCTTGGATGGACGATGGACAATGAACAATATACGGATATTATTCTGCAGTCCCTCCCCTCCACCTTTGCTCAATTCATAGTTAACTTCAACATGCACAACATGGAGAGGGAACTACCTGAACTCCTTAATATGTTAAGGAGTGCAGAGAGCACACTGAAATCAGTGAAAACTCCCGTTATGACTGTTGGAAAATCTTCCTCTTCTCGCCCAAAGGCTAAGGCCAAGGGAAAGAAAAAGAAGAAGCCCACCAATCCTAAGGGTGGAGTTAAAAAGGTTAAGGGGAAGGAAAAGTCCAAAGCTGGAGAATCGGGGAAAGGTGAATGTTTTCATTGCCACAAAACAGGACATTGGAAGCGCAACTGTACGGAGTACTTAAATCTCAAGAAGAAGCATGGGGATGCTTCCGCTTCAGGTGTGTTTGTGACAGAAAACTGTTTTTCAATAAACTCTGCTTCCTGGGTATTAGATACCGGTTCAGGTTCTCACATTTGCAATTCTATGCAGGGGCTGAGAAATAGCAAGGTTTTGAAGACAGGTGACCATACTCTCCGCGTTGGAAATGGTTCCAATGTACATACAATCGCAGTGGGAGAGTATCACTTGGGGTTGCTATCTGGGTGTATATTGGTTTTGAACCCATGTTATTTTGTACCAAGTATGCTATGTAATATAATATCTGTTTCTTTATTAGACAATGAAGGATATAACTTTATATTGCAGAACAATGTTATGAACATTCACCTGAGTCAAATGTTGGTTTGGTATGGTACACTTAATAACGGGATATACGTCCTAAATCAACACACAGTTTTCAGCATACAACACACTAATAAAAGAAAACTTTCAGAAATAAATGAAGCTTTTCTTTGGCACTGTAGACTTGGTCATATTAATGAAACAAGACTAAACAAGTTACAGAAAGTTGGATATTTAAACCCTTTTGAATATAAATCTTATGCGACTTGCCAGTCTTGTATCAAGGGTAAAATGACCAAAACTCCGTTTACCGGACATGAAGAAAGAGCTATCGAGCTCCTAGGACTCATACATAGTGATGTATGTGGGCCAATGACTACACAGGTTAGAGGCGGTTTTTCTTACTTCATTACTTTCACTGACGATTTCTCAAATTCGGTCATGTATTTTTCTTAAAGCACAAATCCGAAGCTTTCAAGAAATTCACTAAATATAAACAAGAAGTAGAAAAACAAACCGGCTTGAGTATCAAGATACTTCGATCAGATCGAGGTGGGGAGTACCTCAGTACAGAATTTGCAAACTTCCTAAAAGAGAATGGGATTCTCTCTCAACTCACTCCTCCTTACACACCACAGCACAATGGTGTGTCTGAACGATGGAATAGGACCCTATTAGATAAGGTCCGTTCCATGATGAGTGATGCTGAGTTACCCGTCTGATTTTGGGGGCATGCATTGGAGACTACAGCGTTTCTACTCAACAGGGTCCTAACCAAAACCGTGTCTACCACGCCATATGAGATATGGCATGGGAAGAGACCATCTCTTAAGAGAATTAAGATTTGGGGTTGCCCGGCCTATGTTAAAAAGCAGAATCCGGACAAACTCGAGACACGGTCAGTCATGTGTAATTTTGTGGGATATCCAAATAACTCTTATGGATATCTTTTCTACCACAAGGAGGAACAAAAGGTGTTTGTTTCTCAGCATGCCACATTCTTGGAAAAAGAGTTTTTCACAGATAAAGATGATGGCAATGTGGTGGATCTAGAAGAGGTTCTAGAGACACAAACTACAAATGACGAATTGGTTGAACCGGCTGTTGCAATAGAAACTGAGGAACCTCAGCCACTCCGTAGGTCTGGTAGAACTTCTCGCCCACCGGAGAGGTACTACGGTTTCCTCATTGATGGTGACAGAGAAGACTGCATCATGGAGGATGATGATCCTACCAGTTTTCAGCAAGCTATCACGAGTGGTGACTCTGCGAAGTGGCTGGATGCCATGAGATCCGAAATGGAGTCTGTACACCAACAAAGTATGGACTTTAGACGTTGTACCCCCTGGGATAAAACCTATGGGGTGCAAATGGATCTTTAAAAGAAAGATTGGTGTAGATGGGCAGGTAGAGACCTACAAGGCAAGACTTGTGGCGAAGGGTTTTCGTCAAAGACCAGGTTTGGACTATGACGAGACTTTTTCGCCCGTAGCCATGCTTAAATCCATTCGGATCCTACTTGCTATTGCTGCTCACTATGACTATGAAATCTGGCAGATGGACGTTAAAACGGCATTTCTAAATGGGGATTTAGAAGAATGCGTTTATATGGATCACCCGGAGGGCTTCATTGACAGTGGGAGCAGCGGGAAAGCATGTAGATTGATTAAATCCATATATGGGTTAAAGCAGGCATCACGGAGCTGGAACATCTGTTTCGATGATGTTATCAAAGAGTTTGATTTCATCAAAAATCCAGATGAACCTTGTGTTTATAAGAAGGCTGTAGGGAGAGCCGTCGCATTCCTCGTATTGTACGTGGATGACATTCTTCTGATAAGAAATGATATTCCTTTGCTACATTCAGTCAAATCTTTCTTATCACTAAGGTTCTCCATGAAGGACCTGGGTGATGCCACATACATTCTGGGTATTAGGATCTATAGGGATAGATCCAAGAGGTTATTGGGATTGTCCCAAACCAGGTACATCAATACCATCCTAAAAAGGTTTAGTATGGAAGACTCCAAGCGGGGTGCCTTACCCGCTTGCCATGGGGTCACTCTCTCTAAGGACTCTTGCCCAAAGACCGATGAAGAGAAAGCTCGCATGAGCATTATACCCTATACTTAGACAGTAGGATCTATAATGTATGTGATGGTATGTACACGCCCAGATGTAGCTTATGCACTTAGTGTTGTAAGCAGGTATCAATCCAACCCAGGGGAGAATCACTGGATAGCTGTGAAGAACATTCTTAAATACTTGCGAAGGACTAAAGAATTGTTCTTGGTGTATGGTAATAGAGATCTCCAGATGGAGGCCTTTACCGATTCGAACTTCCAGAGCGATAAGGACGATAGCAAATCTATCTCTGGGTTTGCATTTACCCTCAATGGAGGGACGGTAAGTTGGAAGAGTTCCAAACAGGATACCGCTGCAGACTCTACGATGGAAGCTGAGTACATTGCTGCGAATGATGCCGCCAAGGAAGCCGTCTGGATGAGGAAGTTCGTCTCGGAGCTAGGAGTAGTTCCAACGATTATTGATCCAATATCATTGTATTGTGATAATAATGGAGCTATGGCGTTAGCCAAGGAGCCCGGGTCCCATCAGCGGTCCCGACACATCCTGAGGCGCTTTCATTTGATCCGGGAGATTGTAGATCGCCGCGAGATCGAGATTAAGAGAGTAGACACAAAGAATAACGCAGCGGATCCACTCACCAAGGCCCTCCCTCAGCCGCAGCATGAGCGACTTTTTGAGATGTTGGGTATGAGATACGCCAATAACTGGCCTTAGTGCAAGTGGGAGATTGTTGGATATATGTATGCCCTAGAGGCCAGTATTTGATAGTGGATGTATTTATACATGTATATATATATATATATATATATATATTCAGTGTACATTCTTGCTCGACATGATAGTATGCTATCTGGTTCTTCTTTATCTGACATGTTGATTTGATCATGCTTTTATTCAATCATACATGTTGATAAAGCCCTGAGGATATAGGCTTGACTACTGTGATTATGATGGAGATCATACTAGTGGGACATCTGTAGTTTATAAGCATATCCTGGAATGTCCCTAGTCATGGGTGTATCGAGATGGGGCATCGATATACCAGAGTAGACTAGCGTATATGATATTAGACCCATATGATGGGCGATGGATGTTCCCATATTCATCGATGTTTGACATCGAGATCGTATACGGGTGCTCAGTGGTAACTGGGTACACTGGACGGACTCGCCGAGAACTCCTATATGGAATTATATCTATCGTCGGATAGCAGTTCTCAGGTAACACTGGTGCAGGTTAGTCTGTAGACCCGAGATCGTCATAGAGTCTTGTGTGTTCTCCCACTGTACTTTGATTACCACCCTACCACGGCTCTACTGAGTCGTGCAAACAGGTGGTCGTTGGGTACAGTCCCGAGACACACGAAGGCGATGAGCGATAGGAGGGGTTTCGTCTCTCCCGGTATTGGGAGTTGATGCTTTGCTGTGCTCGACTGGCTATATCAGTAAGTCCCTGGCCAGGGCTGTTGGGATTTGCTGATAAGTGTTATCAGTAGTTTCTCGATCTGTTATAGACCATTCATCGGCACGACTTATTGAGTTATTGGGGTCGACGTTACCATCCCTAGACTCGATATGCAGCATATCTGATGAAGAGACCGGACTGTACGGTAGTGTTACCGGTTGGCTCGACGGGAGTTGTAGAAGGTTCGCTTGTTTTCTTCTGATCGCTCAATACCCGGGTGGCCGTTACGTTTAGCTGACCGCTTGCGGCTTGGGGGTGCTTGATATGATCATCACCCACTGCCGGCGTATTGATGAGTCTTAGAGTCCCACAAAGGAGTTACCTAGTCCAGGCGAAACGTTGTGGTGCGCATATGCGATATGCGCATGGACCCGGTTAAAATGCGCGTATGAGATACCGTATATTGATCGGGCGGCTTGCTTTTGGTCGGGTCGTATGTGATATGACCGGGTTGCTAAATCAAGTGTTGATTTATCATTTAACCATTAGTTTCTCACTAGAAATCCTTTTCTTTTTTTTTGGGTGTATGCATGCATGTATGCATTCATTCTTGTTCATGCACATATGGATGTGCATGCACACATACATACATACATCATTCTATCATGGTTGTATATATAGAAGATGGTGGCAATATAAGACTCACACCTTATGATTATATATATGGATATATATTTTTATTTTTTTTAAAACAAAAGAAAAGAAAAAGATTAATCCATGGTTATCTTCTACACTCTTCTTTGAACTAACCTTTGTTCACCCACTTTTTAACCATGAGTTAATCTTCCTTTTGTCTTTTAACTCAAGTACAATAATATCTTTATTATGTAACCATGGTTTGAGATGAAGAGTAGAAAATATATATACTTATATTTTCTATTTTCATATGAGATTATCATTCTCTTGAGTTTTCTAGAGCCATCATCTTCTTCCTCCTCTCTCTTGCTCTCTAGATTTTTCAAGTGAGCTAAAGAGTGACCAAGTTAGGATTTTGAAGTGAGAAAACCAACCACAACACCATTCTACACTAGTCTTGCCCACTTGTGAAGAGTGTTAGCTTCTATTTCTTCTCTTGATCTTGTGAAGTTTCAAGTTTGGACAAAGAGGACTCCGGGTGGATCATCGTGGACCTAGAGGTTCTCAAGCGGACGTTTTCCAACCCTCAAGTAGCCAAGGAGTCTAGCGTAGGGAGATACAAAGGTTGTACTCTCAAAAACCCTAGCTTTATCTACTTGTGATGATGTGTATGTTTAGAAACCTTAAATTTCTAGTGATGATTCTTTGTATGTTCACTTAGCACCTTAAAAAATTTGATTTTGACACATGTGATGCTTCCAAACCCTTCATGAGGTGCTAGGTAAACCTAACACTCATCGACTACCGTGGCCCCACTAGTATGATCTCATCATAGTCCTAGTAGTCGAGTACAGATCCTAAGGGCTTTATCAACATGTGAGAGTAAGACAGTAAACCAGTACAAGTCAACATGTTAAGATAAAGTGAAACCAAATAGCATACTATCATGACGAGCAAGAAAGTCATCTCTATATATATCCAAGCATCCATCATAATATACATCACATGTACAACAATGGCCTCTAGGGCATATACATAACTAACAGGATTATACCGTACGTGATGTTGTTAGGATGGATGTCGATTGATAAAATCACCGACTCGATCATGTTATATATGTATACCTTATAGCTTCTAGCTGACGATTTACCTTATGATGCATTCATGGTATTCACATTGTATTACTTATACCTGTGATAGTACACCTGCACCATTATCGATGAAGCGTATGTTACACGTACACGGATTGTAGGCTCACACACTTCATCATCGATAATTGCCATGTCACTACACAGTAGGATTGCTGCATCATGATATGACCCTTCGCATAACATGCTTGCGTATACACATTTGTATATCCATATTGGTGCACATATATATTGATATATCTATATTTGCGCACATACACATTGTATATTCATATTGGTGCACATATACATTGATACATCCATGCTTGCGCATATACACATTTGTATATCCATATTGGTGCACATATACATTGATATATCCATATTTGTGTTGGGATTCCTTAGCACCTAGCCTAGGGTTTGCAAGCATCACACATGCCACAACAAAAATTAAAGGGGGTGCAAAGCAATCAACCTAAAGATCGAACTAGAAAGCTAGGGTAACAAAACTAGTAATCTAACATCATAAAGAGAAGTGAATGAAAATACAACCTTTGTAGATTCGGTCCTTCACTTCTAAAGCTTCGTGTTGACGTCCCTTCGCTGCGATCATCGAGATCTCGAACTCTAGAAAGGATTTCCTCGGAGAAATGATCAGGCTAGCTCGTTGACTTCGAGGCCGAAGATAATCTATGTCGAGGAGACTCAAACTCAAGCTCCATCTCCACTAGGTTAAGAACTTTGTAAAGAGAACACCCTAAACTAAATGGCAAGTAGTAGAGGATGATGAGATAGGAAATGGGTTCACTTTAGATTTTGATTTCTCACTTTATTTCTTCGCTTAGAAAATTTCTAGCAAGCTTTTTCTTCTTGATGAAGAAGAAGAAGAAGAAGAAGAAAGAATAATGAATAATGTGAAAAGAATAAACAAGTGAAGTTTATCATAATGCAACCATGGGTGAGTTAACCTTTGTAGAGACTAAACCATGGTTTATGTTAATGGTTTGGTTAATAAATATCTTATGCAAAAAACAAAGTAAGTGGACTTTGTCAAAGATACTTAAAGTTTCATGAAGCTTCAAGTTAAGACAAAGAAAGCCACCATTTTGAATTACAAAGATAAATAAAAACCCTAACCATTATCTTAAATATGGTGTAAGTCATACACACACCCAAGTTTGCATGTATCATCAAGCATGATACAATCTAGTGCACAAACATATATCATATATACATTATGTGTACATCAAGTGAGAAATGCAATCTTAAGTGAACCAATACTGATTAATGTAAAGTAATATATCAAATATATAATTATACATTAAATCATTAAATCAACACTTGATTTAATGATCCGGTCATATCGCATATAACCGACTAATATCATGTGTATCAATAGATCGAATCAACACTTGATTCGGTAACCCGGCTATATCATATATAACCGACCAATGATACAAATCGTGAGAATAGAATACCGTATCACATCTTAGAATTATTCTCGGTCCCGCACATATCTCATATGCGCTCCTATTTCTTTTCGCTTGAGCCAGAAAACCTCTGTGTAGGACTCTAAAGACTCGTCAATACGCCGGCAGTAGGTGGTGATCATATCAGTCACCCACAAGCCGCAAGCGGTCTGCCAAACGTAACGGCCACCCGGGTATTGAGCGATCAGAAGATCAATGAGCAAGCCTGCTCACACTCCTACGAATCCAATAAGTAACACTTACCGCACAGTCCGGTCTGTTCGTCTGATATGTCGCATATCTCGCCTAGGGGTGGTAAACGTCAGACCCCAGTAGCTTGATAAGTCATGCCGATGTAAGATCCATAACGAGCGTGAAACTACTAATAACACTTACCAGTAAATCACATCAACCCTGGCCAAGGATTTGCAGTTATGGACAGTCGAGCATAGCGCAACATCAACCCCCAATATCGGGAGAGACGAATCCCCTCCTATCGCTCATTGCCTTCGTGTGACTCGGCACTATACCCAAAAACCATCTGTTTGCACGCCTCAGTAGAGCCGTGGTAGGGTGGAAATCAAAGCACAGTGGGAGAAACACAAGACTCTATGACGATCTCGGGTCAACAGACTAAGTTGTACCAGTGTCACCAGAGAACTGCCATCTGACATGAGGTATAATACCATCTGGGAGTTCTCGGTGAGTCCGTTCAGTGTACCCAGTCTCCGCTGAGCACCCGCATACCATCTCTGATGTCAAACACCAATGGATATGGGATCATCCATCGCTCATCACATGGGTCGAGAAGATATACGTTAGTCTACTCTGGAATATCGATGCCCCGTCTCGATATTCCCACGACTAGGAACATTGAAGGATATACTCATGGACTACCCAGGCCCCACTAGTATGATCTGCATCATAATCCTGGGAGTCGAGTACACATCCTAAGGGCTTTATCAACATGTAACAGAAAGACAATAAGTGTACATGTTAAGATAAAGAGCAACCAGATAGCGTACTATCATGTCGAGCAAGAAAGTCCTCCATATATATGTCCTAACATCCACTATAATATACATCTCATGTACAGTAATGGCATTTAGGGCATACATATAACTAACAATTTGCGCACATACACATTGTATATCCGTATTGGTGCACATATATATTGATACATCCATACTTGCGCATATACACATTTGTATATCCTTATTGGTGCACATATACATTGATACATCCATACTTGCGCACATACACATTGTATATCCATATTGGTGCACATATACATTGATACATCCATACTTACGCATATACACATTTGTATATCCATATTGGTGCACATATACATTGATATATCCATATTTGCGCACATACACATTGTATATCCAAATTGGTGCACACATACATTGGCACATCTATACTTGCGCATATACATATTGTACCTACATAGAGAACTGGTTTTATTGGGAGATTTGGAACCGCAGGATATATTTAAAAAATGGAATCATTTTAAAAGAGCGGTTTCCCCTTAATATGTCATATCACTGCTCCATGTTGCATGATACATGGATATGCTCACATTTCTATTATATGTCGCATACATCATGCTCTATGATTTTACGCATTGAGATATGCTGTTTTCATGAGATTTCTGGTTTTGAGAACCGTGGACATTTTAAAAGAGATCATGTGTTGTTTTAAAAACCCAGTTTCTCTTGATATGATATTTCAGTACGTCCACCATGCGATTCTCGGTTCTGAGACGTGTGACATGTGAAACCCGATTCGAGGAGCTGGACGAGACCGATTGCGGGTATATGGTGGACCCGGTATGGTACCCCGGGGCAAGAAAGGGATGCTGTGTATATAGACGGTGAGCCTGGCAGAGGGACTACTACCTACCGATGATAGTATTTGGGCTCGGTGGATATCCAGAGGATACCGACCGGAGTCGAGAGATGCTATGGGCCGATCCGGACTGACGGAGGCCGTGGGCCGATCCGGACTGACGGAGCCCGATATATGAGGATTTACGTGCCGATGCTGGGCACAGTTTTCATGATGTTTTCGAGTGTCGATGCCAGGCACTCAGGTTCCATGATTTTGATGTGTCGTGAGGGACACTGTTGATTTATATCCTCATACTTTCATGCACACTCTTTTATGATATTTACGTGCATACAGACATTGATTATATGGGTGGACGAGATCCACATGCATACATACATTGATTATATGGGTGGACGAGATCCACATGCATACATACCTTGATTATGTCGTCGGATGACATCCGCATGCATATAGGTATTGTTAGTGTATATGCCCTAGAGGCCATTAATGTATCATACTAGTTTGTATATTACTTAATAGAAGCTTGGGATATTCACCTTGTATATACAATCTTGCTCAAAATAGTAGTATGCTACTTGGTTTGTTTCTACTTCAATGTGTACATGTGTTTATTTTAGTATATCGCCTATACACATTAGTGGAGCCCTTAGGATCTTTGCTTGATTACCAGCGATGTGATGGCAGTCACACTAGTGGGGCTGGGTAATCTATAAGCACATCCTTATGCAGGTCCCTGGTCGCAGGACCATCGAGACAGGGCATCGATACTCCGGAGTAGACTAGCGCATGCGATTCTCATCCCAGTGTGGGAGACGGTCTGTCCCACAGCCATCAGTACGTCGTACTTGAGATAGTATGCGGGTGCTCGTTAGGTTACGGGTACACTGGACAGGACTCGTCGGGAACTGACTAGTTGGTATTATGCCTATCTTCAGTTATCAGTTCCCAGGTGACATGAGTACAGCTTAGTCCGCTGACTTGACACTTTCACTTCGCCTCGAGTGTGTTCCCACTACACTTTGATTACTACCCTACCACAGCTCAAAGGAGTCGTGCAAACAGGTAGTAGTTGGGTGCAGTCCCGAAGCACTTGGAGGCAGCGACGGTTAGACAGGATTCGTCTCTCCCGGTATTGGGGGTTGACATCACGCTGTGTCTAGGAGAGTCATTACACGAGTAGTCCCTGGCCAGGGCAAACGAGATATACTGGTAGGCTTCCAGTGTTATCTCAGAGTGTTTTGGGTTTCACTCCGACACGACTTGTACCGCTATTGGGGGACTGACGTTTACCGCCCCCTAGGCCCGCCATGCGATGTATCAGACGAACAGACCGGACTGTACGAAGAATGTCACATTCAGGCTCAGTAGGAGTTCAGATGGGTTTCACCTCGTCAGTCTTCTTGTCGGCATCTACCTGGGGACCGTTACGCACAGCAAGTGCCGCTTGCGGTCTGTGGTTAAACCCACTGCCAGCGTAGTGTCGATTCTTTAGAGTCCCACAAATAAAGCTATTCGCCTTTAGGCAAAAGAGTAGAGGTCACATGGTTTTGCGACAGGGTTCGGTCACATCCGTGCACTTGTGCACGTATAGTGTCCGGACAGTTTTACACTAGCGGGCTTTAGTTTAAGCCAGATCCTAGTGTACCTTTTGGGATTGGATTTATCCAGTATGCATTCGTGTTCCTCGGAACGCGGATGCGGGTGTGTATGCACAGTTGACGGAGAGACAGAGGCAGAGGATTCTCATTAGGGTTGTTGACAGTTGACAGTTGACAGTTGACTTTTTGCTCAACCCTAATGAGAATATGATATGTGATTAACAATTATATTAATTAAGTATTATGGTGACATGGTTGTTGAGAGATTGACTTTGTTGACTTGTTGACTTTTGTTGACTTGTTGACTTTGTTGACCGGTTGACTAGGCTTGACTAGTTGACCATCATGATAACCATAGCTATCATTTCATGGCAAAGACTTTTGCTTGCTTGCTCCTTTGTGCAAAATGAGTGCATGAAATGACATGGCTATGATTGCTTCAACCATCACATAACACTTGATTGGTATGATGAGTTATGAGGGTTATGGATTATGAGAGGGTGAAAGACAAAAGAGAGGCTCATTCTTGCTTGACCTTTCTCTCTCTTTGTTTTTGAGCTCTCTTGCTCTTGCTCTCACCCTCTTCCTCTTGCTCCCTCTCTTGACTCTATGGTTCACTTGTCTCATGAGTTGAGAACCAAGAAGCATAGATAAAATCCCACACAAACTCTTCTCTACTCACTCTAGTTCACAAGGTTTAGCAAACCGAGTGAACTAGTTTCTTCAAAGTTCGAAGAAGGAGCCGAAGGTTGAAGCTTTCAGGTGGATCTATCTTCGGCGCAAGGAGACGACGGGGAGAAGCCGATTCGGACGACCATCGAAGCTTGAAGACGAAGGAGTTCGAGAAAAAGAAAGGTATAACCCCCTAACCGAGTAGTTAGCAACTCGTAGTTAGGTTGTTAGTTAGATGTTTAACAAAGATCCGGGTTTTAAGTCCATGTTACCACCTCTAAGAAAATCGTTTTTCATCAAATTCCGCATGCCCGAAAGTACCGGGAGAGGTAGCATGGACTTACAGTGGTATCAGAGCCTAGTTAAACTCTTTCTAACATGTTAGCAAAGTTGCTAGAAGAAAGTCTTTCAATAAACTCTACTTCCTGGGTATTGGATACCGGATCAGGATCTCATATCTGTAATTCTTTGCAGGCGTTGAGAAACCGTAGGGTTTTGAAGGCAGGTGACATGACCCTCAGAGTTGTGAACGGAGCTAGCATGGATGCTAAAGCCATGGGGGACTATCACCTGGGAATGTCAAATGGACATGTTTTGGTTTTGCGTAATTGCTTTTTTGTACCCAACGCAACTTGTAATATCATTTCTGTATCTTTAGTTTCTAAAGAAGGTTATGAATTTGCGTTTGTAAGCAATGTTGTAAACATTCACCTTAATCAAGTTCTGATTGGGTCAGGTACATTGAGTAATGGTATATACGTATTAAACCAACCACAGATTTTCAATGTCCAGAATACACACAAAAGAAAGTCTCCGGAAATAAATCAGATTTTCTTATGGCATTTTAGACTGTGTCACATCAATGAGAGAAGGTTGACTAAGTTACATACAGAAGGATATTTGAATCCGTTCGAATATCAATCGTATGCCACTTGTCAATCCTGTCTCAAAGGAAAGATGACAAAGACTCCGTTTACTGGACACGGAGTAAGAGCGAGCGAGCTCTTGGGACTCGTACACAGTGACATGTGCGGTCCAATGTCTACACATGCGCGAAGCGGTTATTCTTAGTTCATTACTTTTACGGATGATTATTCAAGGTATGGTTATGTCTTCTTAATGAAACATAACTCCGAAGCCTTTGGAAAGTTCCAGGAATATAAGAATGAAGTAGAAAAACAAACCGGCAAAAGTATTAAGATCCTAAGATCGGATCGAGGTGGTGAATACTTAAGTGCCGAGTTCCTGGACTATTTAAAAGAGAACGGAATTCTCTCTCAGCTTACTCCTCCATACACTCCGCAACATAACGGTGTATCGGAGAGACAGAACCGAACCCTATTGGATATGGTACGGTCCATGATGAGTAACGCTGAGTTACCGCGATCATTCTGGGGGTATGCGCTAGAATCAGCTGCATACCTTTTGAACCGAGTTCCCACTAAGACTGTGCCTACCACACCATTTGAGATGTGGTGTGGGAAGAAGCCCCATCTTAATCACATTAAGACATGGGGAAGTCCAGCTTTTGTCAAAAAGCAGCATGCGGACAAGCTCGAGGCACGCTCAGTACAGTGCAAGTTTGTGGGATATCCAAAGAACTCCAAGGGATATTTCTTCTACTGCGAAGAGGAACAAAAAGTTATTGTTTCTCGTCATGCCCACTTTCTAGAACACCAGTTCTTGGAAAAGGAAATTAGTGGGAGCGTAGTAGAACTGGAAGAAATTCCAGAACCACGGGCTATTACTGAAAGTTTAGTGGAACCAGAGGGCTCGGAAGAACTGGACATTCCTACGCCGCTCCGCAGGAGTAGTAGGCAGACTCATCCGCCCGAGAGATACTACGGTTTTCTCATAGACGGGGATAGAGAGGATTGCATCATAGATTATGATGAGCCTACTAGCTTCCAGCAGGCCGTTCGGAGCGTTGACTCGGTAAAATGGCTGGATGCAATGCGGACCGAAATGGAGTCCATGTACACCAACAAAGTATGGACGTTGGACATTGCTCCAGACGGGGTAAAACCCGTAGGATGCAAGTGGATCTTCAAAAGGAAGATTGGTGTAGATGGACAGGTTGAGACCTATAAAGCTAGGCTGGTAGCAAAGGGTTTTCGTCAAAGACCTGGCTTGGACTATGACAAAACCTTTTCTCCAGTGGCTATGCTGAAATCCATTCGGATCCTTCTTGCCATTGCTGCCTTCCACGATTATGAGATTTGGCAGATGGACGTAAAGACAGCTTTTCTAAATGGAAATTTAGAGGAGTGTGTCTATATGAACCAGCCAGAGGGTTTCATTCAGAGTGGGAGCAGCGGAAAGGTGTGCAAGTTGCTTAAGTCCATCTATGGACTAAAGCAGGCATCGCGGAGTTGGAACATCTTTTTTGATGAGACGTTCAAGGAATTTGGCTTCATCAAAAATCCAGATGAACCATGCATCTATAGTAGATTTGTAGAGAGAACTGTAGTATTCCTCGTTTTATACATGGATGACATTCTCTTAATAGAAAATGGCATTCCTATGCTACAATCTGTCAAGGGGTTCTTGTCGCACAGGTTCTCCATGAAAGACCTGGGTGATGCCTCATACATCCTGGGGATCCGGATCCATCGTGATAGATCCAAGAGGATATTAGGACTTTCACAGTCCAGGTACATCGACACCATACTGAAAAGATTCAGTATGGAAGATTCCAAGTGCGGTAACCTACCGGCTTGTCACGGGATCACCCTCTCTAGAGAGATGTCTCCCAAGACTGATTTGGAGAGGGATCACATGTCTATTATACCCTACGCTTCTGCGGTAGGCTCTATAATGTATGCGATGTTGTGTACCAGACCGGATGTAGCTTATGCACTGAGTGTGGTAAGCCGGTATCAGTCAAACCCTGGGGAGAAACACTGGATAGCAGTAAAGAACATTCTCAAGTACCTGAGAAGGACTAAGGAGATGTTCTTAGTGTATGGCGGAAAAGACCTCCAGATCGAGGCCTTTGCTGACTCCAGCTTCCAGAGTGACAAGGATGATTCCAAGTCCATGTCGTGTTATGTTTTTACCCTCAATGGAGGGGCGGTGTGTTGGAAGAGTTCCAAACAGGAAACCGTTGCAGACTCGATGATGGAAGCGGAATACATCGCTGCATCTGATGCCGCAAAAGAAGCTGTCTGGATAAGGAAGTTCTTGAAAGAACTTCAGGTGGTTCCGTCCATTGTTGATCCAATACCTCTGTATTGCGACAACAACGGGGCTATAGCTTTAGCGAAGGAACCCAGGTCCCATCAGAGATCCAGACACATCTTGAGGCGGTATCACCTGATCAGGGAGATCGTAGATCGCCAGGAGATCGAGGTTCGGAGAGTCGGTTCAGAAGATAACACTGCAGATCCATTCACCAAGGCCCTGCCCCAGACTCAGTTCGAGCGGCTGATCGAGATGATAGGTCTTCTATACGCCAGTACATGGCCTTAGTGCAAGTGGGAGATTGTTAGTGTATATGCCCTAGAGGCCATTACTGTATCATACTAGTTTGTATATTACTTAATGGAAGCTTGGGATATTCACCTTGTATATACAATCTTGCTCAAAATAGTAGTATGCTACTTGGTTTGTTTCTACTTCAATGTGTACATGTGTTTATTTTAGTATATCGCCTATACACATTAGTGGATCCCTTAGGATCTTTGCTTGATTACCAGCGATGTGATGGCAGTCACACTAGTGGGGCTGGGTAATCTATAAGCACATCCTTATGCAGGTCCCTGGTCGCAGGACTATCGAGACAGGGCATCGATACTCCGGAGTAGACTAGCGCATGCGCTTCTCATCCCAGTGTGGGAGATGGTCTGTCCCACAGCCGTCAGTACATCGTACTTGAGATAGTATGCGGGTGCTCGTTAGGTTACGGGTACACTAGACAGGACTCGTCGGGAACTGACTAGTTAGTATTATGCCTATCGTCAGTTATCAGTTCCCAGGTGACATGAGTAAAGCTTAGTACGCTGACTTGACACTGTCACTTCGCCTCGAGTGTGTTCCCACTGCACTTTGATTACTACCCTACCACGGCTCAAAGGAGTCGTGCAAACAGGTAGTAGTTGGGTGCAGTCCCGAAGCACTTGGAGGCAGTGACGGTTAGACAGGATTCGTCTCTCCCGGTATTGGGGGTTGACATCGCGCTGTGTCTAGGAGAGCCATTACACGAGTAGTCCCTAGCCAGGGCAAACGAGATATACTGGTAGGCTTCCAGTGTTATCTCAGGGTGTTTTGGGCATCACTCCGACACGACTTGTACCGCTATTGGGGGACTGACGTTTACCGCCCCCTAGGCCCGCCATGCGATGTATCAGACGAACAGATCGGACTGTACGGAGAATGTCACATTCAGGCTCAGTAGGAGTTCAGATGGGTTTCACCTCGTCAGTCTTCTTGTCGGCATCTACCTGGGGACCGTTACGCACAGCTAGTGCCGCTTGCGGTCTGTGGTTAAACCCACTGCCAGCGTAGTGTCGAGTCTTTAGAGTCCCACACAGAAAGCTATTCGCCTTTAGGCAAAAGAGTAGAGGTCGCATGGTTTTGCGACAGGTCGCATGGTTTTGCGACAGGGTTCGGTCACATCCGTGCACTTGTGCACGTACAGTGTCCGGACAGTTTTACACTAGGGGGCTTTGGTTTAAGCCAGATCCTAGTGTACCTTTTGGGATTGGATTTATCCAGTATGCATTCGTGTTCCTCGGAACGCAGATGCAGGTGTGTATGCACAGTTGACGGAGAGACAGAGGCAGAGGATTCTCATTAGGGTTGTTGACCGTTGACAGTTGACTATTCACTTTTTGCTCAACCCTAATGAGAATATGATATGCGATTAACAATTATATTAATTAAGTATTATGGTGACATGGTTGTTGAGGGATTGACTTTGTTGACTTGTTGACTTTTGTTGACTTGTTGACATTGTTGACCGGTTGACTAGGCTTAACTAGTTGACCATCATGATAACCATAGCTATCATTTCATGGCAAAGAATTTTGCTTGCTTGCTCCTTTGTGCAAAATGAGTGCATGAAATGATATGGCTATGGTTGCTTCAACCATCACATAACACTTGATTGGTATGATGAGTTATGATGGTTATGGATTTTGAGAGGGTGAAAGACAAAAGAGAGGCTCATTCTTGCTTGACCTTTCTCTCTATTTGTTTTTGAGCTCTCTTGCTCTTGCTCTCACCCTCTTCCTCTTGCTCCCTCTCTTGACTCTATGGTTCACTTGTCTCATGAGTTGAGAACCAAGAACCATAGATAAAATCCCACATAAACTCTTCTCTACTCACTCTAGTTCACAAGGTTTAGCAAACCGAGTGAACTAGTTTCTTCAAAGTTCGAAGAAGGAGCCAAAGGTTGAAGCTTTCAGGTGGATCTATCTTCGGCGTAAGGAGACGACGGGGAGAAGCCGATTCGGACGACCATCGAAGCTTGAAGACGAAGGAGTTTGAGAAAAAGAAAGGTATAACCCCCTAACCGAGTAGTTAGCAACTCGTAGTTAGGTTGTTAGTTAGATGTTTAACAAAGATCCGGGTTTTAAGTCCATGTTACCACCTCTAAGAAAATCGTTTTTCATCAAATTCTGCATGCTCGAAAGTACCGGGAGAGGTAGCATGGACTTACAGGTATTGACTACCTCGTTGGCATATATACAAACTCGGTCACCCTAGATATCATAGTATTACTTTTATGATATAGTTGACCTAGGAGTCGTTGTTTATTTGGTTTCTATCTGTTGATATTTTTCTATTCACGAGTTGGCAACTCACCCCCGTTGTGCCACAGTTCTTGCAGGTTGACCGCTTGGATCAACAGCGGCATCGCTGGCATACAGTTGCATTCGGGTGTTTTGCATTGGTAGGTGGGATATTTGTATCGTACCCACTCTTGTATCTATATTGTTAGTTATATGTATACCCTAGAGGCCATTACTATACATAGGATGTATATTGTAGTGGATGCTTGGACATATATAGGGAGGACTTTCTTGCTCGACATGATAGTATGCTATCTGGTTACTCTTTACCTTAACGTGTATACTGATTGTCTCTCTGTTACATGTTGGTAAAGCCCTTAGGATGTGTACTTGACTACCTGGACTATGATGAGGCTCATACTAGTGGGGACATGGTAGTCCATAAGTACATCCTTCAAAGTCCCTAGTCGTGGGTGTATCGAGACGGGGCATCGATATACCAGAGTAGACTAGCGTGTACCTTCTCGACCCATACAGATGGGCGATGGATGATCCTATATCCATTGGTGTTTGACATCAGAGATGATATACGGGTTCTCAGTAGAGACTGGGTACACTGGACGGACTCGCCGAGAACTCCCAGATGATATTATACCTTACTCCAGATGGCAGTTCTCAGGTGACACTGGTACAGAGTAGTCTGTTGACCCGAGATCGTCATAGAGCCTTGTGTGGTTCCCACTGTGCTTTGATTTCCATCTTACCACGTCCAAGAGGGCGTGCAAAACGGTGGTTTTTGGGTACAGTCCCGAGTCACATGGAGGCAATGAGCGATAGGAGGGGATTCGTCTCTCCCGGTATAGGGGGTTGATGTTGCGCTGTGTTCGATTGGCTATAACAGGAAATCCCTGGCCAGGGTTGCTGAGATTTACTGGTAAGTGTTACCAGTAGTTTCTCGAATTGTTATAGACCTCATATCGACACGACTTATCGAGCTATTGGGGTCTAACGTTTACCACCCCTAGGCAAGATATGCGACATATCAGACGACGAGACCGGACTGTACGGTAGTGTTACTGGTTGGATTCACTGGAGTGTGAGCAGGCTTGCTCGTCGATCTTCTGATCGCTCAATACCCGGGTGGCCGTTACGTTTAGCAGACCGCTTGCGGCTTGTGGGTGTTTGATATGATCATCATCTGCAGCCGGCGTATTGACGAGTCTTTAGAGTCCTACACAGAGGTTTCCTAGCTCAAGCGAAACGAAATAGGAGCGCATATGAGATATGTGCCGGACCGAGAATAATGCATGTATGTGATACCGTATTCTATTCTCGTGATGAATGTATCGAATGTAGGGTTCCTAGGCACTCTTGTGAAGGTTCAAAAGGCATCAAACATGCCCGGATAAAAATTTAGACGTGCCGAACAACCCAAAGCCGGGATCTTTGCTAGATTATTAGGTTTAAACATGCAAGATGATAACTTTTATCTAAGTGTGAGGGATTACAACCTTTGTAGTCCGCTCCTTCACTTCACAAGCTCCGAGTAGAAGTCCCTTTGCCGCGATCCACGATCTCCCGGACTCATAAGAGGCTCCACGACTCGAACGATCCATGCTAGCTCGAAGTATTCCAAATCTCCGATGATCTACCTTGAAGTTGCTACGACTCAAGCTTTCTCACTCTAAAGAGATGAACACACTAATCTCATGGGCTAGATGAGATGAGGATGAGAGAGTAGTAATTTTGCTTTCTTTTTATATCATTTTCTCATATTTATTCATCACTTAAGGATTTTCTAGCAAGCTTTTCAAGAGAGAAGAAGATGATAATGGAAAATCAATAATCATATTTTTTCTTTTGTGATGAATAGAATATAATCTATATGATTGAATTGTAAACCATGGTCAAGGATGAGTGGTCTAGATTTTGTAGAGAAATAACTAGAGTTAGGGTTTAGTTGAGTTAAAGAATGTGTCATCCATAAATATCTTTACAATGACAAAAGAAAAAGCTTCTAGAAGGTGCATGAAGCATCTAACCCAAATCAAACCCTAACCTCAATTAATCATCCTTAAACATGTTTAACAATTAATCATATCATGTCACAATAATATATATCACATATATATTATATATTTGCAACAAAAGAAAATAATACAATTAACATATATCGCATATATATCAATGTATCATCCAGTGAGAAAATGAAATAATAAAGCGAGCCAATATTAGATAATGTAATACAATATAAATATATTATTATACATTAAATCATCGAATCAACACTTGAATCGATGATCCGGCTATATCGAATATTACCGACTAATATATCATGTACCGATTCATCGAATCAACACTTGATCCGATGACCCGGTTCATATCTAAATATCCTGAGAATATAATACGGTATCCCATATCGCAATATTCTCGTTCCTGCGCATATCACATATGTGCCACTACTCTGTTTCGCCTGAGCCAAGAAACCTCTGTGTAGGACTCTAAAGAATCGTCAATACGCCGGTAGCAGGTGATGATCATATCAAACACCCACAAGCTGCAAGCGGTCAGCTAAACGTAACAGCCACCCAGGTATTGAGCGATCAGAAGATCAACAAGCTAGCCTGTGCGTTCTCCTGTGAATCCAACCAGTAACACTCCCGTACAGTCCGGTCTGTTCGTCTGATATGTCGCATATCTAGTCTAGGGGTGGTATACATCAGACCCCAGTAACCGATAAGTCGTGTCGATGTGTGGCTCATAACGGGTCGAGAAACTACTAGTAACACTTACCAGTAAATCTCCATATCAGCCATGGCCAGGGACTTCCAGTTATAGCCAATCGAACACAGCACAACATCAACTCCCTATACCGGGAGAGACGAATCCCCTCCTATCGCTCATTGCCTCCATGTGATTCGGGACTGTACCCAAAAGCCACCGTTTTGCACGCCCTCTTGGACGTGGTAAGGTGGAAATCAAAGCACAGTGGGAATCACACAAGACTCCATGACGATCTCGGGTCTACAGACTACCCTGTACCTGTGTCACCGGAGAACTGCCATCTGACGTGTGGTATATCACCATCTGGGAGTTCTCGTCGAGTCCGTCCAGTGTACCCAGTCTCCACTGAGCACCCGTACACCATCTCTGATGTCTAACACCGATGGATATGGGATCATCCATCGCCCATCATATGGGTCAAGATGCGTATACGCTAGTCTACTCTGGTGTATCGATGCCCTGTCTCGATATACTCTCGACTAGGAACAGTTATAGGATGTACTCATCGACTACCGTGGCCCCACTAGTATGATCTCATCATAGTCCCAGTAGCCGAGTGCAAATCCTAAGGGCTTTATCAACATGTGAGAGTAAAACAGTAAACCAATACAAGTCAACATGTTAAGATAAAGTGAAACCAAATAGCATACTATCATGACGAGCAAGAAAGTCATCTCTATATATAACCAAGCATCCATTATAATATACATCATATGTACAACAATGGCCTCTAGGGCATATACATAACTAACAATCTCCCACTTGCACTAAGGCCAGCTGCTGTAGTATCTCATACCTAGCATCCCGAATAATCTCTCAAACTGTATCTGGGGAATAGCCTTCGTGAATGGATCCGCAGTGTTGTCCTTTGTATCTACTCTCCTGACCTCGATCTCCCGGCGATCAACTATCTCCCTGATCAGGTGATACCGCCTCAGAATATGTCTGGACTTCTGATGGGACCTGGGTTCCTTGGCCAAAGCCACAGCTCCATTGTTATCGCAATACAGAGGTATTGGATGCTCAATGGATGGAACCACACCAAGTTCACTAATGAACTTCTTTATCCAGACAGCCTCCTTGGCAGCATCGTTGGCAGCGATGTATTCAGCCTCCATCGTCGAGTCTGCAACAGTATCCTGTTTGGAACTCTTCCAACATACCGCCCCTCCATTGAGGGTAAAGACAAAACCCGAATGCGACTTAGAGTCGTCCTTATCACTTTGGAAGCTGGAATCGGTAAAGGACTCCACCTGGAGTTCTCCGTTACCATACACCAAGAACATCTCCTTAGTCCTTCGCAAGTACTTGAGAATGTTCTTCACAGCTGTCCAGTGCTCTCTCCAGGATCTGCTTGATACCGACTCACTACACTTAGTGAGTATGCTACATCGGGTCTGGTACATAGCATCGCATACATGATAGAGCCTACTGCCGAAGCATAGGGTATCCCTTGCATGCGAGCTCTCTCCAAATCAGTCTTGGGAGACATCTCCTTGGAGAGAGTGAGTCCAGAGATCGTCGGTTGGTTCCCACGCTTGGATTCTTCCATACTAAACCTCTTTAGTATGGTGTCAATGTACCTGGATTGGGACAATCCCAGTATCCGTTTAGATCTATCTCTATAGATCATGATTCCCAATATGCAGGAGGCATCACCTAGATCTTTCATTGAGAATCTCTGCGATAAGAAGAGCTTGACTGATTGAAGCATAGGAATATCATTTCCTATCAAGAGTATGTCATCCACGTACAATACGAGGAAGACAACCTTACCCTCTGCTACCTTCTTATAGATACAAGGTTCATCTATATTTTTGATGAAGTCAAACTCTTTGACTACAACATCAAAACAGATGTTCCAACTCCGCGATACTTGCTTTAACCCATAAATGGATTTAAGCAGCTTGCACACCTTTCCGCTGCTCCCACTATCTATGAAGCCCTCTGGCTGAGTCATGTACACGCTCTCTTCTAAATCACCGTTTAGAAAGGCGGTCTTAACATCCATTTGCCAGATTTCGTAGTTATGGTATGCAGCAATGGCAAGTAAGATCCGGATGGACTTAAGCATAGCCACTGGAGAAAAGGTTTCGTCATAATCCACACCTGGTCGTTGACGAAAACCCTTTGCTACAAGTCTAGCTTTGAAAGTCTCAACTTTTCCATCTACACCAAATTTCTTTTTAAAGATCCACTTGCTCCCAATGGGTTTTACCCCTTCAGGAGCATTTTCCAAAGTCCATACTTTGTTGGTGTACATGGATTCCATCTCAGATCGCATAGCATCCAGCCATTTCACAGAGTCACCACTCGTGATGGCCTGCTCGAAACTATTCGGTTCATCATCATCCATGATGCAATCCTCGCTTCCACCATCAATGAGAAAACCGTAGTATCTTTCAGGTGGACGAGAAACCCTACTAGATCGGCGGAGAGGCTGGGGTTCGTCGGGTACTAGTGAATCCTCTGGTTCTACTAAATCTTCAGTTGCAATTTGTGTTTCTGGAACCTCTTCCAGCTCTACCTCTTTGCCACTAATTTCTTTTTCAAGAAATTCCTTTTCTAAAAAGGTGGCATATTGAGAAACAAACACTTTTTGTTCCTCAGCGTGATAGAAAATATATCCTTGAGAATTCTTAGGATATCCCACAAATTTGCAAAGAACTGATCGTGCCTCGAGTTTGTCTGGATTTTGTCTTTTGATATAGGCCGGACAACCCCATATCTTAACTCGTTTAAAATATGGTCTCTTCCCACTCCATATCTCATATGGTGTGGTAGGTACAGATTTAGATGGAACTAGATTCAATATGTATATGGCTGTCTCAAGCGCATACCCCCGGAAGGAAATAGGTAACTCAGCTTCGCTCATCATAGATCGCACCATATCTAATAGGGTCCGATTCCTTCGCTCAGATACACCGTTGTGCTGTGGTGTATAAGGAGGAGTAAGCTGAGAGAGAATCCCATTCTCTTTTAGATAATCTAGGAACTCACCGCTTAAGTATTCACCTCCTCGATCAGATCGAAGAATCTTAATACTTTTGCCCGTTTGGTTCTCTACTTCGTGCTTATATTCTCTGAATTTCTCAAAAGCTTCAGACTTGTGTTTCATCAGAAACACATGTCCGTATCTAGAGAGATCGTCAGTGAATGTAATGAAATAGGAAGAACCGTTCCTGGCATGCGTAGACATGGGACCACAAACATCACTATGTATCAGTCCTAAGAGTTCAGTAACTCTTTCTCCGTGTCCACTAAACGGAGCTTTGGTCATTTTTCCTTTGAGACATGAATGGCAAGTATCATAAGATGATAATTCGAACGGATTCAAAAAACCATCCTTATGTAACTTAGTCAGTCGTGTCGCATTGATATGACCAAGTCTACAATGCCACAAGTAGGATTCGTTCATATCTGAACTTTTCCTCTTGTGTGTGTTTTGTATATTCAGGACTGTATTATGATTTAGAATGAATATGCCATTATGTAACGAGCCTGATGCAATCAACTTTTGATCTAGGAATATGTTCATAACATTATCCTTTACTAAAAAATTATATCCTTCTTTACTTAATAAAGAAACTGATATAATGTTGCACATCATGTTCGGTATATAATAGCATTCATTTAGAATCAGTGTATTACGACTTGGTAATACAAGGTGATATTCGCCAACTGCTTTGGCTACAATACTTGCACCGTTCCCTACTTGAACGGAATGATCACCTTTTCCCAGTTCTCTACCTTTACGTAGCCCATGTAACTGTTTACATATGTGGGATCCTGATCCGGTATCTAATACCCAGGACGTAGGGTGAACTGAGAAACAGTTCTCAATGACTAACACACCCGAAGAAGATGCATCAACATGCATGTTCTTTTAGGCGGCGTGAGAATCCAGATATTCTCCTGTTTCCTGTTCAGTCTTATAACTCTTATAAGAAAGAACGGGTCCAACGTTCCCTTGCTCAGTACAATAATCGGGTTCAGTCAATACATCAATATTATTATCTTGATTATGGCCTGACATGGTCGCTACCTGGAGAGAGAGAGAAGAAAACACTTTAGCGTATGCTCTTGCAAGATTAGATTGGTTATTATCTTATCTAATCAGGATGTCTCCCACTGTTTTTATCAAATCTACCTTAAAACCTTAAAAGGTAAGATTAGCCGGGATTAATTACACCCTACAACTTCGTCAATCTTTCAGCCAGATCAGTGTCGGTACTTCGAGGGAGGTTCCCCGTGCTTTCGCACGGACCTAATTAAAGTAAACCTCGTTTTCCCAGAGGCGTAACCCCGTTAACACTTTTCTAGACACCTACTTGATCGGCTAATTGTCTTGTGTAAAACTCTCCCAGGAGTAACTCTTACTCGCAGTGGGTATCAGGATCCAACTATCTCATAGGAGGTATGCAATCTCATTGCAAATTTCAACACTTGAAATTCCCGATAATATTTTGCCCCTAGCGATCTATGACCTTAACTAAGTCAACAAACCATAAATCGCCAGTCAAGTTCAACCCGTACATTTCTTGATTGAATTAAACCCACCCACACGACCCTTAACTAAGTCAACAAAGCCGTACGAATACCCTAATCCAATCACATCTCATGTTTTAGCAGATAAACATTACTTAGCTACCGTACACTATGCCTTAACTAAGTCAACAAACATAGCACGAATACTAAATAATATCTATCTGAAATGACGGAGGGCTACGCAGGTTTTTCAGAAAACCCTGAGCGTAATGAACTTGATATCGTTGTAGAATCGAGTGAAGTTTTGAAAAGGAGTGTTTTTGAGGCTTTTCTTAGTTTCGCTAAAGGGGTCACTCCCGGTGAAGGGATCGTCGGCCCTTTCCTCATCGAATAAGGTGCAGGATATATCATATATACCGCTGTGCAAAGCAAAACACTAAAAGCATTCAAAAGACAAACCGCGTTTTGTAGCATCTGCCAGTTTTGCTAAAGGAGTCACCCCCGGTGAAGGGATCTCGGTCCTTTCCTCATCGAATAAGGTGCAGGATATATCATATATATCACTGTGCAAAGCAAAACTGTAGCTACCCTTTTTCATAAAGTTTTGATTCTACAACATCTTTAGGTTTCTTTTCTTTTATTAATCTCATTAATAAAAATCCCATCAGCTTATGCTTCCTAAGCATCACAGAAGAAACGAAAGCAGTAATATTTATATATCAGCATATATATATAGTATAAGCATTCGTCTCAGGCAGTAATATGATCTCATCACAGAACATTGCAGCAGAAGAACATATATGAAATATTGGATATACTAGGACGTCCGTGTTTTCAATACGAGCATGTATAAAACACGGATTCCACGGTCGCGACGAATAGCCAAATCCACATCCCAAGACCCCTACGAGAGCGGCAAGTAACACTGCCAATTCCAGGGTTAGGAGACCCGGTCTCGACTCCTCGAGATGGCCTCCCACTGGACCCTAGAACCCGGTTACTTATGCTCCCCTCCTTGGGTCTACCTAATGCGGAAAAGTAAATAATATACACTGGTGACAGCAACCGCATCCTGGAAGTTCCCCAAATAAAAGAATATTACATTACAAATGAATTTTACATGAATGAAAATAAAAACCCTCATCTCACATAAAACCCCCGGCTATTCAGAACGCAACGATCCAATATAACATATCACAGCAACACATAATCTCTCATATCATCAACGTAAGTAAATATGCGCATCCCAATTGTCGTTGACATATAGCAACGAAACCGGCGATATCACATATTACACTTACGGTCACAGAAAAGAAAGTGTAAAACTACAATATTTGGAATCCACAATCACTTTAGACATCGTAAATCCGAAATATCACATACTTCGTATTTCATGCCTAACTTTATGAATTCCACATATTGTATCACATTCCAGATAAATAGACAGTATTAAACTTTCTGAACAGATAATCAAACACCCAAAATTTCCTAAAGTGCTCAACTCTTGAGCGGAGTTCAAATAATCCCAGAATATGTGACAGTACCGGTGATCCAGCCGTAGAAGGGTCAAGCCAACGCCTCACATGTGGCATGCCGTACTGCCCCAAACCCGAAGGTTCAAAAGGCAGTTCAAGACGGTCACATAATCGAGTTAAGGTTTGTTGTCTTCTAGAGGGTCCACCGCTTAACTTATACAATTTTTTCGAAAGATTTAAACCCGATAAAAATTCAACACTTGAAAGTTTTACGTGCCGGGAAAAAGTCGGTTAATGATATCCGTTCAACTAGTTTAACAATTTCTAAATATCCGGAAAGAAATACGAACTTAAATATTCCGATCGAATCTACTATTACAAACCAAACCCCGGAATTTTCAACACCTGAAACAGATTAAAAATACCCAGAAAACTCAACAAGTACCTACGGTTATTACCAGGAAGCCACGTGTCGCCAATCGATCAATCTGCCGCGGAACCGCCGCGCAAGCAAGCTTGAGCCGCGCTTCCACGGCCGTTTGATCGAATTGGGGGCTCGGGCTTCTTGGTAATTCTTAGAATTCCCTGCTGATTTTTTTACATATTTTTAATTCAGAAAAATCCCAAAATTTAAAAAATTTCCAGAGAGGGGTCTTTTTGCGTCGTTTCGGGTTCGATCGGAGTTTTAACTTCGTAAACACATCGCCTAATGCTCTAGCTAGGCTCTGATACCACTGTAGGGTTCCTAGGCACTCTTGTGAAGGTTCAAAAGGCATCAAACATGCCCGGATAAATATTTAGACATGCCGAACAACCCAAAGCCGGGATCTTTGCTAGATTATTAGGTTTAAACATGCAAGATGATAACTTTTATCTAAGTGTGAAGGATTACAACCTTTGTAGTCCGCTCCTTCACTTCACAAGCTCCGAGTAGAAGTCCCTTTGCCGCGATCCACGATCTCCCGGACTCATGAGAGGCTCCACGACTCGAACGATCCATGCTAGCTCGAAGTATTCCAAATCTCCGATGATCTACCTTGAAGTTGCTACGACTCAAGCTTTCTCACTCTAAAGAGATGAACACACTAATCTCATGGGCTAGATGAGATGAGGATGAGAGAGTAGTAATTTTGCTTTCTTTTTATATCATTTTCTCATATTTATTCATCACTTAAGGATTTTCTAGCAAGCTTTTCAAGAGAGAAGAAGATGATAATGGAAAATCAATAATCATATTTTTTCTTTTGTGATGAATAGAATATAATCTATATGATTGAATTGTAAACCATGGTCAAGGATGAGTGGTCTAGATTTTGTAGAGAAATAACTAGAGTTAGGGTTTAGTTGAGTTAAAGAATGTGTCATCCATAAATATCTTTACAATGACAAAAGAAAAAGCTTTTAGAAGGTGCATGAAGCATCTAACCCAAATCAAACCCTAACCTCAATTAATCATCCTTAAACATGTTTAACAATTAATCATATCATGTCACAATAATATATATCACATATATATTATATATTTGCAACAAAAGAAAATAATACAATTAACATATATCGCATATATATCAATGTATCATCCAGTGAGAAAATGAAATAATAAAGCGAGCCAATATTAGATAATGTAATACAATATATATATATATATATTATTATACATTAAATCATCGAATCAACACTTGAATCGATGATCCTGCTATATCGAATATTACCGACTAATATATCATGTACCGATTTATCGAATCAACACTTGATCCGATGACCCGGTTCATATCTAAATATCCTGAGAATATAATACGGTATCCCATATCGCAATATTCTCGTTCCTGCGCATATCACATATGTGCCACTACTCTGTTTCGCCTGAGCCAAGAAACCTCTGTGTAGGACTCTAAAGAATCGTCAATACGCCGGTAGCAGGTGATGATCATATCAAACACCCACAAGCTGCAAGCGGTCAGCTAAACGTAACAGCCACCCAGGTATTGAGCGATCAGAAGATCAACAAGCTAGCCTGTGCGTTCTCCTGTGAATCCAACCAGTAACACTCCCGTACAGTCCGGTCTGTTCGTCTGATATGTCGCATATCTAATCTAGGGGTGATATACGTCAGACCCCAGTAACCGATAAGTCGTGTCGATGTGTGGCTCATAACGGGTCGAGAAACTACTAGTAACACTTACCAGTAAATCTCCATATCAGCCCTGGCCAGGGACTTCCAGTTATAGCCAATCGAACACAGCACAACATCAACTCCCTATACCGGGAGAGAAGAATCCCCTCCTATCGCTCATTGCCTCCATGTGATTCGGGACTGTACCCAAAAGCCACCGTTTTGCACGCCCTCTTGGACGTGGTAAGGTGGAAATCAAAGCACAATGGGAATCACACAAGACTCCATGAAGATCTCGGGTCTACAGACTACCCTGTACCTGTGTCACCGGAGAACTGCCATCTGACGTGTGGTATATCACCATCTGGGAGTTCTCGGCGAGTCCGTCCAGTGTACCCAGTCTCCACTGAGCACCCGTACACCATCTCTGATGTCTAACACCGACGGATATGGGATCATCCATCGCCCATCATATGGGTCAAGATGCGTATACGCTTGTCTACTCTGGTGTATCGATGCCCTGTCTCGATATACCCTCGACTAGGAACAGTTATAGGATGTACTCATCGACTACCGTGGCCCCACTAGTATGATCTCATCATAGTCCCAGTAGCCGAGTACAGATCCTAAGGGCTTTATCAACATGTGAGAGTAAAACAGTAAACCAATACAAGTCAACATGTTAAGATAAAGTGAAACCAAATAGCATACTATCATGATGAGCAAGAAAGTCATCTCTATATATAACCAAGCATCCATTATAATATACATCATATGTACAACAATGGCCTCTAGGGCATATACATAACTAACATCGAATGGTTATATGCGATATAACCTAGTTATCGAATCAAGGATTGATTCGATAAGCCGATACATTGGATACTAGCCGGTTATATGCGACATGACCGGATCATTGAATCAAGTGTTGATTTAATGATATAATGTATAATTATATATTTGATATATTACTTTGCATTAACTAGTATTGGTTCACTTTAAATGGATTTTCTCACTTGAATTGCACATTGTATATGTGATATATTTTTTTGTGCACATGATTGTATCATGTTTGATGATACATTCTAGCTTGGTTTTTTGTAAAGTATTAAACCATGGTTAGTTAGTGGTTAGGGTATCATTTCTTTTACTTATTCATTTATCTATTTATTTATTTCATTTAGAAAAGATAAAGAGAAAAGAATGGTTGCTATTTTTGTTTTTATTTGAAGCTTCTTGAAGCTTTGAACAAGTCCACCATTCTTATCTCTTCTCTAACCCTAACCACTCATCTAACCTTAGTTAAATCTCTACACTAAACCATGGTTGAAGTCATGATAAGTATTGATTTATTTATCAAATTATTTAACACTTATCATATCATCTTCTTCTTCTTCATCTTCTTCTTCAATGAAGAAAGCTTGACTCCATCAATGGTGATTGATGAAAAAGTGTGAGAAATACAAATCTAAAGTCTACCCACTTCCCATTTCTACATCCTCTACCTCTTGCCAAGTAGTATAGTGTGTTTCCTTCACAAGTTTTCTTGACTTGGTGAAGTTGGAGCTTGATCTAGCGATGCCTCGACGTAGATCATCTTCGGCATCGTCGTCGATGACCTAGCCCGCTTTTTCTCCGATGAAGCCGACGCTAGAGCCCAAGGTTCGATTTGGACAGCGGAGGAAGTTCATCGCGGAGCTTAGGAAGTGGTGGACCGGATCTACAAAGGTTGTAGCCCCTTCCCTTTAGCTATATTTCCGTTTACTTGCTTTCTTCGCCTATACTTCTAGCCAACGATCCATATTAGGGTTTCTCGGCACCCGTTAAATTAGAAATTGGCATGGTTGATGCCTTGTGAGACCTCCTTGGTGTGCCTAGGAACCTTTCACTGGTATCAGAGCCTAGCTAGAGCCTTAGGCGAAGTCTAGACGGAGTTTGAAGTCCGATCGAACCCGAAACCCCATTTTTCCACGCTCTCTAGACTTTTTCTGAAAACGTGGATTTTTCCAAATTAAAAATTGCTAAAAAATTCAGCAGGGAATTCTAAGAATTACGACGCAAAATTTATCTCCTGAACCCTCTAATGCGCGGCGGATCCGCGCATAAGCCTATGTTATGCGGCGGTTCCGCGGCTAAAGTATGACGTCAGCCTTTAAAATTTGCACAGTAATTCATTCTTTCAGATGCTGAGTTTTCTGGGAATTTTTAATATTTATTCAAGAGTTGAATTTTCTGGGGTTGTTTTGGGGATTCGATGTTTCGATCGGGATGTCTAATTTTGTCTATGGGTTTTACGGATAATTTTTTGAATATGTTAAAAAGTTCGACCGGATATAAATACCCAAACTTTCCCCTGTCGGGAAATTTCCAAGTGTTGGATTTTTCCGTAGTTTAACGACGTTCTAAGTAGTGCAAGTAACGCGATGGTCCCTCTAGAAGACTGTTGCGCCACGGCATCGCCCCGGCCGTCTATCCGAGGCCAAAAAGCGGAATCAAAATTTTCTTAACTTTTAAACTGGCGCTACCGCGGACAATATACCCGGATCGTAACCATTAACCGATACTAGTTAACAAGAGAAAGGGTGAGAGATATACCGAGTGATCCGAGTCCTCTGGTCTTCTCGTCGTCGTCCCGATCTCCCGCGGAAACTCCGGTCGTCGCATCCTTGCCGGAAGGGCACCACATCGTCTGCATCTTTTACGGGCTCCCACCTCAATACCGAGGCAACTCGGGCACGAAGCTGGCAAGTCGACGTGCCCAAGATTTGCTGTAGAATGTAGTGTAGAATCATAGTCTCTTTTGGGGTGGTGAAGTTGCCATGGAGGGAGAAGAGAATCATGAACTTTGGAGAGGGTTTTAGAGAATTTAGCAAGCATGGAAAAAAAGATGTGAATGATAAATTTTCCACACACAAAATCAAATGAACCATTCTCTTATTCCCATGAAGTGGCTGGCCCCCCTCATTACCAAATGGTGGAGGAAAATCAAAACTCATGAAGGGAGGTGAGTGTAGGAGAAAGGAAAAGGTGACCACATCATAAAGCAAAGCTCACATCAACCATTCTAATCACTTCTAATCTCATAAAGCAAGTGATGAGAAGGAAAAAGAATCTCATCATGAAAAGCTATCATGATGTCACCAATATGCAAAATACCCCCTCCACAAATGTTATTTGCAAACTTGCAAATAACCCCCTCCATCGGAAAGTCCGGCCGGGAAAGAACAAAGGAAAACCGGCCGGAACGGAATGCAAACTGGCAACTCCAAAAAACTGGTCCCGTAATAAATTACAGGAAAACCCCGATACTGTGCATACACACCCGCATCTGTATTCGGACCGGATACAAATGCAATGAGACAAAATCTACACTGTACTAAACTAGGATCCGGCTTAAACCAAAGCCGGCTAGTAATATCCGTCCGATCCTGATCCGTGCAATACCGCACATATCTGATCGAACCCTGCCATATATCCATACGGCCACTGGTACAAACCGTCCGATCCTGATCCGTGCAATACCGCACGTATCTGATCGGACCCTGCCATATCTCCATACGGCCTCTACAGTGTTTCGCCCGAAAGCTTGAGTAACTGAAAGTGTGGTGGACTCTAAAGACTCGTCAATACTATGGCTGTGGATTTAACCACTAGCACGTCAGAGGTATTAGCCAATACGTGACGGGCCACCAGCTATTGACCAAAAGGGATGTCGATGAGCGAACTCATCCTGACACCCTACTGAGCCTGTCAGTGACAATATCCGTACAGTCCGGTCCGTTCGTCTATGAGTATCGCATGTCGGGCCTAGGGGGTTGGTAAAAGTCAGTCCCCCAAAAGCGGTACAAGTCGTGTCGGAGTGTAGCCCAGAACGCCCTGAGATACTACTGGAATACCTACCAGTAAATCCCCTGCCTCGGCCGAGGGCTTTGCGTAATGGCTCTCCTAGACACAGCGCGACCTCACCCCCAATACCGGGAGAGACGAACCCCTGAAGATCCGCTCACTGCCTCCATGTGGCTCGGGACTGTACCCAACTAAAACCTGTTTGCACGACTCCTTTGAGCCGTGGTAGGGTAGTAATCAAAGTACAGTGGGAACTCACACGAGACAAATGACGATCCCCAGGTCGATGAACTAACCTGTACACATGTCACCAGGGAACTGCTATCTGACGTCAGGTATAAGACCAACTAGCATGTTCCCGGCGAGTCCTGTCCGGTGTACTCATAACCCAATGAGCACCTGTATACATCTTAGGTGAACCAACTGACACCAGTGGCTTGCGAGACCGGCCACCGCCCCTCGTCGGGGTCTCGACTGTATACACTAGTCTACTCTGGAGAATCGTTGCCCTGTCTCGAAACTCCCACGACTAGGGACCTTTTAAGGATGTGCTTATAGACCACCAGCTCTCACGTATATGATCGCCATCATACTGCTGGCAGTCAAGCAAGAATCCTAGGGGCTCTATCAGCGTGTAATAGCGACCTGTAAGGTCACCTGAAGCAGTACACGATGATAAAGGTAAACCAGATAGCATACTATCATCTCGAGTAAGACTGTCCTACCGGGGTAGGTCCTCCCTCAATCATTGCAATCACGTGCCTGTGATCCAATAATTGACTCTGAGGGCACTATCTCCAACAAAGACAACAAACCTTAACTCGATTATGTGACCGTCTTGAACTGCGCTTTGAACCTTAGGGTTTGGGGCAGTACGGCGTGCCACGTGTGAGGCCATGGCTTAACCCTTCTACGGCTGGACCGTTGGTACTGAGGCACGAACTGAATGTTTTTAGACTTGTTTCATGTGTTGATCTGTATCGGGAAAACTTGGGTGTTCGATTGTTCGATCGGAAAGTTTGATATTTCCTATTTATCCGGAATGGGATACAATAATTGGAATTCACAAGAAGTTATGAGATAACTGAATGAATGTTATAAACATAGCAGTTTAGTCTCACTTGATCGGTTGCCACGGAATTTTGATGTGATCAAAAGTCCGTCGCAATCACGTAGCGTACGCGGATACTCGCCGGGTAAACTTAATAGACAGCCTCGCCCCATAGCCCCGACCAAGTGACTGTAGGAGAACCCCATCGCCGAAAGCATCCGTTCGGGTGCTCACGGTGGCGGTGTTCCGCCTTGGTGCACTTCGTCGACGGCGTCGGGGGTGCGGCCGCCTACTAAAGTTTGCGACGAGCATTCGATCAGGATGTCGGGAATCTAGTTGAATTTCCCGACTTGATATTGAAAAGAGTTTTCGATTTTGAGACTAAAATGCGGGGTTTATAATTGTTAGGCATGCGATGTCTAAGTAATTCATTTGGTCAGGCATGCGATGTCTGAGGTGGTTGCGGATTCCAACTGTTGTAGGTTTACACTTTCTTTTCTGTGACCGTAAGTGTAATATGTGATATGGCCGGTTTCGTTGCTATATGTCAACGACAATTGGGATGCGCATATTTACTTACGTTGATGACATATGATGTTATGTGTTGCTGGATATGTTATATTGGATCGTCGTGTTTGAATAGCCGGGGGGTTTTATGTGAGATGAGTGTTTTTCATTTTCATTCATGTAAAAACTTGTATGTAATATTCTTTTATTGGGGCACTTCCAGGTTGCGGAAATTGTACCCGTTGATGTATATTATTTACTTTTCCGCACTAGGATAGACCCAAGGAGGGGAGCACAAGTAACCGGGTTCTGGAGTCCAGTGGGAGACCAACTCGAGGAGTCGAGTCCGGGTCTCCTAACTCTAGAATTGGTAGGGTTACTTGTTGCTCTCGTAGGGTTCTAGGGGTGTGGGTTTGGCTATTCATCGCGACCGTGGAATCCGTGTTTTATACTGGCTCGTATTGAAAACACGGACGTCCTAGTATATCCAATATTTTATATGATTCTTCTGCTGCGATATATGTGATGTGATCATGTGATGTTCTGTAATGGATACTGTATATAGTATATATGATATATTATATAGACGTTACTTATGTTTTACACCCGCGCTAGCCCTGCCCCGCTCTGCCGTTAGTTACCTAACCTAACGGTGCACGAGGGGACATCGAGGCGAATGCGGATGGCATAAGTGTATGTCGTATTTATCTGTGATGTTTAGGTACTTAAATGATGGGACTTCATTAATGTGATTAATGAAATAAAAGAAACCTAAGATGTTGTAGAATTGAATTTCAAAAATAAAACAGGTAGCTACAGTTCTTGCTTTGCACAGCGGTATATACGATATATCCTGCACCTTATTCGATGAGGAAAGGACCGAGATCCCTTCACCGGGAGTGACTCCTTTAGCAATAACTGGAAGATGCTACACACTAGGTTTGTCTTTTGATTGCTTTTAAGAGTTTTTTCTTTGCACAGTGATATATGTGATATATCTCGCACCTCATTCGACGAGGAAAGGACCGACGATCCCTTCACCGGGAGTGACTCCTTTAGCAAAACTAGAAAAGCCTCAAAGACACTCCATTTCAAAATCATTTGATTCTACAACGATATCAAGTTCATTACGCAATAGGTTTTCAGAAAAACCTGTCGTAGCCCTCCGTCATTTCAGATAAGTAGTAGTTAGTATTCGTGCTACGTTTGTTGGCCTGCGTCAAGGCGTAGTGTGCGGTAGCTGGCTAGTATTTATCTGCTTATGCATATGATGCAGATTGGATTAGGGTAGTCGTGCGACTTTGTTGGCCTGCGTCAAGGGTCGTGCGGGTGGGCTTAATTCAATCGGGAAATGACGGGTTGAACTTGACTAGCGCACTATGGTTTGTTGGCCTGCGTCAAGGTCATAGGACGCTAGGGGCAAAATTATCGGGAATTTCAAGTGTTGAAATTTGCAATGAGATTGCATACCTTCTATGAGATAGTTGGATCCCGATACCCGCTGCGAGTAAGAGTTACTCCTGGGAGAGTTTTACACATTACAATTAGCCGATCAAGTAGGTGTCTAGAAAGGTGTCAACGAGGTTACGCCTCTGGGAAAACGAGGTTTACATTAATTAGGTTCGTGCGAAAGCACGGGGGACCTCCCTCAAAGTACCGACACTGGCCTGGCTGAAAGATTGGCGAACTTGTAGTGTGTAATTAATCCCGGCTAGTCTTTCCTTTTAGGGTTTGAAGGAAGATTTGATAAAAAGCAGTGGGAGCCATCCTGATTAGATAAAATAATAACCAATCTATTCTTGCAAGAGCGCACGCTGAGTGTTTTCTTCTCTCTCTCTCCAGGTAGCGACCATATCACGCCTTAATCAAGATAATAATACGGATTATTGACCGAACCCGCTTGTTATACTGAGCTGGAGAACGTTGGTCCCGCTCCAACTTATAATTGTTATAAGACAGAGCAGGAAATTGGGGAATACCAGATTTCCCGTGCCGCCCAAACGAGGAAAGTGCATATGATGCATCATCTTCGGGTGTGTTCGTTATAAAGAACTGTTTCTCAGTATCCTCTGAATCCTGGGTATTTGATACCGGATCAGGATCCCAGATATGTAATTTGTTACATAGGGCTACAGAAAGGTAGAGAACTGAGAACGGGTGATAAGTTTCATGAGGCAGAAAACGGGGCAAGTGTTGCAACCAAGTCTGTTGGTCACTGTCACCCTGTATTACCAATACATTGATTCTGAAAGAATGTTGTTAGATACCGAACCTGATATACAAAATCATATCAGTCTCTTTATTAGTAAAGAAATGATAAAATTTTGTATTGTTGGATAATGTTTTGAACATTTCCTATATCAAAAGTTGATCGGTTCAGGCACGTTATCTAAAAGCATTGATGTTCTAAATCAAACTACAGTTCTTAGTATACGGAACACACACAAGAGGAATAGTTCAGAAATGAACGAATCCTTCTTGAGGCATTGTAGACTAGGTCATATCAATGCAACCCGACTAGCTGAAGTTACATGTAGATGCATATTTAAATCAGTTTGAATTTACATCTTGTGAAACTTGCCAGTCGTGTCACAGAGATAAGATGACCATAGCCATGTTTATTGGAAACAGAGAAAGAGTTAATGAACTCTTGGGACTGATACATGATGATGTATGTAAAGTCTCATGTCTACACATGCCAGGACTGGTTCTTTTTACTTCATTACGTTCTCTGATAATCTCTTAAGATTCAGACATATGTTCCTGTTGAAACACAAGTCCGAACCTTTTGAGATATTCACGGAATATAAGTTAGAAGTAGAGAACCAAAATCCGGGTATAAGTATTATGTCTTTTGATGAGATCGAGGAGGAGAATACTTGAGCACGGAAATCCTGGACTATTCTAAAGGAGAATGAGATTCTCTCTCAGCATTACTCCTCCGTATACACCATAGCACGATGGTATATCGGGGCGGAGCAATCACACCCTATATGATAAGGTGCGCTCTATGATAAGTATTACTGAGTTACCTTTTTCCTTTTGGGAATCATGCACTTGAGAAGATGCATACCTATTGAATAGGGTTCCAATCAAATCAGCTGCCTACCGCTTCATATGTGATATGGAAAGGGAAGAGCCCATATCTTAAGTTGATTAAGATTTGGGGTTGTCCGGGCTATGTCTAAAAGCATAATTCGGACAAGCTCGAGGCAAATACTGTTATGTAGAACTAGAAATGTTCCAGCTATACAAACTGCAGCTGATGATTTGACAGAACCAAAGGATTCAGTATATTCCAACGAACCTCAGCCTCTCCGCCGATCTAGTAGGGTTCCTCACCCACCTGAGAGATACTTTTGTTTCTCTTTGACAGTGGGAGCGAGGATTGCGTCATAAGATGATGACCCAACTAGTTTCGAGCTGGCCATTAGGAGTGTGACTCTGTAAGAATGGCTGGATGTTTTTCGATCTGAGATGGAATCCATGTACACCAACAAAGTATGGACTTAGGTTGCTATATCTGAAGGGTTAAATCCCCATCAGGAGCAAGTATATCTTGAGAAGATTACTTGGTGTAAGTGGAAAAGTTGAGACTTTCAAAGCTATACTTGTTAAAGGTTTGCATCATTAACCAGGCGTGGATAATGATGAAACCTTTTCAGTGCCTATGCTTAAGTCCATCCAGATCCTACTTGCCACGGCTACATACCATGACTACGATATCTGGTGGTTGGGTATCTTGACTGCTTTTCTAAATGATGATTTGGAAGAAAGCGTCTATAAGTACACAGCCAGAGGGCTTCGTAGACAGTGGGAGCAGCGGAAATGTGAGCAAGATGTTTTATAGGATAAAGCAGACATCGCGGAGTTGGAACGTCTGTTTTGATGAAGTAGTCAAAGAGTTTGACATCATCAAAATGGTAGATGAACCTTGTATAAACAAAAAGGTAATAGGGAGTATGGTGGTGATCCTCGTAGAGTACGTGGATGACATACTCTTGATAGGGAAGGAGTTTCCTATGCTACGCTCGATCAATCTCCGCTTATCGCATTGATTCTCCACATAGGATCAAAGTGATACTTACTAAATCCTGGATTTTGGATCTATGAGATAGATCTAAATGGATGTTAGGATACTCACTAGTTGTAGTGAGATGGTATCAATTGATCCTGGGGAGAATCACTGGAAGTGTTCCAGGGTGATAAAGACGACTGAATGTCAGTCACAGGCATTGTCTTTACCCTCAGTAAAAGGACGGTATGGTGGAAGAGTTCCAAGCTAGATACCGTGACATACTAGACGATAAAGGCAGGATACATCGCTACTTAAGATGCTACCAAAGAGGCTGTTTGGATGTATAATGGTTCATGAGATGAACTATGTTCCTACCATTGTGAGACAATGGAGTTGTGGCTTATGCCAAGGAACGCCGGTCCCATCAGTGATCCAGACTTATTCTAAGGCAGTATCACCTGATCATGGAGATGGTTGATCTCCAGTGTGATCGAGGCAAGGAGAGCAGACTCAGAGGATAACACGGCGAATCCACTCACGAAGGCCTATTCCCAGAGAGAGACTTTTATGGGATGGTTGAGTATGAGATACTACAACCACTGCTATCAGATGGCCCTAGTCCAAGTGGGAGATTGTTAGTTATATGTATGCCCTAGAGGCCATTACTATACATAGGATGTATATTGTAGTGGATGCTTGGACATATATAGGGAGGACTTTCTTGCTCGACATGATAGTATGCTATCTGGTTACTCTTTACCTTAACGTGTATACTGATTGTCTCTCTGTTACATGTTGGTAAAGCCCTTAGGATGTGTACTTGACTACCTGGACTATGATGAGGCTCATACTAGTAGGGACATGGTAGTCCATAAGTACATCCTTCAAAGTCACTAGTCGTGGGCGTATCGAGACGGGGCATCGATATACCAGAGTAGACTAGCGTGTACCTTCTCGACCCATACAGATGGGCGATGGATGATCCCATATCCATTGGTGTTTGACATCAGAAATGATATACGGGTGCTCAGTAGAGACTGGGTACACTGGACGGACTCGCCGAGAACTCCCAGATGGTATTATACCTTACGTCAGATGGCAGTTCTCAGGTGACACTGGTACAGAGTAGTCTGTTGACCCGAGATCGTCATAGAGCCTTGTGTGGTTCCCACTGTGCTTTGATTTCCATCTTACCACGTCCAAGAGGGCGTGCAAAACGGTGGTTTTTAGGTACAGTCCCGAGTCACATGGAGGCAATGAGCGATAGGAGGGGATTTGTCTCTCCCGGTATAGGGGTTTGATGTTGCGTTGTGTTCGATTGGCTATAACAGGAAATCCCTGGCCAGGGTTGCTGAGATTTACTGGTAAGTGTTACCAGTAGTTTCTCGAATTGTTATAAACCTCATATCGACACGACTTATCGAGCTATTGGGGTCTGACGTTTACCACCCCTAGGCAAGATATGCGACATATCAGACGACGAGACCGGACTGTACGGTAGTGTTACTGGTTGGATTCACCGGAGTGTGAGCGGGCTTGCTCGTCGATCTTCTGATCGCTCAATACCCGGGTGGCCGTTACGTTTAGCAGACCGCTTGCGGCTTGTGGGTGTTTGATATGATCATCATCTGCTGCCGGCGTATTGACGAGTCTTTAGAGTCCTACACAGAGGTTTCCTGGCTCAAGCGAAACGAAATAGGAGCGCATATGAGATATGTGTGGGACCGAGAATAATGCATGTATGTGATATCGTATTCTATTCTCATGATGAATGTATCGAATGGTTATATGCGATATAACCTAGTTATCGAATCAAGGATTGATTCGATAAGCCGATACATTGGATACTAGCCGGTTATATGCGACATGACCGGATCATTGAATCAAGTGTTGATTTAATGATTTAATGTATAATTATATATTTGATATATTACTTTGCATTAACTAGTATTGGTTCACTTTAAATGGATTTTCTCACTTGAATTGCACATTGTATATGTGATATATTTTTTTGTGCACATGATTGTATCATGTTTGATGATACATTCTAGCTTGGTTTTGTGTAAAGTATTAAACCATGGTTAGTTAGTGGTTAGGGTATCATTTCTTTTACTTATTCATTTATCTATTTATTTATTTCGTTTAGAAAAGATAAAGAGAAAAGAATGGTTGCTATTTTTGTTTTTATTTGAAGCTTCTTGAAGCTTTGAACAAGTCCACCATTCTTGTCTCTTCTCTAACCCTAACCACTCATCTAACCTTAGTTAAATCTCTACACTAAACCATGGTTGAAGTCATGATAAGTATTGATTTATTTATCAAATTATTTAACACTTATTATATCATCTTCTTCTTCTTCATCTTCTTCTTCAATGAAGAAAGCTTGACTCCATCAATGGTGATTGATGAAAAAGTGTGAGAAATCCAAATCTAAAGTCTACCCACTTCCTATTTCTTCATCCTTTACCTCTTGCCAAGTAGTATAGGGTGTTTCCTTCACAAGTTTTCTTGACTTGGTGAAGTTGGAGCTTGATCTAGCGATGCCTCAACGTAGATCATCTTCGGCATCGTCGTCGATGACCTAGCCCGCTTTTTCTCCGATGAAGCCGACGCTAGAGCCCAAGGTTCGATTTGGACAGCGGAGGGAGATCATCGCGGAGCTTAGGAAGTGGTGGACCGGATCTACAAAGGTTGTAGCCCCTTCCCTTTAGCTATATTTCCGTTTACTTGCTTGCTTCGCCTATACTTCTAGCCAACGATCCGTATTAGGGTTTCTCGGCACCCGTTAAATTAGAAATTGGCATGGTTGATGCCTTGTGAGACCTCCTTGGTGTGCCTAGGAACCTTTCATATATTTCATATTGTATCTAGTTAACTCCATCAATCAAAATTAGTAATTTGTATAAGTAATGAGACTTAGTGAGATTGTGGTTGCGAGATTTAGAGCGAGGGGTTTTTCGCTACTTGTAGTTTTGATGTCTTTTTTTTATTTATCTTTTTGTGGTGACTTCGACGTTGGGCGTTGTATACTTTTTTATACTGTATTGCGTGGTTGTGATCCGCCGTTTGGCGAAGTGCTAGCTCCCGCTTGGGAATGCCTTTATCATTGTTATGTATTTGTGGTTTTGGATCAAAATATACAAAGGAGGTGCTTCCCAAATTTTTAAAAGACCAAACACTTCTTCAAACTAGTAATTTTCACTTGCATTTTTATGTTCCTTTTCTATGCATTATGAAAACTTGATTTCATTATACCTTTATTTCAAAACTTCACCTCCTTATTTTCTTAAAAAGATTTAGATTTCTAGGTTTTCAGCTTACTTGAATTACGTTACGCCTTTAGACGTTCGTGATTTAAGTGCTGGTCATGAGCTAATATTTCAGGTCATGACAGTAACTCATAACCTAATGAGCACCTGCATAATATCTCCAGTACTACGTACTAATGGCTGTGGGACATACCATCTCCCATGCTGGGAAGAGAAGCGTATACACTAGTCTACTCTGGAGTATCGATGTCCTGTCTCGATAATACTACGACTAGGGACCAAAATAAGGATGTGCTTATAGACTACCCATCCTCCACTAGTGTGACTGCCATCACAACGCTGGTAATCAAGCAAACATCCTAACGGCTCTACCAATATGTATAAGCGATATGCTGAAAAGACACATGCACATATTGAGGTAGAAACAAACCAGATAGCATACTACCATTTTGAGCAAGACTGTTACTATATCCATGTATATCCCAAGCTTCCATTAAGTAATATACAAACCAGTATGATACAATAATGGCCTCTAGGGTATATATCACTAACAACATCATCCTCAATCCGGAAGTGCCCTAATTAAAGAATATTACATACAGATTTTACATGAATGAAAATAAGAACTCTCATCACACATAAAACCCCTGGCTATTCAATCATGATGATCCAATAAAATATATCACCGGCAACACATAACATATCATGTCATCAACGTAAGCAAATATGCATATCCCGAAACTCCATTAACATATAGCAACGTGATCGGGATACCTCCCATAATACACTTACGGTCGCAGAAAAGAAATGGAAAAGTATAATAATTAGAATCCGTATATCCTTAGACATCATAAACCCGGAATATCTCATATTCCGGATTTCCTGCCTAACCTATAAATCTTGTATTTTAGTCTCAAATTGAAAACACTTTTCAATTACTTTAGTCGGGTAATTCAACAGGATTCCCGACTACATTATCGAATACTCGTCGGAAGCTTTAGCAGATGGCCGCACCCCCGATGCCGTCGACGAAGTGCACTAAGGCGGAACACCATGGCCGTGAGCACCCGAATGGATGCTTTTGGCAATGGGGTTCTCCTACAGTCACTTGGTCTGGGCTATAGGGCATGGCTATCTACTAGAGTTACCAAGCGAGTGTTCGCGTATAATACGCGATTGTGACGGAATTTTGATCCGAATCAAAACTTCATGGCAACCGATTAACCGAGACTAAAATATTAGATTTACAATATACTAACTAGTATTCACAAAACTAATTAATCTAGATTCTAAATATTGTATCACATATCATCAAGATCTATACGAAGTTAAACATTTCGATCGGTGTATGAAACTACCACAAATTCCAGAGACCTCAACAACTTGAGAAGCATTAAAAATACCCAGAAAGTGCTAAGAGCAGCACAAGAAAAATGATACCTCAACAACCCTAACTTGCTTCTTGGAGTTGGGTTCTCAAATTTCTTGAGGATCCATATAAAACCCTGCACGATTTTTTGGATATTTTTAATCACGAAAATTTCAACATTTGAAAAATTCGACATAAACTACACAAAAATGCGGTTTCGAAAACCAATCGAACACTTTAACGTCGTAATGACCTACCCTAATGTTCTAACCTTGCTTTGATACCATGAAAGTCTACCCTAGCACTACCATGAGGTTTTAGTGTAGGGTTACCAGGCACACGCACAAGGGTCTATAAGGCATCAACCATGCCCGATTTAAAATTTAGCCATGCCGAACAACCCTAAACCAAGATCTTAGACTAGAGATTAGGCGAAACAAAGCATGTTAAACACTTTAACATCTAAGAGTTTGGGATTACAAACTTTGTATTCCAGTCCTTCACTTCATAAGCTCCGTGTTGTGGTCCCTTCGCTGCGATCATCAAGTTCCGGACTCTCGAGAGGCTCCACGAAGAGAAAGATGCAAGCTTGCTTCCGATCTTCGATAACAAAGATGATCTATCTTGAAGTTTCTATAACACAAGCTCTTACTCACTAAATGAAGTGAACACCCTAATCTAAATGGCTAGGATAGATTAGGATGATGAAGTAGGATTTTAGCTCTCATTAGTTTTCATTAACTCACTCATTTTCAGCACTAATGAAAAAGCTAGTAAGCTTTTCCATCAAGAACTCAAGGAAGAAGAAGAAGAATCCTTTTGTGATGATCATCAAGTTCCGGACTCTCGAGAGGCTCCACGAAGAGAAAGATGCAAGCTTGCTTCCGATCTTCGATAACAAAGATGATCTACCTTGAAGTTTCTATAACACAAGCTCTCACTCACTAAATGAAGTGAACACCCTAATCTAAATGGCTAGGATAGATTAGGATGATGAAGTATGATTTTAGCTCTCATTTGTTTTCATTAACTCATTCATTTTCATCACTAATGAAAAAGCTGGTAAGCTTTTTCATCAAGAACTCAAGGAAGAAGAAGAAGAATCCTTTTGTGATGAATAATGAATTGTTATAATATCATTACAATTGCAACCATGGTTAAGTCAAGAAAAGACTAAACCATTGTAGAGATCTAACCATAGTAAAGGGTGTGGGTTGGGTTAAGTAAATATCTTGCAAAAATATCTTTGCAAAAACAAAAAGGAAACCTTCTAGAAGGTTCATGAAAGAACTAACCCAAATCAAACCCTAACCTTGTTTAATCTCCACTAAACATGTTGCATTAGTAATAATATCATGTTACAATATTATATATCACATATACAATATTTATTGTAACAAAATAAAATAATACAATTAACATATATCGCATATATATCAATGTATTACCCGAGTGAGAAAAAGAATCTTTTAGTGAGCCTATATCAGTTAATGTAATTTAATATATCAAATATATAATTATACATTAAATTATCGAATCAACACTTGATCCGATAATCCGGCTATTTCACAAATAACCGACTAATAAAATCTGTATCAGTTCATCGAATCAACACTTGATCCGATGACCCGGCTATATCACATATACCCGACCGATATCTCATATCGCGAGAATCTAATACGGTATCACATACACGTATTGTTCTCGGTCCTGCACATATCATATATGTTCTCCTACTCCGTTTTACCTGAGCCAAGAAACCTCTGTGTAGGACTCTAAAGAATTGTTAATACGCCGGCAGTAGGTGATGATCATATCAAACACCCACAAGCTGCAAGCGGTCGGCTAAACGTAACAGCCACCCAGGTATTGAGCACTTAGAAGATCAACAAGAAATCATGTACATTCTCCTATGAATCCAGTCAGTAACACTCCCATACAGCCCGGTCTCTTCGTCTGATATGTCGCATATCTCGCCTAGGGGTGGTAAACGTCAGACCCCAGTAGCTTGATAAGTCGTGTCGATATGAGGTCTATAACAGTTCGAGAAACTACTGATAACACTTACCAGTAAATCTCAACAACCCTGGCCAGAGATTTCCAGTTATAGCCAATCGAACACTGCGCAACATCAACTCCCTATACCGGGAGAGACGAATCCCTTCCTATCGCTCATTGCCTCCATGTGATTCGGGACTGTACCCAAAAGCCACCTTTTTGCACGCCCTCTTGGACATGGTATGATAGAAATCAAAGCACAGTGGGAATCACACAAGACTCTATGACGATCTCGGGTCTACAGACTACTATGTACCAGTGTCACCAGAGAACTGCCATCTGGCTTGAGGTATAATACCATCTGGGAGTTCTCGGCGAGTCCGTCCAGTGTACCCAGTCTCCACTGAGCACCCGTACACCATCCTTGATGTCAAACACCGATGGATATGGGATCATCCATCGCCCATCATATGGGTCAAGATGCGTATACGCTAGTCTACTCTGGTGTATCGATGCCCTGTCTCGATACACCCTCGACTAGGAACAGTTATAGGATGTACTCATCGACTACCGTGTCCCCACTAGTATGATCTCATCATAGTTCCAGTAGTCGAGTACATATCCTAAGGGCTTTAACAACATGTAACATAAAGACAATCAGAGTACATGTTAAGATAAAGAGTAACCAGATAGCTTACTATCATGTCGAGCAAGAAAGTCCTCCCTATATATGTCCAAGCATCCACTACAATATGCATCATATGTACAGTAATGGCCTCTAGGGCATACATATAACTAACAATCTCCCACTTGCACTAGGGTCATCTGTTGTGGTATCACATACCCAACAATTAGCTGTGGTTGAAGTATCTCATACTCAACCATCCCATAAAAAGTCTCTACTGGGAAAAAGTCTTTTGTGAGTGGATCCGCGCTGTTGTCCTCTGTGTCTACTCTCCTAACCTCGATCTCCGTGGAGATCAACCATCTCCATGATCAGGTGATACTGCCTAAGAATTATATCTGGATTTCTGACGGGACGGGGGTTCCTTGGCATAAGCCACAACTCCATTGTCACACAATGGTAGGAACGAAGTTCATCTCATGAACTTATATATATCCAGACTGTCTCTTTGGTAGCATCCTTGGTAACGATGTATCTTGCCTTTAATCGTCTAGTAAGTCACGGTATCTAGCTTGGAACTCTTCCAACATACCGTCCCTCCACTGAGGGTAAAGACAATGCCTGGGACTGACATTCAGTCGTTCTTATCACCCTGGAACCTTTCCAGTGATTCTCCCCAGGATCGATTGATACCATCTCACTACAACTAGTGAGAATCATAATATCCATTTAGATCTATCTCATAGATATAAAACCTAGGATTTAGGAGGTATCATTTTGATCCTATATGGAGAATCCTTGTGATAAACGGAGATTGACTGAGCGTAGCATAGGAAACTCCTTCCCTATCAAGAGTATGTCATCCACGTACTCTACAAGGATCACCACCATACTCCCTACTACCTTTTTGTATATACAAGGTTCATCTACCATTTTGATGAAGTCAAACTCTTTGATTATTACATCAAAACAGATGTTCCAACTCCGCGATGTCTGATTTATCATATAAAACATCATGCTCACGTTTCTGCTCCCACTGTCTACGAAGCCCTCTGGCTGTGTACTTATAGACGATCTTTTCCAAATCATCATTTAGAAAAGCAGTCATGACACCCAACCGCCAGATATCGTAGTCATGGTATGTAGCCATGGCATGTAGGATCTGGATGGACTTAAGCATAGCTTTGAAAGTCTCAACTTTTCCATGTACACCAAGTAATCTTCTCAAGATATACTTGCTCCTGATGGGGATTTAACCCTTCAGATAAAGCAACCAAATTCCATACTTTGTTGGTGTATAAGGATTCCATCTCAGATCGCTAAGCATCCAGCCATTCTTACAAAGTCCCACTCCTGATGGCCAGCTCGAAACTAGTTGGGTCATCATCTCATGATGCAATCCTCGCTCCCACTGTCATAGAGAAACCGAAATATCTCTCAGGTGGATGAGGAACCCTACTAGATCGGCGGAGAGGCTGAGGTTCGTTGGTTACCATTGAATCCTTTGGTTCTATCAAATCATCAGCTGCAGTTTGTATAGCTGGAACTCTTTCCAGTTCTACCTCATGACTAATAATTTCTTCACAAGAAATTCCCTTTCACAAAGGTGGCATGCTGAGAAACAAAACATCTTTTGTTCCTCGGTTAGGTAGAAGATATTCCCTTGTGAATACTTGGGATATCCAACAAACTTCTACAGAACTGACTTTGCCTCAAGCTTGTCCGGATTTTGCTTTTAGACATAGGCCGGACAACCCCAAATCTTAACTTACTTAAGATATGGGCTCTTCCCATTCCATATCATATATGAAGTGGTAGGCAACAGATTTGATTGGAACCCTATTCAATAGGTATGCAGCTTCACAAGTGCATAACTCCCAAAAGGAAATAGGAAACTCAGTAGTACTGATCATAGAGCGCACCATATCACATAGGGTGTGATTGCTCCGCCCCGATACACCGATGTGCTGTGGTGTATTCGAAGGAGTAATGCTGAGAAAGAATCTCATTCTCGTTTAGAATAGTCCAGGAATCTCCATGCTCAAGTATTCTCCTCCTTGATCTCATCAAAGGACATAATACTTATACCCGTTTTTGGTTCTCTATTTCTGACTTATATTCTGTGATTATCTCAAAAGTTTCGGACTTGCGTTTCAACAGGAACATATGTCTGAATCTTGAGAGATCATTAGTGAATGTAATGGAGTACAAAGAACTGGTCCTGGCATGTGTAGACAGGGGACCTTCATACATCAGCATGTATCAATCCCAAGAGTTCACTAACTCTTTCTCTGTTTCCAATAAACGGATTTGTGGTCATCTTATCTCTGTGACATGACCGGCAAGTTTCACAAGATGTAAATTCAAACTAATTTAAATATGCATCTATATGTAACTTCAACTGGTCGGGTCGCATTGATATGACCTAGTCTATAATACCTCAAGAAGGATTCGTTCATTTCTGACCTCTTCCTCTTGTGTGTGTTTCCTGGCATGTGTAGACAGGGGACCTTCATACATCAGCATGTATCAATCCCAAGAGTTCACTAACTCTTTCTCTGTTTCCAATAAACGGATCTGTGGTCATCTTATCTCTGTGACATGACCGGCAAGTTTCACAAGATGTAAATTCAAACTAATTTAAATATGCATCTATATGTAACTTCAGCTGGTCTGGTCGCATTGATATAACCTAGTCTATAATATCTCAAGAAGGATTCGTTCATTTCTGAACTCTTCCACTTGTGTGTGTGTTCTGTACGTTAAGAACTGTGGTTTGATTTAGAACGTCTATGCTTTTAGATAACGTGCCTGATCCGATCAACTCTTGATATAGGAAATGTTCAAAACATTATCCAACAATACAAAATTATATCCTTCTTTACTAATAAAGAGACTGATATGATGTTGTATATCAGGTTCGGTATTAATAACATTCATTCAGAATCAATGTATTCTGGTAATACAGGCTGATAACTGCGAACAGAATTGGCTGCAACACTTGCATCATTTTCAACTCTTGAAACTTATCACCCGTTCTCAGTTCTCTACCTATCTGTAGCCCATGTAACAAATTACATTTTCGGGATCCTGATCCGGTATCAAATACCCAGGACATAAAGGATATTGAGAAATAGTTCTGTGTAATGAACACATCCGAAGAAGATGCATCAACATGCACTTTCTTCGTTTGGGCGGCACGGGAATTCGGGTAATCCCCTATTTCCTACTCTGTCTTATAACAATTATAAGTTGGAGCGGGACCAACGTTCCTTAGCGCAGTATAACAAGCGGGTTCGGTCAATACATCCGTATTATTCTCTTGATTAAGGCGTGACATAGTCGCAACCAGGAGAGAGAGAGAAGAAAACACTCAGCGTGCGCTTTTACAAGATTAGATTGGTTATCAATTTATCTAATCAGAATGTCTCCCACTGTTTTAGTCAAATCTTCCTTCAAACCTAAGAGGAAAGACTAGCCGGGATTAATTACACCCTACAAGTTCGCCAATCTTTCAGCCAGGCCAGTGCCGGGTACTTTGAGGGAGGCTCCCCACGCTTTCGCACGGACCTAACTAAAATAAACCTCGTTTTCCCCAGGGCGTAACCCCGTTAACACCTTTCTAGACACCTACTTGATCAGCTAATTTGTTAGGTTTACCTAGCACCCTATGAAAGGTTTGGAAGCATCACATGTCTCAAAGATTAAACTTTTAGAGTGCTAAGTGAACACACAAAGAATCAATCCTAGAAAATTAGGGTTTCATAACTTTAATCAACATCACAAGTAAGAAAGACTAGGGTTTTGAGAGTACAACCTTTGTAGCTCCCTACGCTAGACTCCTTGGCCACTTGAGAGTTGGAGAAGGGTTCGCTTGAGGTCTTCTAGTGTCCACGACGATCCACCCGAAGCTCCTTTGTCCAAACTTGCAACTTCACTTGATCAAGAGAAAGAAATGAAGCTAACACTCTAAACAAGTGGGCAAGACTTGTGTAGAATGATGTTGTGGTGGCTTTTCTCACTTCAAAATCCTAACTCGATGAGTAATTTGCTCACTAGAGAAATCTAGAGAGCAAAAGAAGGAGGAGGAAGAAGATGATGGCCTTTTTAGAACAAGAGAAAAGATAATCTCTTGTGAAAAATGAAAAATATATGTATATATATTTTTCACTTCTCATCTCAAACCATGGTTATATTATATGGATATTTATTTCACTTGAGTTAAAACAAAAGAGGAAGATTAACTCATGGTTAATAAGTAGGTGAGCATGGTTAGTTGAAGAAGAGTGTAGAATCAAACCATGAATTATCCTTTTCTTTTTCATTTTGTTTTAAAACAAATGCAATAATAATTCATATATATAAAACCATGGTGTGGGTCTTATATTGCCACCATTTTCTATGTATATACAGCCATGAAGGGTGATGTATGTATGTATATGTGCATGCACATCCATATGTGCATGAATCAAGAAAGAATGCATACATGCATGCATACATCCAAAAATACAAGAAAGGATTTCTAGTGAGAAAATAATAGTTAAATGCTAAATCAACACTTGATTTATCAATCCGGCCATATCACATATGACCCAACTGTAAGTGCACGGCGGCGCCCCGGCCGTCAATCCGACGGCCAAATGCGGAAGCGGTGATTAACTTTAATTTTTACTTGAACTGGCAAACCGCCGCGCACTAATACCCGGATCGAACCATTAATTAGTCCTAGCTAACTACAAGAAAGGGGAAGAGAGATATACCGACAGATCCGAGTCCTCCGGTCTTCTCGTCATTGTCCCGATCTCCTGCGGAATGTCCCGTCTCCTCCTCGTCGCCGGAAGTGCACCACATCACCTACTTCTTTTACGGGCTCCCACCTCAATGCCGAGGCAACTCGGGCACAAAGCTGGCTAGTCGACGTGCCCAAGATTTGCTGTAGAATATTGTGTAGAACTTGTGTCTCATTTTGGGGTAGTGGATGTTGCCTTTTGAGATGGTGGAGGAATTGATTTTTGAGATGAACTAGAGAGCTTTTCTTAGCACTCTTAGAAAGCCAAAATGCCACACAAGAAAATGAAATCCCTCATCCTACAATAGTGGCCGGCCCCCCCTTTTATGTGATTGGAGAGAGAGAGCAAAAACAAGGGGGTGGGTGGAAAGAAAATGATGATGAGAAAAAATCAAATGATCACAACAATTCCAACACTCAATCAACAACCATGATAGCAAAAGTCAAGCCATGATCAACTAAAGAAAGTCAAGGTATGGTGCAATAATCATGATGTCACCAAGTGCAAAGACCCCCTCCACAAATGCTTATTTGCAACAATGCAAATAAGCCCTCCTCCACCAATCTTCGGCCAATGAACGATACAAAGGAAATCGGCCGAAACGAAAAGCAAACTGGCAACTCCATAAAACTGGTCCCGTAATAAATTACAGGAAAACCCCGATACTGTGCATACACACCCGCATTTGTATTCCGACCGAAATACAAATGCAATGAGACAAAATTCACACTGTACTATACTAGGATCCGGCTTATACCAAAGCCGGCTAGTAATATTCGTTCGATCCTGATCCGTGCAATACCGCACGTATCTGATCGAACCCTGCCATATATCCATACGGCCTATAGTACAAACTGTCCGATCCTGATCCATGCAATACCGCACGTATCTGATCGGACCTTGCCATATCTCCATATGGCCTCTACAACCTTTCGCCCGAAAGCTGAGTAATTGAATGTGGGGGACTCTAAAGACTCGTCAACACCTTGGTTGTGGATTTAACCACTAGCACGTCAGAGGTATAAGCCAATACGTAACGGGATACCAGGTATTGACTAAAAGGGACGTCTGTGAGCGAACTCAGCCTGACAACCCTACTGAGCCTGTCAGTGACAATATCCGTACAGTCCGGTCCGTTCGTCTAAGAGTATCGCATGGCGGGCCTAGGGGGTTGGTAAAAGTCAGACCCCCAAAAGCGGTACAAGTCGTGTTGGAGTGTAGCCCAGAACACCCTGAGATACTACTGGAATACCTACCAGTAAATCTCCTGCCTTGGCCAAGGACTTCGTGTAATGGCTCTCCTAGACACAGCGCGACCTCACCCACAATACCGGGAGAGACGAACCCCTGAAGATACGCTCACTGCCTCCATGTAGCTCGGGACTGTACCCAACTAAAACCTGTTTGCACAACTCCTTTGAGTCGTGGTAGGGTAGTAATCAAAGTACAGTGGGAACTCACACGAGACAAATGACGATCCCCAGGTCGATGAATTAACCTGCACACATGTCACCAGGGAACTGCCAGCTGACGTCTGGTATATGACCAACTAGCATGTTCCCGGCGAGTCCTGTCTGGTGTACTCATAACCCAATGAGCACATGTATACATCTTAGGTGATCCAACTGACACCAGTGGCTTGTGAGACCGGCCACCTCCCCTCGTCGGGGTCTCGACTGTATACACTAGTCTACTCTGGAGTATCGATGCCCTGTCTCGAAACTCACACGACTAGGGACCATTAAGGATATGCTTATAGACCCCAGCTCCCACTTATATGATCGCCCTCATACTGCTGGTGGTCAAGCAAGAATCCTAGGGGCTCTATCAACGTGTAATAGCAACTTGTCAGGTCACCTAAAACAGTACACGATGATAAAGGTAAACCAGATAGCATACTATCATCTCGAGTAAGACTGTCCTACCGGGATAGGTCCTCCATCAATCATTGCAATCACGTACCTGTGACCTAATAATTGACTCTGAGGGCACTATCTCCAACAATCTCCCACTTGCACTCAAGGCTAATTATTGCGATGTCGCATACTCACAGCCCGTGTGATACCGAACACCCAACTCCTCTACTAGTCAGTCTCACAAAGCTCGTTTGCGAAACTATTGCGTTCGAGGAATAGCCTTAGTGAGTGGATCCGCTTTGTTGTTTCTTTCTATGTCTCTCTATATCTCAAGTTCGCGGAGAAAACCCATCTCCCGAAATGAGCAATACCTGTCTTAGAATGTGTCTGGATGTCTGATGGGACCTAGCTCATAAATGAACTCCAAATCCAAACTTCTTAGACTGTATCGTCAACTGAACTTAATCAGTATCCTGCGCCATGCCACCCTCAGTATTGCCTTGGACCACCTGTCCAAAATACTGCCCCTCATCAGAAGGAAAAACTATAACTTTGACAACCTCCTTGTCGTTCATGTCACCTTGGAAGCCTGGAATGATAACTGTTTCCCGAATGAGGCTGTCGTTATCATATCCCTAGAACATCCACTTATGTTCTAAAACTGCTTCCGACCGTTTCTCCAGGATTGGATTAATGTCAGCTTATTGCATCTAGTGCAAGAACAATATCTGGTGTGGTACTTGACATCTCATGATTGACTCAATTGCCTGAGCAAGTGATCTGCCAATCATGCACATCCCTCTCCAATTTAGTCTGTAAGACCCCTTTAGAGAGGGTGACTCCATTACCTGCAGGTACACTACCGTGCCAGGAGTCGTCCATCCTAAATACTCTTAGAATGCTGTCAAGTACCCTGATTGGGAAACCACCCAAATCTAGATCTAAAACCATAGATCTAGTAACCAGTATGTCTGATATAAAATCCATTTCCTTTGTGGAGAAACCACTGTGTGACGACCAAAGTATAACCGATTGTAGTATAGGAATTTCCTTTCCTACTCTGTGTATGTCATCCAAATACCAGGATATCACACCCTACTACCTTCTCAACAGATCCATCCCCTATTCTGATGAAGTCAAACCTATGACTGTCCCGTCAGAAATAGATGATCTATCTCTGCTACATCTGCTTTAGTCTATAAATAGACATAAGCTACCTGTCCACCAATGCTTCCGCTGCTCCCACTGACTACGACAACCCTCTGGCAGAGTCATATAGACGTCCACTTCTAAAACTAGTTTAGAACGACGCTATACTCATCCTCCCACCGGGTCTCGCAGCCTGGAACAACAGCAATGGTAATTGTGGGTAAACAAGAACTTCCCTGTCACCGTCCTTGAGGCTACCGTAGTACCTCCCGGGTGCCTGAAGTTACCCACCTTATCTGCGGAGTGGCCAATGGAATATCAATCCAGATTGAATCTTTAGGTTCCTTATCAAATCTTCAGTAATCGTTTGTGGTTCTGGAATCACTTCCAGTTCTACCATACTCCCACTACTGTTTTTCTGAAAAAATCCATTTTTAATAAAACTGTGGCGAGTCTAGAACAATATTGCTATTGTTCATCCAGATGGTAGAAAGTCAACCCTCGTCATAGCCTGGGTCAACCCACAAACAGCCATTACAGAAACGTGCCTTGAGTTGTCCAGTATCTGGTTTTAATCATAAGCCGGACAACTCCCCGTACCTTAACACCGTTAAGATACGAACTGTTCTATATCCCATATAGGACCAGAGGCACTGATTTAACTGAACCAGATCCAAATCATGCAACTGTCTCCAGTGCATGTCAACTAAATGGAAGGAGGCCGATCAGCGTTACTCAACTTAGGAATGCTTCCAATTATGAGTAACCTGAAAGAGAAGCAAGTTGTCTTAGTGATTACTATCAACTGAATACCATTGACAGGTATCTACATCTTCGATCACTTTGGAGAATCCCGATACTTGCTACACCTGGTTCTCTACTTTATTCAAATACCTATAACTTCTCAAAATTCGGACCCTGTGTTTCCACGAAACACTTGTCTAAAAACTAGAGAAGTCATAAGTAAACCGAATATAGTACGAGGACCAACCCCTCTGTCCTGATGGACCCTGGACAACATACAATACCCTGTATAAGTCCCTTGAGTCTGATAACTCATTCACTGTGTGTCGTAGGTTGAAAACTGTACTTATGGTTAAGAAGAATTACACCGCTGTTTAATGCTCCTTACCTAACCATCCATTGATATAGGTAAATGTCACAGACATAATTTCAAAAAGGTATATCTCACTCTATGAAAATAGACGTACAGATATATCAATTTGAAATTGGTGCATAACTGCGGATATTCAAAACCAAATATTTGTCGACCGGCAAACAGCCCAGGTGATTTCCTCAAATATCACCGATTACAACGAATCCCGATATAATGAGGATGATCACCCAATTCCCAATAACTTACTCCCACTCATCATCTGTAAAACCATACAGATGTGAGAATCGTACCTGGTAAATACATACCCTGGAGTAAGTATCTAATCGGGAAATCAGTTTTCCATTAACAACACACAGTGAAATTGAAACATTGAAATGTTTCGATGGGGTATTGCGGTATTCCTAGTAATGCCTCTTCCAGATTCACGACTGTAACCGTATAGTTCTTTTCCACCTCTCCAAATCCCTTCATATGTCTTTAGTCATTACCTTCTGCACACCCCTTTAGGCCAAATGGTTTTCTTCCTTCCCTACCTTTCGGCACCAGCCTATGGTTTGGAAGAAGACTATCCAATAAGCATAATGGGTGTACTGTCCCAATCCTAGGAACACTCGCAATGCGAGAGGAGGTGAGGATAAAAGACAACTGAATAAACCTTATTCCTATTTCTCCTGAACCAGAATCCATCCCCGAACTGGAACAAGTTCCTTTCGAGTTCGTATATAACCATACGATGGAGTATCCAATAAACTGTGGATCTTCGTAGTGATACGGAGTGTCCTGGAGAAATACAAAGGTGATTTTAGGATTGGCGAAGAAATACTTGGTTTGGTCGTGAATAGCAGTCGCAATTTACTTTGCCCTCTTACTAATCCCTTGTTTTGTCTTAACTTAATACCTTCTGCACACCATCGTTATGCTAATTGGTTTTCTTCATTCCCTACCGGTTGGCACCTGCCTATGGTTTGGAAGAAGACTATCCAATTTGCGTAATAGGTGTACTATCTCCTAAACCAAGGAGCACTCGCAACCTGAGAGAAGGTAAAAGGAAAAGACAACTGAATAGTCCTATCCGTTTTCTCCATAACCGGAAACCATCCTCGAATAAATTCCTTCGAGTTCGTATCTAACCATACGATGGTTTTGTCCAATGGAAGTGGACGTTTGTAGTAATACGGGGTGTCCTGGAGAAAAGGGTAAAAGTAGGAGTGGCAATGAGGTTTGCAACTCTGACAATCTAAAAGCCAGTGTTTAAGAAGGTTCGGTCAACTTGGTCACTGAGTCATAGTCTTAGGGTCGGGTCAATGGTCGCTGCCAAAGAGAGAGAGAAAAGAAACACTCAGCGTGCACTCTAACCTAGATCAGAATGGTTACCAATTTATCTAATCTGGAAACCTCCCACTGTACCTCAAATTCTCCTCCAAACCTGAAAGAAGAATCAGTCGGGGTCACCCGAGGAGTAAACTAACTCATCAGTGGGAATCGGGATCCAACTATCATCGCATGACGACGTGACGGAATCCGCTCACGGTATCACACTCCAGAAGCTATGCGCATATCTGGCAAGTTTTAGTTCTTTTGAAACTCCCGATGTAATTTCTGCCCCATGCTCTTATGACCTTGGCGTGAGGTCAAAATATCATAAGTCACATGTCAAGTTCTGCCCGTCATTATCCAGGTTAATTTGAACCCACCCGTACATACCCTTGACGTAGGCCAAAATAGTAGTACGACTGTCCCAAACCAACGCATCTATCTATGCAACAGATAAATACCCGGCAGCTACCAATCACTATGCCTTGGCGTAAGGTCAAAATACATAGCTTGAATACTACCGAATATTTAACTGAAATGACGGAGGGCTACGAATGGTTTCTGGCGAAAACCTTTAACGTAATGAACTTGATATCGTTGAAGGAACGGATAGCTTTTAAAAATATAGTGACGAAAACCGTTGCTAAAGAGGTCACTCCCGGTGAAGGGATCTCGGCTCTTTCCCCGTAGAATGAGGTGCAGGATATTCCAACTGAATACCACGGTGCAAAGCAAAAGCAATCGGCTATAGTAAAGTTAATGCCCTGACGCAAACTTTTTGTCCAAGGGGTCACTCCCGGTGAAGGGATCTCGGCCCTTGCCTCGTCGACTGAGGAGCAGGATATTCCAACTGAATACCACGATGCAAAACAAAAGTAAACGTCCTTGCAATAACAGCTTTTTGAAAAGTGTTCCAACAACATCAGATTAGGTTTGTTTAAACTTGCATTGATCCGAATCAATGCAGTCCCATCAATTGATCACACCAAAAAGAACGAAAATATACTGATGTACGTATATGCCATCCGCATTCGCCACTGGGTCCCGTCATTACCCGTTAGGTTAGCTAACTAACGACAGAGCGGGGACGGGACTAGCGCGGATGCAAAACATATACAACATCTACTAATATATATACCAGTATATTATATTCGCTCAAGGCGTGATAAGAAATGCAACATCACAGAAAATGTACAGCATCACAGAAACAATACAGATATCTGGGATCCCCGGGTTTCACAGAGCCACTACTGAAACCCAACGTTCCCGTGGTCGTGTGGATAGCCTGCGCAATGAAATCCTAGACCCCTACGGGCGCGGCAAGTTACCCGCCAAAACCTGAAGCGAGGCAGTCCCCTTCAGCGACGTGAATGGACCACCCAGCACTTCACGGAATCCGGTAACTTGGGCACCCCTCCTGGGTCAACCTATACCCCCTACGAGTGCGGCGAATAGCCCGCCAATCCTAGAGTGAAGCCCCTCCGTCTCAATGCCATGAGATGCTGGCTTGTTGCCCTCTAGGACCCGGCTATCCGTGCACCCCTCCGCGGGGTAATCCTAGTACAGAAAGTAAAATATACATACAACGGGTACATCGACCGCAACCTGGCCGTGCCCCAAAATAATAATACAATCAGGCAGTGACGGCAGTCCACATGTCGGACGCTCGCCCCGCAATATCAAATGTACATAATACAACCACAACTGTACTAGCATTGCATCCAGGCTATCCCCCACGACCGATCCGCAACATCACAGCAAAAACAGAACATCAACGTGAAAGTCACGTTCGCAAATCCGTCTAACCGAGCTATAGCAGTTAGACTGGATTTACCGATCAAGTGACATTCACGGTCGCAGATATAATGTAAATACTGTGAAATAATATGTTTAAAATATCCGATCAATCAAATTTTAACAAGTGGGCCCCCAAGCATTACTGTAGCAGATCAAGAAATTCTGGGCCCAATATTAATATTCCAAAACCCCAATTTTAACCCCAGAAAGGAACTGTAGAAATTGGATACAGTGATCACTCCATTGTGCGGCGGAACCGCGGCCCAAAGGGGGGTTTGGCCGCGGTTCCGCGCTCCCATTGGTGAATCACAGTGTCGAATTTCTACAGTATCCTTATAATTTCCAGTACATCACTATTTTACAACCTGAAAAAAATTTCGAGACCAAAAAATTTCAACAGAAAATTGTCGTGAAGGAAATATGGGTTTTGGAACATTTGATCGATCGGAACTGAAAAACACATTAAGGCAAGCTAGACTAAGTTAATGGCGAGGCTCTAATACCACTGTAAGTGCACGGCGGCGCCCCGGCCGTTAATCCGACGGCCAAATACCGAAGCGGTGATTAACTTTAATTTTTACTTAAACTGGCAAACCGCCGCCCACTAATACCCGGATCGAACCATTAATTAGTCCTAGCTAACTACAAGAAAGGGGAAGAGAGATATACCGACAGATCCGAGTCCTCCGGTCTTCTCGTCGTCGTCCCGATCTCCTGCGGAATGTCCCGTCTCTTCCTCGTCGCCGGAAGTGCACCACATCGCCTACTTCTTTTACGGGCTCCCACCTCAATGCCGAGGCAACTCGGGCACGAAGCTGGCTAGTCGACGTGCCCAAGATTTGCTGTAGAATATTGTGTAGAACTTGTGTCTCATTTTGGGGTAGTGGATGTTGCCTTTTGAGATGGTGGAGGAATTGATTTTTGAGATGAACTAGAGAGCTTTTCTTAGCACTCTTAGAAAGCCAAAATGCCACACATGAAAATGAAATCCCTCATCCTACAATAGTGGCCGCCCCCCCCCCCCCTTTGTGTGATTGGAGAGAGAGAGCAAAAACAAGGGGGTGGGTGGAAAGCAAATGATGATGAGAAAAAATCAAATGATCACAACAATTCCAACACTCAATCAACAACCATGATAGCAAAAGTCAAGCCATGATCAACTAAAGAAAGTCAAGGTATGGTGCAATAATCATGATGTCACAAAGTGCAAAGACCCCCTCCACAAATGCTTATTTGCAACAATGCAAATAAGCCCTCCTCCACCAATCTTCGGCCAATGAACGATACAAAGGAAATCGGCCGAAACGAAAAGCAAACTGGCAACTCCATAAAACTGGTCCCGTAATAAATTACAGGAAAACCCCGATACTGTGCATACACACCCGCATTTGTATTCCGACCGAAATACAAATGCAATGAGACAAAATTCACACTGTACTATACTAGGATCCGGCTTATACAAAAGTCGGCTAGTAATATTCGTTCGATCCTAATCCCTGCAATACCGCACGTATCTGATCGAACCCTGCCATATATCCATACGGCCTATAGTACAAACTGTCCGATCCTGATCCATGCAATACCGCACGTATCTGATCGGACCTTGCCATATCTCCATACGGCCTCTACAACCTTTCGCCCGAAAGCTGAGTAATTGAATGTGGGGGACTCTAAAGACTCGTCAACACCTTGGTTGTGGATTTAACCACTAGCACGTCAGAGGTATAAGCCAATACGTAACGGGCTACCAGGTATTGACTAAAAGGGACGTCTGTGAGCGAACTCAGCCTGACAACCCTACTGAGCCTGTCAGTGACAATATCCGTACAGTCCGGTCCGTTCGTCTAAGAGTATCGCATGACGGGCCTAGGGGGTTGGTAAAAGTCAGACCCCCAAAAGCGGTACAAGTCGTGTCGGAGTGTAGCCCAGAACACCCTGAGATATTACTGGAATACCTACCAGTAAATCTCCTGCCTTGGCCAAGGACTTCGCGTAATGGCTCTCCTAGACACAGCGCGACCTCACCCCCAATACCGGAAGAGACGAACCCCTGAAGATACGCTCACTGCCTCCATGTGGCTCGGGACTGTACCCAACTAAAACCTGTTTGCACGACTCCTTTGAGCCGTGGTAGGGTAGTAATCAAAGTACAGTGGGAACTCACACGAGACAAATGACGATCCCCAGGTCGATGAACTAACCTGCACACATGTCACCAGGGAACTGCCATCTGACGTCTGGTATATGACCAACTAGCATGTTCCCGGCGACTCCTGTCCGGTGTACTCATAACCCAATGAACACCTGTATACATCTTAGGTGATCCAACTGACACCAGTGGCTTGTGAGACCGGCCACCGCCCCTCGTCGGGGTCTCGACTGTATACACTAGTCTACTCTGGAGTATCGATGCCCTGTCTCGAAACTCACACGACTAGGGACCATTTAAGGATATGCTTATAGACCCCAGCTCCCACTTATATGATCGCCCTCATACTGCTGGTGGTCAAGCAAGAATCCTAGGGGCTCTATCAACGTGTAATAGCAACTTGTCAGGTCACCTAAAACAGTACACGATGATAAAGGTAAACCAGATAGCATACTATCATCTCGAGTAAGACTGTCCTACCGGGATAGTTCCTCCATCAATCATTGCAATCACGTACCTGTGACCTAATAATTGACTCTGAGGGCACTATCTCCAACACCAACCAAAAGAAAGCCGCCCGATTAATATACAGTATCTTATACACGCATTTTAACCGGGTCCATGCGCATATCGCATACGCGCACCACAACATTTCGCCTGGACTAGGTAACTCCTTTGTGGGACTCTAAGACTCGTCAATATGCCGGCAGTGGGTGATGATCATATCAAGCACCCCCAAGCCGCAAGCGGTAAGCTAAACGTAACGGCCACCCGGGTATTGAGCGATCAGAAGAAGACAAGCAAACCTGCTACAACTCTCGTCGAGTCAACCGGCAACACTACCGTACAGTCTGGTCTCTTCGTCAGATATGCTGCATATCGAGCCTAGGGATGGTCACGTCGACCCCAATAACTCAATAAGTCGTGCCGGTGAATGTTCTATAACAGATCGAGAAACTACTGATAACACTTATCAGTAAATCTCAGCAGCCCGGGCCAAGGACTTACTGATATAACCAGTCGAGCACAACATAGCATCAACTCCCAATACCGAGAGAGACAAAACCCCTCCTATCGCTCATCGCCTTCGTGTGTCTCGGGACTGTACCCAACGGCCACCTGTTTGCACGACTCAGTAGAGCCGTGGTAGGGTGGTAATCAAAGTACAGTGGGAGAGCACACAAGACTCTATGACGATCTCGGGTCTACAGACTAACCTGCACCAGTGTCACCTGAGAACTGCTATCCGATGATAGATATAATTCCATATAAGAGTTCTCGGTGAGTCCGTCCAGTGTACCCAGTCACCACTGAGCACCCGTATATGATCTCGATGTCAAACCTCGATGAATGTGGGAACATTCATCGCCCATCGTATGGGTCTAGCATCATATACGCTAGTCTACTCTGGTATATCAATGCCCCGTCTCGATATACCTACGACTAGGGAAATTCCAGGTTATGCTTATAAACTACAGATGTCCCACTAGTATGATCTCCATCATAATCACAGTAGTCAAGCTGATATCCTCAGGGCTTTATCAGCATGTATGAATGAATAAAAGCATGATCAAATCAACATGTCAGATAAAGAAGAACCAGATAGCATACTATCATGTCGAGCAAGAATGTACACTGAATATATATATGTTAGTGTATATGCCCTAGAGGCCATTACTGTATCATACTAGTATGTATATTACTTAATGGAAGCTTGGGATATTCACCTTGTATATACAATCTTGCTCAAAATAGTAGTATGCTACTTGGTTTATTTCTACTTCAATGTGTACATGTGTTTATTTTTGTATATCGCCTATACACATTAGTGGAGCCCTTAGGATCTTTGCTTGATTACCAGCGATGTGATGGCCGTCACACTAGTAGGGCTGGGTAATCTATAAGCACATCCTTATGCAGGTCCCTGGTCGCAGGACTATCGAGACAGGGCATCGATACTCCGGAGTAGACCAGCGCATGCGCTTCTCATCCCAGTGTGGGAGACGGTCTGTCCCACAGCCGTCAGTACGTCGTACTTGAGATAGTATGCGGGTGCCCGTTAGGTTACGGGTATACTGGACAGGACTCGTCGGGAACTGACTAGTTGGTATTATACCTATCGTCAGTTATCAGTTCCCAGGTGACATGAGTACAGCTTAGTCCGCTGACTTGACACTGTCACTTCGCCTCGGGTGTGTTCCCACTGTACTTTGATCACTACCCTACCACGACTCAAAGGAGTCGTGCAAACAGGTGGTGGTTGGGTGCAGTCCCGAAGCACTTGGAGGCAGTGACGGTTAGACAGGATTCGTCTCTCCCGGTATTGGGGGTTGACATCGCGCTGTGTCTAGGAGAGCCATTACACGAGTAGTCCCTGGCCAGGGCAAACGAGATATACTGGTAGGTTTCCAGTGTTATCTCAGGGTGTTTTGGGCTTCGCTCCGGCACGACTTGTACCGCTATTGGGGGACTGACGTTTACCGCCCCCTAGGCCCGCCATGCGATGTATCAGACGAACAGACCGGACTGTACGGAGAATGTCACACTCAGGCTCAGTAGGAGTTCAGATGGGTTTCGCCTCGTCGGTCTTCTTATGGGCATTACCTGGGGACCGTTACGCACAGCTAGTGCCGCTTGCGGTCTGTGGTTAAACCCACTGCCAGCGTAGTGTCGAGTCTTTAGAGTCCCACACAGAAAGCTTTTCGCCTTTAGGAAAAAGAGTAGAGGTCGCATGGTATTACGACAGGTCGCATGGTTTTGCGACAGGGTTCGGTCACATCCGTGCACTTGTGCACGTACAGTGTCCGGACAGTTTACACTAGCGGGCTTTGGTTTAAGCCAGATCCTAGTGTACCTTATGGGATTGGATTTATCCAGTTTGCATTCGTATTCCTCGGAACGCGGATGCGGGTGTGTATGCACAGTTGACAGGGAGGCACAGACAGCGGATTCTCATTAGGGTTGTTGACAGTTGACCGTTGACTTTTGACTTTTTGCTCAACCCTAATGAGAATATGATATGTGATTAACTATTATATTAATTAAGTATTATGGTGACTTGGTTGTTGACTTTTGTTGACTTTGTTGACTTTGTTGACCGGTTGACTAGGCTTGACTAGTTGACCATCATGATAACCATGGCTATCATTTCATGACAAAGACTTTTACTTGCTTGCTCATTTGAGTAAAATGAGTGCATGACATGATAAGGTTATGTTTGCTTCAACCATCACATAAGACTTTTATTGATATGATGAGTTATGATTACTTTGGATTATGAGAGGGTGAGAGACAAAAGTGAGCCTCATTCTTTCTTGCTCATTCTCTCTCTTGTTCTTGAGCTCTCCACTTTGCTCTCACTCTCATCCTCTTGCTCCCTCTCTTGACTCTATGGTTCATATCTCTCATGCGTTGAGAATCAAGAACCATAGATAAAATCCCATTCTAAATCTTCTCTACTCATTCTAGTTCACTAGGTTTAGCAAACCAAGTGAACTAGTTTCTTCAAAGAACGAAGAAGGAGCTAAAGGTTGGAGCTTTCAAGTGGATCTATCTTCGGCGTACGAAGACGACGAGAAGGAGCCATCGGACCACCACCGGAGCTTGAAGACGAAGGAGTTCAAGACAAGCTAGGTATAACCCCCTAACCGAGTAGCTAGAAACTCTTAGTTAGGATGTTAGCTAGAAGTTTAACCAAGATCCGGGTTATAGGTCCATGTTACCACCTCCGTAAAAATTGTTATTTACCAAATTCCGCATTCCCGAAAGTACCGGGAGAGGTAGCATGGACTTACAGTATATACATGTACAAATACATCCACTATCATATAATGGCCTCTAGGGCATACATATATCCAACAATCTCCCACTTGCACTAAGGCCAGTTATTGGCGTATCTCATACCCAACATCTCAAAAAGTCGCTCATGCTGCGGCTGAGGGAGGGCCTTGGTGAATGGATCCGCGGCCTTATTCTTTGTGTCTACTCTCCTAATCTCGATCTCGTGGCTATCTATAATCTCCCGGACCAAATGAAAACGCCTCAGGATGTGTCTGGACCGCTGATGGGACCTTGGCTCCTTGGCTAACGCCATAGCCCCATTATTATCACAATACAATGGTATTGGGTCAATAATGGTTGGAACTACTCCTAGCTCCGAGACGAACTTCTTCATCCAGACGGCTTCCTTGGCGGCATTATTTGCAGCAATGTACTCAGCCTCCATCGTAGAGTCTGCAACGGTATCCTGTTTGGAACTCTTCCAACTTACCGCCCCTCAAATGAGGGTAAATACAAACCTAGAGATAGATTTGTTGTCGTCCTTATCGCTCTGGAAGCTCGAATCGGTAAAGGCCACCATTTGGAGATCTCCATTACCATACACCAAGAACAATTCTTTAGTCCTTCGCAAGTACTTAAGAATGTTCTTCACAGCTGTCCAGTGATTCTCCCCTGGGTTGGATTGATACCTACTTACAACACTAAGTGCATAAGCTACATCTGGGCGTGTACATAACATCACATACATTATAGATCCTACTTCCGAAGCATAGGGTATAACGCTCATGCGAGCTCTCTCTTCATTGGTCTTTGGGCAAGAGTCCTTGGAGAGAGTGATCCCATGGCAAGCGGGTAAGGCACCCCGCTTGGAGTTTTCCATACTAAACCTTTTTAGGATGGTGTTGATGTACCTGGTTTGGGACAATCCCAAAAACCTTTTGGATCTATCCCTATAGATCCTTATGCCCAGAATGTATGTGGCATCACCCAGGTCCTTCATGGAGAACCTTAGTGATAAGAAAGATTTGACCGACTGTAGCATAGGAATATCATTTCCTATCAGAAGAATGTCATCCACGTACAATACGAGGAATGTGACAGCTCTCCCTACAGCCTTTTTATAAACACAAGGTTCATCTGGATTTTTGATGAAATCAAACTCATTGATGACATCATCGAAACAGATGTTCCAACTCCGTGATGCCTGCTTTAACCCATATATGGATTTAAGCAATTTACATGCTTTCCCGTTGCTCCCACTGTCAATGAAGCCCTCTGGCTGATCCATATAAACGCATTCTTCTAAATTTCCATTTAGAAATGTTGTTTTAACGTCCATCTACCAGATTTCATAGTCGTAGTGAGCAGCAATAGCAAGTAGGATCCGAATGGATTTAAGCATGGCTACGGGAGAAAAATTCTCGTCATAGTCTAAACCTGATCTTTGACGAAAACCCTTCGCTACAAGTCTTGCCTTATTGGTCTCCACCTGCCCATCTACACCAATCTTTCTTTTAAAGATCCATTTGCACCCCCACAGGCTTTACCCCAGGGGGTACAACGTCCAAAGTCCATACTTTGTTGGTGTACATATACTCCATTTCGGATCTCATGGCATCCAGCCACTTCACAGAGTCTCCACTCATGATAGCTTGCTGGAAACTAGTAGGATCATCATCATCCATGATGCAATCTTCTCCGTCACCATCAATGAGGAAACCGTAGTACCTCTCCGGTGGGCGAGAAGTCCTACCAGACCTACGGAGTGGCCGAGGTTCCTCAGTTTCTATTGCAACAGCTAGTTCAACCAAGTTGTCATTTGTAGTTTGTGTCTCTAGAACCTCTTCTAGATCCACCACCTTGCCATCATCTTTATCTGTGAAAAATTCTTTTTCCAAGAATGTGGCATACTGAGAAACAAACACTTTTTGTTCCTCTTTGTGGTAGAAAAGATATCCATAAGAATTTTTTGGATACCCCACAAAATTACACATGACTGACCGTGTCTCGAGTTTGTCCGGATTTTGCTTTTTGACTTAGGCCGGGCAACCCCAAATCTTAATTCTCTTAAGAGATGGTCTCTTCCCATGCCATATCTCATATGGCGTGGTAGACACGGTTTTGGTTGGAACCCTGTTTAGTAGAAACGCTGCAGTCTCCAATGCATGCCCCCAAAATGAGACGGGTAACTCAGCATCACTCATCATGGAACGGACCATATCTAATAGGGTCCGATTCCGTCGTTCTGACACACCGTTGTGTTGTGGTGTGTAAGGAGGAGTGAGCTGAGAGAGAATCCCATTCTCTTTTAGGAAGTTTGCGAATTCTGTACTGAGATAGTCTCCACCTCGATCTGATCGAAGCATCTTGATACTCAAGCCGGTTTGTTTTTCTACTTCTTGTTTATATTCAATGAATTTCTCGAAAGCTTCGGACTTGTGCTTCAATAAAAATACATGACCGAATCTTGAGAAATCGTCAGTGAACGTAATGAAGTATGAAAAACCGCCTCTAGCCTGTGTAGACAATGGCCCGCATACATCACTATGTATGAGGCCTAGGAGTTCAGTAGCTCTTTCTCCGTATCCGGTAAACGGAGTTTTGGTCATTTTACCCTTGATACAAGACTGGCAAGTCGCATAAGATTTATATTCAAAAGAGTTTAAATATCCATCTTTGTGTAACTTGTTTAGTCTTGTTTCATTAATATGACCAAGTCTACAGTGCCAAAGAAAAGCTTCATTTAATTCTGAAAGTTTTCTTTTATTAGTGTGTTGTATACTGAAAACTGTGTGTTGATTTAGGACATATATCCCGTTATTAAGCGTACCATACCCAACCAACATTTGATTCAGGTGAATGTTCATAACATCGTTCTGCAATACAAAATTATATCCTTCGTTGTCTAACAAGGAAACGGATATTATATTACAAAGCATACTTGGTACAAAATAACATGGGTTCAAAACCAATATACATCCAGATGGCAACCCCAAGTGATACTCTCCCACTGCGACTGTATGTACATTAGAACCATTTCCAACGCGGAGAGTATGGTCACCTGTCTTCAAAACTTTGCTATTTCTTAGCCCCTATATAGAATTGCAAATGTGAGAACCTGAACCAGTATCCAATACCCAGGAAGCAGAGTTTATTGAAAAACTGTTTTCTGTCACAAACACACCTGAAGCAGAAGCATCCCCATGCTTCTTCTTGAGATTTAAGTACTCCGTGCAGTTGCGCTTCCAATGTCCTGTCTTGTGGCAATGAAAACATTCCTCTTTCCCCGAGTCTCCAGCTTTGGAATTTTCCTTTCCCTTCACCTTTTTAACTCCACCCTTAGGATTGGTGGGCTTCTTCTTTTTCTTTCCCTTGGCCTTAGCCTTTGGGCGAGAAGAGGAAGACTGTCCAACAGTCATAACGGGAGTTTTTACTGATTTCATAGTGTTCTCTGCACTCCTTAACATATTAAGGAGTTCAGGGAGTTCCTTCTCCATGTTGTGCATGTTGAAGTTCACTATGAATTGAGCAAAGGTGGAGGGGAGGGACTACAGAATAATATCCGTATATTGTTCATTGTCCATCGTCCATCCAAGGTCCTCAAGCTCTTCTATAAGAGCTATCATCTTCAGAACATGGTCTTCTACTGGTATGCCAGGGGCCATTCGCATCTGAAACAATTTCTTTGATGCTTCGTATCGTAATGCACGGGATTGCTCTCTATACAACTCCTTTGTATGGAGCAATATGGCGTGAATTTCCATATTCTCGTGCTGCTTTTGATGTGTGTTATCCATCGATGCAAGCGCGAGGCATTTGGTCGTGGCACAGTCAGCGTCCCATGTCTTGCGGACTTCAATGTCCGCAACTGAGGATTTTGGACCTGGGACGGGCGGGGCTGAAGCCGTGAGGACATATGATACTTTATCATAAGTCAAGGCTATTTTCAGATTCCTCAGCTAGTCTTTATAATTGGTCCCATTCAGTTTATTTTTATCTAATAGAAGCACGAGTCCAGTCATGGGTATCTGTCATTAAGAGAGAGAAAAGAATACACTCAGCGAAAGCTCTTGCATAGATCAGATTGGTTATTATCTTGTCTAATCGATGTTTCCCATTGCTTTAATCGAGTTTTTCTTTCAAACCTTAAAAAGAAAAATTAGCCAGGATTAATTACAGTCTACAACTTCGCTAACCGTTCAGCCAGGCCAATGTCGGTACTTGAGGGAGGTTCCCCGCGCTTTCGCACGGACCTAATTAAAGTAAACCTCGTTTTCCCAGAGGAGTAGCCCCGTTGACACCTTTTGTCACGCCCCGCTTCCCAGAGTACGCAAGATTAGGCACGTGACATAGCCAACCATGCTACCTGTGGGTAGGAAGTATCCATCCACAGTCACATTACGGCTGTAGAGATATCAAGAACAAGATAAATAAACTATCTAACACATGTCCAAATCCAGAATAACAAGAGTCAATGATAAATAAATGCGGAAGCAAATGATCCAATACAATAATAGAAAAGTACGTCCCATAATGCGGGCTCACATCTGGAAATAAAATGCAATAAATAAAATAATCACTACAGAACTCACAAATCAGCCTGCTGGCTGAAGTACTCCTGCTCGGTCGGCGACAGTGGTAAAGGATCTGGGCCATGCAAAACCCAGATGTCAGCGCGTCATGTCAACCAATAATACAATATGAACATGGTAATAAGCAATGCAGAAATAAACATGAATAAAGCAATAAAATGAAACAACAGTGCAGGGTAGTGTGCATTGGGTAACGAAACTGTTCTATCAGGTTTTTCTATTCTAAGGTCTTTGAAATCAATTGATGACTCGTCGATGTAACTCAATAGTATCCCGTGCGTGCCCGGGACCACGGTCAAGATTCTCGGGGCTGAATCCGAGACGTGCCGCTAGGCAGTAACAAGTAGCAGGATGGGCGAGTGATGTCAGCATCATCACTCCGGGGCTGGCCTAGCCCGTAAGACTGATCAGAATAGGTATCGAACTGTTGAGTTACAAGTCGGTTTCACCTTTGATTTCCCTATACCCCCAAGTTATATGTGTGTCGAGTCAGGTATTCAGTAATCAAGAACTAATGCCAACACAGGATTAGGTAAAAGCAGGTTTGTCTGGATAGACAACAGGAATGGTCCATGAGGACCCCAAGTCAGGTTTGTTGGCATTAGGCATGAGATCAGGTAACGGGTCAGGTCATGGTACAACAGGTTGAGTCGATAGTAAAGGGTACCATGTCCGGTGCATCGGTATGTATATATATGTCATGTGTAGCAAGGTCAGGTCAATATGTAACGCAATCGAGGGTGTGCTCACAACAGGTATATAATCGAATAAGGAATAACAGCAGGGAATAAAGTAAACAGCAATAACAATTCATTTAAGCACAATGGTGCATTAATATAGTGCAGTCGTATTGTCATATTAACAGGTTCAAGCACCCTTGGGGTGCAAAAATCACAAGGTAGTGCAATATCAATAACAAAAAGTAAAAGAGCTACATGTGTACAACTATCGTCCTTTCAACAGTAAAAATGATTAACTGGTAATATCGTTATTAGGGTTAAAGTGGCAAAATGCGGTTTTGGTTAACTGTATCATGATATAAGTCATATTTCGTCCAAATGAGAAAAGTAACTACACTTAGTTAATCTTTGCAAGTTTAATGAGTCAAGCACACTTAATTTGTATAGCATAGCATGTAGCAAGTAATACTTGCCTCGGCGGTTCACGAACCGGTAAAACGGACGTAACGTCGGCGGAAAACACGCGACGGACGCACGGTTCACGGATCGAGTCCAAACAACGAACAGCGGGACCACGCGGACCGGAGTACCCTGCTGGAATGTCGGGATCGTCGACGGCACGACCAGATTCCAGCAACTTGTCATTCCCATCTCTCAAGCACATCAACCCAAATACAAGATTTTCCACTACCAAAATCTGCTTGGGAACCACAATAAATGCTAAAGCATACGATATCTCCATGACCAACCGGAGTTTCCAGTTTCACATCAATGTTGGCAACCTCGGCGTCGCAAGCATGGATAAGATCCCTATACTTTGTAGCGATCAGTGCGACCACTTCCCTCGCCTTCGCAACGTTTTCCACCACAAGCACACCAGTCATATCTGAACGCATTTGGAAATGCTCTCTTAATTGAACATTTTCAGTAGCCTGGCACGACAATCCAAGAGAACAGAATCCAACATATTTTCCTCTCTCCTCAACTCCAGCAAGAAAATGTTTTATTACTGGAACTGGTATAATATACCCAATATTTTCTGCACCTGATAAGTTCTGAAAAGCTACTCCTGCAACCTTGTCCCCCATGATTGCAGGCCCTCCGCTGTTCCCAGGGTTGATAGCAGCATCTATCTGTATTGCCATGAGCTGGCTCGCACCATGAACGTACTGTGTTGGCTCGACCCTTGAGATAACCCCTTTAGTAACTGAAATGTTATCCTCGCCTTGAGGGTACCCAACAACGGCAACTGCTTCCTGTAAGAATGGAATATCACCAAGCTCCAAAAAATTCACCCCCTTCCAAAATTCTTCGTTCTCAACAGTAAGAAGAGCTAAATCACATTCATGGCCTATAGCTTGAACTTCTGCTCTGTACTTGGTAGGTGAACCATGCTTTCTAACAAGAACAAAGGTATGATCAGCTACCACATGAGCATTGGTTACAATCCATCGTCCAGTAAGCACGAATCCAGAACCCATGCTCTCCCTCTGAGATTTATTCTTCCACGGGAGGAAGGAATGGGGTAGCGGCTGCGACGAGGGCGAGGAGGCGAGGCTGGCGGTGATGTTTGCGTCGGCTTTGGTGCTGCGGCGGCGACGGACACGGCGGCGAGGCTAGGGTTGCGATGGGTTCTTTCTCGCGATGATTGTTCTGAAGGAGGGATGTGAAAAATAATATATATAGGGATAGAGAGAGAGAGAGATTAGAGAGAGAGAGAGATTAGAGGAAGAGAGAGAGGGATTAGAGAGATAGAGAGAGAGAGATTAGAGGAAAGGAGTGAGAGAGATTAGAGAGATTAGAGGAAGAGAGAGAGAGAGATTAGAGAGATAGAGAGAGAGAGAGAGATTAGAGGAAGAGAGAGATTAGAGGAAGAGAGAGAGAGAGATTAGAGGAAGAGAGAGAGAGAGAGAGATTAGAGAGACAGAGAGAGGGTTAAAGGCTGGGACCCACGATGGATAAAGTCCCTCGTGATTGGCTGGCTAAATATTTTAGGAAAGATTTAGAGGATTAATTCGTTATATAAGTAACAGTTTTGAGATTTGAATATAATTATTATAGGTTTAGTATATTTAATTAAATGAGGATTTTGGCGCTAAATGAAACATTTCCAAATCGCGCCCGGGTTGCGCCCAAATATTTGAAATTCAAATAATAGGATTTTAAACGGGTTCCAAATTTTAAAATGAGATGTTTTATGATTAAAAAGCATGCCCCCAAGTCGGACACTTGCACGCGCTCGTAGCCGTCCAAACTCGCCCGTTTCACCGAACGGGATGAAAAGTCGACACGCGGACACTACCACGCGGCTAGGGGTGACGAGTAGGCCAATATGGATATTTTTAATTTTACTTTAGGTACTAAAATTTGTTATATGCAAAAATGACTTAGCCGGTTAAAATTTTACAGTGAGACCCAAACAGGCAAGATAAAAGAAATGAGCAATGTCGCACACTCAATCAGTAACAGAAATAGTATTATTGGGCTCGGGTGTTACATCATACCCAACTACAAAAGAATTTCGTCCTCGAAATTCCAAGAATAGAAGATAGATAACTACAGGAAAAGGTGAGGAAACTTCTGCCGAATCTCGTCTTCTCGCTCCCAAGTGGATTCTCCATGCGATCGATTACCCCAAGAAACTAGTGCGAGGGGGATACCCTTGTTCTTAAGAACCTTTTCCTTTCGATCCTTGATTTCAACCGGTCGCTCCTCAAAGTTAGGTCCCCCCGTACAGTTAACTCCGAATGATCCAAGACGTGGGTTTCATCTCGAACATACCTCCGTAGTTGAGATACATGAAACACATCATGCACACCTGCCAAGGACTGCGATAACGCCAAACGATACGCTACCTCTCCAACACGCTCCAATATTTCGAAGGGTCCAACGAATCGAGGACTAAGCTTTCCCCGACTCCCAAAACGAATCACTCCTCTAGTCGGTGATATCTTCAAGAATACCAAATCACCCACGGCGAACTCTAGAGGTCTTCTTGACATGTCAGCCCAACTTTTCCGTCTGTCTTGAGCTGCCTTCATATGCTTTCTGATTGTATTCACCTTCTCGACTGTCTGTACCACCAAATCTGGTCCTAGTAACCTTCGTTCACCAACATCATCCCAACAAACAGGTGAACGGCACTTACGACCATAAAAGCTTCAAACGGAGCCATCTGAATAGTCGCTTGGAAACTATTGTTGTAAGAAAACCACCAAGTGTAGGTGATCCTCCCAAGAACCTTTGAAGTCCAACATGCACGCTCTCAACATATCCTCAAGAGTTTGGATCGTTCACTCCGACTGACCATCAGTTTGAGGATGATAAGCTGTGCTAAACTTCAATCGAGTCCCCAAACTTTCCTGTAAACTCCTCCAGAAGTGTGATAAGAACCGAGCGTCCCGATCGGACACGATGCTCACCGGTACTCCATGCAATCTTACAATCTCCTGCATGGACCGTTCTACCAAAGTCTCCGTTTATTGACCAACCCGGAAAGGAATAAAGTGAGCTGCCTTGGTCAATCGATCGACCATCACCCATACTGCATTGTTGCCCTTTGGACTTCGTGGTAAAGCCGTCACGAAATCCATGGTTATATGTTCCCACTTCCACTACGGAATCGGAAGTGGTTGCAACAAACCAGCAACCCTTTGGTGTTCAGCCTTGACTTGTTGACGTACCAAGCACTTAGCCACAAAGCGAGCAATCTCCCGTTTCATACCTTCCCTCCAGAAATGCTGTCGAAAATCTCGGTACATCTTTGTACCTCCTGGATGTACAGAGTAAGCTGAACTGTGTGCCTCCTTCATAAGCTCTTCATGCACATCCCCCTTTGGCACACTCACACGGCTACCATACCTCAACGAACCATCATCGTGGACCAGTAAATCTGTTCGTAGTCCGGCTTCAACCTGTTCTCGAAACCTTTGCAGTCTAGGATCCTGCGATTGTGCCGCTTTACTCTTCTCAACTAAGGAAGACTGTACTTGCAACTGCATCAACTGTCCCGTAGAGTGTGGTAGCATAACCTCCAAGTCAAATCTTCGAAAATCCGCAATGATCTCCCTCTGTGTAGTCAACACCTGGATTGCTGGTAACCGACTAAGCGCATCCGGCACGACGTTAACTTTTCCCGGATGGTACTGAAGATCAAGGTCGTAGTCGGCCATCAGCTCCAACCATCTGCGTTGCCTCATGTTCAACTCCTTCTGAGTGAACACATACTTCAAACTCTTGTGATCTGTAAAACTTCGACTCTCTCGCCCAAAAGGTAGTGTCCCCAAATCTTCAAGGCGAAGATCACAGCCGCAAGCTCCAAGCCATGAGTCGGATAATTCTTCTCATGGGTCTTCAGTTGTCTTGATGCGTAAGCTACGACCTTCCCATTCTGCATCAAAACACATCCCAATCATTTTCCCAGATGTGTCGCTGTGAATCACCAGTCCTCCAGAATTGTCTGGTACGGTCAGGATGGGGCGGTTATCACTTCTGCTTCAACGTCTCGAAAGTCAATGCACATTTATCCGTCCAAACAAAAGGTACTACCTTGCGCGTAAGCTTGGTCAACGGTTATGTCAAACGAGCGAAGTTCTCCACAAATCTCCTGTAGTATCCGGCTAATCCAAGGAAACTTCTTATCTCAGCTACATTCCTTGGAATAGGCCAATCTCGAACTGCTGCAATCCTTTCGAGATCGACGGCGATTCCATCGCCCGACACAACATGCCCAGAAACTTCACTTCTTCCAGCCAAAATTCGCACTTACTCATCTTCGCATACAATTTCTCCTGCCTCAGTGTCTGCAGTGCGATCTTCAAATGCTCAGCATGCTCTTCCGAACTCTTCGAGTAAACCAGAATGTCGTCAATGAATACCACAATAAACTGGTCCAAGAACGGTGAAAAGATTCGGTTCATCAAGTCCATGAATACTGCCGGCACATTCGTTACTCCGAAGGGCATTACTAGATACTCGAAATGTCCATACCGAGTTCGAAATGCCGTCTTGCAAATATCTTCTGCTTTCACTCGGACCTGATGATATCCGGATCGCAAATCCAGCTTTGAGAATACCCTCGCACCACAAGGCTGCTCAAAAAGTTCTCCAATGCGAGGGATCGGGTACTTGTCCTTAATAGTCACCCGGTTTAATTCTCGATAATCAATGCACATCCTCCTCGTACCATCCTTCTTCTTTACTAAAAGAACTGGAGCTCCCCAAGGCGAGTTGCTGCTTCGAATCCAACCCTTCTCAAGTAATTCACCAACTTGCTTCTTAACTTCTTCCAATTCCACTGGTGCCGTTGGATAATAAGCTTTAGATACTGGCGCTGCACCTGGAATAAGGTCAATTGCGAACTCCACGTCTCGCTTCGGCGGCAAGCCCGATATATCTTCAAATACGTCCATAAAGTCGCGAACAACCGCCGGCTCTTCACCACGATCAACCTCCAAAGATGCAATAATATTGTTTGTCAGCCTAGCCCTAAACTCGACTGGCCCGACAGAACTGCTTCCTTCCCGCAACTGCTGTCTGCATCGTTGACAGCTAAAGGTCCAGCGAAACTACTGAGTCTCGTCCATTCTGCTGCATGCACATCCACGGGTGCTCCATTCCGCCTTAGTCCGATGAACTCCTCTTCCATTTCCTCCCGTGCAGTCTGCGGGAAGAATTTCTCCAGGAAACTCTTAGATAAATCCGCCCAACTGATCGGCTTGGGCAAGCGGGTCTCTTCCGCAAGCCACCACTCTCGGGCATAATCCACTAGCTGAGTGCGCACCACATCAACTCCTTTGTCATCTGGAATTTATGCCGCAATCAGCCAATTCTCCGTGTCAACTAGCCACTGCTCGGCTGGCAGCGGCTCCTCCAGACCAGTGAAAGTAGTCGGACCCGAACGTCTAAAATCTGCCACGGTCCCTACTTGGTCAACTGGTTTAGCTCCGTCGTTGTTTACAGACTGCCGAACAATATGCAAACCTTCCTGAAACGAATCTGCTTGCTGCTGAATCAGCTCAGTATGCCTCTTCTGATTTTCCAGCATTCCTCTTATCACTCTAAGCATGGCGGCTTCGTTCACAGGCCTCTGGTACGTCTTCAACTTCTTACCTGTCATAATCCTGAACTCAATATCACTCTAAGGATCTGGGCCATGCAAAACCCAGACGTCAGCGCGTCATGTCAACCAATAATACAATATGAACATGGTAATAAGCAATGCAGAAATAAACATGAATAAAGCAATAATATGAAACAACAGTGCAGGGTAGTGTGCATTGGGTAACGAAACTGTTCTATCAGGTTTTTCTATTCTAAGGTCTTTGAAATCAATTGATGATTCGTCGATGTAACTCAATAGTATCCCGTGCGTGCCCGGGACCACGGTCAAGATTATCGGGGCTGAATCCGAGACGTTCCGCTAGGCAGTAACAAGTAGCAGGATGGGCGAGTGATGTCAGCATCATCACTCCGGGGCTGGCCTAGCCCGTAAGACTGATCAGAACAGGTATCGAACTGTTGAGTTACAAGTCGGTTTCACCTTTGATTTCCCCATACCCCCAAGTTATATGTGTGTCGAGTCAGGTATTCAGTAATCAAGAACTAATGCCAACACAGGATCAGGTAAAAGCAGGTTTGTCTGGATAGACAACAGGAATGGTCCATGAGGACCCCAAGTCAGGTTTGTTGGCATTAGGCATGAGATCAGGTAACGGGTCAGGTCATGGTACAACAGGTTGAGTCGATAGTAAAGGGTACCATGTCCGGTGCATCGGTATGTATATATATGTCATGTGTAGCAAGGTCAGGTCAATATGTAACGCAATCGAGGGTGTGCTCACAACAGGTATATAATCGAATAAGGAATAACAGCAGGGAATAAAGTAAACAGCAATAACAATTCATTTAAGCACAATGGTGCATTAATATAGTGCAGTCGTATTATCATATTAACAGGTTCAAGCACCCTTGGGGTGCAAAAATCACAAGGTAGTGCAATATCAATAACAGAAAGTAAAAGAGCTACATGTGTACGACTATCGTCCTTTCAACAGTAAAAATGATTAACTGGCAATATCGTTATTAGGGTTAAAGTGGCAAAATGCGGTTTAGGTTAACTGTATCATGATATAAGTCATATTTCGTCCAAATGAGAAAAGTAACTACACTTAGTTAATCTTTGCAAGTTTAATGAGTCAAGCACACTTAATTTGTATAGCATAGCATGTAGCAAGTAATACTTGCCTCGACGGTTCGCGAACCGGGAAAACGGACGTAACGTCGGCGGAAAACACGCGACGGACGCACGGTTCACGGATCGAGTCCAAACAACGAACAGCGGGACCACGCGGACCGGAGTACCCTGCTGGATTGTCGGGATCGTCGACGGCACGACCGGATTCCAGCAACTTTTCATTCCCATCTCTCAAGCACATCAACCCAAATACAAGATTTTCCACTACCAAAATCTGCTTGGGAACCACAATAAATGCTAAAGCATACGATATCTCCATGACCAACCGGAGTTTCCAGTTTCACATCAATGTTGGCAACCTCGGCGTCGCAAGCATGGATAAGATCCCTATACTTTGTAGCGATCAGTGCGACCACTTCCCTCGCCTTCGCAACGTTATCCACCACAAGCACACCAGTCATATCTGAACGCATTTGGAAATGCTCTCTTAATTGAACATTTTCAGTAGCCTGGCACGACAATCCAACAGAACAGAATCCAACATATTTTCCTCTCTCCTCAACTCCAGCAAGAAAATGTTTTATTACTGGAACTGGTATAATATACCCAATATTTTCTGCACCTGATAAGTTCTGAAAAGCTACTCCTGCAACCTTGTCCCCCATGATTGCAGGCCCTCCGCTGTTCCCAGGGTTGATAGCAGCATCTATCTGTATTGCCATGAGCTGGCTCGCACCATGAACGTACTGTGTTGGCTCGACCCTTGAGACAACCCCTTTAGTAACTGAAATGTTATCCTCGCCTTGAGGGTACCCAACAACGGCAACTGCTTCCTGTAAGAATGGAATATCACCAAGCTCCAAAAAATTCACCCCCTTCCAAAATTCTTCATTCTCAACAGTAAGAAGAGCTAAATCACATTCATGGCCTATAGCTTGAACTTCTGCTCTGTACTTGGTAGGTGAACCATGCTTTCTAACAAGAACAAAGGTATGATCAGCTACCACATGAGCATTGGTTACAATCCGTCGTCCAGTAAGCACGAATCCAGAACCCATGCTCTCCCTCTGAGATTTATTCTGCCACGGGAGGAAGGAATGGGGTAGCGGCTGCGACGAGGGCAAGAAGGCGAGGCTGGCGGTGATGTTTGCGTCGGCTTTGGTGCTGCGACGGCGACGGACACGAAGAGCGGATAGCGATGGTCCTATGTATCGTGATAATTGTTCTGAAGGATAGGGATTGTGAAAATAATAAATAGGAAGGGATGAGAGAGGGAGTTGAGAGAATAGAGATAGAATAGAGGAAGAGAGAGAGAGATAGAGAGATAGAGAGAGAGAGATTAGAGGAAAAGAGAGAGAGAGATTAGAGGAAGAGACAGAGAGAGATTAGAGAGACAGAGAGAGGGTTAAAGGAGGGGGCCCACGAGGGATAAAGTCCCTCGTGATTGGCTGGCTAAATATTTTAGGAAAGATTTAGAGGATTAATTTGTTATATAAGTAACAGTTTTGAGATTTGAATATAATTATTATAGGTTTAGTATATTTAATTAAATGAGGATTTTGGCGCTAAATGAAACATTTCCAAATCGCGCCCGGGTTGCGCCCAAATATTTGAAATTCAAATAATAGGATTTTAAACGGGTTCCAAATTTTAAAATGAGATGTTTTATGATTAAAAAGCATGCCCCCAAGTCGGACACTTGCACGCGCTCGTAGCCGTCCAAACTCGCCCGTTTCACCGAACGGGATGAAAACTCGACGCGCGGACGCTACCACGCGGCTAGGGGTAACGAGTAGGACAATATGGATATTTTTAATTTTACTTTAGGTACTAAAATTTGTTATATGCAAAAATGACTTAGCCGGTTAAAATTTTACAGTGAGACCCAAACAGGCAAGATAAAAGAAATGAGCAATGTCGCACACTCAACCAGTAACAGAAATAGTATTATTGGGCTCGGGTGTTACACCTTTCTAGACACCTAATGAGTTAGCTAATTGTAAACTGTAAAACTCTCCTAGGAGGAACTATTTCCCACAGTGGAATCGGGATCCAACCATCATATGGAAGGTATGCAATCTCATTGCAAATCTCAACACTTGAAATTTCCGATATGATTTTTACCCCTAGTACCTATGACCTTAACTATGGTCAACAAATCATAAGTACCAGTCAAGTTCTACCCATCATTTCTTGATCAATTAGACCCACCCATATGACCCTTAACTATGGTCAACAAAGTCGTATGAATGTCCTAATTAATCTGCATCATATGCAGTGTAGGAAGACATCACTTAGCTACCGTACACTACACCTTAACTAAAGTCAACAAACATAGCACGAATACTAAGTACTTTACTTCCTAAAATGACGGAGGGTTGCGGATGATTTTTAAGAAAATCTTTAACGCTTTGAACTTGATATCGTCGTAGAATCAAATAGTTTTCAAAAGGAGTGGCTTGTGCTCCGCAGTTTTGAAATATAGCTTTTTCATAAATAGCCGAGTGGTTTTTGTTAGTTATATGTATGCCCTAGAGGCCAATACTATATATAGGATGTATATTGTAGTGGATGCTTGGACATATATAGGGAGGACTTTCTTGCTCGACATGATAGTATGCTATGTGGTTGCTCTTTACCTTAACGTGTAAACTGATTGTCTCTCTGTTACATGTTGGAAAACCCCTTAGGATGTATACTTGACTACCTGGACTATGATGCGGATCATACTAGTGGGGACATGGTAGTCCATAAGTACATCCTTCAAAGTCCCTAGTCGTGGGTGTATCGAGACGGGGCATCGATATACCAGAGTAGACTAGCGTATACCTTCTCGACCCATACAGATGGGCGATGGATGATCCCATATCCATTGGTGTTTGACATCAGAGATGATATACGGGTGCTCACTGGAGACTGGGTACACTGGACGGACTCGCCGAGAACTCCCAGATGTTATTATACCTTACGTCAGATGGCAGTTCTCTGGTGACACTGGTACAGGTTAGTCTGTAGACCCGAGATCGTCATAGAGTCTTGTGTGATTCCCACTGTGCTTTGATTTCCACCTTACCACGTCCAAGAGGGCGTGCAAAACGATGGTTTTTGGGTACAGTCCCGAATCACATGGAGGCAATGAGCGATAGGAGGGGATTCGTCTCTCCCGGTATAGGGAGTTGATGTTGCGCTGTGTTCGATTGGCTATAACCGGAAATCCCTGGCCAGGGTTGCTGAGATTTACTGGTAAGTGTTACCAGTATTTTCTTGAACTGTTATAGACCTCATATCGACACGACTTATCGAGCTATTGGGGTCTGACGTTTACCACCCCTAGGCGAGATATGCGACATATCAGACGACGAGACCGGACTGTACGGTAAGTGTTACTGGTTGGATTCACAGGAGTGTGAGTGGGCTTGCTCGTCGATCTTCTGATCGCTCAATACCCGGGTGGCCGTTACGTTTAGCAGACCGCTTGCGGCTTGTGCGTGTTTGATATGATCATCACCTGCTGCCGGCGTATTGACGAGTCTTTAGAGTCCTACACAGAGATTTCCTGGCTCAAGCGAAACGAAATAGGAGCGCATATGAGATATTTGCAGGACTGAGAATAATGCGTGTATGTGATACCGTATTCCATTCTCGTGATGAATGTATCGATTGGTTGTATGCGATATAACCTAGTTATCGAATCAAGGATTGATTCGATAAGCCGATACATTGGATATTAGTCGGTTGTATACGATATGACCGGATCGTTAAATCAAGTATTGATTTAATGATTTAATGAATAATTATATATTTGATATATTACTTTGCATTAACTAGTATTGGTTCAATTAAATTGGATTTTCTCACTTGATGTACACAAGTTGTATATGTGATATACTTTTGTGCACTTGTTTGTATCATGTTTGATGATACATGCTAACTTGGGTTTGTGTATAGAATTAAACCATGGTTATGTTTGTAGGGTTCCTAGGCACACTCAAGAGGTTCCACAAGGCATCAACCATGCCAAACAAAAATTTTCCGGTGCCGAGAAACCCTAATGAAGATCGTTAACTAGAAGTTAAGGCGAAAAGCAAGCAAGCAAACGACTTTTCTACTAAGTGAAAGGGATTACAACCTTTGTAGATCCGGTCCACCACTTCTTTAGCTCCGTGTTGACGTCCCTCCGCTGCGATCATCGGATCCCAGACTCTAGAAATGGTTTCGTCTGAGAAATGATCGGGCTAGGTCATTGACTTCGAGGCCGAAGATGATCTACGTCGGGGAGACTCAAACTCAAGCTATTCCTTCACTCGGTCGAAAACTTTATGAAGAGAACACCCTATACTACATGGCAAGTGGTAGAGGATGAAGAAATAGGAAGTGGGTTCACTTTAGAATTGGATTTCTCACTCTTTTTCTCATGATGCCATTGGAGCTAGCAAGCTTTTTCAAGCTTGATGAAGATGAAGAAGAAGAAAGAATATCATATGAATAATATCCAAAGTGAAACTTATCCAAATGAATGATGGCACCATGGTTGAGTTAAGCCCTCATGCTTAACTCATGTAGAGAATTAACCATAGCATAAGGTTAAGGGTTGGGTTAGCTAATATCTTTAACAATGACAAAAGAGTTGACTTTGTCAATGTTCATCAAGCTTCATGAAGCTTGATAACTTTGACCAAAGTCACACTCTTTTGTTATATGCTTAGTTAAATATTAAACCCTAATCTAACCTTTGATATGGTTCAAGTCTCATACACACAACTTTTTTGTATCATCAAGCATGATACAAACATGTACACTTGCATATATCACATATAAACAATGGACACTTTCAAGTGAGAAAACAAATCTTAAGTGAACCAATACTAGTTAATGTGAAGTAATATATCAAATATATAATTATACATTAAATCATTAAATCAACACTTGATTTAACGATCCGGTCATATCGCATATAACCGACTAATATCTATAGTAACAACTTATCGAATCAACACTTGATCCGATAACCTGGTTATATCGCATACAACCGATCAATGTCACAAATCGCGAGAATAGAATACAGTATCACATACTGGTATTATCCTCGGTCCCGTACATATCTCATATGCGCTCCTATTTCGTTTCGCTTGAGCCAGGAAACCCCTGTGTAGGACTCTAAAGACTCGTCAATACGCCGGCAGCAGGTGATGATCATATCAAACACCCACAAGCCGCAAGCGGTCTGCCAAACGTAACGGCCACCCGGGTATTGAGCGATCAGAAGATCAACGAGCAAGCCCGCTCACACTCCAGTGAATCCAACGAGTAACACTACCGTACAGTCCGGTCTGTTCGTCTGATATGTCGCATATCTCGTCTAGGGGTGGTAAACGTCAGACCCCAATAACTCGATAAGTCGTGTCGATATGAGGCTCATAACGGGTCGAGAAACTACTGGTAACACTTACCAGTAAATCCTAAAAGCTGCCTTGGCCAAGGACTTCCTGTTATAGCCAATCGAGCACTGTGCAACATCAACTCCCTATAACGGGAGAGACGAAACCCCTCTACCGGGAGAGACGAAACCCCTCCTATCGCTCATTGCCACCATGTGATTCGGGACTGTACCCAAAAGCCACCTTTTTGCACGCCCTCTTGGACGTGGTATGATGGAAATCAAAGCACAGTGGGAATCACACAAGACTCTATGACGATCTCGGGTCTACAGACTAACCTGTACCAGTGTCACCAGAGAACTGCCATCTGACGTAAGGTATAATACCATCTGGGAGTTCTCGGCGAGTCCGTCCAGTGTACCCAGTCTCTACTGAGCACCCGTATATCATCTCTGATGTCAAACACCAATGGATATGGGATCATCCATCGCCCATCTGTATGGGTCGAGAAGCTACACGCTAGTCTACTCTGGTATATCGATGCCCCGTCTCGATACACCCACGACTAGGGACTTTGAAGGATGTACTTATGGACTACCATGTCCCCACTAGTATGATCCGCATCATAGTCCAGGTAGTCAAGTACACATCCTAAGGGCTTTACCAACATGTAACAGAGAGACAATCAGTGTACACGTTAAGGTAAAGAGTAACCAGATAGCATACTATCATATCAAGCAAGAAAGTCATCCCTATATATGTCCAAGCATCCACTACAATATACATCCTATGTATAGTAATGGCCTCTAGGGCATACATATAACTAACAATCTCCCACTTGCACTAGGGCCATCTGATAGCAGTGGTTGTAGTATCTCATACTCAACCATCCCATAAAAACTCTCTCTCTGGGAAAAGGCCTTTCGTGAGTGGATCCGCCGTGTTGTCCTCTGAGTCTACTCTCCTAACCTCGATCCCCTGGAGATCAACCATCTCCATGATCAGGTGTTACTGCCTAAGAATATGTCGGGATCACTGATGGGATGGACGTTCCTTGGCATAAGCCACAACTCCATTGTCACACAATGGGAGGAACGAAGTTCTTCTCATGAACTAATATACACCCAGACTTCCTCTTTGGTAGCATCTTAAATAGCGATGTATCCAGCCTTTATCATCTAGTATGCCACGGTATCTAGCTTGGAACTCTTCCAACATACCGTCCCTCCACTGAGGGTAAAGACAATGCCTGCGACTGACATTCAGTCATCCTTATCACCCTGGAACCTTTCCAGTGATTCTCCCCAGGATCAATTGATACCATCTCACTACAACTAGTGAGTATCCTAATATCCAATTAGATCTATCTCATAAATCCAAAATCCAGGATTTATCATTTTTATCCTATATGGAGAATCCTAGTGATAAGCGGAGATTGACCGAGCGTAGCATAGGAAACTTGTTCCCTATCAAGAGTATGCCATCCACGTACTCTACGAGGATCACCACCATACTCCCTACTACCTTTTTGTACATACAAGGTTCATCTACCATTTTGATGATGTCAAACTCTTTGACTATCACATCAAAACAGACGTTCCAACTCCGCGATGCCTGTTTTATCACATAAAACATCTTGCATACGTTTCCGCTGCTCCCACTGTCTACGAGGCTCTCTGGCTGTGTACTTATAGACGTTCTCTTCTAAATCAATATTTAGAAAAGCAGTCATGACACCCAACCACCAGATATCGTAGTCATGGTATGTAGCCGTGGCAAGTAGGATCTGGATGGACTTAAGCATAGGCCCCAGAAAAGGTTTCATCATTAGCCACAACTGGTCTATTATACAAACCTTTAACGAGTCTAGCTTTGAAAGTCTCAACTTTTCCATGTACACCAAGTAATCTTCTCAAGATATACTTGCTCCTGATGGGGATTTAACCCTTCAGATAAAGCAACCAAGGTCCATACTTTGTTGGTGTATAAGGATTCCATCTCAGATCGATAAGCATCTAGCCATTCTTACAGAGTCCTACTCCTGATGGCCAACCCGAAACTAGTTGGGTCATCATCTCATGATGCAATCCTCACTCCCACTGTCATAGGGAAACTGGAGTATCTCTCAGGTGGGTGAGGAACCCTACTAGATCGGCGGAGAGGCTGAGGTTCGTTGGTTGCTATTGAATCCTTTTGTTCTACCAAATCATCTGCTGCAGTTTGTATAGCTGGAACTGTTTCCAGTTCTACCTCATGACCACGAATTTCTTCACAAGAAATTCCCTTTCACAAAAGTGGCATGCTGAGAAACAAAACATTTTTGTTCCTCGGTTAGGTAGAAGATATTCCCTTGCGAATGCTTGGGATATCCAACAAAGTTCCACAGATCTGACTTTGCCTCGAGCTTGTCCGGATTTTGCTTTTAGACATAGGCCAGACAACCCTAAATCTTAACTGACTTAAGAGATGGGCTCTTCCCTTTCCATATCTCATATGAAATGGTAGGCAACTGATTTGATCGAAACCCTATTCAATAAGTATGCAACTTCATAAGTGCATGACTCCCTAAAAGGAAATAGGAAACTCAGTAGTACTCATCATAAAGCACACCATATCACATAGGGTGTTTTTGCTCCTCCCCGATACACCGACGTACTGTGGTGTATTCAGAGGAGTGATGCTGAGAGAGAATCTCATTCTCCTTTAGAATAATCCAGGAATTCCGTGCTCAAGTATTCTCCTCCTTGATCACATCAAAGGACATAATACTTATACCCGTATTTAGGTTCTCTACTTCTAACTTATATTCTATGAATATCTCAAAAGGTTCGGACTTGTGTTTCAACAGGAACATATGTCTGAATCTTAAGAGATTATCAAAGAATGTAATGAAGTACAAAGAACCGGTCTTGGCATGTGTAGACTGGGGACCTTCATACATTAGCATGTATCAATCCCAAGAGTTTACTAACTCTTTCTCTGTTTCCAACAAACAGATCTATGGTCATCTTATCTCTGTGACATGACTGGCAAGTTTCATAAGATGTAAATTCAAACTGATTTGAATATGCATCTTAATGTAACTTCATCTAGTCGGGTCGCATTGATATGACCTAGTCTACAATGCCTCAAGAAGGATTCGTTCATATCTGAACTCTTCCTCTTTTGTGTATTCTATATACTAAGAACTGTGGTTTGATTTAGAACGTTAATGCTTTTAGATAACGTGCCTGAACCGATCAACTATTGATATAGGAAATGTTCAAAATATTATCCAACGATACAAAATTATATCCTTATTTATCTAAATAAAGAGACTGATATGATTTTGTATATCAGGTTCGGTATCTAATAACATTTGTTCAGAATCAATGTATTCTGGTAATACAGGGTGACAGTGACCAACAGACTTGGCCGCAACACTTGCACCGTTTTCTGCCTCATGAAACTTATCACCCGTTCTCAGTTCTCTACCTTTCTGTAGCCCATGTAACATATTACATATACGGGATCCTGATCTGGTATCATATACCTAGGATGCAGAGGATACTAAGAAACAGTTCTGTGTAACGAACACACCCGAAGATGTTGCATCAACATGCACTTTCTTCGTTTGGGCGGCACGGGAATTCTGGTAATCCCCTAATTCCTGCTCTATCTTATAACATTTATAAGTTGGAGCGGGACCAACGTTCCCCAGCTCAGTATAACAAGCGGGTTCGGTCAATATATCCATTTTATTATCTTGATTAAGGCGTGACATGGTCGCTACCAGGAGAGAGAGAGAAGAAAACACTCTGCGTGCGCTCTTGGAAGAATAGATTGGTTATTATTTTATCTAATCAGGATGGCTCCCACTGCTTTTTATCAAATCTTCCTTCAAACCCTAAAAGGAAAGACTAGCCGGGATTAATTACATGCTACAAGTTCGTCGATCTTTCAGCCAGGCAAGTGTCGGTACTTTGAGGGAGGTCCCCCGTGCTTTCGCACGAACCTAATTAATGTAAACCTCGTTTTCCCAGAGGCGTAACCCCGTTGACACCTTTCTAGACACCTACTTGATCGGCTAATTGTAATGTGTAAAACTCTCCCAGGAGTAACAATTACTCGCAGTGGGTATCGGGATCCAACTATATCATAGAAGGTATGCAATCTCATTGCAAATTTCAACACTTGAAATTCCCGATAATATTTTGCCCCTAGCGATTTATGACCTTAACTAAGTCAACAAATCATAAATCGCAAGTCAAGTTCAACCCGTACATTTCCCGATTGAATTAAACCACCCGTACGACCCTTAACTGAGTCAACAAGGCCGTACAAATACCCTAATCCAATCACATCTCATGTTTTAGCAGATAAACATTACTTAGCTACCGTACACTATGCCTTAACTAAGTCAACAAACATAACACGAATACTAAATAATATCTATCTGAAATGACGGAGGGCCACGACAGGTTTTTTTTTGAAAACCTTTTGCGTAATGAACTTGATATCGTTGTAGAATCAAATGATTTAAAATGGAGTGTTTTGAGGCTTTTCTAGTTTTGCTAAAGGGGTCACTCCCGGTGAAGGGATCGTCGGCCCTTTCCTCGTCGAATGAGGTGCAGGATATATCATATACATC